>OX442357.1:9441497-10168997 GCA_949357725.1 Hyperoplus immaculatus
GCTTTTGCTACTATTATTAACCACTATGTACGCACACCAATATGTTCCAGAGAGCCCTCCCTAGTGCACTGCATATGGCACACAAACCCAAACAAGACACACAAACATGAGCACACATGCGTATACACAGGCAATCTTTTCCTCTTTCCCTGCAAATAAAAACATTTGACTTGCCAGATTTGAGAGTTGTCACTGCCCCGCCCACATCAGTTGTCTGCATTTGAGTGACAGTTTGAGGGGCTGTAGAGACTGTGATCTCATACAGGACCAGCGGGAAGTGATGCGCTTGTATGTGTGCATAATGTGACATAGAAGCAGCAGACATGTTCTATATATAAACATATACACACGTCCTAAGCACCACATATATACCTCAGTGTGTGTACCAGTAAGGTATACTGACTGACACCATACAGTCGTCAGCCATTCAACACACCATACCCATCTCTTTCGATACCAGACCAGATCTACTTTTCTTTTTTTTTTTTTTTTTTTTTCTTTTTTCCCAATCGATCAATTAATTCTAATATATTTAAGGCTACAACTTATCACAAATTAATCTGTATTCTAGTCTACAAAATGAGCCACAGGTGCTGCCTTCAAAATGGTTTTCTGGCTATGTGTCTCAAATCTTTAAGATATTCAATTGACAATGCAAACAGAATTGAATGTGTAGTGTTCACACAATTCATTTAAAAAAATCTAATTTATATTCACCTGATGTCTATCCCGTGTCTTCCTGTACAACATAGTTATATAAGAGATCTCAGAGACCTACAGTAAATCTAAAAAACAAAGACATATGTCAATTCCTAAGTAAATAACATCAAAACAAACAACCTATGGCTACATACTATAGGGCTAAATTATTATTTATTTATTTTTAAATGTGGATGTATAGACCCTTTGTACTGAGCCTGACAGTGTTTCTAACGTGCAGACCGCTTGTATGTAATATGTTAGCTATAATCTTGCTTTTCCTCATCCGGCAGTCGTTTTTCCTACATCATACCTGTATCACTGACAACTCTTCTTCCCATCTGTAGCTCTCTTTCCCTTCACGACTGGGCCCTATACCATAGGGATATCTTAACAGGAACGGCACCAAGAGGGGGGGGGGCTGTTCTTCTTCCTCTGTTTTTTTTTAGTACAGTAATCTCCGAACCACCAGCGCTACACACACACGCCGCACACACACAAACATTCCCCCTGCTAGCCATTTCCCAAGACAAAAGAAAAAGAGGCAGCTAATATATTTGCAGCTTTGCGAGGGGGGCGGGGAGGGGGGTCTGCTGCTAGGCTGGGCTTGGCAGACACTGGTGTATGGGTGCATGTGTGTGTGTGCGTGCAATGTTTATCGTGAGTGGAGACAGGGGTATCACTCAGCGAGACAGAATACTCTGGGTTCCCCCAGCGGACGAATCCTGCTATCACTGCACCACAACAGTACAACAGCGGCACTGTGCAGCTTTGCACCGTACCCCTGCAGTATAGAACAGTACAGCAGGGAAGAGCAACCAACTTTACAGTACCGGGCGACAATCTAGTTCTTAAAAAAAATAGGCCCAACAACATTCACTTTTAGTCCTGATTCTTTTAGACGTAATTGTGGTGGTTGTATATATAGGTGAGGCATACAGCAGGTACTTGGTGGATTGGACACATGCCATGATCACACTGTGTGGGCTAGGCTTGTCTGTCACTCACCTCACCAAAAGAGAAGAAAAACAGCTTTTAAGATCACATCAAGTGCACATAATGTTTACCAATTATTATTTTTTTATTTTTTTAAAGAGTGTCTTTCTCATAAACGGATGTAATGTTCGACTCTGCATGAGCCAATGGTGTTTCATTTTGGGCGTGAACTTTATGAGCTAATATTCATTTTCCCCATATGCTTGCAAAAAAATATTGAGGAGAGAGGCAGCAGAGTGTGGGAATGAGGATGGAGTAATAGGGCAAAATGCAGAAAATAATAAATTAAGAGAAAAAGGAGTGAGGGAGTGAAAGATGGAGGCAAAGCGAGAGAGACTGACAAGAGTGAATGTCATCAGGGAGGAGAGATGGATAAGGTATTCGATGGACGGACACAACAGCAGGAGGAGGGATGGAGGGATGGAGGGAGGGAGGGAGCATGGGAGGGAGGGAGGGAGCGAGAAGCAGCTCAGTTCATGCCCCTCTCCCCATGCAGTGAGGACTCCTCCCTGGGGGGACTCAGACTTTAAGCCGCTGCCCTGCTTTATATTCCCCTGGCTACTGCAGCCGGATCAATCTAGCTAGCTACCAAGTGTAACTCAACCCAGTTCAGTGCAGCCTGGCCCCCAGAGCCCGCTGTACAGGCTGTAGTTTTAGGAGGAGCAGTGGAGGCTGGTGGCAGGGAAAATGTGTAAATGTACCACTGGTATACCAAAAGTAGAAGCAGACTTTAAAAAGGACTATATCAGGAGGTTTTGCATGTGTTAGCCCATTACTACAATTCACATGTAACTTTCATTACTGTCCACTGTGTTTTCAAAGCTTTTTTTTCTTAGCTGTATAATCCATCACAGTTCACATCCTGTCGGCTTTCTTTTCTTTCTTTTTTTTTTGGCTCAAAGTAAATTTATCATTTTCTGGTAAGGTGGCCGGTTTGCAAAGCCTGTACTGAATTACCACACAAAAATAACAGAGCTCAAAGTAATGCAGGCAAGATGTTCACTGTGATGTACTGCCTAACTCAAGTTAAGTTTTTGCAAGATGAGTTTTCATAGCAGATGTATAGAAATCAATTAAATTTGGGGAAGGTAGTAAAACACGTTCAAACATTTTAAACATGGTATGATGCACATCTGCACATCTCCATGAGGTTGCAATTTGTGAACTACAGTTGAACAGTGTCACACGTGGTTCAACTGATGTGTAGATGTGTACAGGTCATCAAAGGTTCTGTCTCCAAGATAACAACCCCTCTCCAGCCGTGAACTGTAAATAGTTTTGACTCACTGTCTGTATACTGACATCATTAATGTTGCTGCATAACATGTTAGGCCAGAGATTTACATGTATGCACATGAATCAAACTGGTGAGCGAATTTGGCAAACCTTTGTTGGTCCTTCAAGGACATCCAATTAAGAAATTAAGAAACACTCATAATAATTAAACTTTGAAATAAAACAGTCACTGCTATCTGGAAGCTTCATGTTTACAACAGAAAACCGAGCAAATAAATATTCTGTCAAGTTATACTGTAAGTATATGTTGTCAGATAACTTGCCTACACATCAGACGACCAGATGAACTACCCATTAAGCCAGATCTTAGTTCCCATTCATCTTAATCCCTACATGAATACAACTAGTAAATGTCCCCCACCTGGAAGACCAGGAGATGTGTTAGAAAGTCCCCAGAGAAAGCTAGTGGACCTTGAGAGATGATTTTTCTGCTTTTGTGTCACTACACACAGTAAACTGCAGTAAACTGCATAACAGTCCCTCACCTTTACATATAATCTTTATTTTATATAATTTCTATTCAAAATTCATTACATCTTAATTATGTTAGATCACTATTATGATCACATGTTATGGCAACTCCATATTGCAGTTGTATCCCTGTGCACTGGGGGGGAGGGGAGTCCAAAAATACTTTCACGTTTAATAACTTAAGACAACAGGTTTGTGTGCAGTGCTACAGAATCTTTTCCATATGTGTCAAACGTGCAGCATATTGGAGTGTTAGGGCTGCAGTGGTTTGCAGTGGGCAGGCAGGGACACTATAGTTATCAACAGGATAATCACACAGTCAGCAGCAGGGCTACCAACACGTCAGCGCCGGAAACCACAGCGTCTCCACTCACCCTTCCTTCACCTCTTCCTACCCGCGCGCTCTTGTGCCCTCTTCATCACCTCCTCGCCTCCTCCTTCTTCTCTCTCGTTCCCTCCATCCCCCACTCTCTGTCCTCTTTCACCTCCCTCCAAAACCCCCTGTCGTCCTCTTGGATTCCCCCCATCCTGCATAGCCCACCTTTTGCTAGCCCTTACCAACACCCCTCGTCCCCCCCCCCCCCCCCTCCGACCCCCCTTTCCCCAATTAGTCTGTCTGTGTGCAGCTACCCAGCCGATCTCTGCCCATCCTGCCGGTGCTGCCCCTCTGGCGAACATGACAAAGAAGAGATCCTCAGTATTCAAACAGACACACTGCTTTTCAGACGCCGAATGGCAGGGTCGACCTGGGTGCAGCTTTAAGCAAAATATTCAAATTTCTCAGCCTTTCTTTTTTCTTTTTTTTAAGAATTTGCATGGATATGCATTCATTTGCAATGTGTAAAAGGCACAAGGACAGCTGAGCCTTGGGTTTCAGAGGGAGAGAGGGGAGAAAATAAATAATGCAGAATAAAAATGTATGATGGGTATGAAATCTTAAATGGACGGGGCTGGTGGATTAAAAATAGGGTGAAAAAATAAAAATAAAAATTACTCATGTTCATTTTTGGCACCACATAACTGATGAACTGATGTGCATTATCAGTACTGTTACTCAGAAAGAGGGGCAGAGTAAGCCTGTGATCTTATGCACTGTAAACAACAAACTTCCTGTTTCTACAGGGACCATTATGGATTAGACTTCTGTGGGTGACCCTGAACTCATAAATAACAAAATTCTCTGATGGGGATCAATCTGGTAAATTCATTATTGTATTTGTATTGTTAATCAGAGGGATGCCTGCATATATGATTATAAAATGGTAAACTAAGACCATACATTGAAAAAGAAATTGAAAAGAAAAAAGATTGAAAAGGCTTCATGGTAAGATATATAATTAGTATTTAATAGTTTATTCTAAAACATGCAATCCCAAAAGTAGTCGGAAAGGACACAGAAGGCTCATCTCACTCATAGCTCGTTTTTGAAAGGGTCGGCTGAACACATTTTAAGTAATGAAAACATTGTTCGACGCAGACTCGGGTAAGATAAAGAAAAAATGAGACGAAGGCAAAGACAACAACTTAAGAGAGACAAAGACGGTTACAGATTTAGAGGAAATAAGAGTAGTGAGGAGATGAGCAGAAGAACAATAGGCAGGAGGAACAGCCTCCTCTGGACTGCTGCAGACCACAGACCCTGCAGAGATTTCTTTCATTAGGCTTTAATAGTATGTTGCCGGCTTGCCATTCTGACCCGCGCTCTGTGCCAGCAACAGAGCTTCTCAAGAAGATGTCGCTAGAGAGAGAAGGGGGGGGGGGCACATGAGCCGATGAGGTGCACTTTCAAATTGACACGAGGCGTTGCATTTTCACATTCTTGCTCACTCTGCCCAATTGATATGAGAGGGAGACAGGGGAGGGAGTTTTATCTTTTTGGATTTGATTTGATTTTTTTTTTCTTTATTTTATCCCCCCATTGGCAACTTTCTGTTCCCAGTGACCCCAGAGCGTCTGTGTCGAGGGAAGTTATTTTAGTTAACAACGCTCCCGTGTTACCGGAGCCATTCTCCAGAAGGTGTTGTAGGTGTCAGATTGATCTTTTGGCCTCTTCAAGCACATGCCAACACCTGACATGCCACTGTGTTCTGATATTCATATGTGTGTATATATGCCACCTCTATAGCAAGAAGAAGAACCCCTGTTTTTCTGAAATACATTTGTAATTTTTTTCTTATTTGCACTTCCGGACCCTCAAGGACATCCCGGATGACTTAACCGAGGACAAAATAAAGGCCCTTAAGTTTTAATATGCATCCCAGAAGCCATTGCATTTACCCTCCGAGTTGTCCTTGCTCAAGTTTAATAAGGGTATAGGTAAAATGTTGCTTGGATTATTATTTTTTTCCCCTCTCTCTTTAGGCCCTAATGCACATGCAGGAATAATTCAATCATTTGTGTTAACAAGAGGGATAACATTATCTTAACCCCCTACTGTCCAGCCCCCAAAGTCATTCTATCAGCTGTTAATGAGTCCCCTCCAATAGCAAAACATTCCACCGGGATATGATACATGCCATCCATTGTATTGCACTCATTTATTTTTCTGCTTTCTCCACAATGGACGTATTTATGTTATGGGGTGAGGGGGCATATTGCTTAGAGAATAAGTATGCGGCTTCAACAATAACTGTGTGCATTATTCCAGTGCTAATAACCTGTCCCGCTGATGTCCTCTCTACGTATCACAGATGGGCTCAGACAGGGGAGAGCGGCAGTATTATGCCTCTGCAGAGATCTTCCACTGAATATATTACCATGTGATAGGGGGAGATGTCTCACTCCCTAACACACACACACACACACACACACAAACAGTAGTATTGGGCCAAGAGAGCTGCATATGCCCCAAACATACAAGCATGGGCTTCATTAATGACGTGCCAGGAGGAGAGGGAGGGAGAGAAGGAGAAAGAGAGAGCAAACGTGTGTTTGTGTTTGTGTGTGTGTGTGTGTGTGTATGCGCACACGCACACACACACACACACACACACACAGCAGCCAGGGGGGGGATTTCCTTCTTTAAGCTTTTAGCTCCCAATGGGCTTAGCTCGACCGTATGAACCCTGATGTGGGCCTGCCTCTAACACATGGCATCACACACTCACACCGTCACACACACACACACACACACACACACACAAAGAATGTATACATTGAAGCTCAGCAGGGGAGCAGCAGTGCAACACTGGCTCCTAAACATTTGGCTGTGGACGACTCATTGACAGATGTACATGAAATCTAGCGGAGGGGGTCAGATCATTGCTGCAGCCTCCTCTTCCTCCTTCTCATCCCCTCCTCCCTCTCTCCATCCTTTTCTCCTTTTACACCACATCCTATTTGTTCCTGCATTGCTTCTGTCTCAGTCTCTGGCTGTTGGCTGCTGGTCGTGCCATGTATCCGGTAGTGTAGTTAAGAAAAATGCACGCCAATTAAGCCACATCGTTACGTGTGTGATAGCTCTGTTGGCAACAGCAGCATGTGGTTGGGGTAAGTCTGGCAACTGATACCGTAAATATAAGCCTCCTGGTTGACAGGGACAACCTGTTTCCAAGTGTGGATGCACTCTTTCTTCCTCTGTGACTGCAGCCATAATACTGAGGGGGCTTGGCAGCAGGCAAAAATATACAGTACATTTTGGAGAACACATACCGCAGTGTTGCACACACTGGTGCCACTTGCACTTGTTAAATTCAACAAAGAGCTCTGCCAAATAGATGTAGAATTCAAGATTTCGATATGAAACTAAAAACACAAGGTGGAACAACCTTTAACCTCATGACTAACAATCTCCCCGTTCCCTATTCTTAAATCTCGGTTCTCTAAACGTTGCCATTTGAGAAAAAAAAAACTGTTTCAAACCGACCACAACAGTAGTTTGAGCATATGTGTGTGTTTAAAATGTCTGTTGCCATCTTTACATTGTTGGGATGAATACATCTGTTAGGTGAATCCCTTACTGTCCGGCTGCAGCTTGGGAAACTAAAGCAGCTCTTCACTGCATTGCCATAACACAGCAGCACTTTTCTTTTCAGACCAGTCGCTGTGTGTGCGACGCTGGCGAGATGTGAGCAGCGGGGCGTAAAAACGCTTCCCTGCTCTCCTCTTCCCTGTTTCTCCCAGGAAGCCAGCCCGGAGGTCAGCGCAATCAGGACCCATGAGCAACAAAAAGGGCCCTAGTTAGGCGTTCGGCTCAGTGCCCGAGCCAAAAGGCCAGCTTAGCGGGGCGAGACTGTCCATTAGGCAAGACCCCGGAACACCCCGGGGATCTGAGGTGAAGAGGGTTAGAAAGGAGAATAAAAACACCATCAACCCAGACACTTACACACACATATTTTCAAAGACATACACAGATCATATGAGGCCTTGTTTGACACCGCTGTCAGGGTGCAGTGAAGGGGAAAGACGAGACCCTGTGACACGCCGAGACATCACACACATACATACACAAATACATGTGCGCCGCACACACACACAAAAACACGCACGCACACAAACCTATATCTTTTCACACACACAAACATAACATTTTCATCTTTTTCATCCCTCAGTTCCCTATACATTGCACCGTGCTGTTACAGCCTCACAAAACTGGCCGCAGTAGCAGCAAAAGAGCTGACAAAATGTGTCAATTTCAACTGACCAACTGCGGAAATAACCTCATCGTTGGAGTGAGGGACACATTGTATGCAAGGCTTTTAGACCCGGAGGCCATGGTATGTGTGCTTCACATGTTTCTAATGTGATAACTATATCTCTGCAGTACATCCTTAGGTAACAAGGTTTAACAGCCATTCAAACTATCCCTTAGTCTGTCGCTGTCACAGATCATAAAAACAAAGAAGAAAGTAACACTTGATAAAAAGGTATATATATAAAAGTGAATTAACATGAATTTGCCAACAAGCGGATGATATGACGTTACGTTAAGACGCTGGGGCACTCTGCTCCAGTGAAGTACATTACTAAATGTTTCTACACAAGTTCTGGAATGCAATACATATCACACATTGGTTATACATGGCAATGTATAGCAAAGCATGGATATTTCATTTTAGAATTGAATTAAACCTAATGTAGCCTCGGAATACTTGAAAAAAACAGCATGTGGTATGGTCAACTCCGTGCAGTATGTAGCAGGAAGATCAAAGGGTCTGTATTAAATGAATGGCCATAGAGAGTTAACATCAATGTTAGTTCAGAGCGAGGACGAGGCCTTAGTGTAAAATCTTATCAATATGTATAATTTAATATTTCCTTTATTTCTCTCAGGATTTGAATGCTGCAACGTGGCTGGTGGTTTTACTGTCATTTGCAAAAAATCCTGCAATTTCAGCGAGAAATATCAGATAAGATTGTCAGGAAAAGATATATTATATATATATATATATATATATATATATACACTCAACAAAAATATAAACACTTTTGTTTTTGCTCCCATTTTTCATGAGAGGGACTTAAAGAGGACCTATTATGCTACTTTTCTGGTCTTAATTTCTTGTTTTACACTGCTATAGAGCAACCTGACACGAATCACATCACAAAAAACTATGTAGATTTTCGGGAAGCTCTTTCTCTTCTTTTGGCGATCCAGCACATCCTGTCAACATTTGAGTGTGTGTGCTTCGGCTCCCTCCGCCTGTGCTTCGGCCATCTCCGCTCCCCTCTCCCCCCTCCTGCAAACCCCACTCCGTTGTGATTGGTTACCTTCCTTCCGGAACACTTTCAGTGGCGGGAAGCGCGAGCATGGACCTATAAGGGCGCGAGGCAGACGCGAGGCAGACGCGAACAGGGAAGTGACAGCATTACCATACATGGAAACATCCGCGTGGAGACGTCACAAAGTTTTATGCGACGTCACAAATTATGAAAGGGTAGACCGCTTTGAACACGTGACTTCTCGACTGGCTGCACAGACACCCCAGACAGTCAGCAGGGAATATGTCGAAATGCATGTAAGTCATTATTTGATAATTTAGTATGGTTAAGCATGACTATGAATCATCATAACAACGTTTATAGGTCATAAAAGTCAAAAAGCATCATAGGTCCTCTTTAAAGATCTAAAATTCATTCCAGATACACAATTGTACCATTTCTCTCAAACATTGTTCACAAATCTGTCTAAATGTGTGATAGTGAGCACTTCTGCTTTGCTGAGATAATCCATCCCACCTCACAGGTGTGCCACATCAAGATGCTGATCTGACATCATGATTAGTGCACAGGTGTGCCTTAGACTATCCACAATAAAAGGCCACTCTGAAATGTGCATTTTTTTGCTTTATTGGGGGTCTGGGGACTCAGAACCAGTCAGTATCTGGTGTGACCACCATTTGCCTCATGCAGTGCAACACATCTTCTTCGCATAGAGTTTATCAGATTGCCAATTGTGGCCTGTGGAATGTTGGTCCACTCCTCTTCAATGGCTGTGCGAAGTTGCTGGAGACGGCTTATGGTGGAGAAATGAACATTCAATGCACGAGCAACAGATCTGGTTGACATTCCTGCTGTCAGCATGCCAATTGCACGCTCCCTCAATGCTTGTGGCATCTGTGGCATTTTGCTGTGAGACAAAACTGCACATTTCAGGGTGGCCTTTTATTGTGGACAGTCTAAGGCACACCTGTGCACTAATCATGGTGTCAGATCAGCATCTTGATGTGGCACACCTGTGAGATGGGATGGATTATCTCAGCAAAGCAGAAGTGCTCACTATCACACATTTAGACAGATTTGTGAACAATGTTTGAGAGAAATGGCACAATTGTGTATCTGAAATGAATTTTAGATCTTTAAGTCCATCTCATGAAAAATGGGAGCAAAAACAAAAGTGTTGCGTTTACATTTTTGTTGAGTGTATATACATAAACAAAAGATCAACACAACGCCAAGAATGACACATAATGCTGATATCAAAATAAAGCAAACAAAGTCATCTCTGTGTGCATTTTACCGATATTCCTTTTGTTACTTTCATCCTTATAAGAAAAAAATGGAGGGGAATAATAAGCACCTACTGTAAGTTAAAATAACAGGCCACACAAATTCTAATCAAATTTCCAGTTAGAAACGATTTTATAAAAGCATAAGAGCTAGGTAGACTATGGACTCAATCAAGTAAGAGTGAGCAGCTGTCAAAGGCAAATAATATCTTGACAGCACTAACTTCATGAAGAGAAAGACAGATACATATTAGAAAATGAATAATCAAACAAGTGATGTATAAAATCTTACTGTTGGAGCCTGTTAAATATGTTATGGCCTGAAGGCTTGTGTTGGGCATGGAAGTAGCAATTTGCAGAAGGTTGTCTCTATGCGAGTGATACTTTTAAATACTATGTGGAGTTTCTCACAGTCCCAGTAAGATTTCATATAGTCGTTTGTGGAACTTGCTTGAGTGTTTATCATATTATCCTCTGTTCCCTACAGAGGAGTGGCCCATCTAGTTCTATGGTTAGCTCTGACAAAACCATTTTGTGTGTGTGTGTGTGTGTGTGTGTGTGTGTGTGTGTGTGTGTGTGTGTTTCTGTGTGTATGTGTGCGCGTGTGCGTGTACGTGCGCTTTAGGTCTGCTCAGTTTTTTCCACAACTTTGGGATGAGATCTGAGAGGAAAAAGGACAGATTTCCATCTGTCTGCTTCATTTGCAAAAAAAAAGCCCCTTCTTGCGATTCAAATATATGCTTTAGCCACCTCTCTCTTGCCCTCCCTTTCCGCTCACTCTTTCCTTCCATCTCTCCCTCTCTATCCAAGTGGCACATGCGAATGACCAGGGCATCACGAGTCTCAGGGGCTGAGGGAGGAATCTGGGGAGCAGGAGGGGAAAAAGAGAGGAGAGAGAGAGAGAAAGAGGGAGCAAGCGCCTCTCACTTCACATTTCCCCAGCACCACCCCGGCGTGCCAGCCAGCTTGCAGTCTGTTCTCCTTTGAGCTTTCTATTCTACCACGGCACAGAAAAAAAATCAATTCATATTTCCATAATCCACACTCCTGTCTCTCTACACGTCTTTGCCTCTCCCCCCCTCATTCCATTCCTCTCCCTGTTATTCTGTCTCTCTCTCTCTCTCTCTCTTTCTCCCCTGGGGTAGACTAACCCCTCCACCCCGATCCTACGGCCTACAAATGTCATTACGCTGAGCGACAATAACGGCCTAAACAAAAGGAGGCCTTGCTTCAGAGCTCGGAGCCCCCTCTGCGGAGACTGTTGGCTGCTGCTGCCATATGCTGGCCAGAAAGAGACAGAGTCTGTGGCTACAGAGGACTCCAGCCTTCAGCCCCACAAAGGAGGAAAGGATCCCTAATCCTGGTAATGAGCTCCGTGAATACAGCCTTTATGTATACGGGGGAAAGGGCCAATCCCTCTGTACACAGCACGCTAACTAGCCATCTTAAGGGCCATCTTATCCACACAAACGATCTGGTCCGTAACAGAATGAAAGAAAAGTAAGGTTGTGTGTGTGTGTGTGTGTGTGTGTGTGTGTGTGTGTGTGTGTGTGGGGAAAGAGGATGAGACCATGTCAACACATACACTGTTTACAGTACATTTATCTATGTTTCATGTCATCTCTCTTTTCCATCACTTCAATTCCCAGTGTCTACCTCTGGAAGTCTGTCGTTCCTCCACTCAAACGCACTGGCTTGGCTGATGTCTTGGAACATTTAGCATTTAGCACATATTGTTGTCTTTCACCCTCTAGTTTTTTATTTTTTTTTCTTCTTTTTTTAAGTTGTCAATTCTTCTCTCAGCGCATTGATGGTGCTGTAATATGTCCCCCCCCCCCTCTCCGGGCCTTATGTCATCCTTAAGAGACTAACTAACTGACAGTAAAGAAATCACTTACACACACTGCGTGACGCGAATGTGTGAGTAATGTGCCACACAGAGATTAATACACATATTATTAAAGGCTGCCTGATCGTTTTGATCAAGTTGGTTCTTTGAAGGTGAAGCCAGAGATACGTTTTACAAAGACCCCCTGCTGACGTAGTGTATTTATCAAAGTGTAAAGAGCAGGGCTTTTGCACAAAAGGGAAATTAAAAATCAATTCAAATTATTCCAAAGATGTGCGTGTACACCTTGTCTTTCCCTGAGACAGCCGATATGATTTGTAATGGGCTTAAAAGGATCATTTGGCTCTTATTCAATAGTTTTGGCCATAATTTCTATCAGCAAAAATAACAATGTACTCATCGAGATAACTGCAGTAAAACTAATACAATGAGGTAAGTGGGCCAATATTCAATAAGCATTTGGAAAAAAACCTAAAGAAAACTAAGGATGCACCAATCTTACTTGTTATCCTGACACTAATTGAAATGACTTCTATTCAGGGTATCAACCAATAGCAGATACTAAACCAATACCAATGTACTTAATTTCCCACATTAAGTATAACTTAACACTTGGAACTAATTGGAATCATGTTTATGTGAATTAACATGAGAACAGGGGTCAATTTGGTACAAAAAACAGTTGGTAGCCATGGAGCCGTGACTGACTGAATGTTACAGTCAGTATTGTCTTTGATACCAATCTGCTAAATCAGATATTTTAATCTCTAGGGAGAACAGATGCAAACGCGGAAAATATAACCAAACTGTAAGTAGTTAACAACCATTACAAGTGGTAAGACTTCCTTTGACCAACTGTAACAGTAACTTATCATAAAAAAGGGGCGGCAGTGGCGAAGTGGGTAGGGAGTTCGCCTCTGGTGTGCAGGGTCGGAGGTTCGATCCCCCACACTCCCCGCCACATGTCGAAGTGTCCCTGGGCAAGACACTGAACCCCGAATTGCTCCCGATAGTTAGCTTAGTTAGCTTAGCACCCTAGTGCTAAGCCTACCCTGCGTGGTAGCTGCTGCTATCGGTGTATGAATGTGTGTGTGACTGGGTGAATGTGTACAAAAACAATGTAAAGCGCTTTGGGTCTGTGATAAACGGAGATATAGCGATATACAAGTCCATTTACCATTTACCAAAAAGGGGGATATCACCAAATGTTGTGTTGACTCCATAAAGTGGTTTATGTAATCTGGTTTGCTGTAAACTGTTAGTTTGTTTACAACCCTGTAATCTTCAGTCTGCTCGTGTGTCTTGCCCTGTCGCATATTAAATTAGCAATGTTTCCGTGTACTAAGCCATTGTTTTCTGTTGTTGTTGAATACAATATTATTTCAAATCAACATAATTAATAACCAGAGGTTAACATATGAGATCAAAGTCGATAATAACTGGCATAATCCTTTAAACCATGTCCTCATCATTCAATGTGATTCCTTAACCAAACAGACACAGTGGGAGAGGCTGCAGTATATAGAACCCTGCGATACTCACCCTGTCACTTGTTAAGGAAGAACATGGTGTGGCATGACGTGTGGCAAAACCGCTGCAGATTTTGCTTTTAGGTTGATAACAAAGCCAATAATGATTTCAATGTGAAACAATGAGAAGCAGACACAGTAAAACAATGAGAGAGAAAGCGAGAGATACAAACAGAGAGAGAGAGAGAGAACAGGGAAAAGAGAGGTGTGCATTCCTGTCACGGTTGCATGATAATTACTGATTCGTCAGTTATTGAAGACCTGCTCACAGCTTTTCATTACCAGCCACAGACGCACAATGAGACGGAAGGGAAATAGAGAAAAATGGGAGAGGAGGAGTGAGAGAGAAGGAGAGAAAGTACTGATGGGGATGGGAGGAGAGTGGTGGTGCTAGGTGTTGGGTGGTGGGGGGGGGTTACCACAGGATGGCAGGGTGAGTGAGGGCATAAGGCAAGGAAGGGAGATGGGAGATGAGGAGGAGGAGGCAGAGGTTGTCTGTAACAGTGAAGGAGCGAGAGAGAGAGAGAGAGAGATTTGGCGAGAGAGGAAGGAAGGAAGGAAGAGAGTGAGAGAAGAATGAAAAAGCAGAGAGAGTGAGTATGTTCCAACCTGGTCTGTGTGGTCCTGGGGGAAGCTCCACAGCACGGTTGGATCTAGAGGTAATTGACAGACAGCATTAATCAGCGGGTGAGAAACACACCGTCTTCGCTAGCTGCCTCAGAACACATACATATTAATGAGAGGGGTGGGGGCAAGGGTGGCTGCTGAGAATCTGTGCACGCACGCACACACACACACACACACACACACACACACTTATATACATAGACGCACACACACAGAGCAGCGCACAGTAAAAGACAAGAGAGCGAGAGAGTGTCTAGGCTGTATGTGCTGTAAATATGCTAATCTATATTCTCGTGTAGATATGATAGCTTATATTATACACCAAATCATGCGCGTTTAAGGAGAGTCATATCAACACACACTCTGGTTCATTTGCTTAATTATTCCTACATGGAAACAAGCCTGGCTGTTTGCTGGAGGGACGTGAAACCTAAGCTGAAGGGTTTACCATTATAACAGAGCTTTGTGATTTTTTTTCTTCTTTTCTCTGTAAATAAAATGAGTGCTGAGAGATGAGTCAAGTTCATTAATGGATTTTCTGGTCTACTGGAAATGAACCAATACCGATATTGTCAATTGTCATTGATGTCAGTGATAAATAGGAGAACATAAGCTGGGCTCAAAGACCATTATAAAACTTTGGGGGTTATGGCTTGTAAGAACCCTTAAGATGCTGCTTTGATACACTTCTCATTATTTTGGACATGTTATATATAGACCAAACACCAATTCACCAATAATGTATAACAAGTCATTGATATTTTATAATCAAATAAAGACACAAGAGTACATAAATACGTCGGCGTTATCCTCTTAGTACTGATGGTTTAAAGGTATAGTAGCGAGGCAAAATGTTTGCATCTCTCTAAAACCTAAGAGTCCAAACTAAAACCTGAGCCTCTCTCCCAGGCTTGAACAGTGGGTTTGAAAGGCAGCAGGCTTCAGAGCTGTCGCCTCAACACAGGGGTCTGTGGTAAACATGGCTTCCACAGCTCCAAGGTCAGCCTGTGACCCTCGGCAGGAACAGCGTGGGTTTGACGAGACGAGCTGCAGCATGTCAGGTTCACTGTCATGGACATACAAAGGGGCCTATAGGCTCATCACAAGCCCCCCCCCCCCCCCCAACTCTGCCAGAAGCCGGATCAGAGAAAGTGAATCTGAAAGCCCTAAAAACTTTTGGATAGCATAGCGTTATATACGTCAGTCCGATAAACTCAAACCGCGAGTTCAACAGGTATACACTCTAAAAGTTTATCAAGTCCCTTAACTGAAAGATGTGCAATTGTGTAAAGGCTTATTGTTTAGGTTCAATGCTTCTCTCAGCATATGCCTGAAAAGGATTAATGTAGTAGGAAGCCAGAGGAAAGGACCACTACGTTAGTAAGGAGGACATGCAATGACACACAATGTGCAGGGTAGCTTCGTGACTATCGCACCGGGCTGCATGAGAGAGACATAGAGCGAGAGAGACATACAATGGACAAACGGATGGCAGGACACAGCAGAAGCCATCACGCCTTGCATAATCCCGTTGGACGATTTCACGGACCCCATCTTGAAAAGAGCAGCGCTGGAAAAAAAAGCAGCCCAGCTCACGCACACAGACACACACACACACACACACACACACACACACACACACACACACACACACACTCCTATACCTTATGATCTGCAACAGTTAGGGCTATTTTATGCTAATTTACTGGGTCAGAGGATGGGAAACGCTGCTGGAGTGTGATACAGAAAACAGGAAAGGGGACAGGAGTTACAGAAGAGAAGAAGGTGGCGGTGTGTGTGTGTTAGTGTGGGGGGGGGGGGGGGTCCAGTGTTTGTAACTGACAGGTGTAGATATGAAAATAGGGCAGGCTTCAACAGCACTGCAAATCCCTACTATGCCAACGTGCGTGTTCATGGTTAAACCAATGGGCCATACTGTACCTTGACAGTGCACACAGGAGCAGTGTGGCTGAATTCAAAATGAAATGCTGATGGCAGATGTGACCTTTTTCCACAGCTAGCATTTTAACGCTTTGTGCAAGAAAACGCACAGGTAAAAATTTAATTAACGCTAGCTTACAACATAGCTGACAACATCAAGTGCCCATGTAAGCCATGCCAGTGATCCAGCATGCACAATACCAGAAACCCTGAAACCGGGTCATCTGAATGGAACGGAGTCGATTTTAATGTTATTGATTACACGTCAACTTTTCCTGCTGTGACGAGCCAAAGTGTCTGCTGTGAAAAAGGTCTATAAAAAGTCCATTCAACACACAACAGCAAATGTAGAATATAATGTGGCTGTACGCTACCTGTAAATGCAGTCATTTATTCCCGCAGCCTTTCAGCAACTGCAAAACTAGCTTTTATAATCCCCTCTGTATGATGAATAGCCACATGCCTCACATTTAAAAAAGGTAACCACTATAATAAAGTATTTACTATTCAGCTTCTCTGCCATGGTGAGACGATGAGATACAAAATAAAAGCTGAGAAAAGTGTGCTAGGAAGGAGGGACCTGGTCGATAAATTGAGCAGTGAAAAAGAAAATATTTTGAATGTTGGTGTAAGTACTTAACAAAATGATGGAAAGATGAAAAGGAGACATACTAGAAAAGGAGACCTGCTAGAACTTCAGAGCGCTACCAAACTCCATTCCTTTATCGGTGATATCATCTCCTCTTTCTCCTGACTCCTGCGTGCACTTTCCTTTTCTTTCCTACAGGTTCATATTCTTTCCATTTTGCCCCGTCTCCACAATTCTCCGCCAATCATTTGTCACCTCTCGCTTCTCCTCTTCACACTCACACTCTCTCCTTTTCCCATGATTGTCTAATTTGTCATTTTTTTCTTCTATCTCTCTTTCTCTTTATCCCACCCTCCACTTTTCCACCCCCCATTCTATTTTTCCCACTCTCTTCATACGTGCTGGGCGTGTGGTGGACACAAGAGGGGGCCTGGATGGGGTTAAGGCTGAAAGTTGAAGGTTACAGGGGTGAAGAGGAACCCTGCTGCTCCGCTGGGGGACACAAATGTCACCGTGACAGATCCTGCACCGGATAATCCACCCTCCCCGTCTTCAGAAAACACACACAGACAAGAACACACACACACACACACACAAACACACACACACACAAGACCCCGCTCCCCCCCAAAAAAAAATATATATACAAATACTGCAATACCGATGCCAACTGTGAAATAATAAGAAGAATAAAAAGCCTTTATTTAAACCATATATTTTCAACTCATGAGCCATATTTGAGGTGCAACTGACATGATACGCTTGTAATCTTCTACAATCAAATGTCCTCAAAATTCATTACTTGTCGATTTGCAAGGCAGAGATGCTGGACAGCCATGAACTGATAGTAAACACATTTTGGTCGGCAGCCTTCTTTGATTTTGGGCTTTTAAGTGATATTGCAAAACCTTTCAAAACACATGCTCTGGTGCACCGCATGCATGTTTTGGCTTGCTCACAAGGTCATAAAACATTTTCCGCATGCAGCAGACAATGGTGGCTGTCAGTAACAATAAAGTATGACTAAGTTAGAGACACAGGGGATCTCGAGCACACCGGCAGTGGCATATGCAAGCGTGAGTGGATGAAAGGGCGCACGCACACACACACACATCATCATAACCAGTACTTGTATCAACCAAGCCCTTATCCTAACCTTAACCTTACCTTCAGCACGGACCCAAAAATCTGCATTTTACCAATTGGCGACAAAGTTTTGTCCCCAGTTGCACAACCATATCGAATCAACTGGTCTAACGTCTAGTGTGTGTCCCTGAAAGTGACTTAAGTCACACACACACACACACACACACACACACACACACACACACACACACACACACACACACACACACACACACACACACACACACACACACACACACACACACACACACACACACACACACACCTTAACTGCCTGCCTGCTACCTGTTTGTCCATATACATCTATCTTGTTGTACATGCACTTTTAGGCCAGGCTGCATAATGCACTGATTTGTTATACGACTGCCTCTCCATCAGCCATCTCCATCAAAGCCAACAATACAAAGGATTCAAAATGTGTTTATTGTGTTTCCTACGGTTGACAAAATCTGCAAAGAGCTGTTGCAAACAGTATAAGAAAGGTCAATTTAATGTGACACCAGTGGCTGCCACAATGACAAGGAGAAAACAACCTATAGCATATTTCACCCTGGCAGAGTGTAAACAGATCCAGTGGGTGAGAATTGAATTGAAATCACCTATCCAGAGTTAGATTCCTCCATTCACACCCCGGGAAATGGAGGCGGGTGAATGTGAGCAGTGGTCTCGATTTGCAAAGTGCATGTTTGTCACAAATGCACAAATGTGTACTGCACAAGGGCAGGCGTGTTAACAAACAAACAGCAAGCTCAGGGGTGAATATTTACTGTAGGGGAGCATGTCTATTGATCTCTGAGGGCTTCAAGCGTGGCTGACCTCCAGCAGTCAGCCCCTGAGCCGTGACAAAGATACTGGGGAGGTGTTGGTGGTAGACTAGAGATGGTCCAAAATCAATGTTTTGTCTATTCCTAGGACGCCTGTCTTTAAAAGTCGGAGAAGGAGAATGAGCGAGGAGAAAGGAGGGTTAATAGGTGAAGGGTGCTGGGAAGTGGAGAGTGGGCCAACAGGGAAATAGTGGGAAGAGGAAAGGTGTAGAGGAAAGAAAGACATTGATGGATTTCCCAAGTGGTGGGAGGTAAACCTCTGCCTCTCCCAACTAAGACCAGTTCCTCCCTATACCTTATCTGTTGGATCATTAAACATGAAGAGATTAAAGAGAATAAATTAGGAAGATATACGTGTGTGTGAAACATGAGAGAAACAAGAAATAGGCCTACCCCTTCATTTCTTATTTCTTCTATTCTCTGCATACAATCTATGTCTACTGGCACTTCCAAGTAGGCTGAAAAAATGAAAAATGTTGGCATCTTCATCCTGGCATAAGTCTGCGCTTCTTGGGATTTTCCAAGTAGGCTGAAAAGAATCTGTTGGCAGTTGGATGTCATTCCTAATGCTGCTGGCTGGAAGGAAAGGTTGGCACATGTATACCACAAGTGTCAGAAAGCTCACACTGTAGCGCTGCACGCCCGGCAAAGTATTCAACTTTAAGTCATTTTGACATTTAACCAAAAAAGAAAAAAAATCTAAAAGACTTACTTCCTTAGTTTGAATGACATATTTATAATGACACATTTGAATTGACTTGACCTTTGGGGCGGGGCACCCCAGTGATTCACCGGGTAGAGTGCATAACACCAAGGCCAAGTCCTTGTCGCAGTGGCCCAGCTGCATGTCTGTCCCCCCCTCCTCTATCTCCCTTAACTATCAAATAAGGTTGAAAACACCCCCAAAAATATCTTAAAAATAAATTGCCTGTGTAAACTTGTGGTAAAAGCATATGGTATGGTAAACATGAAATACAGCCACAATGCATGCTCTTTTTTCTATAGCATCACCTTAGCT
This sequence comes from Hyperoplus immaculatus, assembly GCA_949357725.1. Lineage (NCBI taxonomy): Eukaryota > Metazoa > Chordata > Actinopteri > Uranoscopiformes > Ammodytidae > Hyperoplus > Hyperoplus immaculatus. Next base: position 9,461,430 of record OX442357.1, read on the forward strand.
GCTCCATAACAGTGTCCTGAATGCATAGTTCTGGCTTTAAAACTGAGAGATTCCAGGGAAGCACAAAAAGACCTAACCCTAAATCCTGTGTGAATACACATTTAGATGAAAGCCTCTAGTTTATAATTCTCTATACTATGTGAATCAAACACAGACTTAGAGCCCTCATGGCCATCCAAATGTTCTAAAGGCATAAGAAATGCACTTTTTTCACCTTATTCCATGAAACCACTGAATGTGTGTTGTCAGTGAATAGGGGGCCTGTTTGTTAAGAGAGGCCAAATCCCATATGGTGGACAGCAGCTCCTCTGGTGAGAAGCAAGGCTGTGAAAGCCACCGGCAGCCCCTCTCCTCCATCCGTGCTCCTGAGATGAAGGGATGTAGCGCCTGCCTCTTCTTGTTCCTCCTTTCTCTTGCTCCCTTTGCCTCCTCTCCTCCCTCTTTCTTGGCCAGGGGTTAAACTGCTGCACTCTAACCCTCCTTGGCAATGATTTCATTCACTCCGGCTCTCTCGCTCGCTCTCTCTCATCTCGGAGAGAGAGATTTATTTCACAGTATGTAGTGGATTAAGCCCCCCCTCTCGCATGCCCTCGGACAAAAGCATTGTTTTAGCATTTTTTGCTCTAACGGGGAGGAAGCTACAGCTACTAAGCGTCCACAATGGCCGTATTGTGGACGCAGGCCTGGAAGGACCCTGCCTCAGAGGCCGTCTAGACTTTGAGCCTGGGCCGATTTGGAGAAACACAGGGAGAAAATCCCATCAGGCAGTGGAGTGAAAGTTAACTAAGGTAACCTGCTGTGAACCTGATGAAGATGTCAAGCCAACATATGGCAGAAAATGTCTATTGTCAGAAGGAGGGTTTCTTCAGCCTCAGAGGGAGGCTATGGTGGAGGAGGAGATGGAGTGGAGGTGGCTAGAAAAGACTAGGGGGGTTTGCACAACCTAAAGGAAGGAATAACTGTGGTGGTCATCGTTTTACTTCTGGATCAGTAGCCTTATTCTGGCCGGGAGGAGGCCCAACCCTTACACTCACAAGTAAAGGAGTAAGCAGATTAACTGGCATCATTCAAAGGCCAGCCCGAAAGAAAAACACACTCACAGACGTTTAAAACATTTTTTTTTCACCCCCTTTTGCCTATCAAGTCTAAGACTAAGACTCTAAGACTGCACGCTGCAAATGGCATTACATTTCATGCTGATTTAGTGAGCAGAGGTTTTTAGAAAAGTGAAACTTCTTGAACGATGATATGGCCATTAAGTTTGCTAAAACTGATTGGTCACACTATAGTTGTTATACACATGAGGTCTGGGGATTGACAGAAATAGTGAAAGCCTTGTGAATATTAAAGTAGGACTGATCTGTCTTTGATATACAATTGGTATGTAGAACTAATCTGTACAAGAAAATGCTTGTACAAATCCCTCAAAAGGTTATATCATCGAAAAGAGCAATAGGAAATATATCATCACACTGGTCTAGATTAAGTCTACAGAAAAAGGTCTGAATTTTATAAAAGTAGAGATACGTTCCAATTCCAGTGCTTGAAAATTTGAATAAAACAAAAAGAAAACAACCTCTAAAGGTAGAGCCTGCTTTAACAGCCAAACAAAAATCAACTGGCAAGCTTTGCATGTGAGAGATGCTGGCCTGGGGGATTTCCAAGCCATTTCTGCAGCTACATCTGAAAGATTCAGCCACTGGAAGGAGAAGAAAGAAAGGGCTGCATGGAGATGATGTGACCCTATTAATGCCACATTAGTTGTTCCGTCTTCCCAGAAAAAAAATGTCTTCAGTGGGATGAGAGAGAGAGTCAGAGAGAGAAAGAGAGGGAGAGAGACGAGGTAGAGAGAGAGGCAGAAAAGAGAGAAGTGAAAGCGATACTGTCTCCAGGCTAGTTGGGATGCAGCCCAATTTCACAGCTTCACGAATGAGTGGCACAGCATATGGATGCAACCTTTGTGACAGCCTCTGTGTATCACCACATATCAGTGCTGATATTCCCAGTCAGATTCCATACTGGTCCAACATTATGTCAAACAGCGGCTCCGCATGACTGCATTTTCAACACAACACAACAGACAGCGTGTTTATAGGGGGGGGTGGGGAGGGGGGATGTTAGCCTCCGTAGCTAAGAGAAAAACAAACCGGTATCTCCCTAGACAGACTAGTCTCCAACTCTTTCTACACTGTGTGATGCTCAGTTGCTGCAGAATAATAATATCAAGACAGTAACTGTGCCCTACAATTTTAGTACAACCTGAAATCTGAGATGTGACCCAGATATTTATTTCCAAATAGATGGGGAAAAAGAAGGGTAGACTCCGACTGCAGAGTTTGGTTGCAATGTCATTAGTTAATGGTGATGGTTCCATCTCTGCTTGTCGTCTGGTTGGCTTCAAAACCAACCTTTCTTCTTCACATAATCACACACTTCTCTCCATATGGTCCAACCATCTGCCCCGGTCAATGAACATCTATATAAGAACGGCGAACGAATGACTTTATTATCGAGCTAATAAGCTGAAAAAGTAGGGGTGTAACAGTACACTTTTTTGTTTTGAAACATTATGGTCGCTTTGGTTTGGGGCGCATTAAGTGAACATTTTTTCTTATCCCGTTACATTTGGAAAAAATATATTCCTCCAATAACAACCAGGTCTGGTGTTTGTGAATTGTGAGGACAATGGTACGATGCATCCGCTACACCAGAGTAGGTTGCACCAGTGGGCTACAATTGTTACATTGATAGCTGTGGACATTCTTCTTTCACAAGCCAATTTCAGCCAGATCATAATTCCTGATTTGCACAAAAAAGTTCCATATAAAAACAAAAATTGTTTCTTTACTACAATGGATGGATTTATTTATTTATTTCTATAACAAGCTGTTTTAGTTTTGTATGCGGCTAAGAAGACACCCCGAGTAAGAACATGGAGTGAAGTCTATGGTGACAGAAATGGCAGTTTGATAAGGAAGATAACATTTAGTTTTTACTTGTTAAGTTTAGGAACGCTGGTGATCGAGTCATTGTCACTCAATTACACATGCTTAGGGGAGAGCTTTGAGGTGGTGGTTACAGCATCAGAGAAAACAGTGTGTAGCACAGCAGCTCCTTGAGGTGTGGAGAGGATCGATCTCAGTTTAATGTCATATGGCACAGCACCCAGAGGCAGCGGCGTGCTGCTGATGACAATGTAAAGCCTTGCCTTTGGCGGCTACAAGCTTGGTGCTGCCGAGCTGCGATTTGAAGTTCACATGCAAGGGCTGACAGACAGACAGACAGACAGCTCTCAGTCAGGCAGTTAGACAGTCAGTCAGCCAATCTTTCCATGGGGATGACAGAACATCTAGATCTGTTAAAAGAGTGCAACAGCGCCTAATCCTAAACACATTCACAGGGGTCTCAAAGCTCCGCCGGGCCCTGATGGATGAGATACTGTCAGAAAAATAGTGGGCAAACAATATCCAACCACAGAAACTTAAACACACACGCACACACACACACACACACACACACACACACACACACACACACTGTGACTAGGTTAAGACATGTCAACACAACTACTCCCTATCTCACACACAAACCGGTTTTTGATGCGGGTTAATAAACATGAATTCTATCTGCATTGGACCCATTCATATCAGCCTGTTGCAGCGGCTTTAATTTATTGTTATCCACTTCCACAAACAGGACACAGTTCACACTTTTTGTTCCACTTCTAAACTAGTAAATAAAAAAGAGGGTCTGTTGTTAGACTCAATGGGTCGGACGAGTTTAAGATTTCAGTGTCCATTCCAGTCCAGGATTCCTGTATAGATGCAGAAAGAATGCCGACTATGAACGAGTTATCTAGGTGTTCTTATCCGACTTCGCTTGTCCGTTAATGTGCCGATTTGTGTGCGAACTGCGAAGTAGATCGGATAAAGGTGTTTGCATGCATTTTACAAGTACTGTTGAAGTCTTAAGGCCAGGACACACCAGCCCGATAATCGCCGTCGTCAAAAAAAAAGACGAATCTGTTTGGTGTGTGCCGTGACGTCGGCCGACGTAGAGGTCGTCGGGCTTGTTTTGAGCCTGTCGGCCGCCGATTGAACATGTTCAATCGGCGGCCGACCGTCTTTCATTTGGAGCAATTTGATTGGTGGAGGGCTAGCGAATCAGTGAAGCCCGGAAGTGAGGCGGGTAGCACAAACAGCTAACAACAGCTAGCCATCGTTTTAATGTGTTTGTTCGTTTCGTTTTGAGAGTACTCACATGCATCAACCCTTGTTGACTGCTCGACACCATGCTCGACACTCTCTGCTAAAAATTGTGCTCTTATGGTCCATAAATATAAATACGTATTTCTATCTATGTTTATGCTCTAGAGAGATGTCCAATCATTTCCGGCTTTCGTATTTTTTCGGGCCACAATACAGATTAGCGCCGCCTGCTGTTGTGGAGACATTACGTCCCGCGAGCGTACGGAAAATAAACAGTCGTCTCGGTGTGTTCTTTAGCAGCGACGGGAAGCTGGAGCTTCCTGAAACGGCCGACTCCATTTTTTTTGACGACGGCGATTATCGGGCTGGTGTGTCCTGGCCTTTATTCGTTTTTTTACCCGATTATGAGTCTGCATGTAAACGCACTGACTGTGTCTGAAATGGGTATTAGATTTTTACATAAATATAGCATTGTCATAGCCGGTTCTGAAGGAGAGAGATAACAACAGCAGTCTACATGAAGGCTTGGAAGGTGGATAAAGTATTACAAGGTGGAAGGATGTCGCGTGTGTGTGTGTGTCCATGCAAACAAAGACCTCGTGGATGAATTACATGATTTCCAATGGTAAATGGTCTCAGACACTCAAACAGACATCAGAGACTGACCTATATATTTTCCGTCTTGAAAAAATAGGCCAGAACCCAAATTAAGGTCCAGTATGGCTCCTACGTGCATGTAAACGCCATCGTCTTCACAGTAATTGTGTAGTGTTAGGCTACATAGGAGCAGCGTGGAATGGAGAGACATAGCCCAAGGGCATAGCTGTTGACATGTAAATACAGAGGATAGAAGCTGAAATGACAGCACAGACAGCAGGCCTGTACTACTAGCTCGGCTTGACTTGGGTTTGGACACAAAATTAAGGTCTAAAGGACAACAGTCTAGATGTCAGGATACCCGCACTCGTATCTTGTCAATAAGTAGGTTGATTTCCTTAATTGCCGGGGAAAATACATTTGACTCTTCATCATTCATCTTCCAGATCATTTTACATCAGTCTGGAGGGCAGCAGCCCTGCCAGAGCAGAATACAAACTGAGAATACATCTTTTGTACCAATCATCTCTGCCTTCAAATGCATTCTCTGAGGTTCACACCGGGTTAACAATACAAAACAAATAGGACACACTCATGAGAGCCCTGTGTTCATATTTGTATTAAAACTGAAGTACATTTGAAATCAAAAACACTCACAAGTAAAAGGTTCCTGTGGGAGAATCTCAGAGAAAGTGGTGTTTAATATGGTAAAATCCTACATAGGAAAAGCTTTAGCCATAATATGGGCTTCAAGACTTCTACACATGGGTTGACATGGTCATGACAATTGAGTCAAGTCAAAATATTGTTAATATCATGTCATCATAAAATCTGCTTAATATGACTGTCAAGAAAGTCTAAATATATATATATTTTTTAAAGATATTTTTTGGGCATTTTTATGCTTTATTGATAGTGCAGAGAGACAGAGGTGAAATGGGGCAGAGAGGGGAGTGACATGCAGAGATAGACCGCGGGCGGGAATCGAACCTGGGTCTGCTGCTGGGCCCGGCCCGGGAGGAGGACGCCTTACCGACTGAGCTAAAGGCGCCCCGAAAGTCTAAATATTTTTGAGCATTTTTTTAAGAAATCCAATTTGCCCGACTAGGCCAGATTGACATCATCAAAGCTACATTAAGGCAGGAGCTGGACTAATCCTGTTCAGTTGTGGGCTAAACTAGGCCACATTGGTATTACATAAATAAGAACCAGCCAATCATTGTTCCTCGACTCATAATGATTGGTTTGTGAGTGTCTGTGTGTGAGTGTGTGTGTGTGGGGGGGGGTGCAATGCATGAATGTGTGTGTGTCTGGTTTAACATGCTTCATGCCTGTGCCATCTGCTGTGCTGAACCATATACACATCCTTCTAATCCTTATGTGAAGAAGAGCTTCGCTTACACTGGCTGTTTTTTTTTGCAGCTAGATTCAGCTGGACATTACCCTGGCCTTTGCTTCATGGTTTTTATTTTTAAACACATAAAATTCCCACAGCCCTCTGGAGCATAACTTAAGTGCGGTCACAAGGGAATAAATTCACTGTCACACAAGATGCATAGCTCATGTACACAGACACCCACAAACAAAAAATATAAGAAACTGACAACAATTTCTACGAGGCTGCGAGGGAGGATGATGCGATGAACCTCTTCTGCATTCATCACAATCATCTCATTTTAAATCAATGATCAGGTCCCCATACTTTTCCACACTTTTTCCCCTCGGAAAAGGAGAAGTCTAAAAATAGCCTGTGAGCGTCTGTGCCTAGAAGGCTTTCCATGTTCTTCTAGTCTGGCAGCATTAGTCAATTCAGATGAGCCTCCTGCAGCTCTTCACAGCTTCTGTGTATCTGTCTCGTGCACTGTCACACACGTCGGTGTGGACGTGCACGTGCACACACAGCCGTATATGCACAACACACGTAATAGACAAAACATGTACCTGCTATCAAAACACGCACGCATGCACACACACACAAAGCAGTTTGCCCCTGGAGTTTCAGTACTGCATCAGTGAGCGGGAGGAGCTCAGCCAGCAACCCACATAATATCTCACCTTCAGTTTATAGACTACTGTCATCAGCATATATCCACATCGTGCCTTATGCTCTCTCTCCCCCACCTCCTTCCCTTACTCCATGTCCAACCAACCAGTCTCATTTTGCCACCACTTCTTAAGCTTTGGGCAATAATACTACTACGCTTTGAAGAAACAACAGAGAAGTCTACGCACGGCTGTCCTGATGCTGTCTGTCTGTCTGTCTGTCTGTCTGTCTGTGTGTCTGTGTGTCTGTGTGTCTGTGTGTCTGTGTGTGTGTGTGTTTATGAGTATAGCGAGGTCACTTGGCACTACCTGAAAAGTCCCAGTGACCCGTTTGCGCTCTCCCCTGTAGGGCCCGACTGTCCCTGTCATAACAGGTGATAATCAGGGAGGGTGCTTGAGAAGGGTTGCGTCTCGTTTGTGAAGGTGCAAAAAAACGTGTTATCACAATGAAAATGTTGACAGGCATGAAGAAGAACAGGTAGAGACTGGCGATTCGAAATGGGAGTTTTAACGTGGATTCATGAAAAAAGCAGCTGTTCCTGGACATTAAATGTGTGTTATTTTTTGCATAGAACATTGAGTTGCCCAGCATCTAAAAAGGGTAGGAAGATACAGTGTTGCAAAAATCTATTCTTCTGCCATGGAATTTGCTGTTACACGAGTAACAGTTGTTGTCATGTCATGTGTCACGCAGTGTGATTGCACTTGCCAAAATCTAACTCAAACAAGGCAGGAACATCTCATCTCGGCCTCACCATATGATCTGAAACAAAAACCGTCCGGGATGAAATGTGAGAATGACACTTGCTTCCCTCTGTTTTAAATAAGAAAAGAGCTGGAACTTTACCCAGTAAGCAGCAGGCTGCTACACAGTTTTTGAATGGATGAGTGAATGCAAGCAGGGAGCTACAAATGACCCCAGACGCCGACAAGAGAACCAGGCTGTAGAGAGCAGAGAAAAAGCAGTAACACTAGCTGGCCAACTTTGTCGCCTGGCTAACCGAAACCGAAATACAAACAAGTCTCGTCTTTGATCTTACTGCGTAGTACACATAGAAAAACTGAGATGTAATTAAAAGTGGCATTGAAAGGGAGAATCTGCCGCCCATACGAAAAATTTAAGTCACGGTAAGTTAAAATCACATGAAGTCACAGTCTTTTTCAATCATGAGCGATGCAGTTTAAAATATGATGCTTACTACATCCCACTAGCAGGTTATTTGGGACACAAATGGGTCAATATCACTATAAAGTGCCTTTGGTGTCCTCATCAGAATCACTCAGTCATCATGAAAATGTAGCAGAATAATGAAACTCTGAGGTCTTATTATAAATGGCCAAACATTTACACACATATCAGTACAATGATAAGTCTCTTGAAATGTGTTTCCTTCATTTTATACCATTTTTTTTAATTGGATGTATGTGATTTTGGCATGTCCCACACACTGCTCTGCTTACTACAGTGTCTGTAATAAGTGGTTAAATGATACTAAATCAAAATTTTTTTTACATGGTTGTTTTGTCCACAACAAGTTATTTGATAAAGTGAGTAATTTTGATTATGTATATTCTATTTTCATAATCATATTAAACGTTTTGCATGTGTCCCTGAAATTGCTGTCCACCCTGTCATTATGGGGTAACTGCCCCTTTAAGAACCGCTCTGATGTCATCAGGGGCGTTACTACCACCATTTTGTCTTTCTTCAGTGGAGGCTGAAACAGTGGCTAGTTGCAGAGTAAGTATTTATACTTTTATTTCGTAATTTTCATCATATTATGTGTGTAGTTGGATGTTGTCAAGCTTAACATGTCCACTCTGTCATAGTGAAATATCAATTAATATAAAAACCTTTCAGAAATTTGAAATATATTTGTTAAACGGTACACAGTCACCTTGCTAACTGAATCATCTTGCTAACTGAAGGTCCACCATGTGCTCATTAAATGCTAACATTAGCCAAAAATGTCCACCCTGTCATTGTCCACCCTGTCATCAAGCCTTCCATGACAGGGTGGACATGGTTCGTGACAGGGTGGACATGCGCATAGTTTACGCCACATGCTGATAATGTTACACATATTACAACTATTACACACATAAAAGAGTGGACAATATGGACTTTTTTGGCAATATCGGTATTGGCAAGCCTAGTTTGATAAGGCAAGCCTAGTTTACCTGGACCGCCAAACCCTCTGGGGTTGACAGAAGCGGCAAATCCAAATCACGTGAGCAACACGCAGCCTCAGTGAGTCTCCGTTTCAATTTATGGGAAGGTTCGGCCTTCAAACTATATACCAGTTTTAAATTGTGTTGATAGGCCAAGTAAAACTGGACTTACGATAAATAATGTACGCTTTTCGTGAATATTGCCAATTAACAATGACTGTGATAGAGCGATAGAGATAGCGAATTTTGAGAGTTGAGAGATTTGTGATATTTAGCGTGTTTGGAGTGTATAGTTAGTGTGTTATGTAATGTGTAGTGTGTAGTGTAGTCATTTTTTTGGTTTGTGTGTCAAAACAATGAGGGTTAGGGTTAAATCAAAAGTAGTCAAAAACAGCCAATTATAAGCTGGACCAGTGTGTAAGGGAACATTTTGATTTGTCTTTTTCAAGGAATGAGCTCAAAAGGAGCTGAGATAGCAAGGAGATATAGGGAACGTCGTGATGCTGACCCAGACAGAAGAAGAAAGTACCTTGCGAAAGAGAGGGACAAATGGAAGAAAGACAGAGAGACTGGAAAGAAGAAGGGTGTCAATGAGCTCAGTGAGAGAGAGAAAAGGGCAAAAAGAAAGAAATGGAGAGAGAGAAAAAGTCAAGCTAGAGCAAGAAACAGGGCCAGTGCTTTGCTGCAGTCAGAGACACCACCCAACTCCCCTGCAGCTCCTGAAAATCAGCCTGAGCCAGGGCCCTCCAGGTTAGATCATTGGAAGTTTAGCTGATGAGACTTATTAGAAAGTTTGGATTTATTTGAAGGACAATTATCAACTGTTTATGTCCCCATAAAATTACACATTGATAGCTAACTCACTAAACTCTAACAAAAATCCTTACAAATATTTTGTGTTTCAGGCAACGGCGTCAAGGGGAAAGCATTCGAAGGAGTTCGAAGAGGAAACTGAAAAAACAGATCAAAATATTGGAGGCACAGCTCGCAAAAGAGAAAACTAAAACTGAGAAATATAAGAAGAGGTTCCATAGGACCAAGAAAGAAAGTGCGTCCAAATCACCACGTGCAAAAGTCAAGGCTTTGTTGGGACGTCAAAAAGTGAATTCACCCATCAAAAGAGCTCTTCTTTTCCATACATCCCTGATTGAAGATATTAGAAGTAAATATGAAAATGCAAAAACAAACAGAGAGAAGCAGTTGATTGCAAAAGTGGTCAGTGGAAACATTCTGAATAAGTACAAGCTCCAAAAGCATGCCCAGACTTATTTTGGCTACTCTAAGAAGAGAGCAAAGTATCCTGTGGATCTCACCTACCATGGGAGGAGGTGCGTCAGTCGAAATGAGATTAGGAAGAAAGTTACATCATTTTTTCTTCGAGATGATGTTAGTCGAATGACGACTGGCCGCAAACAAACAGTCACGCGGCTGAAGAAGAAGATGCAGAAGAGGTTGCTTACCGATACAATGAAGAACTTGCATAGGAGGTTTCTCTCTGAGCACATTGGCCACATGTCATACACCTCCTTTTGCCGTCTCAGACCCTTTTGGGTGGTAACCCCCTCTTCCTCTGACCGTGACACATGTCTCTGCAAAAAACATGAGAACTTGCAATTCATGGCCAATGCCTTGCAGAGCCAAGGGTTGCTGTCCTCAAGAAACATTGAGGAAATGTCTGAAGTAACCATGTGCGACCCGAAAGCCAAGGTCTGTGCTTACGGTGAGTGCAGTAAATGCCTCCTAACTTGTCACCCGATGCTGAAAACTCCTGGGGAAGGGAACATTCGTTTATCTCAGTGGATGACAGAGAAAATCACAAAGGATGAGAAGGTGTCAACAATCACAGTGAAAAGGGAGATAACAACAAAGGAGCATGACCTTAACACAGATTTCCAGGAGAGGCTTCTCCATTTTAGGCGCCATGTCTTCAACATTAAATGGCAGTTTGATGCCTACAGGGAGCTCAGGAGGAGCCTGAAGCACAATGAGTCCCTCTTGCATATAGATTTTAGCGAAAATTACTCATGCAAGTACAGCGAAGAAATACAATCTGTGCATTTTGGAGGCTCACATCAGCAGGCCAGTCTGCACACTGGAGTGCTTTACACCGCTGGTGAACAAGCGCCACACACCTTTTGCTCCATATCACCCTCCAGAAGACACGACCCTGTGGCCATCTGGGCCCACCTTGATCCAGTGCTGAAGGTAGTGAGAGAACGACACCCTCAAGTCAGCATACTTCATTTTTTCAGCGACGGGCCTGCAACGCAGTATCGACAAAAGGGAAATTTCTTCTACCTCTCAACGGAACCCTACAAGTATGGCTTCAAAGAAATAACATGGAATTTTTTTGAGGCTAGTCATGGGAAGGGGGCACCAGACGGTGTGGGTGGGGCCCTCAAGAGGTCAGCAGACCGGATTGTGGCCCATGGAGGAGACATCCCTGATGCCCAGAGCTTGTATGAAAAGCTGAAAAGCCTGGACACATCTGTCGAGCTGTTCTTCGTCCCAGAGAGGGATATTGAATCAAAGACTGAGGTAAAAACTATAATCCATTATCCAATGCAACCCATAGTCCTTCTGTCCCGGTTTCTCTCCCATCCAGATTACAGACTAGTTTTGTCAAATCTGATCTTTTCATGTGTTGTGGTTAAGTTAAATGTATTAATGTTTGATTTTCCACCCCCTCACTATAGGTACCTGCAATAGCTGCCATAAAAGGCACTATGAGAATCCACCAAGCTATCAGTCTGACACCCGGCCAGATGAAATACCGAGACATTTCATGTCTGTGTAAAAGGGAGGAAGGTGTTTTGGACTGCCCCTGCTTTAACCTTCAAGAGGTCACTCTAGCTGATGTTCCTGTTTCATCTGAGTCCCCAGCATGTGGAAAGACACCAGATAACCCTAGGAGACCAGAAATGATTGAGGCAAAGCACATTGGCGAGTGGTGCGTCGTAAATTACGACAATGAAGCATACCCAGGTTTCATCATGGATGCAGAAGGGCACAGTGTGAAAGTAAAGTGTATGCACCGCAATGGCATAAACAAGTTCCACTGGCCAAGTCTCCGGGAGGACATCTGTTGGTACCATGACGGGCAGGTACTTTGCCTAATACCAGAACCACAGGCTCTGAACAAGCGCTCTGTACAGATTGAAGCGTCTGCTTGGAAGTATGTGGAACAGCAACTGCAGAATTAAGCCACATATCTGCAGAAAGGGAGAGACTGTTTGGTGTGTGATCCCTCTGTAACATGCGTTTTTTTTTTTAAATCAACCATTCTCCACTTTTTCTTCTTGTTCTACAGTTGAATGTTTGACTTTTACTGTGCAGAATGATGTACAAAGTTTAACACATTTTAAGTTTAGTTTACATGGGAAAAGGACCTCTGACATTTTTTTTATACATCACTTACTTTAGAATTATTGCATTTATGAGGCCATTCGATGACTTTTCACAACGTGTCCACCCTGTCATGTCCAAGGTCCACCCTGTCATGTCATTGTCCACCCTGTGATGTTCATGTTTTATGAAAATAAACCAAATATTTTCACAAGTTAGTGAAACCTTTTGTATGATTCCTTTTTAAACAAATTAGCCCCAAATAGTATTGTTTGAAAGTTTGACCAGATATCCTTGTTGTTAGATTTTATTTAGAAAAGAAAGTGCAACTCTCGCAGATTTTATAGAGAAACAAATAGTTTGCCATAATTTCATTGTTATCCTAATACTTTTCCCATTAACTAAAATATATTGTTGAGAAAGGGACTAAATGGCTTTCTGAAAATGTACATTTTATAATCATTATGTAATTACAATGTATTTACTCTACTTTGAATTTGTCCACGACAGGGTGGACATATTTTGCTGTTTGCATGGACATTGTCTGCTTGCAGTTAATTAATAAAAAATGTTGGAGCTTGACCAACATGCATTTCTAACAGCATAACATCTACTTAATACAATGAATATGAAGTTCAATGGAAAATCTCAGCTTTTTATTTTGGAAATGGGGAAGTCTCAAAGGCACCTTATGGTGATATTGACTCAAATGCCCCCATAAATATCTTAGGTTTAGGTCAAAGAAAAGAACATCAGCACACAAACAAATAATTGAATCAAATATCAAGGCTTCTAAATGTTGAACTGTAGGTCAGACTTGAGCCTACTAATAGACACTCAGAGGAGTTTCCCCAAATTTCACTCACACCAGAGTCATAACTGTACCAACCATAGCAGGGAAGTTTAGGTACTTCCTCAAAACGCTATACGGAATCACATAAAAGACAACAAGGGCTTGAGTGATATCTCTTTCTGTGTTAAAACAAGAAAAAAACACAAAAAACAAGAAAAAAGACAATTTATCAAAGTCATATGGGTGAGACAAAAGAGAAAGGCTTGTTAGATAAACAAAGTGTGAGACCCTGGGGTCCTCTAGAGGAGTGCAAGTAGAGAAGTGTGGCCTCTCTAATGACCAATCAACACCCTCCTTGCTGTTAGCATCTGTTAGTGCTCCAATGGCCTCCCGTCTGTGTGTGAAGCCGACGTGAACTCGACATGCAGCCAGAATCCAATCATACAGCAACACCGGCACAGCTCGGGTCAAGGAGCAATCCTGACATTTTGCAGAATGTCAACGTTCAACCTTTTACTAAAAGTTCTACTACAGGAGCGTTTTGCTGGAAGGGTGGAAATGGGAACGGGTGAAAGCCACAGGGGGAGGGGTGGGGGTAATGAAACATCACAGAGCTGCACCAGGGGGCTACAGCCGAGGAGGAAGCAGATTGATAACTAACTAGTGAACAGTAGGTTACACTGTGAGACCTCTGGGTCTCGGCGTAAATGTGCTGAGGATAGGATACAAAAGTAACATTTCATAGTTGGACAAAATGAAAATAATAAGGCCACGTGAATCACAAGGCAAAATTTATATATTCTTACATCTGAAGGAGAAGTACTATGCAAGTCACAGTGCATTTCTATTTTTACAGTCAAATCTCCTGCAGTGGTTTTGAACTTTCAGTGAGAATACCTTCCTGAGAAACTGAAACCAATGATGAACTTGCCACTTATATAAGGCCACAAAAAGAAGACACTCACTTTACAACTGACAGCAAAACATGAGGATGGAAACATCGTTTAAAAGCCCCAATTCATTTGGTATGCAGACATGGCTGAGGCAAACATCACAGAGAAGAACCAGGGCAAGGTTTCAAACCTACGACTGTATCAGGTCAGTACTAAAAAAAAAATAAATAAAAAAAATAAATAAAAAACTGCCTTCACACAGTAAATCCTTCCCCTAACTGCAGCATGAATGTTGCTGTAAAATGGATATGCTGATCTATTAAGTTTATTGCTTTGTTACTCGGAACAATCTGGCTGGAGGGAGCAGGCGAGGACAGGTAGCATCTGTCCCCACCTACTGCCTTGGCAGCATTAGCGTCATCTGCTAGCTTTGGCAGCATCTTGGAAGCACATCAATATGGCTTCATGTAGCCAATGCCGCTAGTAGCTAGCATGCCAGTCACGCTCTTAGGCAACACTCGCAGCCTGAGCATCAACAGAGCACTGAGCCAACAGAGCTAAGCGGAACTGAACTTGAGCTGAACAGGGAGGCCAGGTCTCTGTGGAACTGTGCGGGGGGAAAGGGCCACTGTCTGTCATCTAGCCACACATCCATGGTTAACAGTGCAGGGCCAAGTCCAGATATGAGCACTGCCATCGTTAAGCTGTGAGCTGTAGATTCACCTGTTTTTCCCCCAGCAACACTTGTGTCATGGAATGCTACTGTATTACAGTCAAACATGTAAGGTGACGGTCTTTTCCATTCTTACCTGCATCACTGTTGTAACATTTTTACCATAAGGGTTTGCCAAAGCACAAGAATAATCCAAACCAACCATAGGAGCAAAACAGGAACAAATTCAGAACACTGTCAGAAATAATTATTTTAAATGACTTGCTTTTAGCTACACGCTAAAAAAAAGGATACTCCTCGACCAAAGTAAAAACGAAAATACATTGTGGTATGACATACACCAATAGCAGCAGAGTCCATGTTGTTCAGAGTACTAGTTGACTGGCCCTGAACGATTCTTTAAATTGTCTATTGGACAGTTTTGGCAGGGCATTAAAACAAGGCCTAAGCCATGCTTTATATACTTTTAACACCTACTGTATATAAAGAGGAATTTCTCCTATTACTTGACAGTTGTTTCGCATTTCAAAATATGCGCATATCTACATGGTAAGGGACTTCCTAGTGTAACTCAACTTGCAAATTATACCTGCACCAACAACAATACATGGCAATGGAGGAGGCCGTGACAGTGAGCTGGGTAAAATGAAAAGCCTCAGGTGCTTACTTCAGTCTGGGTCAAGTCAAAAGTTATCAAGGCAAGCAGCAACACATTTTACCGTGCTGTTCCCGTTGTCACACACCATGCCTGCATCGCTGGCTCAGATAACACTTTCTAACGGTGTACAAGGCGCAGTTATCACAGCTGAATGATAAGCCAGCATATTGGAGCACCTGAAAAAACTGCTGTGAAAGAAACCAGTTTCCTGCCCTATGTCAGTTGATGGTATATCTTTGAGTCAAAATCTTCAGAATTATTAATAACTTACTGATTCCTTACTAGCATCAGTACTACTGGCTTAATTCAGCACTCAGATGCTGGCTGAAGAGAGCCAGTCACAGAGAAATATTCAGTTGCAGAGATATGCTTTGCACAGTTTCTACGCCAACATGTTAACTTTATAATGAGTGAGAGCAATCTATTCTAAGATCACCGGTTTAAAAGGTCAGCGTTAAAACAACTTCATGAGAAAAACACAGAAATATTGCAATCCTGCCTGAAAAGACGTGGGTGTCGTCTACTCACATAGTCATGACTAGGAAGGTGTGAAACCGAGCTAACACAGGAAGTTGAGGGGCAGGTGTAATGACCATCTAGAAAGGGCTCAGACACTTTCCTCAGTTTTCTTGCCGTTTGATCGTGACTACTATTAACAGAGGAAACTACCGTCTACATTACAATGGTATCAGGTCATGCTGCTTGCACATGGATCTAGTTTCAGACCTGCAGGACCAGGATGTGGTGAGAATGGCAAAACAGCAGTGCGGAATCAGCAAAAAACCCACGCAACAAGCTTTCCAGCCTCACAAAGACAACAACAGCCTTTCAGACATTAGGAAGCATTGGTATTGCGAACTGGATTACTGGTGGAGGGAGTATACACATCGAGAAAAGAAAAATCCCTCAAAAATCAATCTATAAATAAATATGTTTCTCCTTTATAGGATGAAATATGAGAAACACAAGCAGGCAACAACCCTCCAACACTTCTCCAAATGCTTAATACACAATGTTGATGACAATTTAATTATAGTCTGTCATTGTTGCAACTACTGTTTGTTTGCCTCTGTGGAGGTAGTGGGAAGATAAGGTGTTAATGTGAAGTGGTGCTTTTTGGCCGAGTCTAATGTGTGGCTGTTGGAGGAACAGCTCTTGTTTGCGGTGAGTGACTGTGGAGGTTTCAGCCAAAGCAGTTCTGTTATGACTCACAGCATTAACCCTTTCAGCTCACGATAAAACGAAATAAGCACGACACAGTATTTGAGGCGAAAGCATACATATCATTGTAAGGCATGTCAAATTTTAGGGGGTTAATAATACATGTATACGTGTATTTCATTTTGCACAAAATCCATCTCTTCAGACAGAGCGCTATGATAACAGAGTTTTGGCATTTGGAGAAGCATTTAGTTTCATACAGACATCAGCTAAAGCCGAGCCAAAGAAAAGGAAATTGACTAGATTCAGAGAGAAGTGATTTATTCCTCACATGGTTATCTGAAACCATTCCTTCCAAAAAAAAAAATATATAATATTCTGTCACAACCAACCATAAGCTCCTGCTTTCAGATACTATACACCTACATCTTAACAACATCCTCAACAGGGTCGTTCTTGTGTCCAATCAGGACTCAGCACAGGGGCTGAGAGAGCACTTCGGTGAAATGACTGAGCAGAATGTGTGTGTTCAGTTTGACCTGAGGGGTGTGCAAACATTGCTCCGTAGCTGTGCTCCAGGGAGCAGGAGTCCGGATATGAGTCTGACCCTGGATCATACGTGGGGGGAAGTCAGTTATTACAGCGCAGGCTGGTGGTTTATGAGTTTGGTTTAAAATCCAATATCAGAACTACATCCAAGGACAACTTTCAGTCTGCTCGGGTGAGCTCAGCAGCTGCACAAGTGAAGCGTCCACATAACACCTCTTTAACGTCAAAACTGAGCGGGCAAAATAAGACAGCTGGTGTAATGTAGAGAGAAAATTTTATTACATGATATTTGGCTTACGGGCGACACTGGATATTGATGTGATATAAAGGTTTCTTTATTTCCCATAATCATAAAGGTGGAGTTTGGTGTTGTTCTTCATTGACAACAGTCATTTCTTCGGCTTATCTGAACCCTTTTTGTGCGACCACCACTGCTGAAATGTTTGCCCACAGCAAACAGCAGAACCGTTAATGCAGCTTGCTGGCCCAAGCGTGATCTTTCTTAAACAGTCTTTGTGGGGTCAGGGTTGCAAGACAAATGCCGATACTCAAAACAACACAAACAAAAAAAATCTATCCAATTATATAAGGTATGCACAACACCTAAAAACTTATCTTGGAAAAATCCTGACTTTCAAGACTTGCTGGGATCTTAGCGTGGGACACTTTGGAGAACACAAAATAAGACCAGAGGTATAATGACTGCTCTCAAGTACATTTGGTAAACATTGCTGCCACGTAACATGACATCTTGGCTGTGCAGCCTTTACAATAACTGTAATTACACCACAAACAGTATCTTTTAAAACACATGGCATGCAAAAAGATACAACTTTAACATAAACATCTTTAACAAGATGGATTTTGCAACTACAAAATAAGCCAGTGGCCTATGTTTATTTTTGAAATCATATTGACCGAATTGTTTGTTCTATAAAAAAATAGAAATAATAATTAAATGTCAATAAACATCTCCTACACAGAGCAGTCAAACCCCATATAGCCCATTCAATGTACAGACGAAACTGAGACACTGGACACAAAGAGCGAATGGCAAATTACTTAAAATAAATAACGATGATAAAAAAAGATGACAATTCATCAAGCACTGATAGATACAACAATCATATGGAAAGTATTAGCTCTATTCAGGGCTATACCAAATGATCATTGTTATTATCAATTCATCTGATAGTTTGCCAATTAATCAATACATGCTTTGCTCTATAAAATGTCAGTAGACCTATAGAAAGAAAATGCCCATCACACTTTCCATAGGTCTTTAAATGAACAGCAGCGCAAAACATATTCCATTTATAATGATACAACATTTTCTGTGGAAACAATTAGACATTGACATTATAAATGGAAACAGTGACATCACCTACCCTCATTTTCAGATGTTGGACATGCCACCTGTACAACCAGATCAAAGGTTCTTTCTGGGGTCTCCCTGCAAAGAACAAAACACTGTTTACTAAGTGGAAAATCAGTTGTTGTGCATGCAATCCTGGGCAACAAGTGTGTCAGCCTAGGCTACTAGGCATGAACACATAGGCTACAGTTACATTTCATTAGGCCTACATCATGTGCCTTGGTATAATATTGGTTATCATATAATGGACCTGTCCTACTTTACGTGAGTCACACTGTCAATAACCGAACGTGTCATTAACAGCAGGGTTTGGCTGAAAGCTGACAGTGCGAGGATGAGAAGTGTTCCTCATCTGTGACAACACTGGGATAACAGGACATTGGTCCATAATGCAGCCTACTTAAAGCTGTCTGTCAGGCTAGCGAAGCTGCTAATTGGTGGTCAGCTAGTACTGGACAGAGCGACAGACTGACCCAAATGCTGTCGAGCCGGTGGCCAGCTGGCCTGGCATGGCTCGTTAAATCCACTGCTGGAGATGGCTCAAATTACGGCCAAACATTCCTTCGTATTTCTCACAGTTTAACGTTACGTAGCCTCCTCCTGCACCACACACGTTACTAGCCTGTTAGCTCGAGGCACGACAGAGAGGTTAGGGAGTTAAACATGAAACTCGGTGGTCTTACTTTATTCTGCTGTCCATGGTTTAGCTACAACATCGCGACAACTCCGTGCTGTCGGCGGGCTCGGCTCTACTGGCTGTCCGAGAGTATTTTCCACCTCGTCCCCTTTCCTCTCAGTCTCAGCCGTCACTTATTCCGTCTTTCAACGCTGATACCGGTCGAAAGCCGCCGCGACCACATGCTCGGAGGTGGCGATAGTGTAGCAGGAGTAGTAGTTGTAGTTTGTGAGCCGTTATGGAGCGGCAGAATCCCTAGGCTCAGCACCGCGGTGTTATTTCCCACAACAAACGCCACTCCAGGAAGTGCTGTCAAAAGATGTGGTGACGTCAGCGCGTCAGATGACGAGCACCTTGCTGCCGCTGCTTCTGCTGCTTCCTATGCCTGCGAGCATCTTTTCCTCCATTTTTAGTGAGTAACAGCACACCTGAGCCGCGTGATTCAAGCTTCTGAAAAAAAAAAACTTGTGCTCCCCGTATGAGACATTGCATTATTAGTTCAATTATTGTGGCAGCGGTAGCCTTCAGCAGTGGCTCCCAAAGTGGAGTCCTGGGACCAAGAGGGCTTTCAAGATGAGCTGTTAAGAGCAGAATTATTAGGCGGAATATTTTTTGCAGTGGGGCTCACTTTGACAACCTGAAAGCACATCATGCCACAACATATTCTACCATCTAGCCTTGGCCTACATGCTATTATGGGGAATGTTTATAAAAGCAAAAAAGCTTTATTTCTGTCATGTCATGTTTCTGGCTTCCTGACAAATATAACTAAGATCAATATTGCCTCTATTTTTAGCCATTTGTTGGACAATAAACTGAACAAATCTAAAAGTATAATTCATTTATTTGAACCATGCTCAAAACTACATGCACCCTTTACAAGATTAAGTTGGGTCTATCATAACCCAATTGTGTTGTTCTGTATCATAGAGGGCCACTGTGTCACAGTATAATCTTAATACTTTAATTATTAAAATACATTGCGATTGTGCAGTGTAATGTTGGCAGCATACTCCAAAATAAAGATGTGTTGAATGAAATCACTACTGACACACAGACAACCTGCGTTTATTATTCCAGCAGAAGAGTCCTCTGGGTCTCTCTGCAAACATTGAAGCTGCCATGTGTTGCACTTGGAGGGAACAGGCTACATACACAGCACACATTATACACAGCACACATTATTTGCATTTGGAGTTCAACAGGAGATCATCAGCAAATTAATATTTGGCCACAAGAGGCTACGCAATTCATGACCCCAGTTTATCAAACGTGGCATGAAAAAAAAACAAGCATATAGTTCGAGGAAACAGGCTTATGGCCAGAGTCTTGCTCTTAAAATCCCTCAAATATGGATAATAATCTTATCAATTTTCTTTACCAGTTTTGAGCAAAGTCCTAATCCATGGCTGCTTCAGTGAAGCTGAGGCCAACATGTGGTGGACAGTAGACGACTTGAATGAGTACTTGGTTTGCCCAGCATAATTATAAAGCATCATGTCTAAATGCTACTTACAATACCTACGTTGGATGAAAATATTTTGTGCATGAAATAAAGGCTGACTCTAACAAATCATTCATGACTCAGATGAGTCACCTCTTAAAGGGGAAATCCATCCCAAAATAATTTATATAATTTTTATAATTAATCTCAAGGATTTAATTTGGGAATTTAAACAACAGAAGTCCTTGTTTGATGGGTATACTTCATGTCCTGATTCACAGCTGTAGATCATTAATTTCATATGTATTTAGGTGTAATATCTCAACCATAGATTGTGTGAACCCACAGCATCACTAAGAAATAAATTGTCCGTGGACCAGTTTTCTTCGAGTGACACCTGATGAAATCATGAATTGATGATGATGCTCCGTTTTCCTTTTTAATACAAATATTTTTTACTTTTTCTGGCCAAAATCACCCAATATCCACTGCAGTGTACTCTGTTTTAGGATGGACTTTCCTTTCATTGTTTCATGTGTAAGCAATATTTGTCCCATGGTAAATTGAAACCAATGGATTAGATGTACTTGCCTCTCCTCCCTGGAGAGTCTGTCTGGATCTGAGCCAGATTTCTTCAGGCTGACTGGAAGGTAATTAAGTGGCAGCAGACTGGGGCATGCTGTTTCAGGCATCCGTATGAAATGATAATGGCAGGGCAGTTGCCTTAACATAAAATATAAAATTAAGGAAATATGGCACATACACAAAAAGAGACACATACTAGTGATGTCTTACATTTCATAGAACTGTACACAGTTAAAAGTATGTTAATATAAAGAAAGCCTAACACTGCAAAAAGAACAATGCAGTCCCATTATCCTTCTGAGGCCTTGAAGTTGCATCAGAACAACTTACAAAACATCTGACTTAGCTGAGGTGCACTTGGATAGCTCTCTGACCTTAAAGGTTTTTACTGTTAAAATACAGTCTAGGCTTAATGTAGAGTTGATAGAAAATGTTACATTGCTTACATTGATCTTTTGAATTGTAAAGCTTAAAATACATCTACATTATCTTTCGTTTACAGGTTAATTTGCTGAGATACATTTTTTGTAAAGACATTAAATTAATATTTATTTATTTTTTATTTAGCATCGTTTGCATGCACAATATTTCTTATAATTCGCATGCAGATCTTTTTTTCTTTTCTTTTTTTTACCAGTGATGTGTACATTTGTCTGTGGGTAAATTGACCCCACAAGGTCATTCAAAAGACACTTGTCAGGTTTCATTACCCAGAATTCTGTGGTAGACGCATCATCAGAGGTTGGCTTACAGCAGTGGATAACCTTGAGAGGACTCATTAATGTCCTCTCATCAAGCTTACGGTCACTATATAAGTTTTATACTGAGGGAAAGGTGTCTCTGTTTGCCCTGAAGTGTTGCTGCAGCCGAGTAGAGCAAAGCTAGCCTTTTGTAAGGATGGTGTCATTTAGCCAGATTTACAAAATGGCATTCCTCATGTTACAAACAGACAGTAATCAGATTAAATGTGACTTTATGATCCAATAGAGGAAATTTATCACAAGTAAATTAATTAATTATTTCTGATAACTGTATTAGGAGTATGACATATGTTTTTGATTTTTGCTGATCAATAAGTGATGGTCACAAATTAAAATCAGAATCAGAAATACAATAGACACCCAAGGTGTCATTCGCTTTCTTAACAGTTGCTCCAAATTTAGAACATAGAAATAAGAAGTAGGCCTATGTAAAATGTAATATATATATGCAGTGTAGTTGCCTGTAAATGTGAGCATATTGGTTTACAGTGAAAACATGTAGCCTACTGTAAGATATAACCCAATTAAAGTATACAAATAATAATGTAACAATAAAAAGTATATTCATATGTTCATTAAATCATAATATGTACACATAACTATGAGCTAAGAATGAACCATAATGAATCATAAATATATAACATGATATATAACATGAAAAAAAGATAAAAGGTATACTAATTTTGTGGTAATGATTCTAATTTTCTATTATTTCTCACAAATTGTGTTCGTTTTTGTCATATTTATGTTCGATCCTCCTATCACCAGGGATTTGGTGGCTGCAGTTGAACAGCAGGGGCGCTGTGTGCGCAGCTGGATCAGTGTGACGACACGGTCACATGTCACCAGCGTCACGAGGCAAAGGAGGAAGTGGCAAACAAACATTTCTGTGCATGAGATAAAAAGTAAACATGCAACATACCGGTAGACAACTTATGATGGGAACAAATGATCAAAAAATCAGCCATCACTGGGCTTGATGAAGAGATGGTCTGTTTTACCGGAATCTTTTATCTTTTCCGAAGTAGTTCCAACTTTTAACCCGTTTTTAAAGCAGACGCGCTGGGGTAGTTGGAGCATGTTGCACCAACATATCAAGGTTAAAGCGTTTTTCGGCAGATTGACTCTTCTCCATGTCCAGTTTAATAAAAGATGTGTTACAATGTCAATAGCGAACCTCTCAGAAGAAAGCTCCAAGTCACTGAGAGGCAGAAACATGTTGGAGGTCGATTCAGATCTCAGTAACACAGTGACCAGCAGCGTGAATGAGCCGCAGACAGGAGGGAAGTTCACAGAGGAAGAGATGGCCATCCACAGAGTCCACAGAGAGGCATGCGAGGTGAGATGATCCACTCTATAGACTTGTAATCCAATTATGTGTTGTTGCTCTAACTAATTAACGCAGTTACGCACGATTAATCAACAACCAGGCGCTCCAACCTGTTTTTTGTTGGTCAGGATTTGTACTAAATTGCATAACTGCAGACCGTGGTGGAGAGGGTTACATCATATGATCATTTCATTTAAACTGCCCGCCACTAGCCACACTATAGTCCTACAGGTAGGCATATAGACTACAAGTCTGTCATGCAAATCACAACTTAAGTAAAAGTAGGAAACTACTCATATAGAGTGGTTTCTTTCAGATCTTATAAAATGACCTATAATGTAGGAAAGGTTTATTACAATGCAAGATATTTGCACTGGTTTATTAACATGAAGGTTGCACTCTAAACGGATAGTTAAGTCGTTTTGGGGTTGTATTGGGGTACTTGGGGCAAAGTTAGTGTGTTACCTTATGGCGATGGCTATCAGGGCAGTCAGGAGTTTGGAGGAAAACTTTGCTGTAGCAGAAGTCAGCCTTGTTTTGTTGCAGAGGGGGGGTTTTTTTTCTTCTTAACGTACATAAATGCTGACCTAAATCCTAAACATGCATTCAATTGTATGCTAAACTGAGATTTTTTCCACAGTTTTAGTGTGCCACCAGAAAGCCCTTTTTTTGTTTTATTTATATAGCTAAATATCACAAATAGCCATTTGCCTCAGTGGGCTTCAAAGTATACACAATTGTGTTATTGTGTTGTAAAAAAGTACAAATAGTAATGTGTGTTGTTCTGACACCACTGTTCATTTAATCTGATATCAGTCGTAGAATGGCAACATGCCAACTGTGCTGCATCTCCACAGCCAACGTGTCCCCGGGGCACTGGGTTCCATGTGGGCAGAGTGAAACCTTAGTTTAAGTACATAACATTGATTATCATGGTCAAATATTTTTACTTTGATACAAGTTTTCCATCTTTTCATTCATATCTCCTTAACTATAATACCTTCTTTTAGACAATTAACAACGAGATTGTGGGTAGACATGTGTGGTGCAAAACACTTTGTTAGATTATAGCCCATAGATACAGTATGTTAAATGTTTTATATTTTACTTAGAAGCTAACCTAACGCAGTACATGTCAAGTAAGTAATGATGACCATTGTTTTTGTCAGATTCATCATATTCTCCAAACCTCACTCGCTCACTCGCTCTTCCATCAAACTCAGCCAGTGAGCTTGGCGGTGAAGACAGTAGCGAATAGGTGTCATCTGCGTGCCTTTAGGCATCTCTGTTGTAAATATTGTGCTTCTGAGTGTGGGTGAAATTGAGGCGAGTTGGCCGCGACCAGAGGAGAGCGGTTGGACCTGGGTGGGAAAAGCACAATACCGAGGGGGCCCAGCCATGCCAGCTCCACTATGTGCCCCTGGAATGCCATGTGAAATGACAGGCCGTGTCACCAAAAGGCCTGGGGCCTTTTTCCCTTTGTGGCCTGTCAAAGCTCCCCAACTAGTGGGCTCTCAGTTTGAAGCAGACTGAGAGATGACATTTTCTAACTTCCTAAGGGATGGCGGAGGAGTTCAGTGTTTTTCACATACAGAAGGTGTTTGTGTGGCCCTGCAAGATGAATGCTCGGTCAAAGTACACACACGGTTGTTTCTAGAATGTGTTTTTTTCCCCCCATGCATATCAACAATATAAAAAGGATTTCAGTGCTACCAGTTGATGAATCATTGCAGTCTCACCTACTGAATTGCACACAAAAGGACAGCACTTATTAATTAGTCCCAATCACATCATAAGAGTTAGACTGAGAGAGACTGTCTTACATTTGTTTCTATGCATAGAGGTCACCCATTCACTTTCTCTTTGACCCAAAGCAATCTGTCCCTTCGTATATGTTCATATTGACTATTACGCTTGCACGTGCCTTTGTTTTTGGGTGTGTATTTGAGGTCATACACCTGCATACGTGCCTGTGTTTCATACTAATTGAATAATAATATCTCCATTATGTTCAGGCAAAGAAGCAGATGTATGTCGACCCTTCCAGTGGGTACAAGGTGTTCACAGAGTATTCCCACCTTCAGAGAGGGAAATGCTGTGGCAGCGCGTGCAGACATGTAAGCTCATTGTTTTACCAGCCGTTTTCTTCCTCCACTTCACTCTGTTTTGTTCTGTGCCTGTTTTTTTTTATTTCTTCACCTTAAAACGCTTTGTTTTGTCTCGTCTCGTCCATGTCCCATCCGCTTCCGTTCATCAACAGATGTTCTTCATTTCTTACACATTAAAACAAGTTTACGTGCACGGAGCGCCTTCACAACCACTCTCCATGGTGCTGAAAAGAATGATCAATTCATTTAATTAGGTTACAGGGCTCATTTCACTATGTTTTTTTTTTTTTGCTTTCCCTACAACACAAATGCTCATAAGTCATTTCACTCAGATATACAGTTTACCTTAATGATCAGTCAATTCAATTCAATGTGCCCATAAGAACAAATCAAGTAGTAGAAGAATTTGGCATTTTGGACAGAAGATGGCCAAATTAATTTCAAAACAACTGTAGGCAAAAATCCAGCTGGTTTACTGAAAGCACACACTAAGAACAGTAAAATCAAAGTCAGATCCGCTCGATAATGAAGTCCAGTAGAGGACTATCTCTACATCATTGCTGCCTATACGTTTGGCAAAGACACCCTCACATAATTGGATGGTGACAGAACAGCCAAGGTAAGACAAACAAGGGCTGCTATAACATTTGGCCTCATGCTTTGCACGTGTCAAACAATTCTTCCTCCAAAAGCAAAGAAATCTATTTTCCTCCTTAACCAAACCGAACCAAACCGAGATAATTACTGGTTTATAGTTTACTGGTGGTTACCATATTGGCTTAAAGATCAATGGGAGAAGAAAAATAAACAGCTTTCTAACCTTTTTACAAGTTGAGAGAAATCAATCTTAGACATAGATGCGGGATAAGTTTTGCGAACGCCTCATTAGCCTTAAAGATACTTTGGGGAAAACGGATCCCTGTCCTGTTTACTTCCCATCTGTCTATTCCACATCCTTCCCTATACCATTCCGTCTGCGCCGGTCTCTTGCCTTATCTTTCGTCCCTCTGTGCCCTTCTTGTTCTCTGTGTGACTGATGTGCTATGCTACATGTAGCCATTTAGCATACATTTTTGATTATTACATTATTTTTCTCCTCTAGTGTCCATATGGTCAAGTCAACGTGAAGGACCCTGCCATGAAGAAACAATTCAATTCTCTGTTTTATGTATAGGCCTAACATGACAAAGGTAAAAAAGGACACGCAAAGAATGCCCTCACGTTGATTATCTCCATCATGTCGTTATTTGGATTACTTGAGTCATTTCTTCGCAGTGCATTGACTGATGAAATATGGGTGGTGTCCGTGCAATACCTACCTCCTGTGAATCACAGCTATTCTTAGGATTGTTTTCATTCTCATAAGACAGGAAAGAAGGAGATGAAAGAGAGGATTTGCTCACTAGAACCTCATGTAAAATAAATTATTTTATTGCAATTTGGTTTTAGCATATTTTTATCTGATGCTTTTTCTCTGTTGTCCAAAGAAACGCCTTGAGCTTCATTTCAATCCTTTCTCTTAAAGAGTATTTAATACTTTGTGGTATTCGGCTCCTATGATGCTTTTTTACAAGGGTTGTGGGAGTATGGAGATAAAAACCGAGAGAGCATTTTAGATCTACGCCCCGAAGAAATAAGGGCATATAAGCAAAAGTAACTGTTAATAGTCAGATGGAAGTCTTGTGCTCTTTCGCTTTGCATCCCTTGTTATTTATTTTTTTATCTCCCAAATGTACAACTGCATGAATATTAGCATCGTTTACACTCCACAAGTGCTCGAACTGAACTGTCTACCTTTGACTGAAACATCGTGTTGTTAAAAATAGGCAAGGACCGAGGGGTCAGCCCTTACCCTTGGCTGCGCTGCTTTTTACACCACTTGATGGAATCAGGCTGTTAACAAACATGCCATGGACATCTACGGCGGCCCTCCTCACCGGACGCGCTGCTCAGCCTCCTGGCAACACTTGGCTACAGCAGCAACTCCCCGCGGCTGCTCTCCTGAGCGCCAGCCTAATGAACTCCTGGGCCCTCTCATCCCAGCAGCACTGCAATAGATCAGCTCATGTTCACCAGCACGCCTAGATGCACACATGCATCGGCACAGGCTTACTCCCATCACAACACCCTGTGGCTCCTAATAGGCCAATATAGAATAAAGGTTGCACTAATCACCGCACTCTGTAGCCCACAGTAATAATACAAGGTGAGGTCAAGCGCTCATACCGAAGTTTACCTGTGCGTACAAGCGATGTGGAGGAATAGATGTGCCACTTGATTTGTGATTGGTGAGAGTGCATGTGGGTAGGCAGCACGATTGCCTTCAGGCGCTGGCTCTGAACCTGCCACACACACTCGCCCGTCTCTGCCTGATTGGGCAAACAGCGTCAGGATGAGAGGATGTGTCTGCCGTGAAATTCTGTTGCAGACGCCTACTGGCACAGTCACAGTTTTGTCCTCAGCAGGTGGGTCCCAAAGGCAAAGTGCTTAGTGATCGGAGCAAAAGCCCTGTGAGCGGCTACAAGGAGCCTCATGATCCCGACAGTGCTGGGGAGGACAGGTTCTTGGGGACGTGTCATCAGGCGGGATGAGAGGCAAATTTATTTGGTGTTATTCTAAAGCGAGGCAGCGGAGCGTGCGGCAGCAACATTTCTACAGCGGGAACGGTGAAGGTGTCACACTCATCAAGTACCTGGGCCCGCTTGCCTGCCGCGGCTCTGCGGGTTTCTTGCCTAGGGACTTGTCTGTCACATTAAAGTAGATGCATTGCCATTCAAGGCCTCGGCGGTCCCGCAGCCTGACCATGAAATAGGCCAACTTTCATGTCTACCTCATCCCTCCACGTCGTCGCCATCCAGTGATGGCACAGTTTGAAGAGTGTTTTTCTTTTTTCTACTCAATATCTTGTTCTAGCCTAGTAGTTTATGACTGAGACACACACAGCACAGTGACCCCTTGACAGATTTATGGAGAGATTTACTTGAAAATCGACCCCGCCTTCTACCACCAATAATCGTAAGAAAGAAAAAAGTAAGTAAGGTAAGCCTTTTGGTGCATTTCCTTGAATTTAGCCCTTGAGTGTGTCATGTACTACAACAATGAGAGAGCATTTGTCTTAAAATTTCATCATCCATGTCATCATCTATGCACTTTCCTGTCTTGCAGATGAGTGGTTTGTGATTAAAAAAATCTTTAATTAATTGTGGAACCTTTTCTTTTTTTTTGGTGAAATGTATCACATTTATGCCACCACCCAGACAATACCATAATTAAATGAATTAATTAAAAGAATAAATAGTTATTGCTTGGAAAATTGAAAAATAAATTCTAAAAGTTATATTCTATATATCAGAAAAACTAAGATCTATACACACACACACACCGTTTTATTTCCTGAGTGCAGATGTGCTACCACTGCCAACCAGACGTGAGCTGTTTATTTCAGGCATTTTGGACTGAACATCTCTGACCTTCAGCTGGAGCATATGCTGTGCTGGAGCAGAGTGGCAGCTATATAGCGTGTGCCTTTCCACAGGACGGTGGCACTAGCCGCAGAGAAAGAGAGAGCTGTCCAGTTTGGAACTGTGACCAGACAGGCTCCAGTCACAACCAGTTGACAGGCCAAGCAGCCCACTCCCTCCCCCCTCCATCTCAAACAGGCTCAGCAGCCCCGCGGCCAATGGCCCCAACCACAGTCAGTTACAGCGTCTCTATCACTGTTGGCCAGACCAGCCAGGAACTGACACACAGTTGGCGAGCTAAAAAAACAAACTTGAGTGTCAGCCGTATGATGGCTGAAAGGAACATCAGTCTCAGCTATTGGCCAGTCGCTGCTGTGTGTGTGTGTGTGTGTGTGTGTGTGTGTGTGTGTGTGTGTGTGTGTGTGTGTGTGTGTGTGTGTGTGTGTGTGTGGATACTTGCTTGTGCGTGTCTTGATATTCAAGCAGCATTTGAGCAGCCCCCTACATCAACGTCTGGTCCTTCTACACAGACAATGTCAGCTCGCCTCGGGGCAGCAGCCTCCACAGTGGTCATATGGACAACCACATCCCTGTGGTAGAATTAGTGATAAAAAACACACATGGTCCCTGAGTGATAGTCAGCGCACCAGATTCCTTTGGACAGACACGGCTGCAAATAGCACAGAGGAAGCAGTTTCTCCCTCAGACCCGCAACTGGTGGTCAGGCTCACGCCAGGCCGAGTCGTGGCAGCCAGATGAGCCTAGATAAAAGGAGAGTCAGGGCCAGTTGTGGCACCTAGGAGCACTTTGGCCTGTTTACTGGCGTATCTGTGATTATTTTCATTGCTTTTAGCGTTCACACTATCTCTTACCTCAATCTATCCCACATTATGATCCTTCTGTCTTTAATGGACACTGAAAGTAATAAGAAAGAGATTGTTTGACAATGTAACACTTTAAAGAAGGATCTCCCAAAACCGGTAACCCCCCCCCTCAAAAAAAAGAAAGACGCTTTGCCCCATAAGGTTACAGCGTTAAAGAACATCCATCTATTATGTTTCCATGTCCTTTCTAGTGTGGCCAGATATGGACTAATACGCCTCACCATTCCCTCAGGAGGATAGTCTGTCCCCAGAGGAGATGGGAGCAGGGGAGGTGGGGGGGGGGGCGGAGGTGTTGTGGTGTGTGCTATGCTGCTGGAGCCATTCTGAAGGCAGGCAGGGAGGGGAGGCAGGCAGGCAGCAGTTGGTGTGCAGAGAGCGGAGGCTCAGGCTGGCTAGTTAAGAGCTTGTCTCTCTCTCCTATCCTCCATCTGCCAGGGACCGGGTCTGTGATTTGAGCTCCAGCAGAGCAGAGCAGGGAGGAGATGGAAGGAAGGGGTGGGGGGAGGGAAGGGAAGGGAAGGGAAGGGAAGGGGGAGCGCTGGTCGGAAGAGACAGGAAAAGAGAAAGTGGGAGAAGCGGGTAGTTGGAAGAGGAGAGGGGGGGAGGAGTGAGGGAGAAAGAACCGGAGTCAAAAAATAAGGATTTAACTGGAAAAACGGGATAAGTACATGGGGATTGAGACGCCTCAAAAAATCTATTCACGAGTTTGTGCTTTTCTAACATTATTTTAGTAAATCACTGCTTAGACATTTTAATTCTAGGCATCAGCTTCATATACAGTATATATATTCATATACAATCATATGAAAAAGTTTGGGAACCCCTGTCAGCCGGCATTATAATTGACTCTGCTTTCACACAAAAAAGATAAAAGTGGTATGTCTTTAATCTACCAGGAACAGCTAAGTACTGGGATGTTTTCCAAACAAAGATTTTTTGAAAAGCAGTATTTGGTTGTATGAAATTAAATAAAATGTGAAAAACTGGCTGTGCAAAAATATGGGAACCCTTGTGGTCTTGCTGATTTTAATGCCTGTAACAGCATGTAAAACTGAGGACTTTAAACACAAAATTGGTTGGATTATGTTGTTAAGCCTTGAACCTCATATAAAGGTCTGTTTAATCATGAGAAAAGGTATTTTAGGTGCCTAAATGCAAGTTCCACTTCTCTTTGACTCTCTGCAGAAGTGAGACAGAATGGGATCATCAAAACAGCTCCCAAAAGATCTTAAAAACAAATATTGTTCATTGTCATGGTTTAGGGGAAGGCTACAAGAAGCTTTCCCAAAGGTTTCAATTGTCAATTTCTACTGTAAGGAACGTTGTCAGGGAATGGAAGGACACAGGCACAGTTGCAGTTAAACCCAGGTCTAGCAGACCAAGAAAAGTACAAGAGCGGCATATGCGGCGGATTGTGAGAATGGTTGCACACAACCCACAGATCACCTCCAAAGACCTGCAAGAACATCTGGCTTCAGATTGTTTATCTGTACATGGTTCTACAATTCAGTGCAATTTGCACCAAAACATCTGTATGGCCGGGTGATGAGAAGGAAGCCCTTTCTGCGCCCACGCCACAGATACAGTTGCATGGAGTATGCAAAAGCTCATTTAGACAAGCCAGATTCATATTGGAAGAAAATGCTTTGGACTGATGAGACAAAAATTAAGTTATTTGGTCTTTATAAAAAGCAGATGTTTTTGGTGCAAATTGCGCTGAATGGTTGAACGATGTACAGATACACAATCTGCAGCCAGATGTTCTTGCAGGTCTTTGGAGGTGATCTGTGGATTGTGTGCAACCATTCTCACAATCCTCCACCTATGCCGCTCCTGTTTTTTTCTTGGTCTGCCATGCCTTGGTTTAACTGCCACTATGCCTGTGTCCTTCCATTTCCTGACAACGTTCCCTACAGTCGAAATTGACAATTGAAACCTTTGGGAAAGCTTCTTGTAGCCTTCCCCTAAACCATGACAATGAACAATCTTTGTTTTTCAGATCTTTTGGGAGCTGTTTTGATGATCCCATTCTGTCTCACTTCAGCAGAGAGTCAAAGAGAAGTGCAACTTGCATTTAGGCACCTAAATACCTTTTCTCATGATTAAACAGACATTTCTATGAGGTTCAAGGCTTAACAACATAATCCAACCAACTTTGTGTTTAAAGTAATCAGTTTTACATGCTGTTACAGGCATTAAAATCAACAAAACCACAAGGGTTCCTATATTTTTGCACAGCCAGTTTTTCACATTTTATTTAATTTCATAAACCAAATACTGCTTTTCAAAAAATCTTTGTTTGGAAAACACCCCAGTACTTAGCTGTTCCTGGTAAATTAAAGACATACCACTTTTATATTTTTTTTGTGAAAGCAGAGTCAATTATAATGCCGGCTGAGAGGGGTTCCCAAACTTTTTCATATGACTGTATACCGTATGTATATATATATATATATATATAAACCATGTTTGTGTATTGTTGATATTTCTTTTCCATCAATATTTCTGAACACATGTCCACTGTGTGTGTTTGTAAATATTTCCAGGCTGTCTCACCGTCCGTCCTCTCACCCACCCCGGCTCTTCATGTGACTGGGAACCATGTGACTGTTGGAGATCCAGCTTTACAGGGCTTCACTCCTCCCTCTGTTCCTCCTCCAAACTCCCCTCTCCCCTTCCCTTCCCTTCCCTCTCCTTCCCTCTCCTTCATTCTGTCAGTGTTTAGCCCATGCTTCCCTGCACCACAGTGGATCTTGGGAGAACCTTCCCACCTCCTCCTCCTCCTCCTCCTCCTCCTCTTCCTCCTGCTCCTATATGCCACTCCTCCATTTCTTTGGTCATGCTTTGTGAGCTCCCTCTGCGAGACTTGAGTGTCACTTGAGGTGACCCACAAAATGATAACTCCAGATGAACCCTGGATGTGTGTGGTAATCCAACCACCATGCCCTAGGAGCCGCGCAGCCAGGGAGGCAAGGCAGCGCGGGTATGATGCTGTATCTGTGCTTTCACTCTTGAGCCTGGCGTGCTGGCAGAGCCTGCCATGGGTATCATGCTCAGAGAACACAGCGTGCGCGACTACACAGTGAAATGGATCTCGGGGCCGGCTGCATTATTGATGAGATACATTGTGATGTCAGCCGAGGCGGAAGGAGCTGAGCAAAATGACTGTTAGCATTATACGTCACGTTATCATTTATGCAAGCAGTGCAAGAGGTGTAATTAATTGTCACCCCTTTTGCTCTTGTTCCCCCCCAGTGCTCACTCACACAATATTCTATTCACTTGATGTCAGTTGGCATCCATCAGTCCGCCTGCACCTCAGAGTGTTGTTCTCCAAGTGGCCAGTGTGACTATACGACATCTTCTGGGTGACCTCTCTTTGTCATGTTAACAGTACATGTGAAACTGAAATGGAGGCACCATGCACTTTAAACTGTGTTTATATTCTGTAATCACTGGTCTTGTTATTTAATGACTTGTCTCTTTTTTTTTAGCCTGCCAGGTAAATAATGGTCATCCAAGAATGGACAATGAAATGCACCAATACAAAAGTAACACAACAGTATATAATGAGGTAATAATGATTGGATATACCACCTTAAATTAGAAAATATGGTTTCATTAGAAGCCAGGCACAATCAAAGCATCTTCAAATAATAAAGATTATTAATATTTAGTTTAAACTTGACATCATTAAATAGGTTTACATGTTTCATCAAAACCACTTTATTGATGATGTTGAGGCCAAAATGTCTGTCTTTAATACACGCAATGCTGCATTGAATTGATCTCATTTGAGTTAGTCCACTCCCTTGTCCAAGTGAGTGGGATGGAGACACATAAATCACAGTGAATGACTGGGGAAAAAAAGTGAAATGTGAACCCAAGAATTACATTTAGTTTTAATGTTGTTACTTTGTTTGTCTTATTGATTTGATATAACCATTGGAGAGAGAAAATATAAACAAGACTTTGGGCATCAAAAGCCTACTAATACATTTGGATTGTTCTTAAAAATAGCTTTTTTGAATATCTGTATACTGTTTGATTCATTTTCAAATCAAGAAACATGCTTGTTTTGTTTTTAGTTTTTTTTTGTTTAACAGTATGTTGATTTTAAATAATACATATGATTAAAATTTGTAAAATTCAGCAAGTATTCAGCACTTTTATTTCCAAAACTGTTGTGTGTTGCTATTCAGCCACGTCATTGTAAGAGAAATTGATCTATTTTGACTATATAGAGCCTCTCATCTAATTATTTATTCACTCAAACCTTTGATCTCACACCAATGAAATTAGAGCTGTGTGGCTTGTCTCTGATAAACTATGAACCGGTGTGCACGCGTTAAGTGATTGTGCAGTTTGTGATTTATAATGTTGAAAGAGCTATACGTTCTAGAAAACCCATAACTTTGCTTGAGTCGTCTTTTCGTGTGTGGTTAAAATTAAAGATCAGGCAGGCCAACAAGCCAAATGAAGACATGGAGTTAAAAAAAAGCATCTGATTTAACTTAAACATTCCTAAATCTTGTTTTTTATAATAGTAGTTGTTTCTTTGGGCACCACCTACTCCAGATTGTGCAGTGTATCCTTCTTTTAATTTACGATACACATTTCTAACCTATGCTGAGTAGGCCCATTGGCTCATTGCTTCCCATTGCTCTGCTCCGTTGTGAGTGCGTGTGGATTGGAGGGGGGGGGCTGCTGCCTGCAAACGGGAGAGGAATATTTAAATGTGCTGTGTTTTAATTGACGCTCGGACTAGAAGTGTACACGCTGAGAAAGGAGGAACAGCCCCCCATCTACCGGCAGCTTCTTTTTCCTCTGTCTCCTCCTCTCCACAGTGCGCACAGTCCGGAGCGACGCGCGGGGATCACGCACAAGCACAGCCTCAGGTAAGAGCCGCTTCTTCACGTCTTCTTGGGGCGAGGGGGGGGGATAAGAACACAATGCATGTCTTTTTTAAAACCTGACTTTTTAGCAAAAATTAATAAAAAATAAACAACTCAAGGGGGAGAGCGTGTGGAGCTATGCGTGACTTGGACACTATTCTAGGCTATACGGGATACACAGGGATGTGGAGGACGACCAACTAGCCTTTCTGTATTTGTATTTACGGACTTTTGTAAACAAATCATTTTACCCAGATAAAAAAAGATCTTGGTTCTAATTATATGACATAGGAGTGTGTAAGTGGTAGCCTATAAGTGAACAGTAAAATATAAATGTAGGCCCATGGCTCTTTTCTTTCAAAAATAGGCTACGTGTTTTTTTTTCTTATTTTACAATGCTGGCTCATATAGGAGATTTAATTGCCTTTATTTAGGTGGAAAAAAGCCTCCCTGGAGCATCTTGGGTAAACCCACCATTTTAAACATTGGTTATTAACATTTTTTATTTATTTTTTATAATTATAATATATATATATATATTTAATAAGTTTAGATATATAGCCAAATGCAACACGGGCAGCTAGAAGTATGTGCTTTTAAATTGATTTGGTCAAACAAGTTCACAAGTCTTAAATTGGGCCAAATCATTCTCAGAAGCCAAACGAAAAATGACACAGAATCACCCAGATTAATCATCTCCAATTTATTCAAAGCCAGTAATGAAATATGATACGTAACATACATAATTGGATTGTTTATTTCATAGAATATATTTCCACAAACTTTTCAAGGTAAAAATGCTATTTCCAAACCAAGTAAATATTCTCACATTTAGGCTGTGTATTTATCTATTTATTATTTTTATTTTTTTTGCAAAAGCGTCATTTCGCCAAATGGCTTGGGTTTGTTGATCTCTGCAGACTTTCTCCAAATGATACACATTGTGTTGAAAGAAAAAGAACACCAAAACAAAACCGGTCATTATAGTGAATATTTAGTTGGTTCAGGTGATTTCCTCATTAGATCCGAAGAAAAGGAAACGAAACAAAACAAAACGACCACACAAAAGACGTGATTCCCTCAGCTCCTTGGTGTTCACTGACACATTGTTAAACCCTCTTCAGTCAAATGAAATGTCACCGCTGGAGGCAACGGGTTAAAACACCGCTCTTTATCGACATTAACGATACGAGAGATGCATACATTGGGTTTTTATATCACTTTGTGCAAAAGTGCAGTTCCTCTCTTTTTCTTTCTAGGGAGGAGGAGTTGGGGGGGGGGTCAACTAGATTAAATACCACACAGAGCAGAGTTGATCACTGCTATGGTGTCTTTGTCCAGGTGAAATGAAACCCGTGTGTGTGTGTGTCCCTTTTCGGGGGTCTCTTTTCACCGCTCTGTGGCCGGTGCTGGGACACTGACAGCGCGCAAATTAACGTTGTGCCTTTCAGAACAGCTGCAGGTCCAGCCCGTCCATGGAAGAGTAGAAGGAGGGAGGGAGTCTTATAGCGCTGTTATCAAGGGGCCTCCAATTAAAGTCAACACAACTTCATGGCTGTGGGGCTGGGTGGTGGCGGTGATGTACACATGATAATGTAACACGTCTTGAGATGAAGCATCCACACCTGCCTGACCCCCCATGAGCCTCAGTAAATCTATTAATGGGACCAGAGCCGAGTCACAGATGCAACCTGGTCTATCTACTGTTTTTATTTTTTGTATGGAGAATTGTTCAGCCATCGACCATTGCATAGACCTGAGCTTGTTATCCAATATTTCAGCACTAAATTTAAGGCCTGCAAAATACAGACCTTGGCTTGAGCTAACTAGTTTTTGGATTGTTATTGTCGCCCATATTTGACCTGCGTATACTGGAAGGTAGAGCCATTCACAGTGCCCTCTTTTTTTTTTTTTTCTAAATTTGCGTAAAAATTGAGAGTGTTATAAAAATAAAAATAAAATAGATACAGCTCTTTATTTTAGCTTCGCTGTCAGCCTCATATGATAATATTATCCAAATACATTTCCATTTTTTTAAACACGTGGACTTCTGAAAACACACTAGGCCTACTGCTGGAGGCTCCCACATCACTGCTTGTTGCATTGCAATGAAGATACCGGACGTGTTTTATAGTTTGCGATCCTGTTTCTGTTGCCATCAAATCAAATCAACGTTCAGGTGAAACAAGATTTTGGCCTATTAGCCTTTTCTCAAGAGACAGAGAAAAGAAAAGACCACATTTTAATTAACGCTCGGCAGTGAATACATCCTGATTAAAATGAGCGTGTAATGGAGAGAAAATCGATCATGAACTGAACAGAGTAAATCTGTCCATTTAGACTAAATGTGACTTTGCTTCATCGCCTCGTTACATTTAGTTTAGTAGCCTATCTTTGCCTCTTTAGCATCAACATTATTTAAATAGGAGTAAGGATGTAACAGATATATATATTTTTTTTTTCATTTTTAACCAAAACCTAAATTATTTGTGTAAAACAAATCTTGTCTTTCAGATTGATACTATTTTTCCCCGCCCACTCAGCCTATCACTGATCACAGCCCCGCCCCAAACAACACACACACACACACACACACACACACACACACACACACACACACACACACACACACACACACACACACACACACACACACACACACACACACACACAGTTAGCCTGCAATGTTATTGCAGGACACCCAAACACCTGATATAGAACCAATTTATCTCCCAAAACTGTGTAGGCCTATTTCAGATCAAAATAAACAGATTTCGTACTGGAGGGGAATCAGTTTTCTGATCGACCCTTTTTTAATGAAACTCCAAAAGGCTTTCCATGCACTTCAGATGCACGTTATTAGTTAAAGAGTCGATAGATAAATGGAATATTTACATTTAAGCCCATTTCAGTAGATGCATCTCTACGAGTATAGGCTGCTACAGGCAGCGTCCTTTCCTGTATAGGCCTATATTGGGGTAACAATATTTTTTTTAAGTAATGAAAATGTCAATACCATAAAATAGTGGTCCTTCGCGCAGCCAGAATCGGGAGTTTTTGAGGGGAAGAGTGACAGCTCTTTGTTGGTGAATAGAAATCAGTGGCGATGGAGAGAGAGAGAGGGAGAGACCTATAGAGAGAGAGACGTAGAGGGGGGAACTCCTCCTACCGAATTATTCAGACTGGGCAGGCTTTGCGGGGCTCTTCACAAATAGGACACGGTTCTCAAATCCAGGCAGTCCCAATCTGACCTCCGAGAACCAAGGAACTGGGAAATCGGAAGATATAGAAATTAACAAAAAAAATAGAAAGAAAAAAAGACACAACAAAAACTTTGTGTCATTATTTTTGGCGAGTGTTCACACTGCAGCCCCCCCCTTCCCCTCCTCCCTCCCAACCACCACCACACCACTTCCACACCATCCGCATCATTTGGACTATATCTTTTTTTTTTCGTTTTTCCTGGAGGAGAGACTTTTCACGGGGAGAAGGGAAAAGCTGGTGCACATCCACCGCTCTACTCCTCCCGTCCCACCCATGCTGTAGTGTTTTTTTCTTTTGCTGCCTTTGCACTGTGCCGAGGAGGACCTGCTGATCTGAAATCTGTTGGGTTGTGTGTGGTTTGTGTTGTGTTGTGCCTCACAGAAGCCCTGCACTCGGATAGCGGGGCGCAGCGCTGCGGTATAGCAACAGTATATGGAAGTTGTGCGCTGCAAGACAGAGGCAGGCAGTTGCAAGTTGCGTCCAGGACCGGGAGCCATGCTTTTCCACGGGATCTCCGGGGATCACATCCAGGGGATCATGGAGGAGATGGAGAGACGGTCGAAGACGGAGTCGCGCCTGGCGAAGGGCATGCAGCTCAACGGGAGAGAGTCGGTAAGAGCCGCGTTTGAATTCATGCTTATAACTCTCTTTTTGACCTTCGTCACTGATTTAAACGACTAGCGTGGCACCGTTATGAACCTACATGAAAATATATAGGCTACAGTGGAGTAACAGTGAGGTTTTGTGTTCCATTACGGTCACATATTTTTTTTGTCTAAATGTTTACCCAAAATTCACGTGTTGAATTTCATAATTTAATTTACCAACTTTTCTCCTATTAAAAGCTTATCAATTTCTTTATAAAAAAACATAAAATGAAAAATATAACTGAAGAAAACTGTCTATAAACTGTATATTCCACATTAAATAAAACATTGTACATTAGAGCAGTAAGATTTTCTTCGTCCACAAATTCGTCTAGCAATTTCAATTCTGACAATTATATATATATATCTACAAATATAAACAGTAGGCAAAACACGTTTTGATTTATTATTATTATTATTATTATTATTATTATTATTATTATTATTATTATTATTATTATTATTATTATTATACCTACATGCTATTTTCTTAAAACTATAAAAAATACTTTTAATAATTTGAAGAGGCTTGTTTACATCATTTAAATTATATGTTTTCCCCCAAGAGTGTTATAGTGAATTAATTGTTTTCTTGTTAACTAACAAAGGACAGGTTTAACTAATGAAATACGAGGTTAGCAATACAAATGTTTTTTTCTGTTCTGTTATTGTGTTGCTTTAGGAGAATTGATGGTTATTCCTTCGTTAGGGAGGGGGGGGGGCAAGCCTCCGTTTGTTTAACAGTGAGTTTAAAGGCATCGACTTGGTAGATTGCATGGCCATACAGTTTCTTAAGGACTGTTGTTTCTGCATGTTTTTGCTTAACATCGGCCTATGTAGTAGTAGGTTTCCGCAACAGTCTATTGAATGAAGACTTTGCCATTAACTTTCCTCTCTCCCTCTCTCCCTCTGTGACTCAGACCATGCCTTCTATGAGCCCGGAGAAGCCTGCTCTGTGTGCCGGCTGTGGCGGAAAGATTTCGGACAGATACTACCTCCTGGCCGTGGACAAACAGTGGCACCTGCGGTGTCTCAAATGCTGTGAATGTAAACTAGCGCTGGAGTCGGAGCTAACTTGTTTTGCCAAGGATGGAAGTATCTATTGCAAGGATGATTACTACAGGTATGGAGGTTAATTATTTTTGCGTGATTTTTGCCTTTTGGTATAAAATGTAGTATCTGATAAGCGCGTAAAACACCCACCCATGCTCTCAGAGTTGGCCATGCTGCTGGCTTTTTTAAGGAAAAAATAATTTCAAATCGTACGGAGCCTACAAATAACGACTTAACTGACGATAAACTTTTGTGGAGCCACTCTTAAATGAACCCTGATTCAACAGGCTGAAGCTGTTGAGTGGAATTAGGTTGAAAGCCTTTTGGTCCAATTAGGCCTCGCTCTTGTCTGAATAACACAATAACAGTCTCCCAAGGGCCCTGCATGGTGTTAATTGGAATTAAGTTATGATATGGAATTGTACTTTTTGTTCGCTTGTGGCTCAGGTGCAATAGCCTGGCTCTAAATTAAATGCAAACTACCTTAACTCAATGTTTGCACCAACCCATTCAGAAACAAAGGAGTGGGCCGTGGAAAAGCATCTACTTCAGTTGCCTTTGCCAGCAAAGCACTGGCCCAGCATTATTCATAATTTGCAATGATTTGTCAGATATGTTTGCCCATTCCCCCATATTTTACCATGAATTCATAATTGCTGATTAACTTTAATATTGAAATTAGCCATGAAATAAAATAAATTATGTTCAATGTATTGGCGAAGTGTATTCACTGTCTCACCATTGTAATGCTATCGTATTACAGTCCCGTCTTTGGTTTATACCTGTAACCCTTTGTGTTTAATCGTAAATACAAAAACAAGGGAGCTTGGCAATTTATCATTGAATGTGTAATCTGACTTTTTACTTAGCCTATTTAAAAGATCCACTATGTTTTAGTTAGAAAACATGTTTACTCAAAAATGGCCTATCGACCAGCCGTCACACAGTTGTAGGCCAGATGTGGCTAGAATTGCTCAGATGTAACCTCAGCTGTAGGCTATAGGCCTGTTATAGTATTGCCTTTGCACTAAAGTTGATGTGTCACATATGAGCTCTTGTTTATCACTGACGTGCCACAGAGGTAACTGTTGGCTCGCCTGTTTTAGCCGGTGACAGTGCAGTTGTAGGCCTATATTAAGGTAAACCTGTCCATTGCTCCCGTATCAAATAGCCTGTAAGTCCATCCGCTCTCTATATGTTTGAGAAGTCTTGACGATGTTGTCTGTTCCAGAAGGTTCTCAGTGCAGAGGTGCGCGCGCTGCCACCTCGGGATATCGGCGTCGGAGATGGTGATGCGGGCGCGCGACTCTGTGTACCACCTGAGCTGCTTCACGTGCACCACGTGCAACAAGACGCTGACCACGGGCGACCACTTCGGCATGAAGGACAGCCTGGTGTACTGCCGGCTCCACTTCGAGACGCTGGTGCAGGGACCGGACTACCACTCCCAGCTCAACTTCGCCGAGCTGGCGGCCAAGGGCGGCGGCCTCAACCTGCCCTATTTCAACGGCACTGGCACGGCACAGAAGGGAAGGCCCCGCAAGAGGAAGAGCCCGGCCATGGGGATTGATATACCCAGCTACAATTCAGGTGAGACAAGACAGCATGACACACGCGCACCCAGCAGGCTACGTGTTAGACCTACATGTAGAAAATAGTATACTAAAGTTTTCCAAAGTTAGTTTGGTGCGAAATTGTCTGAAATGTGCATTGTCATCGGATCAGAGTTCATGTCATTTGACTTTATTAAAACACCGCAGCATAAATGATTCAATTGAGGAAAAATCCCTCACAAACAAACTAATTAATAATTAAGCAAATAGATGAAGTGAATACTTAATTTAAAAAAAATCATGTGAACATTTCCCCCCTCCCCTTTACGCACAATATATTTTTTTAAACAGATGGTTCCTTGGTGCCCCAGCTGTACCTTAACACGTTTGAATTGAATACATATGTCCTGTAGGAAAATGCAAATTTAAGTGAACATACGTGTAACGGCGCCGGCAGCCGTGGGCAAATTGACCTGCAGCTTTCTATCCACGCGT
Source organism: Hyperoplus immaculatus (assembly GCA_949357725.1). Taxonomy (NCBI): domain Eukaryota; kingdom Metazoa; phylum Chordata; class Actinopteri; order Uranoscopiformes; family Ammodytidae; genus Hyperoplus; species Hyperoplus immaculatus. The sequence goes on from OX442357.1 coordinate 9,503,053, forward strand.
CTTTAACGCACCGTTTGTATTGTGCTGTGAACTGTGGCGTGTGTTGCATCGAGACTGATCGAAATCTGACCTCGCCGTCAACTTTCTCATCGACTTTTATAATTAAGACTAATTTAATGCGTAGAATTGACTTTAAGTTTGGGATTGTGAAATACCGTGGCTAACATTACGATTTGACATTTAACATTACGTGGCGTCTTCGACTCCTGTTGGAATATAATTACATATACAAAAAAACTATAAGCACAGTCAACATTAAAGTACTGTTAAAAGTAGGTTTCATCTCAACTCGTTCATTGAGTGTTATAACCCTAACCCCCAACCTCCCAACCCCCCTGCAGCGTCCCCATTTTGCTGTCGCTTTCTGCGAATTAGTGCGCGGTTGAGGAAGTGTGTCATTGTGCGCCAAGTTTCCTCTGTTCCCGGTGAATGGGGAGGAATAAGGGTAATCTGCGCGTTAATTGTTCTGCGTTAATTGAAAGTGACGTTGGAATCCCTGGCCTCCCGTGCGGCGGTCAGCACAGTTCTCATGGACAGAGCAGCGCCGTGCGGAGGGGCCTGCTGCAGGGAGGGACGGACACACACACACACACACACACACACACACACACACACACACACACACACACACACACACACACACACACTGCTGTACAGTCAGCGCTCAGGCTCTAAAGGTTTTGGTGTGTTCGCGAAAACGTAAAACGCAGTTCCAAGAGATTAGTAAATCCTCAAGGTCTCATGTTGGGAAAATAACTATTGTGGCACTGTGATTTTTATTTTTCTTCAAAAGCAGCAAACCCTAACAACATGTTAAAATATGAAACAGCAAAAATAGGTAAAATATTAGAAATAGCCTACAATAGACAAAACATACAAAAGAAAATCCGACTGAAAAAATCTATGTATTTAAAAGACACTAAGAAAATGTCCTCGTGAACTCCCTATTAAGCACAGACACATACAAGTCCCAGTGGGAATATTTTATTTTTCATTTGGGAAATGAAATAGAATAGCAAATAAATTGAAATAGGATAGAACATTTTCCTCAAGAGACTTGGTGGTTTTTTAAGCTTAAATCATATTCCTTTTTTGCAGTTCACCTTTGAAATTTCAAATTAATTCAATTATGTGAGGAATTCATGACCTTAAAGTCGATAAATTAATATTAGAAAAATGTAATAGAAAAAAAAGATGCATTCAATCACAAAGTAATTGAAATATTTAGTATTGCTATTTTCTATTTTACAAATAGCTTACTATACCTCTCTCATCATCACAACCTTAGACTGTTCAGGTTAATATATCTTTCTGCAGATCAGGACTCCCATATCTATGACAGATAAGATTTTTGTTGAGGTTTTGTTCCCTGCTTTTTGTTCTCACCAGGGAAAGGTGTGGGGTCCACTGAGTATTCCAAAGCGCTCTGTAAACTTTGTCTCTTGTTTGGATATAGAGACCCCTAGTGGGTAATATCTAGTGAAACACAATCCAGTGAAGGCTGGAACAGAAAAACAGAGTTGTCAGTCATTGTCATATTAAGGGTTCATATTAGTGTCACAAGAAGAAATCTCATGTAACTAAAAAACTTAACTCACGCCACAAATAGATACTAGAACACGAAAGCATGTGTCCGTCAGTTTATTAAATTTGCAACAATTCAAAGTGATTTAAACCAATTATTAATTTTTGAGAAAGTGCTCGCACTGCAACCTCATGATGAAATGTTGGTTTGATTCAGTTCATATTTTATCAGCCACTGAGGGAAAAACAACTGGTCAGAGTTTTGTTTACAAGGAGACATGAAAATCATTACGACGTTCTGCATAATTAGAAACCTTTTCTTATTCTTTGCTTGCTGGATTTCTGCTCCTTTTGCAGTAAAATAAGATATGGATCATAAGACCTGCTCCAACATAAATATTAGATTTATTTTAATTTTTTAAGATACTTTTTTGGCATTTTTATGCTTTATTGATAGTGTAGAGACAGAGTTGAAATGGGGCAGAGAGGGGAGTGACATGCAGAGAACAACCACGGGCTGGAATCGAACCCGGGTCCGCTGCTGGCCGAGGCCCATGGAGGGGACGCCTTACCAACTGAGCTAAAGGCGCCCCCAATATTAGATTTTTTTAGAGGAATTCAAAATCCATAATCACTTATAATCATCTATAATTGTATTTTGTTGTTCATTGTAGTTGCATTCATATGAATGTACCACATTCAGTCACATGCCAATTGCACTTGCACGTTTTAGTTGGCTTTGGAATTTTTCTCCGTAAGAACATTTTCTACAATCTGAAAAACGATACAGTGTTGAGATTTTCTTTCTAAATGCAGAGAAAAAGGTTTCAGCCGCACCGTTTTAATCAAACACACATCTATTGTAGTCTGTTCGTTCTTTGCATTTCACCATCATTGAAGTGTTTTTTTTTGTCTTTTTACACAAGTACTTCAGATGCTATTGACAAATGAGGCACTATTAGTCTTTGCAAACACACAGAAATCATTTGGCACAGTCTATGGTTAAAATGCATGATTGTTGCTTTAACATAAATGTATATATTACAGATTATATTAAAACAATAACAATAATCGCAACTTCCAATGCGTTACAATGTGTCCAGAGGTTTAATGAATTCCAGTTGAGTCAATTCTATGCATTTTTTTGACTGTCACTTATTCACATATTTCATTTTGTTCTATAGAAATAACAAACTTTCATTTATTCCCCATGCTGTCATTTGATAGTTCAGCCTACACAGCATGTTAACGGAAAGGCATTAACTGTCCACAATCAAGTCCATACGCTTATGAATTTACTTTTTTCTCTCTCTTTTCCCTGCAAAACCTGACAATGCAACAAGATATTCAGTTTAATATTGAAACTAAAATGCATTACATTAGTGGCCAGTGAAATTACTTTAGACGCAAAATACTAGAATTTATCACTTTTTTTTGATGTTCTGATAGACATTCATTCTCATGCCCCAATATTAGCAAGTCATTTTCAACAAGCATTCCTTAAAGGCATACTATGCAAGATTTTAATGGAATATATTTATATTGCAGTGGTTTCATTCACGCTCTTAGCCCCCACTCATCCTCTGTGCTCTCTTCCCCCTTTTGCAGGCTGTAACGAGAACGACACAGATCACTTGGACCGGGACCAGCAGTCCTACACTCAAGCGCAGAAGACCAAGCGCATGCGGACCTCCTTCAAGCACCATCAGCTGCGGACAATGAAATCCTACTTTGCCATTAACCACAACCCAGATGCCAAGGACTTAAAGCAGCTGGCCCAGAAAACGGGCCTCACTAAGAGAGTCCTACAGGTAAGCCCAGAGCCATTCTTCTTACTGATCTGATCACCACCATTATCTGTGTCTGCACCCGCCCCCCCCCCCCCCTCCATCATTCAAGTCATCTCTTTGTTTTTGTTTGTTTGTTTGGTCCATTTAGTCATTAGATGTATATCCAGGGGGTTGTTACCTTAAAATGTGTAGATTCCTAAATGTTATTATTTTTTTTTATTGTTTTGGAAAGAAAGGAGTAAAGTCGTTCCTATAAGAGTAGAAACTTAAGTATAAAACTGAAACAGCTATTTATCAGTAATGAGAGTGCACATATTCTTTGAGGGTGTAATTCAACTCTCACAACTGAAACATTTAAAAGGATAGGAGGATTATTGTTTTGATTTGCTATTAAAATCCACCTTGGTATATCCAGTGTTCTTCAGGAGACAACTGGTTCATTGTTATCTGCCCCATAAGCCGAAAATAATGTTATTAGAACTGCCATATAAATATTCATATACGTAAGGCGAGGGGAAATTGATAAAGAAAGAGCTTTGATAACATGACATGTAAACTACTGTACAACTGATTTTTTCAAAATTAATCCTAAAAACAATTAAGTAAAAACCACACATGGATTGGTTTGCAGGTTTGGTTCCAAAACGCAAGAGCCAAATTCAGAAGGAACGTTTTGCGACAGGAGAATGGAGGTGTTGATAAAGCTGATGGCACCTCACTCGCTGCACCCTCATCTGACAGTGGGGCCATGACCCCCCCCTCCAGCACGGCCACACTAACAGACCTGACAAACCCCTCTATCACTGTAGTGACCTCCGTCACCTCTAGTTTGGACAGCCATGATTCGGGGAGCCCTTCACAAACTACCTTGACAAACCTTTTCTAACAAGCTATCTCTAGCAGACGGATTTTTTTTTTTATCAGATCCAATTTTCTTTCTTTTTTGGGGATTTCTTTTTCCTTTTTTCTCTCCTCAATTTACATTTTATTTTTTTAAGTGACACCTTAAATCTACCAGAGACAGCTCCTTGGAACAGAGAGTGCTGTACCGTGTACACAGACAAGAACAACAAGAGCAAGAGCAAGAACAGCAGCGGCCACATTAAAACACAAGGAAGTCATTTTAATGTGTAGCATCTGAAACCGCGTGGCAGCCGGGCCTGCAGAGATTGATTCTGAACAGGAACATTTTTTAAATAGAAGGCAATAGAGAAATTGTCATGGATTCCACAATTCATTGGGGGAAAAAAAGAACTAAACTTGAAGCTTGTCTGGGAAACTAAATTCCTCACTTGATTTGACTTTATTTGTACATTTGAATTGAATTATGATTAAAAAGCAGACCTTCCTAATTTATGCTTAATTGTTAAATTTCAAAAATGATATTAATATTTTGCCCTTCAGAAACATGTATATGTATGCACTGTGTTCGCACTATCCAATTTAAAGATTTGATTTGTTTTCTGTTATGGAGTCATTTGGGGAATAAACTTGTAGAATGTTCCATATAATGGGTAACTCCAGAAAACAGGCTTTAATTATTTCCGAATGTTTTTGGTCTTTAAGACTGAGTTGGATGGAATCAGACGATGATCTCACAGAACTACATGTAAAAACGTCTAAATTGCATTTAAAAGCACCACGCTTATATGGCGGCTAGATGCTGAAAACACACACACCCATTTTTATTTTTATTGATTCACAAATCTACTGTGGTAAAGAGAACAGAAGCAAACCCCACAATCTGTACAGTGGTAACTGTTCAACAAGTCATGCAGTTGCATCAATAGAAACGGTATGAATTACATATAGGCTAGACAAATTTGGATTGGGGAACAGTTTGTGGACGCTTTTGTAATCGATTGTTTTCGTGGCGGAGCACTTTTTCATATATTTTGGCCTCATAGATTAACCGTAGTCAAATGGAAACATATCCATCGATCCACGGCTAAACTCAATTGCACAGTGACAATATACTGCCCAGTGAAAAGTGCATTATTGTTTTTATCATGTTGCTCAGGGTAACGATGTGATTTTTAAAAGGGAAAAGGCGCAGTAGGGGGTCGGGCGAGAAATTCAGTGGTCGCGACGTTGCAGACTAGATTTGTAGAGCCGACATGAACATTCAAATGACCTCAGATAGGTGGAGTCGTAAGAGGCTAGCCAGTGGGGAATCATTGTCCATGTGTTCTCCCTTTTGGCCATATTTATACTTTCTTTAATGACACTTGCCACTGAACAGACCAAAAACATGTTTCTTCTGGCTGAAAGAGAGAGGGACAAAAAGAAAAGAAAGACAGTGCAAAATCTTCAATGGAGTTGATACATTTTCATTGTGAGCGTCACAATTTGTTCTATTGTAGAACAAAGTGGTACTCTATGTCTACTTCATGAAGTAGATGCCTAACTCAGTTCTACTATGTGCCTTATGCTATAACTTGGGAGAAAGTTTGTGAAATTCAGGATATATGTGTTCTTTGTTAACTGATTCACATCCTTTTGACGCCTCACTAGTTTTGTACTGTTTTGCATCTTATTTCCGAAGATCTTTTTATGGTGTATCCTGTTAAAAAAAGGGGGCAGCGATGTCATAGAAAGCGTTTGTGCACTCTTTCAGATATAGTTGGGTAATCCAAGAACCTTATATATTGATCTTCGTGTTAATAGTTGAGTACAGTAAGTGTTCTATCAAGATTGTCCATGTTTTCCTGTTTCTTGATAAAGATGGTGTATAGAAACTATTTCCCCTTAAATATTTATGGACCAAACGGTTGTTATATATCTTATTAAATTTGTGTGAATAAAAATACTTTGCTTTAAACAGGTTTTATTTGTCATTACACTCGCCATTTTTTGTGTTCTATCTTGAATCAATTTTTTGTTTTGTTTTATCACATCAACAAATGAGAAAGCATTCAGTTATTAATGACCAGTTTAAACGTCCTCATTCTTGCCTCCATTTTTAATTTCTATTTTATGATGTTTTTGGTTTTTAACGTAATGCCCCATGGATTTGCATCTAATCCCTGCAGTCAAAAATATGAAATTGCTTTTTTAATGCATGAACATGGCTTTAAAATTTAAAGCATAAGAATGCTGCAAAGCACATATTGATATATATCTATATACATATATATATATAGTATATATTTATGCATAACATATTGATAATTCTAAAAATGAAGTTAGAGTCAATGCAGACCCCGTAAAGCCAGGTTGCTCTGTAGTTAATATATTCTTACTCTATTATTTCTTTCAGGGAGAACAAATCTTGGGGCATTACAGCCATACATCCCGACGTTTGAAAATTCCCTAAAGTATTAACAGAAGGGGGAAAACTTTGATGGGAATTCCTCTCACCATTGAAGACAAAGACAATATTAGGAAAAAGTGATAGCATATTGAGAACAAATAAACAACCAACATAAAACCTGTTTCAGTTGCAAATGTACAACAGCTGATTTTTTTTAAAAGAGCAAAAAGTTTGATCTGAATGTTTGAACCCATCAACGGAGGAGACACCACAATGATGTATGATATTATTAAGGATATCGATGTGAAAAAAAATTATCTTTCTGTATTGGAATGGTAAATGCACAACAATTATAATAAAATGTACTGTAATATAGTGAACAAAGAAAAAAACTCACAGAAAGGCACAGGTTGTGATTGCAAGACAACAGGCCTCCAACATGACAACAGTGTGAAACGGAGATGGTATGGATGTTACTGCTACGTACACACACACACACACACACACACACACACACACACACACACACACACACACACACACACACTCACTCCCTTTCTCCCATTGCCTTGCTCATACATAAACACAATTTACAAAGCAATTTACCACAATCTTTGTTTTCTACACACTTACACAAATGCACACACATACACACGCACACACACACGCTGCTGCCCCCGTTTACCCCCACCCAAGAATCAGCTTGCTAAATAGAAGTTTTTTTCTTTTGTTATGAGTGTCATTGCATAAACACATGGCCTCCTTGAAACTCGGCAGCAGGATGCCCATCAAATCTGATGAGTGTATGAAGAGGACTGCAGAGCTGGAGCTTTGCCATCTGGCTGTACCGAGGGAAGGAAGTGAAAAAAGAAGAACCAAAGCAGATAAAGAAGAGATTCTCATTTTGCATGCGCCCCATCATCTTGTTAACATTTTTCCCAGAGATGTGTATTATTTCCATTGATTGATTGTTTTGATTCAGTGTCGGCTGCACAAATAAAGCATATGAAAATAATACCCGTAAAGCACCTCACAATGGATTTTTATTCATATTTATTTACCACAATTATTTTACACATTATTTGACCAAAGCTCAAAAAAGTATTTCAGAGAGTATCAGCAGACATTTGCACACAGAAATGTTTTTCAAGTTATCGAGTAACACATTTATGGCCCAGTTTGAGTCAGATGGAATACAGAAACTGTAACATAGGTAAAAAAAAAGCATGACATGTTTGGCAGTAAGCTGTCTCATTACTCAATATGAATACTGGGTGCATACCATGTATACACCATGTAAAGAAGTGTGTGATCTGGAAAGAGAAAAAAAGAAAGAAGATGGAGGGAAGGAGAGAGAGAGAGAGAGAGAGAGAGAGAGAGAGAGAGAGACTGAAGCCACATGGGGACCAGTAAACAGGCTGGTGTTGAATTCCAACAATGTGGGGAAAACAGCAAACACTTCAGTCAGTCCCAGAGGAAAGCTCGGTGGCTGTGGTGCCTGTGCGTGCCTTGGCAGCAGGGCCGCTGTGATGGGAGGACGTTGGGCCGGTTTACAACACTGAAGCGACAGGAAGCTGGACTGGGGAGCGGAAACGCAAACAAACACAGCCGGCCCTGCTCAGCTTTGGAGCTGCACAGCCTGGACAGTGTCATGTTGCCCCTCGTGTTGACAAGAATTTTCAGGGGTTTTGCTGCTGGGCTGCTCGGCGGTGACTGGAATGCATCTTATCACTAACATTTGTGCATACTTGTGAGTCTGTATGTATGAGCAGTGCCAGCCACCTCATCGTCTTGCCAATAGGATTGCTTCTCACACTATTCCAGGTAATTTTTTTTATCTCTTCTCCATTTCCCAAAAAACTGAAATACAGCGTTGAAGGATGTTCCCTTCTGACAATACTGCCATCCCACGGTATCTGTGATTTTTTTTAAACTTATTGGGAAACCACAAAATCTAGCTGATATTAAAGTGAAATCAAGTTCATTTCAACCTGCGGCCCTTACTTTCACAGACTGATGCTTCGAAACTTAGACATTTTAAGACGTTATTTTAAATGGCTTGACAAGGAAACTGTCGATTAAACTCACAGTTACTCACTTGTAATGGTGCTCAACATGGACTGACAACATTAAAGACCTCACAGACCTGTTGCTAAAAAACTACACATTTGAAATACGTTTGGGAGCCAGATGTGTGCTGGTTCATTAGGGTTTTTACAAAACCTCCGATGTCCGACATTTTGTTGGCATCAAAGTCATTCCCAGCATTCAAGAGGTTGTGGATTGTGAACTGGATCCAGATGCAGTGCAACGTGTGTGGATATTTTCAGGATAATTCTCACTGTGGGTGGCAACACCTGTAGTTCACACTACCTTAAATAATAAAGTTTGTTTAGTATAGCACTTTGACAGACATAAAAGGTTTCAAGATATAGCGCTTTGTGGGACTAAAAAGTTTAAAAAACATGACCAGAAAAAACATTGACAATGGACTCAAAGCCACAAGGTAAAACGACAAAAAGAGTTTAAGACAGGTAGGCAGTCGCAACCAGTCTTCACTCTAAGACTGAGTCCCATGTTGAACTAGAACCAACCACCCTTTGGTTCCCAACCCAAGTCCCCACGATCTGAGCTACTACCACCCCAAAAGAGGATCAAATGGCTTTTTATGTGATTTGTTTTTCTGGACCTGTTAAACAGCCTTAAAGTAACACCATGGACCATTTGGGTTAAGTGATGACTTGCTAAGGCGAGGTGAAAAAGCAATAACAGTAGTCTATCTGGGATGATATGAAAGCGGTGAACAAACAGGCCTGAGTTTTGCAATACAGTATAGGTCTGAATTGGAAAAAGCATCTTTGGGTCAATAATTTGATCTGCTGATCAACTAAATGGCGAATGAGTACCCCACCGAACATGAAACTCCAGGAGAAAGTTTCTTTACAGGCACATAAACAAACACACACACACAAACACACACACACACACACACACACACACACACACACACACACACACACACACACACAAACACACACACGGTCACATGGTCACAGACATTACCACACATTATATGCACACAGTGACAGGGGACAGGGTGGAAACAAAGTATGGAATGATCACTGAGGCATAGGCCTCATCTGCAGTTTACATGTTGCCTCCCCTGATAGTGTTGTTCCCAGTGTCACTGCTTGTGTGTGTGTGTGTGTGTGTGTGTGTGTGTGTGTGTCTGTCTGTGTGTCTGTGTATGGAATCCTGCCAGTTCCGCCTCAGTTCCCTCCTCTCATTGCTAGGCGCCTATTTAACATCACCTCACCTCACACACCAACCAACCAACCCGGCTAACATAAATACACACCAACATTGGGACGCACAAAAAACACTGACACACATGGGCAGATGTCAGAGGGGTGACGACGTGTATGAGACACAGCTAAACGTGTGTGTGTGTGTCTGTGACTGATGCCTGTCTCCCACTGGTTGATGCAAAGCAGGTGGAGAGATTCTCTGTGCTGGGCGTTTGCCAAGAAAAGGTACACACACACACATACACCAACACCAAAGACACACACGCACGCACGCACGCACGCACGCACACACACACACACACACACACTGCAAAACGACACAGACACACAAAGACAGCCATTGAAAAACTGATTTTATAGAGTGATCTAGGCAGAAATAATATTCCGTTTTGTCTGTTTTGTCCTTCACATTATCACAGACTATCTCTCCTGTGCCTCATTTGCGCGGCACTCTCCACACGCCATAACTCCTTTATATCTCTGTTGTGCTGTTATTCTATATTTACAGGTATTTGTTGTGTGATGGCTCACATCTAGACAACCTTGGAAATACTGCGATCAAGGCTGATAACTATCGGTTGCAATTGCGCTTTGAAGACAAAGCAAAATTAATTAGCATATAAAATGGAAATGCATGCGCGACATGAACGCTGCCTCCGAGTACGCCCTGGTTATATGAGGAGAGAGAGAGAGACACACACACACTCACACACACACACACACACACACAACATTTTCCCAACATATTTCCATCTGTAATCCCTTCCTCTTTCCCTCTGATAGCTGTGCTCTGTGAGGTATATAAACAGGAAGCTCGTCTGCATTGATATGGCGTGTTTCTTGTGTGTGTGACAGGTCAGCTTTGTACTGGCACAGTGTAACCTCTCAGTTCTTGCTAAACCTTCAGGATGCATGCGGCTCCTCTCCCCTCCATCTGCTGGTCTCTATGAAGTGTGCACCCGATCACAGGAGCTTTGACTGCAGCTTCTGTCTCTACCACATTGCAGTCATACCTAACCCCTGAGCCGGATCAACAACACAGAGGGGGGTGGTGGTGGTGGTGGGGGGGTAAATAAGACATGAGTGAAAACATCAACACTTTTTTTCTTTTTGTAAAATGTTTAAAATGTGCTTTTTAGCCCCTGGGTACACATTTTCAGCAGATTTAGCAATGGAAAAAACATGGGAAGGATATCGCAATGCTGCAATGTGTAAGTTGAAGAGATCAACAAATGAATAGTGTGCTTCATGCAGTTCTAGTTCACAATACAGCACCTTTAATTATTGGAATACACCATTTTACTTACTAATGATCTCAAATAATCCCCTTTCTCTGCAAGATTGATTTTGGTCTAAAGTGCACATGGATGTTCTCTGGTGGTGATCACATTAATGAGCAAAAAAAAATTCCAAATTCATCTTAACATTTCATATGATTAACTTTAAAGGCAATTTTGTTACCAAAAAAATGACCAAACATGGGTAAGACTTTCTTCCAGCAGATCAGAGTTATATGTCATTATACAGTAGAATGTCTAAAGCATCTCTAGAAATCCAGTGATTCAACATCTTTACATTTCCCCCGGAGGGACAACCTTTTCCACCGCTGGTTACCTGCCAGTGACACCAGAAAGTTTGAAGGGGAAGAGAGTGAAGTAGATGACAACGCTATCTTCATGCTCAAAAAGGATCCCCACAATCAAAAAGAAAATCCTCTTTGGTAAATAAACAATATCAACAAACAGAACACAAAAAGTTTGCTATTGATTTAAAGCACCAGATCAGTGCAGAGAGACGCTTTTAGAAACAATGGAAATTCTAACGCGATTATAAAACAGTTTTTCTACCAAACAGACGCGGAAGCAATGCGTGTTGAACTAGAGGATCTCTGGGTGCAGCTCCCCTCGCAGACTGATACATTACTTTTCATCCATCTGTCTAATTATTCCCTCAGAAACCTGAAATTTGAAGATACAAAAGACCGTCCCTATCTGTCACTGAGCGCCATTGATCTTATTGAAAGAAAATGTGGGTGTAAAGGAAACCCAATATAACTCATGCCATAAAATTCCACACAGCATTATTCACATACAGAATTGACAGATATCTGTGAGACGTTTCTTTTAATCTTCAACTGTTGTTGAAGAAAGAGGAGGGGGGGATCCTACACTCCAGGCATCTCTCCCTTTTCCATATTTGCAGTGAGGTTAACAAAAAAGGCTATTGAAGTAGGGAGAAAAAACACAACCCCAACTAACTTGTTGATTATTAACAATGGGGATGGGAGGAAGACAGATGTGTTTCCTGTGTAGCCGCGTTGTTTGAATTGTCAGTCTGAAATCAGCGCTGAAACTGTTATCAAAGCAAAGTAAGCTGATCAATTCCAGATGCTCTCGCTGCCCATGCGATTCAATCTGCACTACCGTTTTTTTTTGTCAATAAATCCTCATGATAATCCCAAATACAGATTGTGTATGTGTGTTATGGGATGTGTGGGTATTCTCCATGCATGTGTGTAAAGAGATGTGTGTCAGTGTGTGTGCAGGCAACTGTGTGTGTTCAGGAGAATCCATTACGCCTCGGCTGCCTCCATCTCTCGCTTGCACCCATTCCTACAAACCGCAACGTATTATCGTGATTTGTGCATAATGGCAATAAAGACAGAATAATCAAAATTTTAGTTTTTTTGGGCTACACTTAGCCATTTAAGTGTCAATTCATATGCATTTACCTCAAAAACTTAACACTTATATTACCAATTGCACAAACCCCTCTGTACTCTAGAAGCCCTACATTCACTGTAAGTCCTTTTTACGTAATTTAATCAACTGCTAATTTCATCAGCTAATATGCACAACTAATCCACTAATGTTGCACCTGTATTCTTACCTTATTATGTGACCCTATATTGTAGAGGTCCATGTCATGTGTAAAACTGTGGGAAGCAGGTGAAAGCACTGCAAAAAAGAAATACAAATAGTAAGTGGACCTTGAGTGATTATGTTTTTTTGTCTACTGTTTCAAAGGTCAGGAATGTACTTTCCCGCTTAGTATCATATCCTTTCTCTCAAGTATAGAGGCAGACTTGTCAGTAGGCAAAGTTTGACAATTGCTTTGGGCCCCAAAAGATCAAGGGCCATATGGTTAAGATGTTTTTTTTTTTTGCAGTTTATTTTTCTTCTCTTAATTATGTATTTCTAAAGAAAGGACATAGGCTACTGTAAAATGGCATCAGAATGCTAGGGTTAGGGTTGCATTTTAATCAAATAGTCTAAGCTTAAATTTGACATAGCCTATCCAAGGATATTTCTCAAAGGCTAAGGATTGAAAAAAGGGTGTAGGCCTATTAGAATAAGGATCTGGAGTGCCCCTATGCCTGCGTTTGCCTGAGGCCCCAAAGAGACTAAATCGGACATGCTCCATGGGCTAAATATTATGGAACATTTTCCTACACAATGGGAATAGAGGAAAAAATCGAACGGAAAAGGTGGTGAACTGGATTGAGCTGAAGTTTCTCTGTTGAATCTCGCGGTATTTGACAGCTTGCCTCCACTCTTTTGACACTTGCCCCTCCTCTGCGCTCCGGGAATGCTGGGTTGTTTACATTACTGGCACACGGGTCAGGAGTGCGGTGATGAGAGGGGCCTAGTGGAGAGAGACTGTCTGACGTTCCCATCTCGACTGGCTCTACAGCAAAGGCTCTCTCTCTCTTTTTCCGAAAACGACTCAACTTTTTTAGACGTTCAGGCAACAGTGCTGCGCGAGAAGAGAGACGCCCGCAGTGTCGATTTCTTCTTCTTCTCTTTTGGAGCGACCTTGGAGAGAAAAGGGAAAGTCAAAACAAAGACAACCGCCATAACCATCAGGAGAAAGTCTCAACGTGAAGGAGGAATAGCTTAGCAACAGAGTCCCACTTCCTGGTAAGAAACCGAGACACCGTTAGCTGACAACTTTTGAAACTGGGCTGTTGGCTACATTGGGACGGCTAACAAAGCACATGCAGACTGTTTTAAACTTATTTGTCGACTCAGTTGGCTATTGACAGAGTTACACATATCACAGTAGGCCTTATCTCTATTTCTAGCGCAAACGCGAACTTGACACTCACTCGGAAAAAAGTTTCTACTTAGTTAGCTAGTTAGCTTAGATTGTTAGCCCACTAGCATGCCTCATTGCTAACTTTTACAACTTCGGAACTACACATTCATTTGAAGTTAACAGGGGCATTGTTACGGTGTGATTACAGTGAGCTAAATGATACTGTTCTAAGTAGGCTACATATCCTCCACGCGTCTGAGCAAAGCCACATAGTTAAACTTATGGTGGAAACACAACAGTAGCTAAATTAAGTTGCTGATGCCAGGCTACAGTGTTACAATTATATCATAGAAGCCTACACATAGCCTACTCCTGCATAGGCTGCTCACCTGGCAGTAAGGCCTCACTTAGGCAATTTACTCTGCTATTGAAGATGTGACTCAACTTCTCTGACGTTGCAGTAGCCTAAATGCCTGTATTTGCCTGACACAACTCTGTATTGTTACACTCATGCTGATTTATGTATGTTTGTCTTTGCTCTGTCAGGTTGATAAGTCTTTGTGTAACCTTTTTATTAATTTGTACATGTAAATTGCACACAATCAAAATCTCTGTATGTGTCATTGGTAGCCAGCTCGCTAATTTTCCACTGTAGTCCTTTGGCAGGATATTTTAAATCCTAAGATATGATAGAATTTACAAATCAATGGCAATACAAAAGCCTACGCCAAAACAACACTAACAACACAAACAACTAAACACATCAAGGCAAATCAAAAGCCATGAAGAGAAAAAAGAAACAAAACATCAACACAGCAACAGCAAACGTCACTCTCACAGATAAACATGTAGGCCTATGCAAGTTACGGGTTAGCAAAAAAAAAAAGAGTAGTAAGCTATTCGAAACATGCAACACATTGTTATGACATATCTATAAGAACATATCACATTTTTAATAATCGAAACCCTACTACATGCAACTTATACTACCCTAATGTAGAAGCAATACACTTTCCCTATGTAATACATATGCAACAGCAATACTCATTTAGCTCTACTAGCTTTATTTACTTAAATGTGATGGACCATCAATGTTGGCATTTATAGAAACCCAATTTGGAAAGAAACCGACTCCCATGCAAATGAACATAACTTCAGGCTTTGCCATCATAAATCTACAGGCCCATAAGGTATTTGGTCAAATTTACTGCTCATCTGCTTAAGTGAGATTTTCAAAGTCAAAAAGCTCAGCTTATTTAGTGCACACTCATGTGCCTCTGCACATTTAATGTATTACCAAATGTTACATCTGCATTGACCATAAGTAGAGAGCAGAAACCTCAATAACTATCAGTCAGTACACACACTGCATCTGCCTTGCCCTGGCCTCACTCGATTGTTCCCATAGCTGTTCATGGAACTACAAATTAAATGATAAAATGCAAATCTGATGAGTCACATTTAGGGGATTTATATGCTTTAGAATTCCAACTAAAATACTCAATTATCAGTTCTTCCCCGTTTCCACACATTCATATGGTTGTATATACAGTATGGTTGTGTACTTTGTATGGTTTCGCCGGAATTTTCAGGAATTAGAGGGGTTGTTGTCATTGACAGTCGGCCGGGTGAAACAGTTTGTTACTTTATTTATCAACCGCTCCACTTGTTCTCTTTGGTCCCCCCCTATGATCCCTCCCTGACACGCTCTACACCAACAAAGTTGTGCCAAAGTGAATGGACAGTCCCAACAGCCAATAAGAACAGAGAATCGGAGCCTCGCTCTGATTGGTCAAAGTGTACAGCCCATGTAAACTTTGACCAATCAGAAATCATATACCCCAGCTTCAATCTGCTGGTCGATTTTAATCGGCTGATCATAGGCTAGCCCATCTCAGAATAATCATCATCGGCCAAAAGTTGTCCGATTAACGCCAAACACTTTTATTTTTACCCAATAAAAAGCCTTTGTTTCACATACAATTTATGTCCTTCCGCTATTTATCCAACCTTCCCCTTCCCTCCCCATGCATATCTTGGTCTCCTGACTGTTAATGACTTGCAGTAAGAAAAATACTTAACGTCTGAGTTTTTTTGCCAATGCATATTACAATAAAATAAAGTTCCTGCACACATTTTTGACGGTTAACATATTCTGCCTTTAATTAATATCTTGGTCAGAAGTGTTTGAACCATATTTAGGGTACAACTTTTTTTTATATAAATATTTTTGGGT
The DNA here is from genome assembly GCA_949357725.1 of Hyperoplus immaculatus. Lineage (NCBI taxonomy): Eukaryota > Metazoa > Chordata > Actinopteri > Uranoscopiformes > Ammodytidae > Hyperoplus > Hyperoplus immaculatus. Next base: position 9,519,202 of record OX442357.1, read on the forward strand.
TTTATTTTTCAATTTAATCGGCTGATTAATCGGTTATCGAGAAAATGTTCTCCCTAATTAGAATCGGCATCGACCCATAAAAAAAGTCCAAATTGCTCGGGCCCTAGTACATTACAAGACATAAACACTGGTTTTGTCATTTTGTGAAGTTTTACTGCATAATCAATATACATATCATCAGACCTTTAAATTACACTCGATTTGATTAAGGCAGAGACAGTTATCAGGGTTTTTCCTGGCAAAGGTAAGGCGGTGACCTACTTAGCCTTGATTTATTATTTTAATTAAACAAAAGTGAAGGTTACCATTAACCATTATCTGTCCCTTGTTGAATTGATTAAATGTAAACTGAGCATCTTGTTACTTTGAATTTAATTTATTTGCTTGTCAGTTCCTTAGTTAGAATGTGCTTCAAAGCAGGTGAGTTAATAATGATGGAACTAGGGCTGCAGCTATCGATTATTTTAGTAATCGGATAAGCAGTGTTGGGAACGTTACTTTAAAAAAGTAATTAGTTATAGTTACTCACTACTTGTTCCAAAAAGTAACTGAGTTAGTAACTGAATTACTTTATAATAGAAGTAACTAATTACCAGGGAAAGTAACTATTTGCGTTAGCCTACTGTAAAAAAAAAAGTTGCTATATGTCAACACATTTGGATTTTTCTGAGCAGTTTTCACAAATCAGTTGAAATGAGTAGAACAGACAGGTAGGCCTACTTGAAGGCTACATAACCTTCAATATGTATTGCACATCAACAGACAGCAAGAGGTTTGTCCTGCACTTCAAGTATTTTATTCTCAACAAAAGTAGTAGAGGAAACTGCTGAATGTACCGTGCTGATCTGCTATATCACTGGATTCACTTCAGGGGTGTCAGCTAAAACACCACTTAAGGCCAAAAACGTCAGACTATGAAGCATGAGAGGAGGAGTAAGGATTTATCCTATGTTTATTTCCTTCTTTAACATGCACAGCAGCATACAGATCCCAGGAAAAGAACAATAGCAATATTCGGCTCGTGATGACACGCTAAACAGCTGTTGCAACCGGCGAATCGCGGCCGTTTAATAACATGCATAAATTATAATTTATAGAGATCGGGAAACTCCATGCACTTACTCACAAGGGCGATGCAAAAAAACTCAGGGAGGGCACATTTCAACCGTAGATTGATAGGTGGTTACTGCGGCAACGTACACGCTCACACAACAGAGAGAGAAAGAAAAAGAAACTTCACTAAGGGCCCGTGTCCACCTACCGCCTTTTTCCGACCGCAAGCGCCTTTTTTCAATTGATTCCCAATGAGAAGCGGCCGCCTCGGCAAAAGGCGGCCGCTCTGAGAAAAGGTGCAGCGCCCAGCGTTTTTTTTCGAGCGTTTTTTGTCTTTTTGTGCGGCCGCTTCGAGATTTGCAAGTTGACAAAAGTTTAACTTTTCAGAAAGGCGGTGGGGACGTCACCGCCGCTTTTTTCAAAGGGCCAATCAGATAGTAGATCGTCGGGACTCGTCGTCTTGACAACAAGGAAGACGGAAGAGAAACTGCTTTTTCCGTCTCTGTTTACCCAAAACTGTACGAAAATAGAGACTTAAAATGACCAGAACAGAGGGAGGAGAGCCCGTTTGTGGGAGCAGATTAGGCGAACACTTGATTCGCTGTATTTTTTATCTCCTACGGATCGTTTCATGCGCACACGTCAGCCTACAACTTGCTCCGTGTGTTTTGCAGGAGCCGCCATAACTCCTCATCCAAACAGAGGATGGTGGAAAGTATTCTCTGTTTCATAAGACTACTCATATTAAAATGTAACGATTTAAATAGAAAACAGCAAACCTAAACAGTTAAACCAGTGTTGATAGGTCTGACTGACAGGTGACGATCTGCATTTTTTCTCCCCCGATCACAGCGCTCTCTCTCCCAGCTCATAAAACGCTTGAAAAAAGCGGTCGAAAAAAACGCTTGAAAAAAGCGGTCGAAAAAAACGCTCAGTAGACACACTCCCGAGCGCACAGCCAGCGTTTAACGCTGGAAATAGGCGTTAGGTGGACACGGGCCCTAAACAGGCACTCCGGCTGACTGACGTGACGGCGCTAACTGACAGTTATAATGTCATCCACACTGAATGAAACACAACTTAAAACACACCGGTCTCCTCACTAGCAGTTTGTGTAGTATGGAGCCAGGGGTGCATTCGGATTACACAGTTTATTCAATCAATTCATAGTAACGCACTGCATTTAACGTTCAGTAACGATAACGGCGTTGTAACGACGGAAAAAGTAATTAGTTAGATCATCCCGTTACTGAAAAAAGAACGGCGTTACCTAACGCCGTTATTTTAAACGGCGTTATTCCCAACACTGCGGATAAGATATCTGTACCCGTGGGCCATCAGGCTGTTTAATACAAACTATGCTGTGTACACAACTGCTATGTTTAAGCGGATTACAATGCCACATATCTTTGGAAAGCCGAGATGAATGTGTTAAGTATTAGTTATTCGAGGATCTTGAGGAATCGAATCGTTTCCTTTTATTTTCATTTATTTACGGTTCTTGACCATATTACCATGGTATGGAGCACAACACATTCAAATAATAACAGAACAAAACAATGGTGTACAGCATGGACAAAACAAAAACGCTACTTGGTCTTTCCAACCTCAAAAGCGAAATCAATTTAAACATAGATGGAGATTTATATTCTTACACTCAAACAGGACATGATACTCATCGCCAAAGCAATTGTCATCACAAAGGTTACACATTCTCTGACTTCTATACAGCTTCAATTCTGTTGTTATTTACTCTAAAATTACAGATAGCCTGCCTGTACTTTTGGTTTTCATACTGCAGATACTTTTCTAATTTAAACTCTTGTTTAAATTCTACATAGTGTCACAAGAAGTCATGTTTGTAAGCTCGCTCTGCCACCTCTGAATAAATGGATCTTTCAACCTCTGTTCAACAGTTAGTTTCAACCAGTTAATGTTGCTGCACTTTTGTGTGATCCAAATGTAGGACAATCCAGTCATCTAGTATTTGCTTTACCTGTAAGACCCAGGGTGAAGCATATACACCGCTGCTATGCAAGCTGTGCAGATGCTTCTACATTATTTTACCAAGTTTACCTTCTCAACTTTCTAACAATCCAAAAACCATTCAGCCCTAGAGGGAACTTAACGTTAGGCTTTAATACCTCCTGAATGTTTAGTCTAGCAGATTGATGAGGGGTTATGGGCATGGCCTTTGATTTGAGTTGAGTAATAGAAAGCATAAAAGAGTGTAATGAATAATAAGGAAGTGCAATAAATCAAGATATTTCAAAAAAATGTAATCATGACACCACAGTAATGTTGTAGTATTGCCAAAGTAGTTAGCATGCTAACACAAGGCCACCTCTGAATTTTTTCTAAACGTAAGTGCTTCTTCCAGCTGTCTATTTCACGTTGTTAAACCCCAAGAGTTACAGCTTGGAAGACAGGGTTTATTTGGAAGAGAATTACTAGTAGTTGTAAGGAAATGTTTTTTTTTAAAGAAAAATAAATCAAGAGTTATTCTTTGGGAAATAAAGTTTCCCCTGTGAGTCGCAGTTTTACTCGGGTTTCAGAACAGTTATTGCAAAACATTGCATCTTCACATTAAAAGCATTTAACTGGAGAAACGTGAGTTGGCTTTTATTTTGAAGCTGACAGGAACAGGAATGTAGCGCGTCAGTCAGTAGCAGCATGTTTTCAGTCTGGGATTTCAATGCAGTGACAATAGCTGTGGGCTCACACCAAAAGCTTCATGAGTATCTGTGGCAGCCGGCAGTCATTCATTTTCATTGTACACTCGCTAAGACCTGAGCGCCCAAAGGCTTATTTTAAGCTTTAGCCTGAGTCCACAGTCTGAATTAAGCCGTGGAGAAACTATTACGAAACCATTTCGGAATAACCTATTAAATTCAGCCCAAGTTGTACAAATACGTTATGTATTGTTTATATGTTTGTGTATTCTGTTTAGTTAGTCATTCTAAAGTGGAAAAATAATCAGAATCAGCAAAAATCGGTGTCAGCAGGTTAGACTCATTACGAAATTGGGATTGGCCAAGAAAATTGCAATCGGTGCACCCCTACTTTACAAAGGCCTGCTTGTTGCCTTCACAGTTATGATTGAATTTGAGTGGACCATTTTGTAATGGCTCATCTTAAATAATAATAATAACAATAGTGCTGACAGTTAAACACATTATTAACGGCGTTAACGCTAACCCATTTTAACAGCTTACATTTTTTAAAATGCAAGATAAACGTTCTTTTGCGCTTTCTTTCGTCTACATTATGGACTATTTACACTGAATTGGAAATTATGATATTTTAGAGAAAATACACTGAATTACAAGGGTGTAGAGAATGTGTGTGATAAGAAAAAATAATGGGACAAAAATAAATCAATGGACATTTAGAAAAGATAAAAATGTGAGATTAATTTGTTAACTAATAAGATTATTGGAGTTAACTATGACATAAATTAATCGTGATTATATATTTTAATTGTTTGACAGCACTAAATAATACTTAAAATTAGACATATAATAATTAGGGCTGTCAAAATTAACACGTTAACGCAGGGTGATTAATTTCTGGAATTAATGTGTTAATTTTTTTTAACGCATTTAACGCATGTGCAGAATGATCCGCCCCGTGCATCCCACCCGCTCTACACTACAGTCACTCTTACGTTGTGGCTGACCCAGGATCAGTAGCTGCGCACAGCCAAACATAGCAGCACGCTAGTCTATAACTGCTGCTAACGGCCACGTCTGTGTCGCGGCTGGCAGTTGCTCTCGGAAGCAACAGGAGAAACATTCTGCTCCGTTAACGGGAGGAAACAAACGTCTGCAGTTTTCAGAGGTGTGTGTGTACGTGACAACAACGTCGGCTACACACACACACACACACACACACACACACACACACACACACACACACACACACACACACACACACACACACACACACACACACACACACACACACACACACACTGTAGTGGAGGAAACTGGTGGATGTATCGGTACCGCGCTGATCTGCTTGTATCACAGGTTTCACTTCAGAGGTGTCGGCCAGAACAGCACTTATGGCCAAAAACGTCAGACTATAAGCATGAGACTAGGAGAGGAGGAGTATGGTTTATCCGCTCTTTATTTTCCTTCTTTCACAGACACAGCAGCATAGATCGCGGGAAAAGAAACACAGGCTTAAACTCCGCTCGTGACTCGTGAGGAGACGTTACAACAGCTGTTGCGACCCGCGAATCGTGGCCGTTAATAACATGCATAAACTATAGCCTAATTTATAACAGCGATCGGGACTGCATGTAGACTACTTACTCACTCACGGGTGATTCACATAAACTCAAATAAACACGTTTCACATGTGGAATGATCGATTACTGCGGCAACGCTCACACATCCGACCAAGGGAGAACAGAAAGGAAACTTACTAAACAGACTCTCCGGCCGACTGACGTCACGGCCCTAACTGACAGTTATCCACACTGAATAAAACACATCTTAACACACTGTAAGAAATATCAAACACTAACTTATGAACTTTGGGGCCTTTTCTACACACAGACACACGAACAAACTGCAATCAGGTTGTATTCAGGAATGCAAAACCATGGATTCACTCAATACATGCCATTATAGCCTATGCTATATTTGCTGAATAGAAACAGCCAAATTTAAGTATGGTGTGGTTGTTTTAGTTGATTATAATTTATTTGCAGTAATTACACCATCATTTGGATTTTCAATGAATAAAAACTACATTTAAATGTATATATTCACCTTCTGTCCTTTATCTTTCAATTCATATAACAATATACAGAAAAAATGGTAATTTTTTTGGGCCTATTTCGAATGGTAGAATTAATCGTAATTAATCGTGATTAATCCATGGAATCCTGTGATTAATCTGATTAAAATTTTTAATCGTTTGACAGCCCTAATAATAATACTACTAACAATGATTTCAAAAATAAGCTTTAAATGGTAAATAAATTGAGAAAAATAAGTAGGAACCAAGTAACAACCTTAAAAAAGCAACAAACAAGCAAGAAACACAAAACTCAGAGATTTACTATACCGGTATAGGCAGTGCCTTGCCTCTCCAAGGCCCCACCATTTTTGGGGGTCACACATAGGTTTAAAAAACAGTATCACATGCCATGTTGCTCTCAATGCCTTACACAGCCAAATATTTCCGGCATCATACTATCACATTTGGCCATGCTGCAGAGAGATGATTCAGACGAGAGTTAGTGGGATCTGACATACCTTGTTGACCCAATTATTACTCACTTCTCTGTTGCCACATCTGATCACCATCAAAGACAACAGGCTTGACTCTGTCAGCGTCATCAGGTGATGGAGATGAACACCGACTGGCTCTGAAGTTGACTATCAAGGAAGGTGTCTTGAACAGGATGATCAGCAAATGACTGCCAAATGTTTGCATCAGCCTCTGTGGCGACTGTGAGGGATTTCTGCCAGTATATCCCACGTTGAATTTCAGCTGATGAGAGGGGGATTGCTTTTGACAGGCCTTGGCAAAACGTTATTATTTTTCCTTGTTCTGTTGTTTGGATGTAATAAGGGTAATAAGGCTAGACTAGAAAGTGTTGATAACAGCGGTTTTCAGTAGAGTTAAGGCTGATTAAATGAGAACTCAATAGAAGAGCTAATAGAGGGATTTTCTATCTGCTGCGGAGAAATCTGCTGCAGCCAAAGCAGTGAATTAGGAATTTACCAAATCACTTTATCCTGTGAGAGTTTCCTGTTTTAGCCCTGGAGCTGGCCCCTCTGCAGCATTAAAGATCAGATGAGACATTTGTCATCTGACCACTTTAACAGTCATCTCGCCTTTGGGTTTAACAAGAAACAAAAAAAAATAAAAAAAATTTTCTTGTGCAAAGCCTGATGCACAAGATGCTTCCTAAGGCCATTTCTGAGCTGCATTAACCACTGTCTTTTGCATGATGTCAAAGACCTTGGCCAAGCATTGTACAGAAATGATGCTGGCAAAGGTAGCAGATCACTGCTGGGGATATAGGCTTGCATGGTATACGTTTGGCATTAATTGTTGTATAATCAAATAAATAAAAAGGCATATAATGGAAGGTTGATGCCCTTTCTAGAAGAATTTAGAATTAAATGTTTCATATCCAGGCTCAGTTTGGTTAGAGTTTAGAGTAAGGTCTTTGGCAATGAGAGTGGGTAGTCTAACAGCTTCTTATATTCCCCTCAAACAGCAATCCAGTCAATATTTTTCATATCCATCTTTCTTCTATCTTATAAAGGGTCACTGATGTTTGAAGTATTCAAATATCCTTGGAGGATGCCTTGCGGCTTCCCATATCACGTGAAAGTTCTCAATTTCACTGTGGCATTGATGCCTTTTCTCAATGGACTCTGTGGTGCTCTAGGGGGGAACCAACTACAAAGACATGCAAACACAAAAATTACTGACCTAGGACCCTGCTTAAAGTTTATGAAATGCTTCAAGCGCCCCTGGGTCAGCATATGCCATGACCACACAATATCGTTGCTTTTTTTTTATACCGCTAAGGGTGTCGGAGATGGGTTTTATTAATTATTTTAACCATACATGGTCTTGTCTTTGGCTCTCAAATCCTGCTCTATATGAAACATAATGAAGTTCTGAATCTATTACAGAATTGTATTAATCAAAGCTACTGTATAACATAAAAGGCATTTTTCTCTAAGCAAAACAAATATTAAATAAAGTAGCTACAGAATACAGTATGAACTGTGTCTGAAGGGAACTGCCTGTTGAGGAATAAGCTGTTAGTTGACATCTGAACATGGATACCAAATCCATATTGGCATATTGTGAACTGTGCTGGAAAGATGGCTCTCAAGCAGCATCTTCCTTTAAGAAAAAAAATCAGATCACTCTCCAATCGTCCCCTCTCCCTTGCTATCTCTTTCGATTATCCACGCGCAAAAAATACAAATCCCTCAGGACACAAATTCACTTTCACAGAATAATTACAAGATGCTTTATGCCACTGTAAACACCACATCAGTGACAATGACAGTATGCATTTGTCATGATGAGATGAGACAAAAGCAGAATCAATTTGCACTCACCGACAGAATAGCTTGTGCTATGGGCGTTTGTTCCAAACTCATCACAAATTAGCATTAAAGTTTCACAGGGATTCGCTGCAGAAGAGAGCAAATTTGTTTGAGAGCATCTTGTTTTGACAGACGGTGTCTGTTTCACCCTCCCCTTTTTCAGGGTGAAAAACCAAAGACATTTCACTCTTTCCTGCACTCTTTTTTTTTCTTTCATTTTGTTTCTATTTCCCTGTTTATTGTTACGTTTCAAGGTGATCTATAAATAGGGCCAGCAATGGCATTTTCCTAATTGATCTGTATCTATTTTGTAAAGAGAGATTATTTTCTTATTGTAAGGTATACTAACCACTAACGACGCCTTATTGCATTCCAGTGAAAACACGCAAAGTGTATCAATCGAATGAACCGCTGAACTGTGAGCAGTTTCAATTAAGTGTTACATTGTAGGTTTGGGCGATTTGACCTTAATTTTATATACGGTATGTAAATGATCTCCCCGTGGAAAACTTGTCTACACGTGTGCAAACAAAGACAGGGCTGTTACTGATAGATTTAATACAATAAGTGTCCGAAATGAACTCTCTGACGGATAAAATCAGACTCTTAGCTGCTGCACTGTGGGACACGGGCATCTCTGTAGTTCAGTTAAAGCTGCAGTTGATAATTTCAGCCGTTGGGATCCCAACGACTGTTTTCCCAACGCTCTACCTGCTGTAGCTCCTCCCTCTGAACGACAGCTACGCGCGTTCATGTGAATTCAGTTACATTGACAGGAGACAAACACCATGTCCGATTCCGAGGTGATTAAACATTAGTAATGATAACTACATACGTACATATTGAGCATACATTTTAATCACAGACATACCATGTATGTTAGCTTAAAATCATTGTAAGTGTGCTGGTAGGCCTAACAAAAGTAGCTGTAACAGCCAGGCAAGATAGCAAACTAATTGTAACAGAGCGGAGAGGTGTGTGTTTATCTCCTACTATCTATGCTCCTGCTCTGACCGCAGCTGGGAGGGGCTGCTCGGGCAGTGTTGCCAATTTAGCGATTTTGTCGCTATATTTAGCTACTTTTCAGCCCCCCTGGCGACTTTTTTTTCAAAACAGCGACAAGCGACAAATCTAGCTTTTTTTCTGGTGTAATTGGTGACTTTTTCGCCGAAGCAAATATCACTTTTAACGCTTCTCAACGAGCAGCGGGAGCCTCCTGGCCCGTCCCCCGTCACAGAGCACTGACAGACGGCCCGGTCCTCGCGCAGCAGCCCCTCCCAGCTGCGGTCAGAGCAGGAGATACACCTCTCAGCTCGGGGCTGCTGCGCGAGGAGCGGGCTGCGTGTCAGTGCTCCCGCTGCTCGTTGAGAAGAGATGAAAAAAAGTCACCAATAACACCAGAAAAAAAAGCTAGATTTGTCGCTTGTCGCTGTTTTGAAAACAAAAGTCGCGAGGTCGCGGTCGGAGAGGTCTTGATGTGAAAGGGCAAGAAGACATGGCCGGTGTACTTTTTTTCAAGCTCTCTCCGTCTCCCTTTCAGCAGTTAACTTTTCAATATTCGTCTTTCCTCGTTTTTTTGCTGTCTTAGCGGTGTTAGTTGTTAGTATCCTGGGAATGGTAAATTGAGGGTTCGTTTGTGAAGACATTGCCACTCGCTGTCCGCCGTAGTAGCCTTGTACCAAACAGTTGGCTAGTGTCAGACTGCTAGTCTCGTGAACGCTCACGCAACTGACGCATCAACGTCGTTGCCAAGGTCCCACAGCCAATAAGAACGGAGAATCTGACCTCGCTCTGATTGGTCAAAATTAACATGAGCGGTGGCAATTTTGGAGGGCAGCACACAGAGGCAGGGGGGAGCAAAGTGATAAAAAATATTTTCAGACCACTTCACCTACATATAGCTGAATGGCTATTATGACAGTTTTGCCAAATATTACAGTAAAAAAACTCTCAACTGCAGCTTTAACCCAGACTATATAAAAAAAGTCAGCCTCGCCCTGTCCTGTGCATCAGCTTTGTGGGTGTGTTCACCATGTGTTGTTAAATAAGGGGCAGTGTAGCAAGTAAAACTACATTTGCGCGCTGAAACCAAGAAGTGAAGATTTATGACGTGATGACAGTATTGCAAAATCCATGTGACAGTGACGACGGTATATTGCCCATCCCTATCACCAAGTCATTGTCAATGCGCTGGAGGCCAAATGCTATAAGCTCTAAATGCATTGTTATTTACTTGTAGAAATATAATTTTGTAACTTTCTTTTTTAAACTCTTTATTTATAGCATTTTTAAATGTTTACACAAAGTACAAACAACACACAGAACATAGTGTGGGGCACTACAGTTGAGCTTAGATAATTCCACGTGTCCACGTCAAATGACCTTTAAATGTCCACAGACTCTCACAGTGAAGAAGCGTCCAATTCTTCTGATATAAAGACAGTCCATTTCTCCCATTTTCTGAAGAAAAATTCTCCTTTAGACTTTTAGAGAAAAATTCATCCTTTCCATCGTAAAGATCTCCTTGATTATATCCCTCCATTGTTGAAGGCTTGGAGGCTCAGGTTTGTACCAATTCCTTGTAATCGCTTTTTTGCAGGCAATAAACAATATTTTACACAAATACCAGTCCTTTTTATCAATAACATCATCTCTTATTATACCTAAATACATAAATACAGGACCTTAACATCAATAGGTAGATCGTATCCCAGAACCTTTTTCAAAATTAAACATATATTACTCCAAAATATTTTGATTTTGGGACATGTCCAGAAAATGTGCGAGTGATTGGCATCCATTTGTCCACACTGTCTCCAACACTGTTGTTGTGACTTTGGTGATTTACTTTTAATTTGGGGAGTGATGAAGAAGCGGATCAGGTTTTTCCAGCCAAATTCTCTCCACCTCTTGGAGAATGTTGTTGAATGTTGTATTTCCCAAATTAAATGCCAATCTTCCTGGGATATTTCAATTTCTAATTCCTTTTCCCATTTTAGTTTAATATATTCAGTATTGTTTCCTTTCTGTTTTTGAAGACCCTGATATAGTTTGGAAATTACTTTTTTACTGCCCTCTTTATATGCTTTAATGAAAACATTAATAACTTCATTGCCTTCCTCAGATAATTCAGGTTTGATCTCTTTATCATAATAATCTCTCATTTGTAAATATTTGTAAAAATCTCTATGTCCTAATTCAAATTCCTTCTGTAGTTCTCCAAAATTCTTAAATATATTCCCTTTGGTCAAAGTGTATAACGCTGTTATGCCCCTATCCCACCATTGTCTGAATCCGACATCTATGGTTCCTGGTTTGAATTTAGGGTCTAGTGCCAGCCAAATTAATATTTTGGCATCTCCCTCCATGTAGTACTTCTTAACAATTTTACACCAAATATTCAATGTTTGTTTAATAATTTAATTTTGGCTGTTTTGATGTAATTTATTCCCTTTATCTCCTAATGTAGCATGAACTGGAAATGTTTCTATGATATTTTCTATCTTTCCATTTCGCATTGTATAGAGGGCAGGATGTGCATACTAAAAACCTCAATTGCACTGCAGAAAAGTATTCCCTTAAATTAGGCACAGATAATCCTCCCTCCTCCTTACTTAACTGCAGTGTTTTATATTTTACTCTTGGCCTCTTACCAGCCCATATAAATCTGGATATCCATTTGTCCCAGGTTTTAAACTGGGTTTCTAAAATTTTATGTGGAATAGATTGAAATAAATATAACAATCTTGGCAATATATTAATTTTAATAACCTCAATTCGTGAGCCAAAGTCCAATGGGAAGGCCGACCATCTTCTGAAATCCTCTTGAATACTGGCGTTAATTTGGTTATAATTAATCTCAAATACTTTATCAAGTTTCTTTGCAATTACCACACCCACATATTTAATTGTTTTTGCCTTCCAATTAATCTTGTATTTTTCTCTTATTTTCGGGGCAGGGAAGTAGTGTGACGAGAGAATTTGAGTCTTTGCTACGTTCAATTTATATCCCAAGTACCGGCCAAATTCCTCTAAAATCGACATTAAGTTGGGAAATGATCTATCTGGGTCTTGAAGGAACACAATGACATCATCAGTAAATAATCCAATAATATGGTCCTGCCCTCCTATTTGAATACCTTTCAAACCTTTGCTCTGTCTGATTAATTGTGCCAGGGGCTCAACATAAAACGCGAACAGAGTGGGGCTAAAGGGGCGCCTTTAGCTCAGTTGGTAAGGCGTCCCCCTCCCGGGCCGGGCCCAGCAGCCGACCCGGGTTCGATTCCCACCCGCGGTCGTTCTCTGCATGTCACTCCCCTCTCTGCCCCATTTCACCTCTGTCTCTCTGCACTATCAAATAAAGCATAAAATTGCCCAAAAAAGAGTGGGGCTAAGACAGCAACCTTGGCGAGTCCCTCATTGTAGAGTAAATCTATCAGTTAAATTACCATTAATTTTAATCCTTGCTGTTGGCTCTTGGTAAAGAGTATTAATGCACTGTATTGCTTGTGTATTAAATCCAAATTTCTCTAATACCTGGTACAAAAAATTCCAATTAACACGGTCAAAAGCCTTTTCTGCGTCAAGGCTGACTAATAACGCATTAACTTCCTGTTTTTGAGTGTGGTCTATAATATGTAATGTGCGCCTAATGTTATCTTGAGTCTGCCAACCCTTGATGAACCCTGTCTGATCTTCATCAATAAGATCTGGCAGGAAGTGTTCTATCCTATTAGAAATGATAGAAGTATATAATTTGTAGTCCACATTAAGAATGGAAGTCTCTAGGACTCACAATATTCTTTATTTTTGCCCTCTTTCGGGATAACTAATATTACAGCCTCCTTCCAGGAAGGCGGAAACTTTCCCTGATTAATTGTCAAATTAAAAGAGTTGAGGAGAAGGGGAGACAATTCCTCCCTGAAAGTCTTATACCATTCACTCGGGAATCCATAGCTACCAGGCGATTTGTTTGTTTTTAATCTACTAATCTAACTAATCTAGCGTCATCTAATTCCTTCTTGGTGATGCTAGAAGTAAATTTTTCATTTTGTGCTTCCCCTATACACTGTAAATCCAGTGAATTAAGAAATTCCTTTATTTTATGTTCCTCTTCTGCTGGAGGTTGTGAATATAAATCTTTGTAGTAGTTTTTGAACACATTATCTATTTCTTCATGTTTATATAATATTTGTTTTGTCTGGCGGTCCCAAATCTTATGGATTGTTGAGGATTGTTGTTGTACTTTAAGACGCCGCGCTAGATATTTAGCCGCTATGATCTGACAAGTCTGTTACCCCAATGCTGCAATTCTCAATCTTGTGTCTATCAATTTTGTTCATAAAGAAGTAGTCTATTCTAGAATATTCAGAGTGACGTGCTGAAAGATGAGTGTAATCCCTTTCCAGGGAGTGAAGTTCCCTCCATACGTCTAACATCCCAAGCTCTGTTAGGAAGGTACTGACCAGTCTGGATAGCGGGGTCCTGATTCTCTTATTGTTAGTTGAATCAAGTTTAGCATTTAAAATCAAATTAAAGTCCCCAACACAAACTAGTGTTCCCTCACTCTCCAGAGCTATTGTTTCAAACAGTTGTTGTACAAAGGACTTATCAGTACCGGGTGGTACATAAACATTGATTAAGGTAACCACATTATTTTCTATTTTCCCCTTTACTATAACGTATCTACCCTATATATACTTTAATACTTTTGTGACTTTGAAATTAAGGGAATTAGATATCAATATGGCCATCCCTCTTTTGGGCCCCTTTTCAAAAGCACTGAAAAAAGTGTTTTTATATCCAAACTTCTTTAATTTGTCATGCTCTTGCTTGGACAAATGCGTTTCTTGTAAATAAATCACTTGGTTCTTTTCATTTTGGCTAGTACTTTTGCCCTTTTAAGATAAGATAAGATAAGATAAGATAAGATAAGATAAGATAGTCTTTATTGTCACTGTACAGTCACCCATACAACGAAATTGGGATTGCCAACTGAAGGTGCATTATTACACACAGAAAGATAAAAACAGTATAAAAACACCGGATTGTTGAGTCCGTTAACATTTAAGGATGCTATCTTCACAATATTACACTGTGTCATTTATGTGGACAAAGAAGAGAAGGGAGAAAAAATAAAACAGCAGTGGCCCCACCTGAACATGAACATGAAACAACAGAAAAAAAACAGCTGAGCTCCAAAAGGAGGGAATCTTCAGTTAGGGATGGGGCCGATCCAGTATCGGTATCGGGTCCGATATGGCCGAAATCTGCGTATTGGATATCGGACTGACAGCTCCAATATTTAAAAAAAAAAAAAAAAAAAAAAAAAAATTATTTTATTTTTTTTTTACTATGAAAGAGCGAACGAGCCATGCGAGCATGCGCCGACATTCGGTGGAGGGAGAGAGGACACCACTTTCTAATTTGACATACAGTATATCAGTTTGTTACCCAGTGAGCTAACCAAAGCTAACCCAAGTCAAGAAAGTGGAGAGGCTTCTGCACTGTGACAAATTCTACTATGTAAAATACAGCCAGAGAGAGGAAGACTGTTTAGACAAACAGACCACCACATATTCTAGTGGGTCAGAAGTGATCATTGAGAAGGATTTTTTTTGTATGACTATAATTCTGCCTATATGCATTTGTGTATATTTCTTGCTCTTTTAAATTAGAATTGCTTAAGCCTTCCTAGCTTTACACATAACATCACCACCATCTCAATTTTTTATAACAATTATGATATCGTATCGTATATTATTATTATTATTATTATATCGTATCGGACAGTATCGGTATCGGCTGATATCCAAAACCCAGATATCGGAATCGGATCGGGACTAAAAATAGTGGATCGGTGCATCCCTATCTTCAGTCCCTCCAGAGTGACGATCCCGCTGGTAGATCGAGGGGAAATCCTCTTATAAGAAGAGGGCCCTAATTTAGAAATGACGTCTGCGCCTACGGTGTGGGTTACAGTCATACAAAATGAGTCCAACGTTCATGTACGCCATGTACATCTTATAACACCCAGTTCCCGACAGTTACAATAAATAAACATGGAGTCGATATGTTGCGCATCCCTCGGGTTTCAAAACTATCCTATACAACAATTATAAAAGAACATTCTTAACGGACTGTTTTTCCCATTTCACGGCTTAATATGTAAATTATCGGATCTCTGAAACTCTTGCAGCCTCTCCTTCGCCCGCAGTGCTGTAGTCGCGTTGCTCCTCCGTGTCCCCTCCTTGCGCTGCCAATCCATCGCCATGCTGAGCCTCGCCTCCCGTGATGTATCATCCGCCGCTGGTGCAGGAGGCATCCCCTCCGCGAATCCGCGCCTCTCCAGCTCGTCCCTCACCTCCTTCGGGTTGTCATACGTCCGTGTCCCAATGGATCCGCATCCTGGTAAAGGGCGTCTGGAATCCGATTCCTCTCTCCTGTAGGGCTCGTTTGGCGGGGTTGTATTGTTTCCTTTTCAGCACAATCTCTGAAGCGTAGTCATGGTCAAATGACAAGGCTTTATTTCCCAGGTGAATTTTCTTCCTCCACACTTCTCTCAGGATTCTCTCTTTTGTAGAAAACTCCAGAAAGTTCACAATAATAGGCCTGGGCAAGGCACCATCTGCAGGTTTCTGTGCGAGTGATCGGTGAGCTCTCTGTATGCGTAAATTACAGTCCCCCGGTATAGAAAACTCACGCTTGAGCAGAGTTTCCACAAACTTGATGACCGACTCACCCTCCGCCCCCTCCGCAGCTCCGTAAATGCGAATGTTATTTCGCCTCGATCTTGATTCTTGATCGGTGAGCTTTTCTTGTGGGACTTTTTGTTGTTTGAGTGAGAGCAAGAGGGCTTCATTTGCTTCCTGCGCCCAGTGCTCGGGTTTTTCCAACTGCGACTCCGCCTCGGTCACTCTTCCGTGTTGTAGTTGTTGTTCGGTTGCTAATGAATTGAATCTTTGGTCTATTCCTTGCTTGAAGTTTTCAAAGTCCGCTTTCATGTCACGTCGCAAAGTTTCCCCAAACGAGTTAAAGTGCTCTTTCATCTCAGATTTCATCCCTCTTATCTCCTTGCTTATATTTTGTTAGCCCGAGAGGGTCTCGGCCTCGTTGCCTGACTCGCCTGAATTTTCATGGCGGCCGTCTTCATCAGTTTCACATGCAGCAAGCGTGTCATCCATTTCACTGTTCTCCGCGATTTTCGGCATGTTGATTCGGTTTTTCCGACTCCTTGACTTCTTCTTCCCACTCATGTCAGCAATTCTGTATTTATAAGGTTTAAGTTTCGAGTTTTTAGGGGAATTTTCAAACTTGACTGTCGGGAGCTGAGGTGCCGCGCTGCCTACTCCAACATGTCGTAACCGGAACTCCCAGTTTTGTAACTTTTATTTATCTTGTTAATTTTAACATAGAGTACTTGCACTATGCAGCTGTAATATTCAAACAAATCTTAATATCCGATAGGTGTTGATATACGTTAAAACCGTTTAAATGTCTCAGATCGCAGGCAAAATCCTTAACTGTTAAATTTATATATTTTTTATTTTTATTGTCTTCATCTGACGTTGCCTCTCCCTCCCCCCTCCCTTCCTCTGTGAGGCTTTGTACCCTGACTCACCGCGGTATACCATGAGGGCCTGGGGCTTTGAGGTTGTGGTCAAGGCTTAGGGCCATGAACAAGGAAGATGAGTCATAATGAGAAGCTCCCCTCCACTCCTGCTGCCTAACCTGCCCTCCAGCCCCCTTTTGTCTGTCCTTTTCCACTTACATGATGCCACCCATCTATTCTCTTCCCGTATGTCTGCCTCTAGTCTCAGACCGTTATCCCGACTTGTTTACCATCCAGCCTCTTCATTGTTTAGTTTCCCTACTTCCCTCTTCCCGACCCACAACCTCTGTGACTCTCATTGGGTCCCCCTATTTCTGCCTCTGCTCCCCTTTCCGGGGGGGTCCTCTCCTCCTCCTCCCTGCCTAGCCTGGCCCACAGTCAGTGGGAGGCAGGCAGCAGGAAGCTGCAGCAGCAGGGGTTAGGCCTGTATGGCGCTGCCGGCTGGCTCTGACAGAAGTCCTGCCAAGCCAAGGATAGGAGACCTTTGCCAGTGTGGTATTGGGGCACCGTATAAAAAATATTTTACAGATGTCTGAAGGCAGGCATCAGGAGTCAGTATTGGCTTACTAAGGCCAAGATTTAGAGGTGTCTTTAGAGTGCAATATTTAACGGTTTTAATGTATTTGTGTGAAGTATTTATGATAAAGAAAATTAACTTTAATTATAAATGGAGGAGAAGCAGGGGAGAACAAGAAACTTTATAAAGTCAAGAGGAGGTATTTCAGGAAAAAGGGACTGATTTGTTTGGGCTGTGTTTGAAGAGGGATACAATCCAATGTAATAGCACTGTAAATGTCCTGCTGGGTTCCCAACCAGTTCTTGCTTGACAGTTTAACATTGCATATTTAACATTGCAGGGCTTGGCCGTTAACAGCAGTCAGCAAGCAGCCTGCGTGACTCTGGGTCTTGGTTGTGAAGCCCACCTAAAAACAACGTACAAGCAGCAATCACATCTTGGAAGTTCTGATTTCAGAAAAAGGCAGATGGCATTGGCTGGTGTTGTCACGCACACACACGCACACACACATGCACGCACGCACACACACGCACGTACACACGTGGATCCCCTGATGAAAGCAGCTCCCGCTTGCTTTGAACAGCAAGTCTGTCATGGTTGGTGTCTGCTATGTGGCTCCGGGTCAAACTGATACGCAACTCCTGGAATTTGCGCTTTTTAAGTTTTTCATGTTCAAATCGTTTGAGGGGGGAAAACAGGAGGGGGTGGGGACAGGAAGTTCATTAATATTAATATTCTAATATGTGAAGGAAGGAGGGAAGACCTATCTGGTATAGCAGATTTTCCCTACCCTTGTTGTGGAGCTTTTCCCTCTCTCTTTCTATTCCTCTTGCTCTATTTCTTCCCTTCTGTTTTTTTCTTTCATTTTTGAAACATACTTTTAATTTTTTCTCAAAATTGTCACTTTATGGTGTCAGAGTAATAAGCTTACACTCTGATATAATACTTTTGGTTACAATTTCTTGTAATTAACATTTTATGTTTTAGTTTGTAATTTTTTCAAACCTTTTTTCAAAACACATGGCTTTTAACACTTATACAGACTTCTAATGGACGGCAGTTGACGGATTTCCTTGATCTGACAACAGCATTGAGAGAGTGGTAGACAGTATTAGCTATTATGCTACTTCCCATCTCATATTATTGGTGAGTGATCATTTGGATATGGCATGGGATGCACTTGTGATTAAGTGTTTTGGGCAGTTTTCATTATTTGCTTCATGTCTATGAATTAATTTTGTTGTCAGCAGAAATTAACTCCCCACTGGGAATTAGGGTTAAAAACAGTTTAAAGGTGGAGTCAGCGATTCTCGAGAAAGTTTGTTGTCAAAATCTTGTGTTGATACACAGCCTATGGTAGGGATGCACCGATCCACTATTTTTAGTTCTGATCCGATTCTGATATCTGGGTTTTGGATATCGGCCGATACCGATACTGTCCAATATCATAATTATTATACATTTCTTAATTGGTGGTGATGTTTTGTGTAAGGTTAGGAAGGCTTAAGCAACACAGCAATTCTAAATTTAGAAGAGCAACAAATATACACAAATGCATTTAGGTTTATCTTAAAGGTGAAGTTAGCGATTTATTTATGTTAATATTAGTGTTAAATCACTCTTTATTCATACAGTGATCACTTATATAGTGTGCACGTTTCATATATAGTGTGCACGTTTCATATATAGTGTGCGCGTTTCATAAAGCCGATCTCTCAGTCAACCGCTCTGCATGTAATCGACAAATAAACCTTTCGGGGATCCCACTACTGATAACCAATCAGAAGAGAGAATGCTACAAACCGGCACCCGTCTCACTGCCAGTGCACGTGCAGAGCGACAGATGGGTGAATGTATACGCCTACAATGGCGGAGCAGGTAAAAATCCTTCCCAATGTCTGTTTTGATGGTTTTTATCATGTTTTATCAAACTTACGGATCTGAGATGATGCTAGATAACTCGCTGCTTGAAGTCCGCAGTGCATTAATGTGGTGACGTGGGGACGAGGGAGGGGACTGCTAACTGCAGGAAGTTAGCTAAACTGACCATTCCGCTTACTGAACTTTTAACAGCTTTGAATTGTTTGAATGCAGAACATTAGAACGTTATAATTGCTAAGTCTTACATTAATATATGCCATATCACATAGCTATGTTCTTAAAATTTATTTATTTCATACTTAAAATAACTTAGATTTCTTAAAAAAAAATCCCTATTCTATGGTTTGTAAACTGTCATGTAAACAAAGGGGCCAACCACACCCTATCTAGCAACATGCCAGCCAGTGTACAGAGCCTAGGCCTTTTTCAGAGCTCACAAAGTACGGACACGTACCAGATCGCAAGGAGATATTCGCTGATTTTGACAACAAGCATTTTCCAGAATCACTTGCTCCAGAATCACTTACTCGGCCTTTAAGCTCCACTTGGATCTGATATCTAGAAATAAGGCAGAGTCCTGTAGTTTTCCAGATGTTGGATGAATGGAGGGCAGAGTCCAGCCTATATGTGAGGGATGGTGGAACAGGTCTGACATCTCTCCTGAACTGAAAAAGGAAATCCCTGCAGGCACCGAGTGGAAGGGAAGGATAAGGGAGGAGGGCGAGAGTAGAGAGAGGTGCAACCCCTCAGGGGCAACGTTATTCTCTGAGCGTCCGCTCCTTACACACACACACTCGCTCACATACTAGGATTCTCTGTCTATATGCCGGCTGATGCACTCACGCAAAGAAGGATGAGTGCCCGAGGAATAAAAATAAACGTTGGACCTCTGATGAGTCTGCCTATGTACGTTGTTGTGTTCACATGCTTGCTAGTTTGTGTTTCTAAAAATAATTTCTGTCCAAATTAAATGTTTTAAACTGTAGACAATGCCTTAATTCTTACCTCAAAGCTGTGCACACAACATTGATAAAACATATGTTTTCCCCTCGATGTGTAATAGACAAACGGTGGGTAAAGAAAAAGAAGTACCCGTTCCGAAAATGTTGACTGTGGCATCATCTGAGGTACACGTACTCTTCAAGAGGGAGCCATATGTCTAGAAATGAACAAGGCATGCCTGCCTGCAACCCCTGTTATAAATCATCAGTTTCCATTTTTCGAATTCCAAATAAAAAACCCAGCCCCAGCTGTTAATTTGGCTTTGCTTTGTACATTTACATATGTTGTCAAATAATAATAATTTCACTGTGATCCTAAGCTAGTATAAATTGTGCTACTGGAATCAACTTTAATAGTTGCATTATTGTCAGTTTCACAGTAAGGAGCCATTGTCATTGGCAGTATGACAACAACATGGGTTTAGACACACACACACACACACACATGCAGCTAAAGCACTGTACTTGACCTCTGAGTAGCAGTGATCTGGTTAGAAGATTGTGTGTGTGCGGCAGCAGGTCCCACCACAGCAGCCACAGCAGGCTGAAACCAAGCCAGAGCCAAGCTTGATTTTTGTGGAGCCACGTTCCCATGGGCCCACTATTTGTATGAATTTAGTGTATGCATCCAATTTTACCTTTTTATTTCTGTCTGAATCTTTTTTTGAGCGACTGTATGTGTGTTACGTTAATATCTGGACTACACTTTGCGTTGGTATCTCTCCTAATCGAGTTGTATGGTTGAGCTGAGGTTGTTTTGGGTTCAGGGTCTTGGAAGTACCCATTACTGACTCTGGAGAGGCTGTAGGGTTGTGGTCCCTCTTCCCCCGTCCCCCACAGAGCATAAGAGCAGGCTTGGGCCCAGAAAAGCCCCAACGCGAGCCCATAGCCCTCACGTTAGCGCTCAACTATGTAACGAGACATGCCTGGGAAGTGCTCCTCTCACATTACTAATGATTTGGACATCTTGCTCTTGTCATTTCCTCTTAGAGAAACTTCGATGCTGACGCAGGGTAACTGCTTCAAACTAGCCGGGGAGAAATGGGGGGAAAACCTGCTGGAACGGAGTATGAGAGAGACTGCTGCTTTTGTGTGAGGGGAAAATAGACGACATTCACCAGATGTTTTTTTTATGGTCGTTTCATAGTTGACAAGCTCAAATGACAGGCCTTTATTATCTCCGAACAACACCGAGATGGGTCAGCAGTGACTGCTTTATCATTGATGTCCAAGAGCCCAGTCACAGCCAATACACACATTGACACATTAAAGGTGAAGTAAGCGATTTATTTATGTTAATATAAGTGTTAAATCTTTATTGATACAGTGATCACTTATATAGTATCCACGTTTTATGAAGCCGATCTCTGTCACTCGCTCTGCATGTAGTCGGCAAATAAACCTTTCGGGGATCCCACTACTGATAACCAATCAGAAGAGGGAACACTACAAACCGCACCCGTCTCACTGCCGGTGCACGCGCAGAGCGACAGATGGGAAAATGTCTATGCGCCTACAATGGCGGAGCAGGTAAAAATACTTCCCAATGTCTGTTTTGATGGTTTTTATCATGTTTCATCACACTTATGGATCTGAGATGATGCTAGATAACTCGCTGCTTGAAGACCGCAGTGCATTAATGTGGGGACGAGGGAGGGGACTGCTAACTGCAGTCACTGACAGGAAGTTAGCTAAACCGTCCATTCCGCTTACTGAACCTTTTTAAAGGTGGAATCAGCTGTTCTAGATAACACACATACACAGTACGGCTAGGTAGCAGATTTTGAGGAAATATTCAAAATGTTGACAACACGAGTTCTTCAGAATCGCTGACTCCACCTTAAGCCTTCATTGTGAGGGTCTTAGCGTGTTAAGAGAAATAATGTTTTACACTTGTATGACATCACACACAAGTTTATGTATTTTCAGTTTACATGGGAGGTGTCAAGCTGCTTGTTTCTTTTAAGCTTAAATTCCTTCTTTATTAACAAGGACAAAGAACGATAATGTAAAAAACAACAAAAAAGTATTCCTGGCAAGACCCTATTTTATTTTTTCCGTACATTTTTTTACCTTTGTTTTTAATTAAATGTTTTCTTTTATTATTAAAAGCCCTGTAGCCTTGCATGCAAACAGAAACCCAGCCCTGTGGTACAGAATGTCACATCTGATATCCTGGTGCCAGAGGTGATGAAGCTAATTTGGTGGTCAGTAAGTGACATGGCTAACAAACAAAGCCCTTATTGGTCCTGGAGCGCTGGTAGCTCTGCACTGCTGTGCCAAGCTCTGTTTTGCATTGTGAAAGACCATGGGTTGTTTGCCACAGGGCACCTAATGCAACCCAAAGCTTTGGGATCTTTGTCTTCCTGTTGTGTGCAAATCTGGGTGTGGATATTTAGTTCAAATGTTCAGATGGATCTCTAGGTGTGTGCTTAAACATATCCCAAGTAGCTAGCTTTTAATAACCAAATAAATAAATCTATGTCTGGTAGCTTACAGTGTAAAGGAATCTCGATGGAGTGGAACTGAATGACAGAGGTTTGTTGTACGTGGCTTTACGGTGATGTGGTGAATCAACCTGAATAGTTTTAACTCCATAGGGCGTTTTCACATTGAAGTGCCACATGTGAACAGCTTCCACCGTGAGAACATGATGGCTTCATGTTTAGCTTTTGTTGAGAATACGTTTAGAACAAAAATTAACATTTTCTGGTTTTGGACTGTTGAATAAAATTTAATGAGGGCTCCAGGATCTTGCGATGGTTGTTTTTGTCTTTGACATTGATTAATTTTGAAAATAACCGACCATTTCATTTTCAATTTCATTTTCAATTTAAAATAATAATTAATTTCAGACCTAAATAAAGTACTTTATTATTTTCTCCATGCTGATTTTGACCTATATGTTCATAGTCTCTAAAACTCTCACACTAATGCATCCTGGAGTTGGAAGGACGTCCATGATAGAAGTACCTTGAACGTCCTATAAACTTGTTGCTTTGCTTGCTGCTACATTAGCCATTCTAAATAAGGTGTTCTTGATTTCTTTTTGCATATTTTGCATTCTGCTTCTATGTTGACCGAGGTGTGATGGTGGTATGGCATTTTGAAGGGCTGTGAATGTAGTAAGGGTGTACAAGCGTAGCCCAAATCCCCTAGGGTCCCCTCTCCTGAACGCCCGCGGGGGTTCTCTCCTTCACACATCCTGCTCCTTCACACTCTAAGCTGGCTTCTGAGGGGATCACACAGCTGTCTTAAATGCAGCTCTGTTTTTGCATACTTTGCCCACACAATTTTGTCTTTCCTTACACACTCAGCAATTTGTCAATATACCTTGTTTATTCCCAGTGATTGACAGTATGAATTGGTTTCACCTAGGAAAAGGGGGGTGGTGAGGAAAAAAAGATAGCTGTATTGTGGCTGGCGGTCTCTTTTTGACTGGTACCACTGTCTGTCACTCTTCTTTTATCATTGAAATTGGAATTTATCTTTTACAAGCTTGAGTGGAATGTTTTTGTTTTTCAAGAGATTATTAGCATCCGTCTTGGCTGCAGTCTCCGGTGGATGAAATGAGCACATCAAACGCTGCGCGGCACTAACGAAGAAGGCTCGGGCTTGCTGGCTGGCTTCTGCCTTTTTCTGTAAGGCACCTGCTGAAGTGGCAGGCCGGCAACAAAGGGCCCGTCGCCACAATAGTGTCATCCATGCCACCGTGGAGTGGGCAGGACAATAGAGCAGAGAGGTGGCCAGGGCCTTTAGCCACGTGCCAACTCGTGTCGACAACTCACAGGAGCAGTGGAGGGGGAGCTACAAGAGCGAAGGAGCAAAGGGAAGAGGGGGGCTGACACCTGCATGTGCTTGAGTTTTTTTTCTCATTGGTTGACATCTTTTATACATAGTGGCTTAAAATGAGAAGGGATACGGAGATAGGAGCAGCTGTAAAGTAAAGGCAAGCACCAAGTACACACACACACACACACACACACACACACACACACACACACACACACACACACACACACACACACACACACACACACACACACACACACACACACACACACACACACACACACACACACACACACACCTGAACATCTATCTTTGTGAGGACCGTCATTGACGTAATGCATTACTTAGCCCCTTGTTAATCTAAGCTTAATGATCACAACTAAATGACTAACCCTCACACTAGCCATGAACTAAACCTGATTCTTGCCTGAACCATAACACCAAGTTGTAACCCTCAACCAGGCCTTTGAATAGGAGATGACTGAGGAAAATGCCCTCACTTTCCAAAAATGTCCTCCCTCCGATTGTTAAAAGCTTAAGTTTGTCCTCACAAAGATATCTTTACAAGCACAAACGCACGCGAAGACAGAGGAGAGTCCATTGTTGTTAATGGTATTTCTGGCTCACGGAAGGTCAGGTGATAACTGCAGATGTGCTTTATAGATGCTGCAGTAGGTGAAATGTACACACACCGGGGCAGAGAACTGTGCTAGTTTATTTGGATTGTTGGGGGAATAAATCAATTTAGGCCTCACATGAAGCCCAGGCTGTTTGTGCTGTGCTATTTACTTCTGCAGTGAAATGATCATTAGCCTATAAAAATCTGAAAGTGAAAAATGTAAAAGGAGTCCTATAAATAGTTGGAAAGCGGCATTATGGATCACTGGCCTTGTCTAGTCTCTATGGACCTCAGTGCTTTTCTTTGTCTTAATTCCCCTTTTTATCATTTTGCTGTGTTCTCTCTGCTAGGGAGAGGGTGAAGGTCTGAGTTGTGCAAATATATTAAACTCACACGTAGACATATATATACAAAGCAGAAGCATCACAGTTAACATTTTTTATACTTTATGTTTCTTCATTTCAAACATCCATACACATACGTATCCATGCACATACATTTCCATTGATAGGTAAGATTGGTAAATCGGCTGGGCTGATACATGAACCTGTTGGCTATTTGCAAGTATATTGGTATTTAAGCATTTATGTGTTTGTAGAAAAAATATGTTTAAAGTAATTTTGTATTTTTAGTGGTAAAATGTCCCACAAGATACAAACTTGGTCACTACTTTAGAACAACCAAATCAAGGCATTCTCTTTGCTTATTGTGTGTGTTTGCAGTATAGGAAGAAAAACAATATGGTTATGCCCTCAAAAATTCAATTCAGCTAAGGCTAGTCGGAACAACAGCCTAAAAAGCCACATAAAGTTAGATTAGATACATTTATGTGGACATTCCACTTCCAACACACTGACACGAGACATGCACAGTCTGAAAGAGACCCAGCCATTAATCCAGCCATGTTCTGTCTGTTGAATAATGAATCCCGTTTGATGTCACTGTTGTTGTTTGCGTCCTCTGCATGACTGTTTGAGATCCGGTCATATTCTCATGCTGATTTGCTCCTTAATTAACTTTATGCTTTTGTAGCCAGATTTGGAGCAGGGAAAAGTCTAAATGATATTACTCTGTAGTGTGTTTGTCTGGCTTGGCAAAGAGCATTTTCAGTGGGTATTCCTCTTTATCTTTTCTTCTTTTAGATTAAGGGACAATGACGTTTCCTCTCTTCATTTCCTATTCCGTCAGGTCTTGGAGCGTCTTACTCGAAGACCTTAAAGACGGGCTCACATGCTGAGGTGTAGTCCTCCCCTACTCTCTGTGTCTCTCAACTCGTGGTCCAACGAAACACAAGTGCTTGCACATTTGGGCTAATGATTTAGAATAGTGATTAAAATGAATTGTAGAGTGTGTCGCTTCTGTAGTATCAGGACCCCTCCATCATTAGTGGGTCTCTTCCGCTCTCTCCCTCGTCCCTTTTTTCTCTTTCTGTATCATCAGTGTAAGTCGAGCAGGGGTTTGAAACGAGGCCTGGGGTGGGCTTTCATGAGCGCAGACTCAAAGAGTTCTCCGCTTCTTGTAATCATGGACAACACTCTTCTAGCACTTTCACTGTCGTCTTCTGGTTCCTCAAAGAGGCCTTTGATTTCCACACATACACCCAAGCCGGATAGTGTCACATTTTATTTTTTGCTCTTTCTTTTTTATCTCCCCAACCCCTCTCTTCACCTCCTTTCCTGCCCTTCTCTTTTCTCTTCCGCTTATAGACCCGAGCCCGTCAGTCTGTGTTCATATTTATTGTCCTCGGATTGAGAATCAATCTATTTGGGACCGCTTAATGACAGGACCCTTGCCTATTTATACCTCCACCCTCCAAGTTTGCATCGATCCACCTTTTTTTTTAATCAGCTCCCTCTCTTTGTTTTCCTCGTCTCCTGTTTTAAATGAATAATGCAGAAGGGAGGAAATGGGGATTAAAGAGGAACTAAAGCCAGTGCCAACTTCTGTGGTGCACATCTCCACACCATCTCTCACAGGACCTTGAACACATCAGGGCTAACAAGCCTCGTCTTTTCCCCTCTCTCTCCTGACAGTTTTCTCTGTTCTACATTTGCCATGCTCCGTCCTACTCCATCCCTGCTGTGCCCTATACTCGCTTTTGTCTTCTCCCACTCAGTATTGCCCCAGTTGACTAAAGATACCCTCTTTCATATCATATCAATATTGGACGCCGTTTGTGTGCGCCTGTTGCACAAATCTCACTTTAAATACTTTTTTATTACATACTATTTTTGAGCAAAAAACGCATTGCAACAGTGATGGGGGAAATGATAACATGGAACAATTGTGTGACAAAGCTCAAATGTTTGTTGACAGGTTGCAAACAGACATTTTTCTGAGTGTTTAATGAAAATTCAAAAATCAGTGGTGATGTATTGAGAATATGTGAATCTGCTATGGAATCTTATAGAACAACAAGATTTAATTAAAAAGAAGATAAATGTTTGTTTTTTTCAACAAAAGGAATGTATTTTTTGGCTAAATGTTTTAACCAGGGGTGTGGTTGTTGATTGTACAGAAATAGACTCCTGGGTGACACTTAAGCCTAGCTGTGACAACAAGATGTTTTCACTCGCTGATAGGTTTAAGACAACGGGTGAGCATTTGTCACAGAAACATTAAACAAAAAAACTAATCATACATTTTCGTTGAGTATTTTGAGAGAAGAAGCTAATTATTAACCAATAAGATATGTGCAGGAAGTGTGAAAAGAAAAAGACTGTTCATAGAAAATTTCTGAGTAGCTGTGTTATTATTACCCGTTTATTTTCTCCTTTTGTTCTGCCTCACTGGGTCTCTCCCTTCCCTCCTTTATCATATAATTACCTACTTGTGATTGGGCCTGCTGTGAGAATGTCAGGCTGGCGTCTCACATTACATGGTACACAGTCAGAAAACAGTGTTTGTTTACACTTGAGTGGTTGGTGGTCTGGATGGGATTTTTTTTTCACTGTCCTCGAGAGAAAAACAACCATTAGCTTGTTGGAGAGATAAATGGGGTTCGTGCTAGCACACTTACGTTAGATGTCGCCAATTTTTTATCCGCAAAGAAGCGTCAGGTCTGGAAGCGCTCAATTGACAAAGGTTAACTCACTTGAAGGCAGGTGTCTTTTGAAGTGTACCACTATTGGATCTGCCCAGTGCCACTCTGGATCTGCCAAACTATCGCATAACGTTTGGTGCGCCGGCTTCTGACTACAACTGAAACTGGCGCAAGTCATTGTTCTTAGCCACTCCCTCTGTTCGCTGATTGGACAGGTAAAAACTCTAGCGGAGAAAAGCCGCGAATATACCGCAGACTCAGACTGACTGCTGAAGGGAAATAAAAAATTGAGTGGAAGTAGGTAGGCGGGCGGTGCCAAGCTACCACTGTTGCCAAATTCCAAGCCAAACTGCCACCATTTCTTTTCCCCATGACAGAAAGGCAGGCAGGCAGGCAGGTACCTTAAGTTTCCACTGCTATGTTGGAAGTCAAAAATTCCTTCCTGTGATTACACAAATACTTTTTTGTAGATCAGAGGCGATAGAAGAAACGTGGGATACGTAGAGCAGGGTTTATAAAGAGAAGGATTTAGTGGATTTATGGTTCACATGATGAAAGTCTTATCTGTGCGATATGATTTGTCCAGACAGGCACTCCGACAAGGTTTTGCTTTTGATTGGCTGCACATTACTTGAGCAACCTGTGAATGGGAGCCCTGAGACTTTGACCTTGCCTTGTTTGATTGAGTTAACTCCGTTAATTGTGCTGTTTCCTGTTGTGTGTTAATCTAACGTGGCAGTCTTAATTGATCTCGTTAACGTGGGATGTAGGAGGCGAAAGAAACGTCGGGGAGCTCGGATACCCCCTGGTTATTTTGACACACAGAAACACAAGAGGGTTAGAGAGAGGAGTATGGGTGCCAGCCCCAATCTAACAAAACAGAAGGCCGTCTGGGTGAATGACTTGTAAATGAGCCTTTGACACCACGATCAAAAGGCCACA
The DNA here is from genome assembly GCA_949357725.1 of Hyperoplus immaculatus. Classification (NCBI taxonomy): domain Eukaryota; kingdom Metazoa; phylum Chordata; class Actinopteri; order Uranoscopiformes; family Ammodytidae; genus Hyperoplus; species Hyperoplus immaculatus. Next base: position 9,547,755 of record OX442357.1, read on the forward strand.
CAACCAGATATTCAGCGACCCAGTTACCCTCTGTTTAAGGTCCTATTTTCACCTATAACATTTTTCTTTTTTAATAGTGGGTTTATTCAATTTGAAATACGAACCAAAGATTTATGATTGGACATTTAACTTTGCTTTTTTGCCCCTAACAATGTGTGATTTTAAATATCTTTCACTTGTAATTTTTTTTTACTTTTGAATTGATTTAAGCTTGTCTGAAACAAGCTTGTAATGTACATTTCAGAAAATAAATTTCCTAATATAGTCTATGCATTCCCAGGAGGCATAGTGTTGTGCAAACACTTATTTTCATGATCTTCAAAGCTCACATGAAGGCCAGCAAACTCACAGAAATAAAAGCTGAACTAATCCAAAATAAACAATGACCTTATTTGCAAAATATGTGCCTACTCCCTTACATACACACATATTTTAAAGCCTCACACACACACACACACACACACACACACACACACACACACACACACACACACACACACACACACACACACACACACACACACACACACACACACACACAATATGTATGCATATGTATTTTTTTGTCAGATGTATAATTAGTATCATTAGCCTTTATTGAATGGGTCTGACGACACCAGCAGAGAGACGGCTCCTGTGTGCCATTCTCGATTTCATTGTATCAGGGGATTTTTTTAATTGGCCGGCGAGGTTTGAGGCGCCACACACACACGAAACCTTCATACTAAACCTAACCCTCTGCAGCCATCACTTTAGAGGATAAAAAAATGCAAATGTTCCATTGTGACTTGCACTTTGTCCCTTTGTGTGGAAATTGAATACGCCCGATTTTTGTTTGCACTCGTATACAGATTTTTTGTAAATAAGACATTACAAAGAGAGAACAGATTCTTAATCCCTGCCCATCTACAATACACCAACCATATACAGTAGTAGCCTTGGTGTTAATTTTAAGGCTATGTAAACATATTATGTACAATACAGTGCACACTGGGAATCACAAGCCAACTGCATGTGTGAATATAATTCAAAGATTTTTGTAAATTACTATTTACCACTTCATATTATAGATCAGTCTGTTTTAAGTGTGTTAAACCGAGCAACTGGTGGTGGAGTATCTTATGCAATTAATGTGCTTCTAGGCTACATGCCAGAAAATGCAATTAAACAGCACCGTGGCATACACCCGTACCAAACATACTCACCTTTTTGTGACCTATATTTCCTCAGAAAACAGTGAATTAAGTGGAACTGCTTAAATGCTGGTATAACCAGTAATTCCCAGGAAAGAAAATACAGAGAGGAATTATCTCTGCTTTGTTTAGATTAATATCACTGCCTGCTGTATCTCTGTCATGCTGCAACTTGAGACTCACACAAAGAGTGTCAAATCCGCCGGCATGACGTGGGATCCAGTCCTGCTGAAACAGGACTCTCCTGCAGCAACCAGCGCTCAATAGCTTGGTGCGAAACAACAGCGAATAGTTGCTGAGTTGATTGTTTCTGTATATTATTTTCAGTAGTGAAATGTTATTGTACCAGTAGAATTGGTGGTATTTTTGAAGAGTTTTGTTTTTGCCAACGTTGAATCGGCTAACCAGAAGTTATTTTGTGTATTTTATTCTCAGAGGTGCAAAGGATCAAGCTCCTAACACCATGGATATGGACACGCAGCCACAAGGCCAGCAAGCAGCTGTACCATCCTTTCAACCCCAGGTAGACACACACAGAGACTATGTTTAAATGCAAAGCAATATTCCAATCATCATATTCTGAATAACACATTGCAATTTAAACAGCAGTTTCTGCTCACTTTAAGGTCCTATTCTGAGTAAGCAATAATCGCATTAAGACGTGTGGGGTACTTCAATCTTAGTTGCATTAGTGAGGCCTGTATACACCCTGATCGCAACATTCCCATTGGAGTTTTCGCAGATTTTTTCGGCATTTGACACAGTTTGTGACGCATGTCCTGGTCTACTGCTGTTTAACTAGCGTGAGTAAACATGCAACGTGACTCCTTCAAAGACGAGGTGATATTATTGGATGACAATACAATGCAAGACAGCGATGGTGAAATAAGGAGAGTTTGTTTTCCTTGGAAGGGAAGGGAATTATTGACGCTTCTACCACTCTTACTGTACGTTGCTGGTTCATTCAGAATATGCTGACTAACATGTAAAAGGGAATATTCCCGTAGCTGCTGCACATGTTAACATCTTATTTGGAATATAGTCTTAGCTGGAATATGGACATTAATGGGAATATGCTGTGCATATAAACGTAATAACTAGACACAAACATGAACACTGCCAACCAGGGTTGTGAAGTGGGATGACATTTAAAGTAAGATTTAAAATATAAAAGACTATTAAATATCTTACTGGGGTATCTGTCCCTTTTATGAGTCTCTGGTTGTTTTAGGTCATTGTAAGCAATATTTCAAATTAATCAGCAGGTCTGCTATATGGTATTACAGGGGTTGACACTAAGGTTTCAAATGCACTTGCCCATAGGGCAAGTACAGGTAATGTTTTACTTGCCCGAATGTTGTGTTCACTTGCCCCAAAAAAACAAAAAAAACTGTTAAACAATGATATATACAGTATAGGATAATTGAATTATACATTTTAGCGATCTCTTATCTCTTAAATGCAAACACTGCTTACTAGTCTCATCCTGACCACATAAAACGAACAACAATTCATATAAGCCTAGATATCATGACATCACACACTACACCAAGCGCTTGGTCCTGCTGCAGCATCGTGAAAGGGCCTCTTTTTGCCATGCACCTTGCCCAGGGGCTCAGAAAACTCAGTCTAGCTCAGAGTCAAGCTGAATGTTAGCTTCCACAGAAAAATTTTACTTATTTAAAACGGTCACATTGTGCCAAAAAGTGATTGTGTGCCATAAAATTATTAAAGTCCACCATGTTAAAGCTATTGCCCAGTTACACTGTAAGTAAGGAGGGGGATCATTAATTTCTATTCATATTGATACCATTATAAAGACTCCACAATCCAAATCTTAATCAATACTTTTCTATTATTTTGTTTAAAGAGAACTGGTATTATTGCTTTAATTGCTTACAAGATGAGCAGAGCTCAGGATAGGACTTTAAGCAGGTCATAATTCCATATTTAGGCCTACTATTTAGTTTATATTGCTGGGAAAACAAGTTTTTTACCCAAACTGTAGGCTATTATTCAAGCTTCCCGCGAAAAACTCAAATTTCTTATTTTCTTGATGTTACATTTGAACACATCATGATGTAATTTTATTGACCTTTGCCTAATAATCATTTTACTGAGCCGACCTGAACACATCACATTTGAACCGTTTGCGATTTTTTTTTAGCTAACTAGGTCTTATCCTGCATATTTTAATATGGATTTAAAAACTATCCGTTTTTTTAACTGCGGGACTTGTCACTTGCTACAGTCTCTCGTTTGTTGATCACCGCTGCATTGAATGAATGATGAGACGGTGCGGAGCCCGTCTGCAGCGGCAGCGGCTCAGCAGACAAGAGTTTTTTTTTTTTTTTTTTGGAGACGGAGCGGGTGGAAGGAGTTTCTTCAAGACATTCGAAGGTAGAACAGTTTTACAGTCCATGATGCGGTCCAGTGATGGAATAATACGCTGAAGTAGGCCTAATTAGATGAAGATGACCCGACTCGATATTTAAAATTATATAATGTGACCTAGCCTAGGCCTACTGGACTCCATAGCGGTATCGATAAGCTCAAACGTTATTGATTTCTGGGTTTTGAATATAGCGGAACCAGGTAGATAGAGCCGGCTTTCGGAACGTAGACAGTGAAACTGCGCGCACACAGGCTGTGTGTGTGTGTGTGTGTGTAGTGTGTGTGTGTGAGAGAGAGATAGAGAGATCGAGTGCGAAAGAGCGACCGTGATGCTGCTGGCTGCCGTGCGCAGCTGCTCAATTGCGAATATAGCCGATCTATTTTGTGTGATTTAGCGAAAAAAAAAATGTTTTGCAGACTGTAAAACACATGAATACATAGCCTAGACTACAGACAAACCCTCTAAAATCCACTTGCCCGTCCGGGCAACCAAGACGCAATCTCAACTTGCCCTAACATTATTTTCAGTTGCCCCGGGCAAGCGGGCAACCGTTAGTGTCAACCACTGTATTATTATGGTATGGTTTTGGTAATATGACCAAAACAAGGTAAAGTTGAGCCAAGTTATCTATGTGTGTAAAACGTACTTGATGATGTGAATGAATTATTTAGTAAATGATGAGGATACAATTCATTCATCCATCCATTGCAAGCATATAGTATCCCACACAATTACATTTTGAACTGTTAATATTAACCCGTCAATCAAATAATGCTTCCAGTCCGAGCATCCTTCATACCAATGCGGCCTATGTGTGTGAGATAGACAGCAGTGGATGAATGCTGAGTTGTGTTGTATTGATCAGAACTGTGGAGGCTGACAGAGCCGTGCCTCCCTGCATGCTTCTCTCGGTTCAATAAAACTCAGGTTTGCTCTGTGCCGATCTGGTCATTGTCGGACCGCCCTCCAACATCAGTCCCATTGATTTCTTTCCAGAAAGATGTTTTTGCCTCCATATCTATTGAAAAGACTTTAAACAAAGAGGATAATCCATATGCCCCAGAGTAAATGCGGGGTTTTAATTATTTTTTTTATTTATTTTTTTTTAAAGGAAACAACAACAACTAAAAATAGGCCTGTACTCCCAGTTGTTGTTTTTCTTGTGTTTGCAAGGGCACTGCAACATTCAAACTGGAATTGCCAAGGGGGTTCATTTATTCTAAGATGTGTAATTGCAAAATTAAGGATAATTGGGTTGCACACGGAAGAAAGTCAGATAAAAGCTCTAATGATTAATTTCACTTAGGCACCCACCACCACAATCCCCACCACCACAAGCCTAACCCACACACATACACTTTCACAGATCTCTCATCAGCTGATTATGTGTTATTCTTCAGGCTTAATGATTTCTCTCTCTGTTTTTCAATCTATTTCTAGCAGTTTACATCAGTGCTAAAGCCAGGCTCACTTTTTGTACTTAGAATATTGGTAGCACAGTGAACTTTCTATGTTGCGTCATGTTTTTTGCACTTTCACTGAACATGTCTGAACTGATTTTCACATTTAGTAGGAGATGAAGAGGGAGAAAGTCAGTCAGAGTATGTAGGTAGCTGTCTAACCAGCATTCAGATGGGTGTCTTTGGAGAAATCTGAATTGTATATCTGATGAAGGATATTCTGTATCGCTTGCAATATCATTTCTCCTGGTCCCGGAGGTATGATGCATATGCATTAGGTAAATGAGATGAACTGGTAAGATGTGCATTTTTAATGGCGCATTTGCTCTTTGAGTGAGTGGGAGGGTTGGAAAGGAGGCCCCCCTCTCAGATCAGATTTTGATAGCAACTGCAGAGTTTGACAGACACGGATCTGTCTGTAAGCGCTGAGACAAGGCGGTGCGGTTGTGGAGCAGACTAAGAGGAGAAGAGCACGCAGCACCTTTGGGGTGAATGCTGCTGCTCTGACTGGCTGAGGATGAATATTGCATGGTGCCGTGCTCAAGGGGGCAGGTGACTGCTGAGGGTGGGAGAGTGGGCCATCCTGCCTGCCAGTTGCTGTCTCTGTCTCTCCTCGTATCCCTCCCTGTCTCTCTTAGAGACTACATCAGTACTACACACAGTATTCCCACTAACACTGTTCATGTGAAAACAATTTGCGTCCACACAAGAATATTGAGGACATTTTCATGGTGATCCCTGCCTATACTGAGACGCTTGAGCTAGGGCTGGGTGATGTTGCCTATAAATAATCAAACACAATACATATCTCAATTGTTTAAAATGTCCTCTAGAGCACTTTGTAAATGCTTGATTAAACCCTTTGTTGCAGACAGTCTAGTAGTTCCTGCAACTTATATTCAGTGTTTCCCCTGGAATTCTTTTCAGCAACAGTTCTGTTGTGCGCATGAGCATGCGAAGCAGGCCCGTATTCACAATGCATTGGAATAGCTTTGAATGACCTTAGGATAGGATTATTCATCATAGCTGCATTTTATGTCTTAATTTACAGTGTTACATAGCAGCCAAAAACATTAGTCTGTCACACAGGGGAGATGTTTTCTAAGGCTAACTTGCTTGACTCTTCCAGCTGTTGGGGAACCAACAGACGTGACTCTCCCTTGGTCTTGAGATTTAGTCACTGGCGCACTCTAGCCTTCTAAGGTTCATTTAAAGCTACTAGCAACACCGGTATTGTGTGATATTGTGGTCAATAGGGGTTAAGGCACATGTCATATCCCATCTTTTCTTTCTTCATTTCCTCCCATCATCCACACCTAAATACATGGCTGTACATGGTCTTCAGATTTATTAACTGTGGGAGATATTTTTTAAATCTGGGTTTAGGGAAGTCTGAATGCAGCTTCAGTCTGTACTGTATGCATGAGAGAGATGCTTTAGAATTTTTGAATGTAGCTGGCTTAGCTTGGACGTGCCCCCAAGTTTCTCTCTCCATGTTTTTGAAGCCCTCTCTCTCTCTGTCTCTCTCCACGGGAGACAGCACCTCTCTGCCGCCCCTGGCCTTTCTGTGGCAGCCGTTGGCACTGCTGGGCTGTCACATCTCTCTCTCTCTCTCTCTCTCTCTCTCTCTCTCTCTCTCTCTCTCGCTCTCGCTCTCGCTCTCTCTCTCTCGCTCTCGCTCTCTGTGTGTGTGTGTGTGTGTGTGTGTGTCTTGTCAGTTGTGTTTGCCAGTGGTGTCATTATTGGGCAGCCCGTATCACACTTCCTCCGATGGGCTGTCTGTCTGCTCTCCCTCTGTCTCTCGCTCTCTTCTTCTTCTCTCTCTTTCAATCCCCCTGCTAGTGAGTTGCCCATGGCGCTTGTATGTCACCTTTATACCCAAGACACACTGTCTCACAGACATTACCCATAATGCCCTGCACTGCTGCCACTTAATCTCCATCCCCTGCAGCTTGTCCCCATCACCAACCAGAATGACTTGAGTGAAAAGAGTATAAGCACACCACATGGTGCACAGCAATGTTAGTCGAGGAAAAAGATGAAGAAAGTCTGTATTCTATAGATCAGAAGTTAAAAAGAGACTGCAACAATCAATGGGCCTAACACTAATTGTTTCTTGGTGTCAGTCTGTTATAGTTCTATTTCTGACATGGGATCCCATATTAATTCATTTACCAAAGAGTTAATACAGCTCACCCGAAGAAAGACTCAAAACTGTATCCCTGGCAGCATCTTGTCTTCTGAAAGGTCTTTAGGCACATTTTCATTGTTGGGCTCTTCAATTAGACTTAAAAAAACACACCATTCAATTTCTCCTTACAGTTTTGTTTAGATGCTGACCCCAGCATCGTTCAGGGTCATTCCCTTATGACTCCCCCAGTGTGTGTGTGTGTGTGTGTGTTTGCTGGGGCCTTGTGCTTCAGCTGGGAGCTCCTGATTGTGTGACACCCATGTGCGGCAGATGAGACGGCCTGTCAGTCAGCTTTGGCCCGGCTGCCCTTTGAAGGCCAGGCCAGAGGGCGAAGAGGTGCCGCAAATGGCCTGTGAAGTTTACATACACTGCCCACTGCTAAACAGATTAGCTCTAATGAAGTGTCTAATGCCGGGGCCGCTGGCTGACATAATCCTGCCTGGCAGCCCGGCCCCTTGGCTGCCAAAAAAGCCGCCCTCCCTCCAGCCCTCTCTTCCGCCCTCGCACGGCCTCTGCTGCCACCCAGGGCGACTCCACATGGGGAGGTGCCCACTGTTAATCATGCCGGACAGTGTGCGATCTGACATGCAAATGTAGGTCATTGCATATGTAAATGTGTGATTACGGGGCCGGCATGCCAGGACACATTAGCGAGACTGTGCTCTCAGCAGGCGGTTGTCACAGCGCTTTAGAGGCTCATGCTAACATTTGTCAAGCTACCACGCAGCGAATGAAAGCAATGCCCTCTTGTCCTCTCTCTCTCTTTACTGCCCCATCCTGCATCCTTGCACAAATGCTTCTGTCACCATTATGACAAGTCAGTGCACAATATGGCCACACTTGCAATGTCACACACCTCACAGCTCTTTGTGCCCATTTGCATTTTGCCTTTAATATCTATGTTCAGTCCACAGTGAAACAATATGGTACTATTGTTAAAGCATGCCGTGGTAGGTATTAGCAAAGAGCTGTATCAGTTTAATAGAGCTGCCTTCATGTTGAACAGTGGGTTGTGGAGCAGTGTGTCATGCTCTCTGTCAGAGTGACTCTCAGTTCAGCTCAGGATGATGGTGGTGTCATGCTGAAAAATGCACACACCTCGACGGTGTTAATTGGACAGGGCATCTAATTGGCTCACGTATCTTCCTCTGGCTGTCAACTGAGGGAAAAAAATTAGTAAATTGTCAGATTGATTAGTAGTAAAACCCTACTAACCGCAAAGGGAAACGTGAGTCAGTTTTTTTTAGGAGGCTGTTTTGGTTGGATTGAAATAAAGTCTTGTTGCAGCTGAGGAAACCCCTTTTGTGTGTGCTCATCGCAACTCTGTCAAACTTTGAAAAGAAGTTTAAGCAGAGTTACCATGAGTGGGATGACACACACTCACACTTTACACAATCATACCCTGCCCAAGCACGAACGACACATAAAGTCTTGTATGAGTCATTAGTGCGTGAGTGCAACCTTTCCGTGATAAAGTTTGGCCGGCTTGGCTAGCAAGGGGATGGGGAGACAATCATGGTGGTTAAGTGCGGCATGGATCAAGTGTGAGTGTGCACGGGTGACTTTTTGACCTTCTGCCCGTCTTCCCCTCCCTTTTTTACTGTCCTAAGTTCCTTGCCCCTGAGCTGCTCCGAGCACCACATTGGCAGAAGAGCTGGTGACATGTGGCTTTCTGATATATATCTGTCGCCTTCTGTTTGCGCCCGCCAACGCCTACGAGTTTACCACAAGGCTAGAAAGGGAAAGCAGACTGCTCTGTGCTTTTTTTTCCACACATTATGTCCAAGGGGTTCATTTTGGTTTATTGTTTGTAACAGTATTACTTTTTTTGTTGAAGGTGAGACTTTAGCCTCGACAGCCAATCGTGGAATGTGGAGGAGAGAGGGGGGGGGGGGCCTGGTGTGTGTCGGTCCAGTGCCAGTGTTAGTGAAATACTTTGGCAGACAAAGGAAGGAAGATGATACTGGATTCCTGTGAACTTAAAAACCCAGTCACATGACATCATAAGAAGTCTATATTTACAGTATAGCCTTTTTCACACATAGTTCCAAGGAAATTAACGGAATAAATTCCCAGCACCACTAGTGAGTTTCACTATTCACACATTCGCAGTCCGTTCTGGAACATTCTCGTCGAACACCTGCGTACACACAACAGGGCAATGGCGGTAAAATGTGGGGCTAAGATGTCCTACAATGTGAAGATTATCTAACCACATTATAGAATATGATTGGAAGTTAGTGTCTGGTGCCTCTGAAAAGCTAATCAGCTAACTTGCTTATTTTAGTTTACACATTGGAATTGATAGGGGAAGAATATTTGCAGTCCCAAAGCTCTACATGCTCTGTTTTTATTATATAAATAACACAAAATTAGGACTCCATTTCTTGGCCTTATTGAGGTGATGTGGTGCTTCCGTTAAGCCTGCTGCTGTTCCGTGTACATATTCCTCAATACTTCTAACAGTGTTACAAATCCGCTTAATGCCAGTCAAATCATCAGTAGCCTAGAGCAACCTTTCAGAAAACAGTCTTTCAGCCCTCATTCTTCCCTCTTTCACATAATGTCAGTATAGTTGCACTTCAAAGGTAAAAACATGTTAAACTGCAAACATGTATGCAAATAGTTTGTTCTTATCAGTATACTTGCAATAAGTGCGTGTGCCTCTATGCTGTGTGCTTTCAGAAACCATTGCAACCAGATATGGGTCATAACTCGCTGGCAAACTTCCAGATTGAGAAGAAGATTGGACGTGGCCAATTCAGTGAGGTGTACCGGGCGAGGTACCTCTTGGACAACACATCAGTGGCCTTGAAGAAAGTCCAGGTAAAACACAGCAATGGGTGCACTTTGGGTAGCAAGTGTGTCAAGCCGAAAGGATATTTGAACTCTGCCCCTTATGTCATCCATATTCCTCTATGTTGTTTTCATTGTTTTCCTTATGGTCCTCCCCAGACAATAAACAAATATACTCACATTTACGGGCAATTTAGCCCAAAGTGTGGGAATTCACCTGACCTGCATGCGGAACTATTTACTGCAGTGGAAACGTCATCATTTCCACACAACACAACCTCATAAACTTAAAACTCCTATGAGGATCGTTTAAATGTTCATGAAACAGTCTAATTTTTCCTCTGATAATCATAAATGACCTGTAACAGCAAACGAGACCATCAGCGAAAACAACGCTATTTTTCATATCGTTATTTTTAATGCCTTTGCATGGGTCCGATTTTCCGGGCAGGCCGCAGTATCCTGTGGTTCCCGAATGGTGCTAAATCAAAGTTTAATCTGCTTCACCATCATCATATTACCATTATAAATCTTACATAGTCACATATAAATACATTAGCTCATCGCGACGCATCTGCCTCTCTTTCACTCGCCAGCGGCATGCACTCGGATGTTGGTGTCGTAACACAAGCTAAGGCTTTCGTCCAAAGGTGCTGCTACAATCAACAAAAAATGAAAGCACCTCGTAGCTACTTTAGGAAGGCATGGTAAATCTGAATTAGATAACACATCAGTATGTAGAAGATGCCAGGAAAGATTTAGACAAACTTAGAGTAAGGAGCCACTACCACATTCACACACTTAAACATGCATGTTTTGCCATGATGAATTATGTATTATGACTGTGTACAGAATGTATTATACGGTATTCACTAACTTAGATACAAACATCAACACCAACGGGAGGATATAATGCTCTGGTTAAGCAATGTATACACACACCTTATTCAAGGATTTGTGTGTGTTACTCAGATGTGAAACACCTGTTGTCACTCTTACGCCACCCTTTAGATAACAGCAACCTTGTGTTCGGTTCAGTGTACCTCTGTAGTGTTTTTCTTATTTTCTCTATATCTCTCCCTCTCATATACAAAATAAAACAAATGATGTACCACTCTTCTCTGTCCTCTCTCTCTCTCTCTCTCTCCCCTTTTGATCTCTTGATAGATATTCGACTTGATGGATGCCAAAGCTCGGCAAGATTGCATCAAAGAGATAGATCTCCTTAAGGTAAAGAACCAGAGAAGAGGGAGACGGCGTCATGCACTGTGCTCTGTTCTCTTTAGGTGCCTCAGCTGAGACCTTCCACCACAGGAACAAAAACACAATTGATCTGCACCAGACGGCTTGGATTTGTGTGTTGGTGTGTGGGCACATGCATGTGTGTGCATGCATCCTTGCTTGATTATTAGTGCAGAAGGGTGTTTAGAGTATCTGTGCACAAATGTGAGACTATGGGGGTGGGGGGGGGGGGGGGGTTCTCCATTGTTGATCCCTCCAGGCTTACATTGACTCTTTTTATTTGTGCCAAAACTATAAATTTAAAAGAAATTATTTTTGCAATCCCTCATGTGTTTTTTTGACATTTCACCTCCTCATCCTTACCTTACTTTTCCCCCCAATGAACTTGTTTACGTTTATCGAACTACCATAAACACGTGTCAGCTGGGTTGCTCTCATAACTAATGAACAAACCAATGACAGCTTGAATATCTACCCCTGTCTGCGAGATCCTAGATGTGTGTCAAAGTTGTGCGTGTTTGTGGTTTGACTGTGTTGTGTGTGTGTGTGTGTGTGCATTCATGCATTCCTAGTAGTGATTCCCTCTGTATATGACGCCTGTTTCTGCGCATGTTTGTGTTCACTGCAGGCAGTTTGTGCACGTGCACACGCTCACACATTGACATTAGGGGAAAGAAAAAAAAAAACAATTAGTTTGTTTCAAACACATCACTGAAGCTCCCGGGGCTCTTTGGGCCAATCAAAGACAACGATACTCAGATGTAGGCAAACTAGGCATAGATCCTGTATGGAGCTGTAATATGAGGAACAGATCATTGACTTGACGGCACGAGACAGCAGGGTTCGCCTGGATCTTTTTCAGAGGTCAGGTGGGGGGGTTAAATGTCACTTGATCTGCCAGATCTCTGCATCTCCCACATTTTATTTTATTTCTTTCAATATATATCCTCTTCCTCTATTGCTTTTTTTTCTATGTCCTATTCATTGTGCTTGTTAATATCACTTCTTTCTGTACATTATTGACCCAGTTGCTATGACGATTCATCCATCCCTCCTCCTTTCCCCTCCCCTTTCTCATCTCTACCCCTCCAAGCTTTACGTTTCTGTCTTTTCATATTTTAAGCTGATTGCTCGTGAACGTGGAAGTTATGACTGGCCCTGCGCTGCCCAGCCAGCCTTATAATAAAGGGCTGTGTGTGTGTGTGTGTGTGTGTGTGTGTGTGTGTGTGTGTGTGTGTGTGTGTGTGTGTGTGTGTGTGTGTGTGAGATACACTATCCTTCTGCCTTATTCCCCACTAGACAGGCCAACAGGAGACACAGCCAAATCAGAATAATGAGAGGCACACTGGCATGGACCGACTGGAATGACACACATACTGGCACATTATCACACACATACTCATACACACACACACACTCACACTCAGTCATGGCCCTTTGACAGTCAGCCTATTTGTTTGTCTGTCTGTCTGTGTTTGTGTGTGCGCATTCATCTGTATTTTCCTGTTCTGGCATGATGATTTCAACTTGAGAATCTCACTTCTCACTCTGTGCTTTTGTTTAAATCCACGCTGATAGTAATGTTGGTTGCAGAAATAGCCTGCCCCCTGCCAATCTGCTAGTTTTGCCACTCTTGAAATCCCACAGCTGTGTATATCTATTGCTTGTGGTTACTATCAAGCCAGGATTGTATTCGGGAGACTAATGATCTGCCCTAATCAGAAAAGCTGGATTGATGTCTGTGTGTTTGCTTCTCTGCATTTATTTGTCATGCGTTTCTGTAAAAATGAGTGCTCGTGCATGTCTAGGTCCTGCATTTTATTATATTATACCAGCAGTTTACTGGCAGCGACCAGCTTTATTTAACCTAACACACACACTATGCATTCAATTTAATCTTAAGGTATCGTTATAATAAATAAACGTTTTATGTTTGTTTTGTACATATTAAGTATCTCTTCAAATGGACACAAACAACCCAGCATTGCAAATCTGCTATTCTCTTACCTATTGAATAAAAAAATAAATAAAACATCATTCATTGCTGCTGGTCCTTAGACAATGCTTCGAATTCATCTCTCTCAGATGAAGAAAACTAGAATGTAACAGTCAATTTAAAAGATATATATATTTATGAGCATGTAATTCCCTTTTATAAATACACTGTATCCTAGTTTATTATCATGGTTAATTGTTTGCCATCAGATTGCATTAGCCAGCATCTTGTTTTTCTTTGAAGCACATCATCAGCTCACCAAATGTATCATACAGAGTCTTGTACATGGTTAAGTAATTACACACGCTGGTGTGTAATTACTTAACCATGCAAGACTATGTATGAGATTTCCCAATTAATGATTGTTGTGTCGCAGTAGGCCTCCCATCCATCATGTATAAAACATCTGCATGTACACATATCTCTTTATTTCTCTTTATCTTTTGCCTGAGGTTCAATTTGTGAGGGGAGGGGAGGGGGACTTGTCATCACTCCATGGCTGGGCTACAGTGTGGAGCCGTGCAGAACTGCCACTCTGAGCCAAAAATACATCTGGCAAGAGAGGAGGACAAGGAGAGGGAAAGATGGAGACACGAGGAAAGGGAAAGAGAGAAATGTTAGGAGATGGGATGGTGGAGGGATGCAGAGACGGAGTGGAGAGTGTAGTGTTGCGTACTGTACTACTGTACTGTGCTCTTCTCAGGCATCATCATCCGGAGCATGAACATTTCTTTAATCACAGCAGAGAAAGCAGAGCCGAGCCGAGGACGCGTGTCACACACTGCTCCGTCTGCTCGCATCTCTCCCCCCCCCCCCCCCCCCACCACACACACACACACTTCTTGACATGGCCATGCCACACAGCTCCACGTCTCCAGTTCTCCACATATCACCAGCTCTCACTTGTCCCTTCCCCCTTTCTGTAACTCTGCTCACCTTCTCTCTCTCTCTCTCGTTCTCTTCCCTCACCTTTGTTCACTTTCTACCTCTTCACCCCGCCCGCCCTGTCTCCATCATTCCTCTTGCTCATCTATGTCACTGTGTCACTTGTTTCTTTCTCTTCGTTGCGCCTCCCTCCCTCCCCCTCTCTCTTTCTTGGATGGATAGAGACTTTTTGTTTACTACAGGGAATGCTGTTCCTGCCTTATTGACCAACCAACAGGAAGAAATCTCAGCCAGAGATGATGGGATGCTTGTTTTCCTGACTGTCAGACGTGTGTGTGTGTGTGTGTGTGTGTGTGTGTGTGTGTGTGTGTGTGTGTGTGTGTGTGTGTGTTTGTCTCACACAGTGGTTGATGTCATCACAGACAGAAGGGGATGTAGTGACATATCTCCCAGCTTTGTAACACTGGAGGACAAAATCGTCTCATTAGGGCCACACTTATCAAATATGGATTCAACTGTTTTCTTTAATTGGTGGTGAAGCAGTAGAATGGATTAGCAGTAGAACTTCTGACATGAACCTGTGTTATTCACCTATCAGCCAATAGGGTTGTTTCGATGATGTTTCCGTCTGTAGCCCTTAGCGAGGAATGATTTTTGCTCTAAGATGAGGTAGTGTGACCAGGGAAGCTCTGAAAGTGACGTGTGCAAGTGTAACCAACATGTCCTCTGTTTGCTTTGTCTGTCCGTCTTCATGATTGATTTTTTTTATTATTATTATTTTTCCCCACAGCAATTGAACCACCCCAACGTGATCAAGTACCATGCGTCTTACATCGAAGACAATGAGCTGAACATTGTCCTGGAGCTAGCAGATGCAGGAGACCTCTCACGTATGATCAAGGTAAGGGACTCGCCACAACAGCAAACCCACTACTAGCTAACACTTCTGCCCACACTGCTGGAAGTGCAGTTATTTTGCTCACATTGTCATGCAATACTTCAAGTAGTAGCAGTCAAGACCCTTTAAGGACACAGATTCAAACAAACTAACTGCTTATGTGGCTTTTTATAACTAAAGAGATGGTGGTAGGAGGTCTGGAGTTTGTCATTGTTATAGGATTTAAACTTCATGGACACCGAGTCGATCTGAGTCACCCATTCCATACTAAAACCTAAACTCTAGACATTAGAAAAGGGCCTCTTCAATCCCAGCAGTGTTTACGTCCTAGACTGTGAAAAGGAAGCTGTTAAGAATCAAGCAATGATTAACATAGTCATACAATTCCAGCATGTGTTGTATAAAGGGTGTATTTGACAAAATAGTGATCATAAATTATCTGGCTTTGGTTTGACATTTTCCTCATATCTTTTACACGTTAATGTGATTCTGGAGAACACTTTTGTCGAAATTACTTTGTCAAAATCAGTGAATATCTCCTCACAATCTGTTACCTGTACTTGCTGTGTGTGCACTGAAAAAAAAACTCTTGTGTTAAAACACAGCCTAGGAATTTCAATGGAAGATAAATAACCGATTTTTTAGAACACCACAAGTTTTGGCTAAAATGAATCCGAATCAACCCAGTCAATGTTGGAGGGAGTGTGGAGAGACAATGGCTACTCATTCACATATTTTTTGGCAATGCCCATTGTTAGATAACTTTTGGAAATCTGTATTTGCCTATATTAATAAAGTATTGAAGGTTGAATTGATAAGAGACCCTCTGAGAGCAATTCTACGAATTAAACCAGTTGTGATACACAGTAGGAAAAAGATGTATTTATTACAGATATTACTGGTTGCAGCAAAGAAGACGATTACAATAAAATGGCTTAAAAAGGAGTCACCAAACCAAGCTGAATGGCTAACAATTTTAAGAAATATATACACTATGGAAAAAATTACATATTCTTTAAGATTACAGAGTGATCTTTTCATTGAAAGATGGGCACCATTAATGTCTGTGATGGAGGACCGTTAGAACTAGACCCAATTATACTGTATATTCCAGGTGAACTTGTGTACAACCCATGTTTTGTTTTAAGTTGATGTTTGTTCTGTTTACATTGTTTATTTTCAATGTTGTTAATTATTTTTTATTTCTTCTTTCTTGTGTTTCTGAACATATTCTCCTGTCGATTTGATTAGATAAGTAAGAGCGTATGAATGTTATGACCCATTGTAATGGATATTGTTTCTAAGTGAAAGTAATTGTTGTAAAAGGAGATCTGAAGAAGATTCAAAATAAAAAATAAGTATAAAAAAGAACACAGCCTAGGCTCTGTTAACAAAGTGAGTAAACAAAGGGTATATTAACAACGGGGGCCCACCATAGCTTGCAACATGGCTGTTTACAGAGCCTAGGATATGTATATGAACACTGTTTTTTTAGTACACACACTGTATGTGTGGTAGCGGATCGCAAGGAGATATTCACTGATTTTGACCACAAGCACTCTCAAAATGTTGTTGAAATTTCAGCAGAATAAGGAATATGGTTGTTCAAAAGTTGTGTTGTTAACATCCCAGGATCACCCTGTTATTCGTATATGAATTGAACCTATTCCCCCAGTTGTTATAAAAACCTGCCAGTATAGCAAATTAGTGGCGTGCATGTAAAAACGCCTGGCCTTCTCCCATGCATAAATGATGCTGCAGTGTTGTATCGGCACATCTCGACAAGCTGTTTGCAGTCATACTCAGCAGCTACACGTCGGCACAGTTCAACACAGCAAATTAGGAGAGGCGAGGATTAGTTGTACAAGAGAGTGAACATGGCAGGCATACTCATACACCATTGATATATACCCAGTACACACACACACACACACACACACACACACACACACACACACACACACACACACACACACACTCTGAAGACACACATATGGTATCCTGTGTAAGCAAATATTGTGCCGACGCAACCATAAAAAAACACACACGCAAATGTACAGAGATGCAATGTACAGAGATGTATTGTGGCAGCCTGAAGAGATAAGATAACAATCTAGTGTGTGTCACTTCTACCTTCGCTAAGCTACAGTGGGTGCACTGAGTATTCAAGCTGTGTCATCTCCTTATGGCTGCTGACAACATGCAGTCTTACACACAAGTACACGCCTCTCCTCTGCCCCATTTCTCTGTTGCACTGCTCTAAATGATTTGTTTTCCTAATGTAACAGGGGCAGTCCAGAGGTGCGTGCCTTGGATTAGCCCCCCCAACACACACCTCCGGGCAGTAATGTGAAGTAAACACATTTGTACGGTGTGCCATATGTAAAATAGAACCCCCCACCAATGCACCTCGTGCATGAATTTAACATTTTTTATTCTTTTTGATTTCTCGTCCTCGACGCCGCTCTCTCCTGCTTTCTCTCTCCCCTCCCTCATCCTCTCTTCCTCTCTCTCTCGGACAATCTCAGAATTCAAATGAAATCAAATGGTTTTTGATTTGCATGCACTTACAGAATATTGCATGTGCAGTGTTTGCTGTTAAAGTCATGGAGAACAGGGTGGTGGTGGTGGTGGTGGTGGTGGTATTGGTGGGCGTCTGTGTGCTCCCCCATTGACATCAAACAGTCCTCTGATATGGAAATGGGAGGCCAAGGGAAGAATGGTTTCTCACTAAGGCTTTGTTTGGATGTAGGCCAAGGTCTATCCCTCCCTCTCTCCATCTCTCTCTCTTACACCTCCCTTCCTTTTTCTGTATCTCTTTCCTTTCACTTCCTCCATTCTTCCATGCTGTCTCTCCATCCATCTCCCTATCAGACTTTTTCTTTTCTCTCATTCCGTCTCTCCTGCTCTCTCTTATTTAGGAGGGCTATGTAGCTGTAATTGTAACAGTACTGTACTTTCTCCTCCTTGACCCGTGACTTCACTAGAGATTACTGGTTATTCTACTTCTGTAGTACATACGAACCGATTTCTGATGGACACAATAATAATGTTCTTGTCTTGTTGAGACTTCATAGGGTTTGATACAGCCTGATTGTCATGTTTAAAGTTGCAGTTCTTATTGTTGCTAGGCAAATATCTTATATACAATTTGTTTTTCACCACTGTTCTGCTTTGCTAATTTAGTTTTTCTGAACATGTGAAGTTCTGATCATTTGTCAAAGTTGCAAATTATGAGAAAGTTGGGACTGATGCATCGGCAGTCGAGACTGGAAGTTATTTTCGATTGTGCTGTACCAATGCAAAAATAGAAATGTACAGACGTTATGCAAAATGTACGTACATTGTGTACAAACATTCACCTACAAGTTAGCATCAAAACAATATCTTTGGGATGTTCCCTGTTAACTTAATACATGTTTTAAAGATCTGATGTATGTAGTTACCTCCCTGTTGATACCACCACTTATTGTAGTGTTACTTTTAAGTTTTTCACGGAAAGAGTCTCCGGCTAAACGCTTACACTGTAATTGTCGCGTGCAGGAATCTCATCCATTCTTTCAAATGGCACTGTGCGGACACCCTGCTGTTAGCTAGACTTCTTACATCTTCTCTGCTGTGTGAGGAGCAGTTCCTATCCTCACTTATTAGTGTCACTGTGTGTCAATGGGCCATCATGCCTAAGTTGAAGCTCTGTCATAAGTGTGGCTTTTTCTGGCTATGGATCTTACTCTTGATGATCCAGAACAACTCAATCAGCCCCCTCCAAAAATAAATAGACTTAAAACTACTGGCAGCACTGTGCCACTGAAAGCTGTACCTAACTAAAGAGCTGCGTGCCAGATGCGAGAGTTTGGGAAGGTACCACACATTTCTTCTCTCTGCTCCTGAGAACTCATGTGCTTTCCATTGCGGGCCATGGAGAAAATGAGACGGAGCTTGGTTAGGCAAGGGGACAGACAGAGGGGAGAGTGGTCTGGGTTCCATTAACAGTGGAGTCAGAGCTAAAGGACTGAGGTCGGGGATAGATGCTGTATAAACACACACAGACATGAACACTTTGCTGCCATCCTAAAATTGTATTCTGTGCCACACAAGACCTTTGGCCATTTCTCTATGAACATATTTGATTTGTTCCCTTTTTTCAGATGGGCTAATGTCGCTTATATTTTCTGATTTGTTTACGTGTGTGTGTGTGTGTGTGTGTGTGTGTGTGTGTGTGTGTGTGTGTGTGTACTTGGTGCTTGCCTTTACTTTACAGCACTTTAAGAAGCAGAGGAGGCTTATCCCAGAGAGAACAGTGTGGAAATACTTTGTCCAGCTCTGCAGTGCGCTGGAACATATGCACTCCCGGAGAGTCATGCACAGAGGTAGTGTTGCTGCACACGCACATAAACACACACATCACATGCAAAGTGTACATAAACTCACACCAGCACATATATATCTCACTCATTTATTCTGAATAATTCTAAAATCAAATTCTGAGGATGCCTTTTTAAAAGTTTGTGTTAATAAATTGAACCACCATGAATGTTTGGAAACCCTTTTAGAGAACTTATTAAGGTTTACAATACAACATCCTACTTGGTGAGATTTATACAAATGCTGCAGCTGCTTATATAGTGTATCTTCTCATCTCCTATTAATGTTTTGACATATTGACAAGAGCAGTCTGGTTTTAAAGAATGCATTCTTCACATCTGAACACTTTCATATTTTCTAGATTGGTGTGGTTTGTTTCTTTTATTTCTTCAAAGTGTGAAAATAAACTTGCAGATGTTTGAAATGTCCATGTTGATAGTAAATTCTGTCGTGATGTCAAAGTAGTTAACAGATTTAAGGGCAGAGGCATCCTTAATATGGAGTGAGTGGTTAATTAAAGACTTCTAAACCTCACAGGTAATCAAATGTTGTTCAGGATTTACGTAAAGGGAGAGTTGCCAATACAGTATTTGATTGCAGCTGAATTACCATACAATAGGAGCGAAACATGATATATTGAAGGTGATGTTGTTCGCTTTGATGGAATTTCCGTGTCAAACTAGTTTCAAGTCTCTTAGTTAATTTTCGGCAGCATACCAAGTTAAACTGAAACCAAGGGATGTCTGGAAAGAGGGGAAATAATTTTCAGATGTTGCTGTACACTATTGCTTTCTTGTATATTTCCAAGTTCACATAATAAAATGCTAAACAATTTTAGCACAGGCCTCTCAAGTCCTTAAAATAGGAATGGATAAAGTAGAGAACATAAAGTCAGTGCATTTTCTTCAGTGTGAACGACCTTGTTGCATATGACAGAAGGCTTAAGTGTAGGTGTTAAAATACACATAGACCAGAGAACACAGTGTTTATGGGCACACATGCTTTCAGTAGGGCCCAGTCAAATGAAATCCTGGATTCATGCTCTTAGGCGGCTGCACACACACACATCACGCGCACACACACACACACACACACACACACACACACACACACACACACACACACACACACACACACACACACACACACACACACACACACACACACACCTACAGGTGGTGTACTTCCGTCCGTTGGACTGACTCTGATTAGGGCACAGGGACACTAATGAACCCTGAGCGCTGGGCTTTAATGACCACTTAGCAGAGGCCGCCTATTCAAAAGCCGCTTACTATTATATTGGAGCATTAAATTTCAAAGGCTGATGCGGGTCACATTAACATAACTTCAGGAAAAGCACAGAAATGGTTTGCTTACACCCACATGAACTGAAATTGATATTTTCAATACTACACCTAATTAATACTTACAACATTAACATTTTCCAAGCTATTCTCCTTCACAGTGGTCATCTGTTATGTTTTTGTTGATGACCATATCATCACTCCATAGGAATTGTTACGCCTTAAATTCTCTGTCACTAACTTTGAATTCATATTACACAGTAATTTCTTATTTTTGCATGTGCCCTATATCTACTACATATCCTCTCCTTCTCCTTTCCAGATATCAAGCCAGCCAATGTATTCATCACAGCCACAGGAGTAGTGAAACTAGGAGACTTGGGACTGGGAAGATTTTTCAGCTCCAAAACAACCGCCGCTCACTCGCTAGGTAATTCACAACAGTCTATGTACAATCTGTGGGTAAACACACTCCTCACACACATGCACACACAGACACCTAGACACAGCGGGCCCCATGCAGTAATCACCTGGTGTTGGATGTGTTTCATTAGGCACCGTGAGCCCAGAGCCATGTGTCATGTAGTCACGCTGCCTAGCCACGGCTGTGCCCAGCCCCTACATGGGCCACTTAGCCACTTCCTGTTACCTTGACCTTTAAACCCAACACAGATGAAGACTGGGCAAAGGCTTTCCACACACAGCTCTGATTGTGACTGTGTGCCATAAAACAAGCCAGCCAACTTTACAATCAAGGGTTACTGTTGGCATTGATCGCTGTGTTTGTCAATGTTCAAAAGAAGTGAGAGATTTTGCCCCATAAGACTTGTAATGTTTGTTTTAGTTTAGGACTAAAGTAGATGTGCTAACCTGAACCTGAGATTGTACAAACGGACAAACCTGTGTTAAAATGTGTTCTAAGGCATAGGGGGTTTAATGACTAGTCTAAGAGCCTTGTACTGAACTGGAGACATAGGGGTTTAACACCAATTCACACTGACACTCACATATACACACATCTACCTCAGTTCAAAGGTGTCCTAGTGTTTAAAACACAAGCAAACCTCGAAACAATTTGTTAACAGCTGGTTCCTACCAGCCTTCATCACCCGGGCAGTATTGGTTAAGTCTGTCCTCTTTTCAGCCTCACAGTGCTTACTGCTGCGGTCAAAAAAGAGACAAGATATGATGCAGAGGGATTATAATGAACTCAAAATGTTACAAATTGATCCATAAAATCAGTACAACCTTTCTTGAAATATTCAAATATGCTGTAACAGAAATTAATGCAAGTTTTAGTAGAAGGGATTTACTCACAACTATGAAAAGGGCAAAATTTGATCCATGCACCAACATCCTAAAGAAAGTGCTTAATAACAGCGGCAGTATAAAGAAATACCACCACACAAGCAGAATTTTGTGATGGGATCTTTTCAATCACTCTAAAATGAAAATGTGTTTCCGCTTAGTACAAGTAAGAGAAGACGACACAAACACGCCAGTGTCTTGCAAGCATCATGTTAAGGTCATTGGTAAAGAAAAATCTTAACTTTTTCATACGATTTTGCTTATAATACTATATTCAACAGCACAGCCACAGAAACAAGCAATGGATGCACATACATCTACTTGCATTTTAAACTGTTTGGTCTTTATAAAGCATTCAAAACTACACAGGTTCATCAGGTACACATTTGATTACGGTAACTTTTGTACACATTCTGGCAGTTTTTTTTACTGACTTCCTGCCTTTTGTCTTGCATGGTATTTTGTATTAATCGTGTTGAAATTAATATCTGGATTTATAGTAATTATATACTGTACTTAACCAGTGTTACACTGTACAATGTGTGCAGATTAGATACAATATCCCCTCCCAGCAATTTAAGCGGCTTCACAAAGGACATTTGAGAAAAATAACTTCAATAGACACATATAAAATGTGTCATTCTCACTGTCTCACTTCTCTGCGTCAAACTGTTATGACCACCGACAACGCACTATTCTCAGCCCCTGTACAGCAGCAGCCCAGCCTTTTGAGGAAGTGTGAATCACATGATCAACTCCACAGAAGCCCGATAGACTAAAGCAGCCTGCAGAGCCTGGTTGAAAGAGTCTGTGATTGCTCATTAAATGTTGAGTCCACAGCACCCTCTTTAGGCTAACAGAGGCTAGGCAGCCCACAAGCAAGGGACAAACACACACACGCACACACACCAATACTGTCACCATTGTTTCTGTAGCAATTAAGACCAATGTCCAGAAAACAATTTATTTCATACACAGTGGTGATTTTTTTTAAATATACTGTACATTGATACAGATGATGACATTTACCCTGTAATCATAACATTATCATCACAAATAAGCCTGTGAACTATGCCTATGAGTTGTGTGATATATTTTTATATGCTAATTATTTGATTTTAACTGTATGAGGATGTCAGTATATATGCAGCTCTGGGGAAAAAAAAGAGACCACTCCAAATATTCAGTGTCTCTCGTTTTACTATTTATAGGCATATGTTTGAGTAGAATGAACATTTTGGTTTTATGAAATTTTTTAATTTTCATTTCATTTAACTTTTATTTATCCTCAAGAGACCAATTGAGGGGTGACCCTCATTTACTACTTCTACCAAATTCCAATACATTTTCTGTCATTAAGAGCATTTTCAATAAGTTATGTAGATATATGTCTGTGTCTCTGTCATCCTTTCTCCTATTTCTTATGTCCCTTTCGTTCTTTGACACGTTGCTTTCTCTTCTATCTCTCTCTTCAATTCTGTAACTCTAGTTCTCACACCTTTTCTCTCTCTCTTTCCCCTTCACCCCAACCCTTTGGCACCAGAGTGATGGACCAGGCATGAGAGAGAGAGAGAGAGAGAGAGAGAGAGAGAGAGAGAGAGAGAGAGAGAGAGAGAGAGAGAGAGAGAGAGAGAGAGAGAGAGAGAGAGAGAGAGAGAGAGAGAGAGAGAGAGAGAGAGAGAGAGAGAGAGAGAGAGAGAGAGAGAGAGAGAGAGAGAGAGAGAGAGAGAGAGAGAGAGAGAGAGAGAGAGAGAGAGAGAGAGAGAGAGAGAGAGAGAGAGAGAGAGGACTGTGTACTGTAGAAGCAAATGATCTGTCCGTGGTTTCCCCCGGCAACAGTTTCAAATAGATGATTTCCTTTCTGTCTGTCTTTGTGCAACATGTCAAAGAACGAAAGGGACATAAGAAATAGGAGAAAGGATGACAGAGACACAGACAAAGAAAGGTAGAATTTACTGTGTGCGAAGGAAAAGAATGTGACAGAGTGACACGAGAAAAGATGAGGAAAAAAGAAAGCAAGAAAGGGAAAAAGTTAGAAGGAGCGGGATAAAGAAAGAGGAGAGAATATGACAATGTGACAGAAAAAAGGAAGAAAAAAAGGGATGCAAGAAAAATGTATTGAAAGAAGTGTGTGTGTGTGTGTGTGTGTGTGTGTGTGTGTGTGTGTGTGTGTAATGAGCCCAGCTGAACAGTAGAGCAGGGTGGTGGAGATGAGATGGAGGTCCAGGCATACAGCCTGTCAGCTCCCAGGCTTTCAACTCAGCAGCCTGCAGTCTCAAACACACACACAGTTACAGTTTTGTGTCTCTTGCGTACTCTTGCTCACACTGCAAGACAGACACTCTGACTCTTTGTCTCCTATACAGATGTATGTATGCACAGGGATGAATGTGCATATCCATGTGGCCTTGCATCACACACACAAACATTGAGAGGCAGCTAATCATGCACATGCACATAGATTTGCAGCGTACATGCACACCAACACAGACAGACACTCAGTGAAACATAGAAATACGTACTCTGGGACATGAGACAAAAATACACACAAACGTGCAAAAGAGACACTTTCTGCTATTCAGTGCTGAGGGTGGGTATGCAGGGTTAATAAAAGAGAAAAATAGCAAAAGAACAGTAGTAACTGGAAGCTGGTGCAATTAGTAAGCTAAACATGTTTACATTGGTCTCCATGCTGCATTGGCCAAAAGTACATGGGTGTGTGCCATGCCCATGAAGGTAGGTATAGAGTAAATGAGCAGGGCGGTGCATGCACGCCCATGTAGATCTGACCAGTCAGAGCAGACTAGTATTTTTGCGAAGGGGGGTAGATGTCAAAACCAACCTTTTGAGATAGAGGGCAGAGAAGGCTGGAAAAGGCCATGAAGAAATGGTAGAAAACTATTGGGTTTTTTGAACAATAAACCATGAAAACCTTTTCTAGTAGACCTTGGAAATACACCTTTAAAACTGAGATTTAGCATAATATGTCCCCTTTAAATAAATTAAAGTGAATAATTCATACTATTTTGTCGCAAATCTTTTGCTTGCAATAACCGCATCAAGCCTGTGACCCATTGACATCACCAAACTTTTGCATTCTTCTTTTGTGATGCTTTTACAGGCTTTCACCGCAGCCTCATTCAGTTGCTGTTTGTGTTAGGGGGTTACTCTCTTAAGTCTCCTCTTTGGCAGGTAAAATGCATGCTCTATAGGGTTTAAGTCTGGAGATTGACTTGGCCAGTCTATAACCTTCCACTTTTTGCCCCTGATTAACTCCTTTGTTGTGTTTTGGGTCATTATCTTGCTGCATGATGGAGGATCTTCCAATCAGTTTGGTTGCATCTTTCCTTAAATTGTCAGACAAAATGTTTCTGTAAACTTCTGAGTTCATTTTGCTGTTGCCATCATGTGTTACATCATCAATGAAGAATAATGAGCCCGTCCCAGAAGAAGCCATGCAAGCCCAAGCCATGGCATTGCCTCCACCGTGTTTCACAGATGAGCCTGTATGTTTGGGATCATGAGTAGATCCTTTCTTTCTCCAAACTTTAGCCTTTCCATCACTTTGGTAAAGGTTCATCTTGACAACAACACAGTAACATATGATGGCAACAGTAAAATGAACTTAGAAGTCTACAGAAACATTCGGTCTGCCAATTTAAAGAAAGATGCAACCAAACTGATTGGAAGATGCTCCATCATGCAGCAAGGTAATGACCCTAAAAAACTGCAAAAACAACAAAGGAGTTCATCAGGGGCAAGAAATGGAAGGTTTTAGACAGTCAATCTCCAGACTTAAACGCTATAGAGCATGCATTTTACCTGCTAAAGAGGAGACCGAAGGGAATGAGGCTGCGGTGAAAGCCTGGAAAAGCACCACAAAAGAAGAACGCAAACGTTTTGTGATGTCAATGGGTCACAGGCTTGATGCAGTTATTGCAAGCAAAGCATTTACGACAAAATATTACGGTTTATTCACTTTAATTTATTTAAAGTCTATCTGTTCCAATACTTTTGCTTGCCTAAAATTGTTGTGTTCCTTTTCAAAAAATTATATCTTCTCAGTTGTGTATAAGATCCAGATGTGAATACCTGGAAATGAAAGCTGAAATGTTGAGCTATTGTCACATATTCATCTTTTGGTGTCAAACACAAATGTTTCCAGTCTATAGCAAAAATAAAGGAATTGGCCTCACCAGGGCTCCAGACTAACTTTTTTCATTGGGTGCACCGGTGCGCCTAACTTTTTCATCTAGGTGCACCAGCATATATTTTGGGTGCACCAAATTAGTGCTGCATGAATTGGAGAAATGCGATTATAGTGGCCAATATTGCGATTTGCGACGCAATATAATAAATGGTAGGCTATTATGATTCTACTTTCTTGGTTTTCAAGGAAGATTTGAGAATATTGACAGCTTCGATACCTGATCTCAATTTAAAACAAGCACATATTAAGAATCAGTGAAAATATAAAAAATAAAGCTTCTACTAGGCCTATACTGTTTTAAAAATAATTAAAATTATAGTTAAAAAATGTAATAAAAAAAAAAAATACTTCCCCATTAAAATAAATGCATTCCTCCAAAGACAATAGTCTCTATAAGCATTATCGAGTCTCCTTATCGATCCGGGTCTTTATCGATACCACTATCCATACTTTTCTATTATTTTGTTGAAAGATAACTGGTATTATTGCTTTAATTGCCCATAAGATGATCAGAGCTCAAGATAGGATGTTAAACAGGTCATAATTCCATAGTTAGGCTACTATCTATTTTATATTGCTGAAAAAACAAGTTTTTCACCAAAACTGTATTATTAAAATTTCTCTCCAAAAACCAAATTTTTTTTTTTTTTTGTTACATTTGAACACACCATGATGACCTTTTATTTACCTTTGCCTAAAATCTATATTACCGAGGTGACCTGAACACAACACATTTGACACCGTTAGCAACTTTTTTTTAAGCTAACTAGCTCTATATCACATGCTATATCCTGCCGATTTTAACATGGATTTGAAAACTGGATAACTATTTTTAACTGACAGGACTTTCTACACCGTCCGGTTGTATGATAACTACCGCTGCTTTGAATGACTGTTGATGCGCACGGTGCCGACTCTCCGAGCCCGTCTGCAGCAGCAGCTGTGCGCATTTTTTTTATTTTTTTGGACTACAGGTAGACGGATACTGAGTTGAAGGAGTTTTTTTTCAACCCAAAGACAGTTCATGGTAGGCAACTCTTTTATATGCCTTTGTTTTCCGTCACAGTTCAGCGTGGATGATGCTGCGCGTCGGCGTCCATGTTTGTTTGTTTACTCTGCTGTCGACTCGGCAACCGTCTTGCACGCCGTGTAGGTGCGTGCGCAGATACACACACACACACACACACACACACACACACACACACACACACACTGTCAGAGGGGCGCTACCAAAAAGACGAGAGCAGCAGTTGGAACATATAGACACACGCGCGCACATTTATCCTACATTGTATCGCAATCGCAGCAGCCAATTTTGTGGTTATGTAATTGTACTAGCTGCTCACATCGCAATTAGATGAATCGTGCAGCACAACACCCAATATTACATTTAATATGACATGATCAATTTCAGGTGCACTGGTGCGACCAGTGGAAATATCTGGTCGCACTCCACAGATTTTTGGGCGCATATGCGCCCAAATTAGGCGCACTCTGGAGCCCTGGGCCTCACTGTTCCGATACTTATGGAGGGGACTGTATAGAAAACAAAGAGAAATTCAATGGGAATATAAGTGAATCTGTCTGTTTTGCGGCCTTCAACTTGACTTCTACACACAATAAAGTAGTGGTTTCCAAACACCCTGCCCTAGGCCCAAATGACAAATTCAACCATGGCATTTGAGATTCTAGCATAATATGCTTTCGGTTCAAAATGCAACAATTTAAAACGGGGTAATAGAGCATGGGTTAGAGAAGGCTAACACCATCAATGGGAACTCCCCATGAAGCTATTCAGTGTTTTTTGATTGTTATTAAAAGCTTTGGGTTACATATTCTGCGCCGTCAAATCAATAAATGTATTTTAAAAGAGCACCACAGCTAATGCTTCATTAAACAGTTCATTCAGCAGGGGCTTAGAAGTGTGTGGTTTTCTTCTTAACACTGGATGACATCTCACCTCTTATACAACAACAATTGCCCTGTTTCGCAGAGGATACAGTGTTGTCATAGCCGTTCACAATAATAGAAATCAATCCCAACATGGCTTCCAATTTATCTGCATGAATAAGTAATGTGCCATTAATTTAGCATGCTGACGGAGCCTGGGCCCGGCGCTGCTGCTTTTTTTTTTTTTTAAAGCACCTATTAGCATAAGAGAGGCTGATTCTTTTTAATCAACTAATAATGAATGTTAGGGGAGCTTGTTCAGACTGCACCATGAGACCTCTCTCACACACACACACACACACACACACACACACACACACACACACACACACACACACACACACACACACACACACACCAATACCAACCTGATGACCAATTAAAAACAGCATTCCCAACTCTCCTGTTTATTCTTCCACTTGCTCTCTCTTGTTTCCTCGCTGCCTGTGCAGATGCTGATTATTTTTGGAATGACAGGTAACACTTCATTATTCAGAACCGCACATATTAAGATAAAAGTGTGTTTTCTCAACCCAATTAGATCCGCACCCAAATTAAAAGTGCTAGCTTTCATTTCAGTTCCTAGGCTTCAAATGTAATGGCTCCCTCCTGTAATAGTTGTATTAATTGCAATTACATTAGCTGAGTTTCCTCCGAACTGTTAATGTGCAGAATGGCTCTAGAGGGTGTGTGTGTATGTGTGTACACATGTGGGTATCGCTGGTGAGCACTCAGTTATGGCTTTTTGTTTCTACCTTTTTTCCTACATGCCAACTTTTCTCCTGAGTTTCCACTTGAGAGCTGTTCTCATCTACGTGTACTGTTTGTGCCTATTGTAAGCTCAACTATTACCAGTTAACCTCCTCTTTGCTCTATTTACCTATTTCCCAGTGCAAAGTTTGAATGTAGGCTAGTGGCAAGACAGTTTGGGTTCATATTATAAAAATATTGTTTCTCTGTAATAAAAAAATAAATAAGAAAAAATCCCATTAAATTTAATCGAAAATATTTTTTTTTACATTTATTCATTTGCCTGAAGCATTTGTCCACAAGCTTATTTCATTAATGTATATGCGCTCAACTCTATGGTAAGGAAGCAACACAAGCTTCCGTAAAATCAGAGAATCCCTCCGTGGCGTAGTACCAAACAGCACAGGCTTAGGGGAAACATTGGGCACACTGCATATTGAAGTAGATGAGGAAGAAGAAATGTTTTCGTCTATCTCGTATTGTAATCAGGCTTACAAATCAGTTAATGCCATGCCACTAAAGCCATTAAAATACAAGGAACTCAATCAGCAATCCAAGTAAATGTATTTCAGCGGAACAAATCGGTTTTCAGTTTGAAAATCAGTGAAGATCACAAGCACGCAAGAGGATGTTGAATATTTTTTTCGATGCAAAGCACAGGCTCTATAATGTGGCCTGTACACATGTTGCTGATGGTTGTTGTACACCAACTCGGCTTGTGCAGCTGTCATCTTCAAATTTCAGTAAGCCTCCATAAACGCGTTTGCGTTGAGATGATGTGGAATGAGCAGAGTCTGGGAGCCGCTCAGCACCGGTTAGAGGGCTGGTAAAATTTCCATCCTTTAACCATATGTGATTCATAATATAGGACCTCTGCTGGATGTGCTTGACGGACTTTTACATGGGAAATCACAGCAAACAGAAAGCAAATGGGGAGAAAAAGGCAGCCAGTCAGTCTCGACTTAGAAAAGCAGCAAATTTCCAATGCTTCCTGCAGCGGAGTTATGGATGTGATGCTGGGCTGCGGTTTTGCTCTTTGTGTCCAGTTGGTTGAAGGTCTTGATTCTCTGGAGCTCTGCCAGTCGCCGTGGCAGTTTGGGATTCTTGAGTTTCCAAAACCAGAACCAGAAACGGCCCAACTTTTTTCAGGCTCCACCGCTGCTCCCCGGGTGTATTGGCTGACTACTGTTTCAGATCATTACAGAGACCCGCTAATCAAAACTGATTTATGTATATTTGGTGTGTGCGTCTGTGTCTGCTGTACATATGTATGCAACTGAGTGGTACAATTGTACAATCGCTGGCACTGTATGGGTGTGCACAATGATATCCATCCTTATTAGATATCATCCCATTTGAGCTTACTAAAAAATACCATAGTCAATACATGTTGTCTGCCTCTTTAGGTATTTTTTTTAATTTAACTCCAGCTATGCTATAGGCAATGCAACTTTATTTGTATAGCACATTTTGCACACAAGGGCAACTCCAAGTGCTTCACGATAAAACATCAATCAAAGTTTTGAATTAAAATAAAATTGTTCAATAGTTGAATAGAGAGTATACCCAACCTCTCAATGTGTCACAGTTTGAGATTCCAGACAAATTCCTCTTCTATGTGAGCTGTGTCAGGGATGCTGATGGACTGGGGGGAAGCATTGGGTTTGCAATGCAAAATGTTTAAGCCCACTCTCTCTCTCTCTTTGTCCTGTTCTCCCTCCGTCCCCCCCTCTGTCTTCCTCCCCCTCTCTTGTGTTCCAGTGGGTACTCCTTACTACATGTCACCGGAGAGGATACATGAAAACGGATACAACTTCAAATCTGACATCTGGTCGCTAGGATGCCTGCTGTACGAGGTAAACTATGGGAACATGTGCACACCGTGTCACCTTGCAGTCGACCGTAGGAGTGACGCGAGAACACGATGGCTCAGACACACAATAAGACCCAAAACAAACAAACCATCCTCAATCCCACATATGATATGAGTGCCGTGTGAAAATGTATACAAAAATATACGCCGACTGCATTTACACACATGGCTATATGCTGTGTTAAAGATGGAGTCAGCAACACTTGCTGTCAAAAATCACTTTGTCAAAATTAGTGAATATATCCTCACAATCCACAACTTGTCCGTACTGTGTGTGCGCTGAGAAAAATAAACCTGGTGTTAATAAAAGCCTAGGCTCTGTTAACGGGTTTGCTAGAAACATGTCCATTCACAGAGCCTATGCTTTGTAGGGGAGAACGGGGTAAGTAGGCACACTTATTACTCTAGTGAGAATTGCTCATCACCTAAACATCTTTCAATAGTCATTCCTACATTAAATCGAAGTTTAAGGTGTTGGCTTGAAATGTGTACCTCTCACTTTTTCTATCTTATTGTAATAAAGAAGAAATTAATCATCAAAGACACCCTTACACATTGTGACAACCAACCCCATCAAGGGGTCGGTTTTCACACACTATGGGGTTGTTTGTCACAATGTTTTCTTAATGGGAATAATCTTAAAAAGAAGTCAAGAAAGTAGAACAAAATTTTAAAGTTTAATTGCATTGTCAAGTTGACAAATAGGCCTACATAACTTACTGTAGCCTTGGCAGCTGTTCTAGTTTAGGATGCAGTGGGTTGTTTTGATTTTGTTGCCCTTTTTTCTTTTGCATGCTAGCTGCCTTTTCCTGCTCTATTCTCTCCTTCTCTGGGGTGTCAGTGAGGATACAGCTTAACAATTTATTTCGTTATTGGGTTTTCCTTTTCTGGCTGCAGCCTTTGGTTAAAGCGGCTGCGAGTAACATTTAAATATCTTTTAAACAGCCTCATGTTTCCTCTGATAATCATAAATTACCTTTAACAGCAAACGAGACCATCAGTGCAAAGAAAGACGTTTTTAAATAGTTTTTATTACTGCTTTTGGTCTGGTCGCACACCCAGTCCGATTTTCGGTTCGCTCGTGCAGGCTCTATGGTCACATATCCGTATTGGTCGCAGATTTCAGTGTGGCGCAGCAACGTGAATTGAGAAGCCTATCCCTCCAGGTGAGGGAAGGGGAGCGGGAGCTTTGTTTGAGACAGTTATTTGTCGTCATAATGACTGATAACGGGGCTGAACCATCAAAGAAAAAATGCAATGAAGAAAAGCTAAAAGGGAGAGTGATATAGGCTACGGGCGGGACCAGGGCGTTGCCAAGCAACGTGTATACAATTTCACGAGAGCGAAACTAGACTGCAGTGTTTACTCCTAAATGAATGAGCGGGTGGTACTAACAAAAAGTTTGCTTTGCTTCACCATCATCAGATAACCATTATCTGAAATAGTCATCATTTACAACAACATAAACACATTACCTCATCGTGATCCATACTAACTGCCGTCTCTCGTTCATTCACTTTCTGTGAGGAGTCGGACACGTAATCTTTCAGCTCCGTGAGAGAGAGTAGTTAGGTGACACTGCTGCATCAACTCATTGCAATCAGGTGTGTGTGGCAGTGACTGGCATTAGTTGATGCAGTGTCAAAACCACTCTCACGGAGCCGAAAAGAGTCCTCACACTTTCAACACACGGACATGCACTATATTGCTCCCTTCTCAGTTCACACTCGCGCGCCTGGCACGAGCTAGAAAACAGCTTTGCGACAGCGGGCGTCGTAAAAATACTACCGCTTTTGTCCAAAGGGGACGCCAACGTGCCATGTTACTCGTAGTGGCTTTAACATGTGACAACCAACCCCCCAAAAAATGTGACGACCAACCCCAACTTGAATTTCTTGCTAGCATCAAGGCCAACCATCTGACAACTAATTAGCTTGCTTACCACAATCTAAACTATAGTTTACCCTTCACACTTTTTTTTTGATAACAAGTGTTTTGTTAAAAACCCATTGTGTAAAAGCCTAAAAGAAAAATACTGAGGAGCTAAATATTTTCAATTTGACATGAAAAACACAAACAGTCACCTCAAATTCAGCATTCTAACTCCAAGGAAGACTATGTAGGTGACCTATGATCCCAATTCTGGATATTTACATACCAAAATTTCACAGACAGCGCCTTCTGGTTCCGAGATATAACGATTGTGACAACCAACCCGTGTGACATATAACCCCGTTCTCCCCTATTAACTTTGTATTTTTCAGAGCACACACAGTACGTGAGAGGATAATCACTGAGATTGACAAAAAAGTGATTTTTGACAAGCATTCAACAGATTTGCTGACTTTACCTTTAACCATCACATTCACTACGAAGTGATAATGTGATTTAAACATTTTTTTAAAAAGAAATCTTATATTAAATGTTGTGTCACATTTCTTTACCTGTTAAACCTCCTGATGCTTACTTCTTTCCCTGTGGCCCCGGCTGAGCTGAGGCCTAAAGACTCTTTGAGTTAAAGTACTTTAGCCGGAGAACCTGCGCAACGTCCAAAAAGCCTGAGAGTGAAGGGAACTGACACGGCCCATGTGTTTTAGATAAGGCCGCCCAGTGACACTGACTAGTTTGATTAGTCGGGAGCGAAACGCCACAGTGCTCTGCCTGTAGACCACACTGAGTGGAAAAGGAGCCCGGGGAGCAGGGAACAAAGAGCAGAGAGTGAGGAGCACAATGATGATGGACATTGATGATAGCAGTCAATCTGATGTTTCATCTTGCCAACCTTCACATGCACTGAATGCGCCGCGCGCGCACACACACACACACACACACACACACACACACACACACACACACACACACACACACACACACACACACACACACACACACACACACACACACACACACACACTTTCAGGCCAAGGAAACACCCACTTTTCTCCCCTGAGTTGCTGATCACTTGGGCTGCATTTCAACGCACCAGTGACTACACCTTCTCCACAGCGGCCTGGGCATAGAGGTGGAGAATGTGTGAGGAAGAATTTTTATCTTAGAGCTTGCAGGTCATGGTTGCTCAGAAACCACAGTCCTTCATGCTAATTAGTTTCCCACAATGCAGTGTGGCAACGCATGGCTGTGGTTGGCTGAAAGCGGTGGGTGCTTGCAGGTCACATTCGGTTTTCACATCTGTGTTGGTGTATGTGTTTTTCACATGGAGGATTCCACTGTTAATAAAAGCCAGATTGCTCTAGTTGTAACACTCCTGTTGCATAGTTTCTGCAGGTATCACAATTGCATAACGACCCCAGCACTGCACAGTTTTTGTTTAGTAAGCTTGTTTTGTTGTAGTTGATTTTGGTGAGTGAGAACCTTTTTTTTTTTTTTTTTAAACTTTGGTTAAAGAGGACCTATTATGCTACTTTTCTGGTCTTAATTTCTTGTTTTACACTGCTATAGAGCAACCTGACACGAATCACATCACAAAAAACTATGTAGATTTTCGGGAAGCTCTTTCTCTTATTTTGGCGATCCAGCACATCCTGTCAACACTTGAGTGTGTGTGCTTCGGCTCCCTCCGCCTGTGCATCGGCCATCTCCGCTCCCCTCCCCCCCCTCCTGCAAACCCCACTCCGTTGTGATTGGTTACCTTCCTTCCGGAACACTTTCAGTGGCGGGAAGTGCGAGCATGGACCTATAAGGGCGCGAGGCAGACGCGAACAGGGAAGTGACAGCATTACCATACATGGAAACATCCGCGTGGAGACGTCACAAAGTTTTATGCGACGTCACAAATTATGAAAGGGTAGACCGCTTTGAACACGTGACTTCTCGACTGGCTAGAATAGTGTTTAGTGCTCTGCACAGACACCCCAGACGGTCAGCAGGGAATATGTCGAAATGCATGTAAGTCATTATTTGATAATTTAGTATGGTTAAGCATGACTATGAATCATCATAACAACGTTTATAGGTCATAAAAGTCAAAAAGCATCATAGGTCCTCTTTAAGTGTGGGTGGTGCATTTATGCCTTTATTTGACAGCCACAGTAGAGACACAGGCAGGAAATTAAATATGTCTCCGCTTTTAGGCAATATTGTACATGCAACATTGAGAATTGAAAAGAGTTAAGATTCTGTCCATTGTGAGAGTTGACTTCTTCCGTTGTTTTTTAAATTTTTTGGTTGAGGAAGCTGTTCCCTTTTAAAATTGTCATAGTACTGCATGTGCAGTCAGACTCAGCATTGATTGTTTCACAGTTTCAGATGGGGGTACAGACCATTGATTTATTTTTTTAATGACGTCATCCCCCCCTTAGGACAACTGCTTTGGCATCACAGTCTGGACTAAACACTGAGAAAACAAGAGAGAGACCAGAGATGAGATGGGAGATAGAGAGCAAAAGTGAAAACGTGAAGAAATACTGGGAGACTTGTTGCTCCCCCGAGGAAGTCAGGAGGGAGGGAATAAAGACAAAGTTAGAAAAAAAAGTTTAGAAATCTATATGGGAAGCTACAAGAAGGGAATAGGCAGTAGAAGCCTTCAGAGAGAATGAAAATAAAGAGGAGAGAGAGAGGGGGGGGGGTAAGGAGTAGAAGGATAAAATAACTAAATAGCAGGAGCAGTGTTATAGATTGCTCAAGAGAAGAAAGAGATGGTGGGGGGGTTCATACAGAGAGTGAGTACTGCAGGTATGAGAGCAGACAGAACTCCAGCCATCAGGTCAAGGTGAGCAAGGCCAAGGAGTCTGTGGAGATAAAGATTTGAGCAACCTTATTGTTACCAGAGCAGTGCTCACTCACCACGCCATGCATATTCTCTTTGAAGACCAGAACCCTTGCTTTCCACTCATCTTGGTAAGAGGGGCTCCACAGTGCATTCACAGTGTCAGAAAAACCTACCTCTTTCTCTCCGAAACTCTCTCTCCTAAGTTTCTCTTTGCATTATTCTCCTCCCCTCCGTGTACCACACCGTATGCCTCCTCTTTCCCTCACTTAACCTTCAGGCATAAGGAATTCACATAGAAAATCCAGGCCTGAGCCCTTTTGGACTCATTGATCTCACTCTGAAACTACAGTACGTGCTGAAGATTGCGTGTGTGTGTGTGGGTGTGGGGGGAGGGGGGGTGGGGGGAGGGGTGTGTCCATCCCAGGGAGTTTAGCTTCCTATATCCTGAAACGGCTCCATTTGAGAGAGGCTGCCTTTCTCATTGCCGTGCCTGGGGGTTGGTTTAGGGTCCGAAAGGGGTCCGCCCGTCAATACCTGGTCATTGTACTGCATCTGCGTCTATCTGTATCGCCCATTCTCTTTGATCCTTTTTCTGCTCATGTCCAACCTCATTACATCACCTGACCCTGCCCCTCACACGCACACACACAGACATGCACGCACGCCGCACACGCGCGCCGAGGTAGACGGGGATGCTGCAGTCTCTTGGCCCTCAGTGAAAACTGTCTCATATCTGCATTAGTAACTCACTCAAGTTTTGCTCAGTGGGTTGAATATAAAAGAGATGCATTTTACACACACTGTAGGTCTCCTGCCTTGTGGTTGCTGGGTTTTTGTATGAAGGTTAACGGGGAGAGAATATCTTGAAAAGCTTTACTGGAATGTGTCTCCTTCCTGTATAGGAGCGCAGCCATCCATACCTCTGACTGTGCCCATGTCTCACGCATACAGACTCATTCCCTCTCCCTCCCCTTTTGTTTTGCTGTTGGTTTTATGAGGCCCAGAAATGCTGGCTTCTCAGCAGCTGGCGTTTGCATGTGATGAGTTGGCCCTGTTGCTAGCTCTCTAATAAGTTTTTGGACAAAAAAAGGGAGTGAGGTTTCTGCAGACAAAGTGATAGCCTTGGTACCCTTTTAGTTATTTCAAAGAGTATTTGTAGCTTTTCATACATTTAACATACATTCCCCTCCTTCCAGTGTCAGAATCAGGCTCTGCTTAATCTAGCAAAGTGGACAATATGCACCTGTGGGTAACACTACTGAATATGGTATGGCAGAGTGGATTTCATATCATGGCATGGCAAGTCCAGTGTAGGCTCTATAGGCAAGAACCTTAATGCTATCTTCCTACTTCAAGTTGGTCGTTAAGTTGGATAAAAGTGTCATCTAAATTTAAATTGAATGTAACATGTCAGGTCTTTCCACTCTTCATCTATACATTTGATACTCTATAAGTTGTCTTAAAACCTTCCATCCTGCCTGAGCAGCTTTACAGGTAATGGCGGATCGATTTTTATTCATAAAAAAAAGAGAGCAATTATATTTATTTCCTTATAAAAAAAAACTGTTAAGCTGTTTTCCCATGTTGTCTTGTTTTTGTGGCAAACTAACAAGCTGATGACTATAGCTTGGTATTTAATAGACAGACATAAGAGTGACCTTCTCATCTACCTCTCAAAGCAAAGTGGTATATATCAGTATAATTCTGATACTCCCTCACCATTCAAAATGTGCACACTTAGTTTAGCTACAGTGAAATGGGGCCAGAGGAGCACAGCGTCTGCCAGTTTTCCTCAAAAGTTGAACCCACTGGAACAATCTGCCACATTTAATTCATCTGCCCATTTTCCATCTTATCTTTCTTCCTGACTTTTTCCCTTTTTAGTGTGTTGAAGTTGAACTGTGATGACTCTACAGGGTGTAGGTACATTTTTAATGACTGTCCCTACACTGTGACTTATTGCCTTGATTAATATATCATCATAAAACCACATGAAGGAACCATGAGCACATAAAAAGAAGTCATGCTTTCCTCAACTGTAGTGTGTGTGTGTGTGTGTGTGTGTGTGTGTGTGTGTGTGTGTGTGTGTGTGTGTGTGTGTGTGTGTGTGTGTGTGTCTAAAAGGGAGAGAGGAAGAGAGTGTGAGAGAATGTATACAATGTATTTCTCTATTTTGTGTGTGTGTGTTTACATGTAAGTGTTTATTTTAATGTAACACGTGCCTATAATTGTATGTGTGTTTTAGAAATGAGAACTTGTGAGAAGCCCTTGGGTCCCAGGTTGTAAGGGCTCCAGGGATAAAGGGGAAAGGGGGACGGAGGGAGAAGACGGGAGCCTCTCACTGCTCCTTTTTAATTGGCGTACAGGGAGAGAAGCTGGAGAGGGAGAGAGAGCAGGATCAGCGTTAATTAAGCTGGAAGGCCCCATCCAGGTCTTTTACATGGACAGGGATGCTGGCTTTACATGGCTGGGCTAGGGAGAGCACAGCCTGTCCAGCTGAAGGAGAGCCTAGGAACAAAGGAGGGAGAGAGTCAGTGTGTGTGTGTGTGTGTGTTTGTGTGTTTCAGAGGATGTGCGTGGTTTCTGCCACCAGCAGCTCACACCCCTTGGACAGACAGCAGGCATGCGTGTGCATTGTATATCTCTCGAATATCAATGAACCATATACACACACACACACTCACTCACACATACACACACACACACACACCAGGGCCTCAGAGGTCAGAGAGTGAGTCAATCATCTAACCCATTGCGACAACACAGTCTGAAAAACGGAGCGTGTGTGTATGTGTATGTATGTGTGTGTTGAGAGCAGGGGGCCGGCAGCTGTCAGGGGCCAGGAGCAGCAGGCACTAATGAAGCAGATGAATAGTGCAAAAACTCCCAAATACAAACAGGACAGTTGACATTTTTCATCTGTCAAAAGCAGAAGATGCATGAAAATACGATGGGGTCTTGTTTAACCCTTTGCCTCCTGGTGTCTATAGCTGGCTGATTTTCTCCTTTTTTTCAGTTTGTTTCCGGCTCTTTGTTTTTTTTCTCTCGCCTACTGGGAAATGTACAGTTTTGGGACACACATATGTAGCCCTTACGCAGAAACCCACATACGTCCACACTACCTGTAATACAGTACTAGAAGGTGTACACATGTATTTGTTGCAAATTATTTATTTATTTTTTGTTATTGAAGTAAACTTTTAGAATTAGTCAACATTTCTTGGGCACACATGGAACTCCCAGCCAAACTCATACTCTTTTAAAAAAAAAAACAGCTGAGTCCGCTGGGCACTGCCCTCTAGAGTTTTGCATTGTGATAGTGTATTTGTTGGAAAGTGATTAGTGTCTGATATTAAAGTGCAAGATGTCCTTTGACCTAATCTGTAAAATTGTCTCATGATGAAATCAAACGTTTTCTGACATCAATGGACTGATGACATATTTATAGGATTCAGCAAATGGAAAATCAGCCGCTGATGAAATAGCTAGAGGTTTAGAGAATCACAAAGTTCAATAATTGAACTGTAAATAACGGGAAGCTAAAAATAAATATAGTGGACTTAAAATCTGAATTCATGTATTTTATAAATTTTGTATTGTACATGATGCATCTTTTACTCTTTAATTGTAGGAATTTAATAAGTGGAATGTTACTGTAGTTAACGACACGTTGCTCTGGTGATTTATTGATGTGTGGATTATTTTATATAAAAGATGTGAATTGCATTTTCACATAACAAATAAATGTACATTTTTGTGCAAAATAAATAATTCCCCCCCCCCCAAAAATCCTTTTAAACTACTTAATTGGCATTATAACATACCGTAATTGTTTATGTTCATCAATTGAGGCATGTGTTTGGCAGCACTCACCCTGAGAGTATCCACAGAGGATGCATTTACAAGAAAGTACTATTGCTGTATGGGCATTTGTCCATGAATCCCTTTCTGTTTGTGTCTCTTAACTACTGAAGAATCCAATCATAAATCTTGATTTGCAGATATGGGGCTTTGAATACATTGTGCATCATTAAATACATTCACAGGAATACACATCTCACACCTGTCAACCCCCTGTTGTGCCGGTCTCAGTACTCATTGTGTGGACTAGAGAGACGGAGAGGAGATGCTCTTTACTTAGGGTTCACATCTTGAGAGAATGTCCTGTTTTTAATGTGAGTCTTTGATTCAGAGCACAGATGACTGTGTGATGGTAAATTATGTCCAGAGAAGAGATGCACCACTGTGGTTCTGCTGCCGTCATCTTAACTTCCCGCTGGAAGATGTGACAGAGACTCTGTCAAAATCTGTCCAATAGGGAGCGAGGTTATTTTTTTCTGTCCGTGCACCATCAATGTTTGACTAATTTTTCGGTGAAGACTGAAGGGAAAACGCAGCCTTCAGGTTGGCGATGTTCTTGGCACTTTTAGGGGAAATGTCAAAGGGCTTTTTGCTGTAGCAGTTGTCGTGACTTTAAGGCTGAACTATTGCACAGGCCGAATGACACAGTTTTTGTATTCTGAAATATCCTTAAAAGATCCAATGAGTTTGTATCTGTGAATCTGAGGTCAGACATCTGTTCTTAAACAATGCTAAGACATACCCTTGGTTGCTGTAAAAATTGGCAATGCACAGGATAGACTGTCCCAATTATAACTAAAAGACTGCTTCTGTTGTTCTGCCTGTATTTCCTTTATGGTCATATGTACACATCAATATGTTGTCTCAAATGTGTGTGTGATAAGGTGGAAACTGGCACCTTCATACTAACCTGCTGAGTCTGTCATTCTTTTCAAAAAAGTTTATTAAAACACATAGAACATTATTTCAAAAATGTAAAATCAACCCAGGCATTCAAGTCTAGTTCATCCATTTCAAAAATCAAATGACTACTCATTCTTTGTTTTGTTTGACACATGTGCATTGTGATTTATATGAAGACACATTTTACTTTCACACTACCAATTAACATACTGTCAAACGCATACTTTTCATTCTCCGTTAATAATGTAGGGGACACCTGAGGGGGAAAAAAAGGAATGTTACAAAATGGCATCTGCGCACTATGACCAACTTGTGATGACATTTTCTCTGTCTTGTTCTTCTATAGCAAAACAGAGGCCTACTACTTGTTACAATCAATCTACATCCACATTTTAAAGACATTCATCAAGATCAGATTCAAGCTGCAAATATGTCACAGTACGGATACAAAACTTCAGATCAGACCCCGTGAGAAAAACGGAAACAGAAACCTGTGAGCTCTGACTTTTGGGTTAATGTCCTTAGATCATGTTTCACATGGGTCCAGAAAGCACTTCCTCTCTTCTGGAAGCCATTTCAATGTGCTCAGGAGGAGTTCCCCCTGCCCTAAAACAGGTGCAGGGCATAACATTGGAATATGAAGTTCACATACAGTATACAGTACGTATTGCCTGTGCCTCCTTTTGTAAAAAACATGGCCTTTTTTTCTGTCCAGAAAAAAAAATACTTCTTTTGAAATTACTGTTAGTTATCGGTTACTGCAACCCACCTCTTCCTATGTATTATTCCTGTGCAAATGCAAACCAAGTAAAAAAAACGTCATCATCAAGACCGATAGCTATTCCAACTGTGTTTTTTTTGTGCAATTTGGCCAAACACATGAGCCATACAATCAGATGAAGAATATAATTTTGCTTGTTATCCAAGTATGTTGCAGGCATCACCTTGCTCATGCACATTACTATGAAGTGAATCAGTCATGGGGTGCCATATTTACTATTCTTAGAAAGGCAGTATGGAAGACTCCTCCTTATATTTTCCGCACTTCTTCACCATTCCCATCTGGCTCACCTCTATGCTCTGTTTGCTAGCATTTGTTTTCCAGAGGAGACAGTTCTCGCTGCTCCAGCAAACTGAAAACACCTCTCCTCTCATATGAATGCATCCTTCTCCTCACATTCCCCTCTTCCTTTTCTCAACTCTGTTCTTTTTCTCTCTCATTCTCATCGCCGAGTTCTTGGAAACAGTGCAGCAGAAAAGGTCAACGAACGATAGGAAAACACATAAGCTAAGAGAAGCTTCCATGGATTTTTCAGTTGTGGTTCACTTGAGTTTGAGACCCGTGCTCATTCTACTACAAAAAAAAAATAAGTGTGTACTGATTTGTTATGTACACAAAACTTCAGACATATCGTCTTGTCTGGCTTTAGTTGTCTCTCACATCCAAGCTCTTCTTGCTTTAATCAGTAGCCCCTTTTACACAGAGATTGCGGAATATTGACGGAACAACATCACTCCAATATGCCGGCTGGAGACGTCACTCCAATACGCCGGCCTGCTGGCGCATCAGTAGCCCCTTTTACACAGCGCTCCGGAATGAAAGAGGTGCTTGTAAACAGCGTCAGGTGTGACGTAAACATTTAGCGCCGCGCTGGTCACCTGCTTTACAACAACAACACTGGCCGGTGAATTGAAAGCAGAAGTGCTCGAGCTTGCACTAAGAGGGCCGTATTTTACTGTCCCTGTGATGTGCCGGTTGATCTCGCTACGCGCTGAGTCCAACATCTCTGGGACTGTTAACCAAACTGACAAAAATCACTCCGCTGCTCACTGCTTCACCTATGTGTTTGTGTGTGTTTGTGTGTGTTGGCTGTGAGCGAGTCTCTTTGTAAGGGCAGCGATCTGCCAATCAGACATACACATATGGTCACCTGCTTTACAACAACAACACTGGCCGGTGAATTGAAAGCAGAAGTGCTCGAGCTTGCACTAAGAGGGCCGTATTTTACTGTCCCTGTGATGTGCCGGTTGATCTCGCTACGCGCTGAGTCCAACATCTCTGGGACTGTTAACCAAACTGACAAAAATCACTCCGCTGCTCACTGCTTCACCTATGTGTTTGTGTGTGTTTGTGTGTGTTGGCTGTGAGCGAGTCTCTTTGTAAGGGCAGCGATCTGCCAATCAGACATACACATATACACAGTGTGTGAAGTCACTTTACTGTAGACAGAAATAAAGTGTGGATATACGCTCAGACTTAGGAT
The DNA here is from genome assembly GCA_949357725.1 of Hyperoplus immaculatus. NCBI lineage: Eukaryota > Metazoa > Chordata > Actinopteri > Uranoscopiformes > Ammodytidae > Hyperoplus > Hyperoplus immaculatus. Next base: position 9,590,328 of record OX442357.1, read on the forward strand.
AATAATAGCGGCGGCGATCCGGTCGCAGCCTAGCTTAGCCTAGCTTTCGCATTGTACAACTTCCCCTGGGCAGAAATAGACTCGTACACTCTGCAAAATGAAGCGTGGGGGTTTGGATTGAGCAGCGGACCTTATGACCAGCTAGATTATACGCCGGTCCTTTTATTTGGTGATTTTTACGGGACATCAGGCCGCCGTGGTTAATGTTAAACACACGTCCTTCAACTGCTAACATGGTCGCATGTTTAGAACGTAGGCTATGGAACGTCAAACGCCCCGCTGTTCCGCAACAACAAGCTGGCCGCATTTATACAGAGAGGCGGAACTGATTGTGTCGGCAATCTTACTACCCCCGAGGTAGTAAAATTCCCGGAACAATCTCTCGCACCTTTCTTCCCTCCTTCCGCAACGGTCGCATTCATACAGCAGGACGGAGGGCCGAAATTCCGGCATATTCCCGGCTTTCACTGGCTGTATAAAAGGGGCTAGTATGTCATATACCTCAATATACCTGTCATATACCTCAATAGCAGTGCATGTTTTGACTTTTAACATCCTGTCTAGTTTCTCCTGTGTAGCACCTGTTGGAATTGTCTTTGTGTTTGAAGGTTTTACCTTGCTCTCTCACACATTTCCTTCTATCTTTCTATTGTAGATGGCAGCCCTACAGAGTCCATTCTATGGGGATAAGATGAACCTTTACTCTCTTTGTAAGAAGATAGAACAGTGTGACTACCCCCCTCTTCCCTCAGATCACTACTCAGAAGAGGTAAGTACTGTGTCAGTTGCCTTTTACTGCTATGGTAAGTAGGTATGGACCTGCTCAGTGTTTTAAAATATGGTAGTCTAGACTCCTGAACTCCTATAAAAGGAACTTTTGAAAATCTTTAACATCTTTTAGTGAACTACTGTTTTATGCAGTGGTGGTGGCAGCTTTCTCTTTCTCTGTGCCAGTTCTCTGATTTTTACTTGTTGACTATTAAAGATTTTTTTTTTAATTTGTAAGTGAAATCCACCCAACTGAGCTATATTGCAGTATGATTTTACTCTGTGATCAAAAGACCAGCTAGAATTTTAACCGTTTGAAAATGAAATGCAAATATCAAAAGCATCTGGCCATGCTACAAAGTGGGTTTGAAACCAAATGGGCCAGAGTGTCATGTTTCCCTAACTAAATGTTAAATCATCTGCAGTAATTCTGTGTCGATTTTACCCCTGCACAAAAATGTAATGTAGTCGGACTGCGGTTAAAGATCGCCTTGTTGCTGATTGCCGGTGACGTGCGTTGGAATGCACAGTGTTTGCGTGCCCTCTTTGTTGTGGGTGGCATTTGTTTCTGTTTCTTTCTCCTAAATATATTAAGGCAAAAGTACACACATCCAAAAACTCAGACACTGACTCTTAGGCACACATGCACGTTCACTCTATGTATTTGATCCTTTTAGCAATGGCACTGTTCTTTTTGTATGCACACTCAGTTTTTTAAGTTATTGCATATGCTTCATAGTTACTATCAGTGGCGTCTTTGCATTAGGGGCCAGTGGGGCACGGCCCCACCAGAGGGCGCTGCCGTGCAGGGCAGGATTATAAATTTAATTTTATTTATTTATTTTGTCAAAAATTTTCATTGAGCATATTATTAATTACATGTCCGCAGTTTTAACTTGATGAACGCAATTGTCTTTTTGTAGTGTAGTAGTTGTGTGTGTGAAATAGTTCGTTGCTCCGTCTCGTCTGTTCCGCTCGGTGGGGCCCAGCCGTGATGGCCCTGCCGCTGTGTAGTAGAGGACTGGGGAGCTGTTGCGCGAGCATGCGAGTGCACAGCGCACACTTTAGTTTCGGCAGTGGGGCCAGAAGATTAGGGCCCCAGACTGCTTCCCATTGGCTGATTTATTGAAAGGGCGGGGTTTACGGCGGGAGAATCAAAACTTTTACAATGGAAGAGCAGAGACTGAACGCCGTGGCGATGCTTTTGAAAGTGAAAGTGAACTCATCCACGGACTTTTGGATTTTAACAGCAAAGTCACCGAGAGTGGTGAGTCATTGCTGAGTCTAATTTGTAATTATTTTTATTCTAAGTGGAATTTATAATGTAGTTTACATATTATTGTTTGAATTAGAATTTCTGCATGGTAACTGGCGATACGTGTGTGTGTGGGGGGCACAACCTCAAGTGGGCTCCCCGAGGGAGCAGTTCACCTGTCTCTGGTGGTGAAATGGCTCTTTGGCTGTGGTATAGGCCTATAGGGTGTGCGCCGTTGTGTTTATTGTTGCCACATTGTTGTTTCGACCTTGAGTTTTTTATATTGTGAGATCTTGAACACTGCCATTTGGTGGTGCTATTGATATAATAGCCTAATATATGTCAGATTCGCGTTTGAGTGATGGCATTATTCAGCTGCAATTTTCGGGGCGGAAGTGGGTAGGGAGTTCAACTCAGGGTCGGAGGTTCGATCCCCCGTCTCCCCGCCACATGTCGAAGTGTCCCTGGGCAAGACACTGAAACCCGAAGTGCTCCCGATAGTTAGCTTAGTTAGCTTAGCACCCTAGTGCTAAGTCTACCCTGCGTGGTAGCTGCTGCTATCGGTGTATGAATGTGTGTGTGACTGGGTGAATGTGTACAAAAACAATGTAAAGCGCTTTGGGTCTGTGATAAACGGAGATATAGCGCTATACAAGTCCATTTACCATTACCATTACCATGGTCCCCTCTGTCACTTGCTACTTTGTGTTTGTTGTGATGGTAGTAATATGTGGTAGCCTATTTCTGGATTGCGTTATAAGATTATTTTCCTGCATGGCCCCACCAGAGTTTCCAACCCAAAATCGCCACTGGTTACTATTTACTACACAGCTTGATGGTGAGGCAGAAAAGTTTACCATTGCTTGACAATTAAAAGACAAGAGTTGCCTGAATCTCTCAGCCCTTATATACAAAAAAAAACTTTTTGTTTAACTGTACAGAATCAAAATATATTTATTACATTACATTACATTTTAATTCCAAGCTATTTTTGGGCCAATTTTGGCCAATTTTATTTTAAAAGTGATTTTTTGTGGACCTTTGGTCTCTTCTTGGTTCCCTGCGGGCTACACCAACATCGAAAAGCAGGCTTGTGGACTGTCTTTGGTTGTTCCGGTTTTGTTGTGGAGGAGCCGTGTAGCTCACTTGCTATTTTGGCGTCCCTAGCAACGGCTAAAAACAAGTAGTAGTAGTGACATTTTCCTGGTCACTACTGGCGTTTTCTTCGGTGATCCTGGTGAGGAATATGCCCCAGTCAACCTGCAAAGCTGTCTCTACAGTCTCATCGTGGATTTTTCTACACTGCCTCTCAGCTCTTCTCCAACTGCTTCGGGTCCGTACCTAACTGCTAACAGGCTAACATCACTCTGGCTGGTTCGATGTTGACCTACTTCGCCTCACAGCTGCTGAAGTACAACAATCGCTCAATCCCACCCTGTATTTCCACCATAAAGCAGCTAGGACTATTGCGTAGACCTCGATATATCCACAGAGGCTCAGGGAGAAACTTTATTTATGGTCAGCCTGCCGGCTCCATCCCATCCGTCTTGTCCATTGAGACGGCTGAGGGCAAAGGACACAACATCGCGAGATCTCCGCAGTCCCGGCTAGATGGATTTCATGGAGTGGATTACACCTGCGCGGAGTGGATTTTAAGGCTGCTGGCTTCATCCCATCCGTCTTGTCCACTGAGACGGCTGAGGGCAAAGGATACAACATCAGCATCTCCTTCACATTCGTCCGGTTACCTCTGCCACGTCATCAGGACTCACCCGCTATTGAACCATTCACCTCTTCTGTCAAGCAGCAGCTCACCAGGCAGGACAGAAAACATGGACTGGGTTTCAATCCTTCATCGCCAGTGACCCACACTGCGGTTTGTGTGACTAGCTCCCCCAGCTACTGTCCACCTCCGGCATCACCATGTAGATTACTGGCTACTTCACCTCCCCATACTGTTGCTGTTTATGTGGCTAACCCGACAATACGTACAAGAAACACTTGTCACTTTAATACTGCAAACCTGTCAAACTTGGTATCCATTCCCCTTCAGCCACAGTCTGCTGTAGTAAATAGGGCTGACAATGCTTCACACTCAAACACACTAAGTTTGGCCTTGTTAAACATCAGATCTTTGTCAGGTAAAACATTTTTAATTAATGATTTTATTACCAAGCACAATCTTGATTTTATGTTTTTAACTGAAACTTGGTTAGACCCAGACAACAGCTCAGCTGTTCTTATCGAGTCAACCCCCCCCAACTACACTTTCGAGAGTGAGGCCAGAGCTCATAGGAAAGGTGGTGGAGTTGCTATTTTATTTAATGAATCTTTAACATGCAAAAAGATGTTTTATGGAAACTTTGTTTCATTTGAATATGTGGCTCTCAAGTTAAATTCAGCCTCTCAAGCTATTTTTATTAATATCTACAGGCCACCTAAATACTGTGCAAACTTTTTTGATGACCTTACTGGACTACTGTCTGTAATCTGTATGGAGTTTGACTGTTTATTGATTGTTGGGCATTTTAATATACATGTGGACAAACCCGAGGACAGAAGTGCTAAAGAACTATGCTATGTACTGGAAAATTTTGGACTCTCTCAACACGTAAACCAGCCTACACATAACAAAGGTCACACCCTGGACTTATTAATTTCAAAGGGCCTGGACATTTCAAACCTTTTAGTGTCTGATGTGGGTCTCTCCGACCATTCATGTTTGTTTTTTGGGAGTACAATATCTTTGCACACAACTGCAAAAACAAAGGTTATCAAAAAACGGTATATTACTGAAAACACAAGTGAACAATTTATCTAGGCATTTTCTCCTCCCCTGTATCTCAGTTAATGAGCTTGTATGTAACTTCAACTCAAAAATTATAAATGTTATCGATGCTATTGCACCCACCAAGGTGAAAATCATCTCTGGTAAAAAAAGGTCTCCCTGGAGAAATACCCCTCAGGTCAGAATTGAAAAAAGAGAGTGCCGTAAAGCAGAACGCAGGTGGCGAAAAACAAATCTAAATGTTCACTATAACATCTTCAAAGAGAAACTACGCACGTTTAACCTAGAACTAAGAAATGCAAGACAGTCTTTCTTCTCTGACATCATCACCAAAACAGCAACAATGCACATGCCCTGTTTGCTGCTGTTGACAGGCTAACAAACCCTCCTGTGTCAGTAGCGTCTGAGCATCTTTCCACGAGGGCCTGCAATGAATTTGCCTCCTTCTTTACTGAGAAAATTTATAAAATAAGACAAGCTGTCACTGCATCAATACCAGGTTCAAGATATGTTTTATCTCTGTACCCATTTAAAACGAATTCAGATGCCATGACAGAGTTTTTTCTGATAAACAAGAAAAACCTGGATGATATTATACAACACCTGAACTCCTCCTCCTGTTGCCTTGACATTCTGCCCACAGGCTTCTTTAAAACTGTTTTTAGCTGTATGGCCTCAGATGTCCTAGAAATTGTCATTATGTCCCTTCGCACTGGTGTATTCCCACAGGCCCTGAAAACAGCAGTCATCAAGCCACTCCTAAAAAAGAAAAATCTAGATACATCACTCATGAACAATTATAGGCCGATATCCAACCTACCATTTTTAAGCAAGATCATTGAAAAAGCTGTTCATCATCAGCTAAATAACTACTTAGCAATGAATAACTGCTTTGATGTCTTTCAGTCAGGTTTTCGACAACACCACAGCACTGAGACTGCTCTGGTTAAGGTCCTCAATGACATCCACTTAAACACAGACAGTGGCAAAAGCTCTGTATTAGTTTTATTGGATCTCAGTGCTGCGTTCGACACAGTTGACCACAGCATATTGCTAGATCGACTTGCAAACTGGGTTGGACTCTCTGGAACTGTGCTAAACTGGTTTGAATCATACTTAAAGGAAAGAGACTACTATGTGTCAATAGGCAATTTCACATCCGAGCGAACAAATATTACATGCGGGGTCCCCCAAGGTTCCATTCTTGGGCCTCTTCTGTTTAACATATACATGCTACCACTAGCTCAGATTATGAACAAAAACAAATTATGCTACCATAATTATGCAGACGACACACAAATTTACATAACCATATCACCAGGAGACTATAGTCCGATTCAAGCACTAAGTAAATGCATTGAACAAATCAATGACTGGATGTGCCAAAACTTTCTTCAATTAAACAGCGACAAAACTGAAGTAATTGTCTTTGGTGCCAGGGATGAACAATCAAAAGTCAGCGCACAGCTTAAATCTGTTATGTTAGAAAGCACATACCAAGCTAGAAATCTTGGAGTAGTGATAGATTCCGACTTGAATTTCAAAAAACACATTAAATCAATTACTAAGTCAGCCTACTACCACCTTAAAAATATATCGAGAATTAAAGAGCTAATATCTCAGCAGGACTTAGAAAAACTTGTCCATGCATTTATTTTTAGTAGACTTGACTACTGTAATAGTGTCTTTGCAGGCCTTCCTAAAAAATCAATCAGACAGCTTCAGCTAATTCAGAACGCTGCTGCTCGAGTCCTCACTAGGACCAAAAAAGTAGATCACATTACCCCAGTTCTTAGGTCTTTATACTGGCTTCCTGTCACTCAAAGAATTGATTTTAAAATATTGATGATGGTCTACAAAGCCTTAAATGGTTTAGGGCCAAAATACATTACTGATCTGCTGATACATTATGAGCTGCCCAGAGCCCTTAGGTCGTCTGGGACAGGTCTTTTAAAAGTCCCCAGAGCTAGGACTAAACAGGGAGAGGCGGCATTCAGCGTTTATGCGCCCAATGTCTGGAACGGACTGCCAGAGAGTCTGAGGTCCGCTGAGACTCTCAGCTCTTTTAAATCGGATCTCAAAACGTTCTTGTTTCCCTTTTAACCAGTATTTTTTTTTTTTTTTGTAAAATGTTTTAATTCTTTTATTTAAATGTTGTATTTTTATCCATGTTTTAAATTTGTTACTTTTTTTTGTATTTGTATTCTTTATTTGATTTTAACCCTGTGAAGCACCTTGAGTGGCCCTGTGCCTGAAATGTGCTCTATAAATAAAATTGCCTTGCCTTGCCTTTAAATCATTAAAAATTAAATAACATATTATATAAGCTCAAATTTGAGAGCCAGGCAGAGTTTGTCATTGTCTTCTTTAAAATGTACACATTATTATTTATAAAAAGCAATGACACATCATTTTAAATGTTTTTTTGTATAAATTTTACTATGCAACTATAAATTACATATCAATTAAATCACAACTATCCCTTTTGCATACAATGCTGCTGCGTCTTTTAGGTAGCATACATGTTGTCTAGTTATTGGGCTAAAACCTGGAAACAAACTGGTAGGCTCCTTTTTCTTAAAGCAAAATAAAGCTCAATCTATAATCTTCCTTATCTCTACTATATTCAACAGTTGCTTATTTTGAGTGGCTATCCTCATTCATCTTTTTCTAGTCGAGTAGTAAACTCTGAGAGAGAGGCTATCGATATACTGTGGTGCTTACTTCATTAGGTGGATAAAGGCTTATTGCGAAGGTGTCTCAAGCCTCTGTACTGTCTCCGTGTGTCTCGTGTGTATATTCAGGAGCAATTGTGCAGGTGTATATTTTGTTTGCGAGAGCTCCCCCCCCCTACACACACGCTAGCACACACAAACACCATACCGAGATTTCTGCGTTGCCCCGCATGTCACCCCCATCCAGGAGAAAGGGAGACAAAGCGAAAGAGAGGGGGAATGATAGAGCGAGAGACAGGGCGATGGAGAGTGGGAGATGAGGGGGGTGCCTGCAGCGCCTGTCTGGATGTAAACAATGCTCCTGAAGGATCGGCAGCAAACTGTCAGCTGCTCATCTTTGTTGTGTCATTTAACCATCTCCGTCTATGCTTTCCCCCCCACGCCTCCCTTCACCAACTCCTGCTCCCCCCCACACGTCCCTCCACCTGACACTCCCCCACCCCACTCGCGATGCAAAGAAGCGCATGAATATTTTACATATCTGCATCTCTTCTCTCTCTCCCCCTCCATCTCTATTCTGTGGGACTAATTCTCAGACTGTCTGAATTTGCATCTCCTCTCTCTCTCTCTCTCTCTCTCTCTCTCTCTCTCTCTCTCTCTCTCTCTCTCTCTCTCTCTCTCTCTCTCTCTCTCTCTCTCTCTCTCTCTCTCTCTCACACACACACACACACGTATATAAACACAGTGGATGACGAGAACTCGTCCAAGCCGGTGCCACGCAACAGCGGCCAGGAAGTCTGCAGACGGTTACCATGGCGACCTCGCATAGATGTTTTTTTTTTCTTCTTTCCTCTCCATCTTTTATTCTCGTCTTTTTTTCCTTTTTTTAATGATGGTGGTGGCTGTTCCGCCTGCGAGCCTGTCTATCTATCTGCTCCAATCAGCCGCTTCGCTCGGCTTCAAGTGTAAGCGCTGTCTCCGGATGGCAATGGAGTGGCAGCGGTGTGTGCGTGCTGGTGGGTGTGCTTGCTTGCGTTCCTGTAGTTGTGTATGGGTGTGGGTGTTTGTGTATTTGTGTTTGTTTGTGTGTGTGTGTGTGTGTGTGTGTGTGTGTGTGTGTGTGTGTGTGCTCAAGTAAAAGTGGGTTCAGCGGACCAATAAGCGATTAGTGCACTAACCCAGCCTCTGGTCTTTGTCTCAGCTCGATTACTTGTTGTCTTGTTGCTTTTTTGGAAAATAACTCATCAAGCTGGCGTCCATAGACACACTCCCTGTTAGCAGGCCTTTGTTAATTTGTGGTTGCTAAAATGATAAAGATAAATCCACAGTTTGGACTTACTACCATGTCATTAACTGTATTATTTTTCTCCCCCCCCAACCACCTGTCTGTCTCACCAGCTGAGGAACTTGGTAGATATGTGCATCAATCCTGACCCGGAGAAGAGGCCTGACATCACCTACGTGTACGACATTGCCAAACACATGCAGAACCTGACACAGGGCAGCTAAGCCCAGAGTTCCACACGCCTTCGCTTGCAGAACTCCTCCCCATCTTCACTCCTTGCTTTTCAATGCTGGTTTCGTACACATCTATCAGCTTTTATACAATACCTAACTCCAGAGCTCTGCTCCTTGTGATACCTTGCACTTATAACAGATGTGTATTTTCAAGGTGAGGTTATGGTTTATTACATGATTGACACCCAAACCTTTTCTTGCCCTAGGATAAAGATTATAGAGATTATACCCTTTTGTCAAATGAACCTCCCATACCCTCGACTTCAATAATGTTGTGTTGTAAATCCGTGATGCGTTTGTTGCTATGGCTTTGAAACACATGTTCTCTGTATTTCCATGTAGCTAAGTAAAGCCATTTTTCAGCAGCTGCTATGATCAGATGCTATTTAAAGTAGATATCCTGGAAAACTGTAAAATTAGTAGAAAATGGCAAAGTTACCGGTTCCCCAAACAGTTCATCAATGCAGATATCCTTAATATGACCTTATAGGCTTTGTTAGGTCTTATGAGACCTATGGTCAGGCAAATGGCAAAAAAAGGACCATGAAAACGATTAAGAACAGTGGTCAAATTGAGGTGGAGAGATTTTCACTCAACTGCGCCCAAACTAAGAGAGGAAATTGAGTGTTAGTGAAGGTTGAAGCGGCGTTGTGTTGCACTTTTTACCCTGGTACTGGAAGGCTGGCAGGGTGATGATGTCTAATGAATGTATTGAAAAGGAAGGATCGTTTAGAAGGTAGACTAGAGAAGTGCTTGGGGGGAGATCATGGGCAAATGTCTCAACAACACTTTGTATGAAAGTCAGTTTCACACCGATGTATTGTCTTTGAAGAAATCAAAATGCCTGTTTTTTGACAGCCTAGAAGGAGTGGTAGAAGCTCTTACAAAAGCAGTCCGACGTCTGCTGTTTACCTTAGTCACCGACACCAAAACATTTGCTCCTCCTTGGCTTAACTCAGACATACAGCTATTTCATATTGTGAGTTGTTGTTTTTAGGGCTGGTAAAATCACAACGATTTCATGAAAAAAAAGTCAAAACATGTATCATGGTCCAGAAAAGTACGTCCATTTGTACAAAATGGTTTTTTAAATGTCGCTGTGTTAGTTTGCTGTGTAGTTGTCTTGTGTTTTTGTTTATTAAGGAACCTCATTTCTGCAGCAATCTTCCTGAGGTGCTTACAACAACCTTTACATTATGAAATTAACAGTAACAGATATTCTAAGGAATAAATATATTGAAGAGATGGCAAATCCTTATCATAACCGTGTAACCGTCTACCGTCATGAGCAAAATAAATTACGCAAAATACCTTACTTATGGCCTCACTTGAGATACCAAAGAGAAAAGTCACAAATAGAGAAAGCAGTGAATATATATATATACACTCACCGGCCACCTTATTAGGTACACCTGTTCAACTTCTCGTTAAAAGCAAATATCTTATCGTCCAATCACTTGGCAGCATGGACAAGACGAACTGCGGAAGTTCAAACCAAGCATCAGAATGAGAAAGAAAGAAATGTTCACTTATTATGTTTGGTTTGAGTTTGTCAGGAGCTGCTAAACTACTGGGGTTTTCACGCACGCACATCTATCTTTAACGAGAGATTTGCATCATGGAAGTGTAGCCAACATATCTACCGCAACTGTGTGATGCTTTCATGTCAATATGGACAACCAGGACCTCTGAGAAATGTTCTGTGCACTTCGTTGAATCTATACCACAAAGAATTAAGGCAGTTCTGAACGCAAGAGGGGGTCTAACCTTCTACAAACGAGGCGTACGTAATAACGTGGCCTATGATCACACACACACACACACACACACACACACACACACACACACAGTTTTTTGTGTGGGAGTTTAGGTATGAAATCAAAGACGTACTGAAAAAATAACAAGCAGTGAAGGGAATGACTGCGTTTTACTTTACATAGCAAAGAAGTGCCTTTTATAATTATTTTAACAGTAATAGGTTTACACCAGTGGGTCACAAATTACCATTATTGACTATTAATGGTTTAAATAATGTAAACAAGGCTTTATTTCAGTGTCTTATGAATTCTCTGTTGACATTATAAGCCTGTTAATTAATTGAAATTATTGTACATATAAGCCCCCTTTTCTCATGTTTTTTTTTAACATTTAACATGTCATATTAAAATTCTAAGCTTATAGATGCAAAAAATGTTACTTAAGTTATTTTGTTTTCGTCAACAGAATATTTTGAAAGTGTGTTGATACTTATTTGTCTGAGGTTTGCAATAGTTGTTTGCGGTTGAATACTGTGTCCTTATTTGTGTCCCTCTATGTAGCTTTTATCTCACCTTGCAAAACCCTAACCCTACATAACAACAAAAAAAAAGCATCAGCAATTACCTTCATTTTTAAGAGTCAAAAAAGATATATATATTTTTTTCAAGACATTAAGTCTAAAGTAGTTTGCGTTTCTCTGTCACCTTGTAAGTTAAGAACATGCAGGTGAAAGGTCAGGTTGCATTGCCTTCAAAAGTGTTTTTGCAATAATGTATTTTTTGTTTTGTTCTGTTTACACTCAGAAACGGGGATTTTATTTTAACCTGTGTTTGTTTATAACACATATTGCAAAGTCACTTTAAATATGACAACGTCTTGATTGGGAGTATTTTTTTCGTCTTGACGTACCGTGACAGGGATCTCCTGTGTCCCAGCCTTTTACTTCGGCTCAGTTTACCTTTCCTGCAGGTCCTTTGTTGTTATTGAACAGTCCAGGGGTTTTTCCATACAATAAAATATTGGAATTAATATTCATTGTTTTGATTGTTTTTTTTTTCTGTACATTTCATGGCAAATTAAAAACCCTCATCACCGTTTCTTGTATGCTAACCAAATGTAATAAAGCGTTCAGATTTATTCTGGACATTACAGTTAGTGCTTGGAACCCTTGACAGGTCTTTAATAAGTGTCACATCTCATCTGATCATTCAGGCATCACTGACTCAAATGTGTAAAAATAATATTAATCTAAAAAAAAAAAGTAAACACTGAAACGGTTTGTCCAATGCAAAAAATAATAATTGCCTGTCCCTCTTCTCACTAACAAGGTGGAACTATCAGTATCACAGCTTTGTGTTACCTGAATCTACTGTATAGTGTTGGGATGATAAACTGTGATGCACAACTGGCAAATGATACCAACCGAATGGTATGTTTGTTCAGATAATTTTCTTCTAAAACACACCACATTCTCATTGGAAGGTTTTGTCTGGATTCCATTAGTTACACCCAGCAGTTGTTTTTTATTGGTGTACAAGTTCATGTCATATATAGTCATGTCCAGTGATAGAACACCATCAGACATGAATACAGAGTTAATATAATATGATGTCATGGTATATTTCCTGACTTTATTAATAATAAGGATGGCATGCATGCACCATTTAACCACTCAGCACAATGGATTATGGGATGGTACTGGCTGCATATAATAAACGAGGCATCAGGCTACCTTTGTCATCTTCCTGTTGAGAACTGTGACAATCTTGTATTAATTGAAGTATAAACTTAGTTGTCATTGAAATAATTTCCATATTTATTGTTTATTGATTGTATTAGAAATATCATGTTTTGTGTCAGCAAGCAGAACCCTTGTTGAGTTAGCCAGCTACTACAATTTCACAGATTACAGTATAGATGCGGTTATGTCTTTCAAATGGTACACTTTGAGGCCTTCTCAATAGTATGTATCCAAAGTAATATCAGTTGGATCTGGGATTGAAAACCTTCACAATTTCACAAGGACTTCAGATTTGACGGAAAACATAGACAAAATATTTGACTGATCTTGCTCTCTTTGTCTTTTCACTCACTTAGACTTAAAGACCATCCGTATTATAGCCAGGCAATGAACCCTCATAAGGAACTACCTTTTATAAATGCACAAGAAAGATGCCGTCTCTCTCTCCTTCCCCAAACTTTTTTCCTTTTATTTCGTCACAAAGTCCAAAGAAGAAAACATTCAACCTCTTGCTCCCAGGGTGAATGTCTTCATTTTCTGCCGTTTCATTAATTTTCTTCTGTGTTGTTAGTGTTTGAGGTCATTAGCCGAGTGTTTATGGTCTCCTTCCTTTCTGTCTCCCTTGAGTCACCCCCCCCCCCCCAACACACACACTCCATCCTGTAGGTTCCCTGTACTACAGAGCTAACCCATCCCTCTGGGTCTTCCAAATCCCTCTTGGCCAAGGAGCAGTGGGGGTGGGCACTGGCTCTCTCCCTGTAATGAACTCCACGGGGACTGCTGTTCAGTTTCATCACAGCAAAAATTGCTCCCATGGAGCCACGAACACAGTGAAAACAAACAAAAGTAAATATCTGGAATTAATACACGAGTTGTTTGGCTACAGCCCCACCCTCATGGACTGCTCTGATTCCAAGTATAAAGATATTTATACACCGCTAGAAACTGGCTCTGAATTTTGGGTTTAATGATGACAGAAAATATATTATTTTCTTTTTTTGAAAAAGTGAGGGAGCATGCATCTTTTTCCTGGTGTTTGCCATATGTACACACCAAATCCATGCATCCCACTTAGTCCATCTTGTGGTGGAAAGTTTTCACTGCAGTGTTGCTTTGACTGGGGAGTCCTTTGAGGATGAATACTCTTTCTATGCTCTATAGCAAAAAGACCTTTGTTTAATGTACACTCAAATCAATTGGCCAGTAGTGCTCATGCATTACATTATTTAATACGATTTGCAAATTGATATGGTTATGAATGTAGTCTGTCCAAGACATAATTTAATACGCAATCACTTATACAAATATCAAACATACCCATTGACTCCCAACCATTTTTTTATTTATCCGATCAGTTATTTTTTATTTTTTGTTTGATTAAAGTGTCAATGCAAACATGAGACATACACATGGGAAAATGCATCTTCATGGCTTTGGATGGATAATTTAGTCCATATGTGAAAGAGTTCGCCTCAGTCTGAATCTTCTAAAACAACTGTACAGAGAAAGAGGGAGGCCTGAAATTGTTCTTTAAATAGGATTTGACTTAAAAAAAAACATGGTGTGTATGTGTGGAAGAAATAGAATAATATCTCAGCTCATCATTTGTCCCAGGTGATCTCTGAGTGTTCTAAGGCGTAAAAATGGGGCCGTTCCAGAGGACATTGACTTGGATTTCTTTTTTCTCTTCTTCCCCCCCTCCTCTGTTTGTTTGTTTTGTTTTTAGAAGCCGGGAATATCAATATTTTTTGCACATTTGAAATAGCTTGTGGCGCATGCTTAGCAATGGCAGCCTGAGCTTCAAACATATTAGTTTGCTGGGAGATAAGAATCACCAGGGACGGTCTCCAAACACAAGCGGGAACAGCAGCACAGTCCTGTTCCATCATTTGAAAGCTGCTTTTGTTAGAACTTGACTAACTTTAAACAGGTTAAACTCATATTTAGAATGAAACGCTTGTCTTGTACGGGCCTTGCTTGGTTTCCAGGTTAGAATATTTTTCAGTGGCTCGTCATCTCCAGGGGAAATGTTGTGAGGTTCAGGTCCCTGCAGTCCTTTATCAGTAGGAAGCTACACCCAACACACACACACACACACACACACACACACACACACACACACAATAAACACCATACATGATAAGCATGTGCACGCTGGTATAATGAGTGACTCTTGCTCTGCATGTCCTTAATCTCCAACCACCAGGCCAACACAGAGGGGGCACAGTAAAGTACAAGCAGCCTGCAGTGAGCTGAGCCAAAATAAAAAGCCAAGTGGCTCACTAAAGCCGTCAGGGGCTCTTAATAGGCACACACTGCTTCTCCATCGTCTGTCCAGCAGCCCTCCAGGAGCTTTGTAAAAACACCGTCTGCAAAACTGAAGTTGGAAGCATCGCTACAGCCTTCCGGAACGGGGCCTTTTCACAAACTGTAAACTATTGGAAACAAATGCCGTCTTAAACGTGTTCAAAAGAAACTTGATCCTCAGAGACACTTTACAGGTGGCCGGGGGTGTGTCACATGTAGGCGGCCCTCCTCAACACACACACACACACACACACACACACACACACAGACACACACACACACACACACACACACTCACACACACACACACACACACTGCTTGTGGTTTTGCTTCCAACATTATGTGGGACTTTATTCCACACACCTCCTCCGCTCTGTGTTGACCAGACTCCTGCATGTAAATAGAGAAGGATGTCAGGTATGTTGTGTGTGTGTGTTTTTTTTTAATATAACATAACGGTTCCAATTACCAGTATGTTAACACCCCAATAATATGCATAATGCATAAGCATTATGACAACATAAAGGTAATGGACGTTTTAAATGGCATATGGCTTAATGTCAATCAATTAATTTTGCACTCAGGTCACTGTGGTTTCCACTAAATCCAATAAAGATGATTTGCAGGTTTAAATGTATGATATCACTCATTAGCATCATCTAAAACATCTGATAAAATAGGGTTTTAATCTTAGGTGAACGCCATTTCAGTGAAACTTTATCATCTCGTGTCCTTGGATTTTTTTTTTTGGGGGGGTGATAAACATTTTGGGTTTTATGTCCTCCTTAAGTCTGCTATATTTCAACCGTATGCCAGACTTCCGAAATGATTTCCCTCACTGTCACATGCACATGTGCTCGGCTCTAGTAAAATAAGCACTCTGGCCATAAACTTGCCAACGAGCTGTCCCCAAATAACCACATATGTCTGCTCAACTTAAACGGGCCCTAAAGAGACACTTTTAAAGATGAAGGGGACCTCGCTGACTGCAACTCTTATCTCCGACCATGGAATAGAGAAGAGTAGATATTGTAAAAAAACATTCCAGTGCTGCTCAAGACCAAGATAATTCCCCAATTTCTTTTTTAAATGAAACAATCGTACTTAATTCTTCAGCCGAAATATCATACAGTTTTAAGGTGCTTCGTTCTAAATGAATCCGTCACATTCTATTAGTTAAACCACACACTAATCCTGTAGGGTCTCTCATCATTACAGCTGTAGGTAATACAACTGACTTGGTTTTTATTGCCCCGGCCAAGGTTACATTGAAACCATTGCACACATAGGCTATGCACAGCTCAAGCTCATGGGCAGTTATAGGCAGTTCGGCATCTCACCTCATAACAGCAAAGCCTGTGACGATAAACTGATCGCTGGTCTCACATTTAGGCCAATGCAGTTTTTTTTTGTCTCAGGAGGGTTTCAAACACAGCTGCATTGAGATAAGCTGAGACCCTAGTAGGTGTGTGTGTGTGTGGGTGTGTGTGTGTGTGTGTGCGGTGTGTGTGTGTGTGTGTGTGGAGAGAGAGATGGGGGAGTTGTTCTACCTGGCCTCAGTGAGTTTCCCTGTTCCCACGGTCCTCTCTGCGGTGCGGCACAACCCCTCCACCCCCTGTGCACCTCATCGACCTGCTTCCTGAGTACACAGGCTGGAACTCCTCTGAAATTATGTAAAACAAAATGTCCTCCTGAAGCTCAGGCTTATAGGTTGCAGAGGACGGATAAAAGGCCGTGCGGGGAGTTGGGGGGGTTGCTGTCAGCATATCCGCGGATACGTTTGAGATGTCAACTTTTAAGAAGATGCCTTAACAAATGAGGCTTTAAGACAAGGCATTGTCTGCTAAAATAACGGGCTAGTCTGTGTTTCACTGAGTGCACCTGAAAGACAGGCGAGGAGCCAGACACACACACACACAAGAGGATAAAATGAAAACTTGGATCACGTTGAAATGCCGTCTGTTCTGGATATAATCAATAGCGAAAGAAGAATCCAGTTCAGGGTTGTCTCTCATATTTCAATCCCTGCTCTTCTGTGATCAATAAAAGTGAGCCGAAATCAAAGCGGGCCCTCTTTACTATTGTCTATTCAACGTTAGCAGACAAAGACTGAGGAGCCTTTGATCGCCCTGTCTGCAGGGCCCACAGCTAAACACAGACCCCATCCTCCCACTCCCACCACCCACCTCCAGGTGAGCTGTGTGTGTGTGTGTGTGTGTGTATGTGTGCAGTCAAACCAAAATGTTTTCCACACTAGAGCACAGACACACACACACAAACACACACACACACACACACACACACACACACATTCAACAAAAGCACTTCTTATAGTATTAACAGAAAGGGAAGCTGTAAGGTTGTATTGTTAACACATGACTATCTGGCCGCCGTGTTAATTTGTGTTACAGTGTGTTGGGTTGTGCTGATCCAATCTACACTTCACTGTTGTTGTGTTGTGTTGCACATTGCAGTTCAAGGCTGCACTCTTCCATTATTTGCTTTGTTACATTACGTTGCACTGTATTCAGTGGACAGTTGTTGTCCTCTTCTGCCGTGCTGCTCTGTCTTCGTTCTCTCTGTCCCCGTCATGACCTCATCTGTTTTACTCTTTTCTGTCCCTTTTTGGGTCTTTTGTCCTCCATCATTTATTTGTCATCATGTTTCCTCTCACGTCATCCTTCATCTCTCGGTCTCTTATTTCCTTTTATGTATGTGCCTCTGTTCCTTCTTTTCTTTTTCATTTGTCTCCAAATTTTGTTAGTTCTGTCTCGTCCATACAGGGTGTCTTTGTTTATTGACAAGTGACAATAAAGTTGATTTGACTCATTGTCTTGTGTCGTGCTTTTGTCAGACCTTTGTTTGCTCCTGTGTGAGTCTTCTTCTGTCCTGTCCGTAATTTTTCATCCTTCCCTCTCTTGATTTCACCTGTTCCTTCCTTCATATTTTCATATCTTGCTTCACATTTGTCTTCTGATCTTTTCTTACCTGTTTTTTGTTAAATTGATCTTATTTTCTCCTCCTACTTCTGGTCTGTAACCCTCTCTCTTGTTATCTACTATGTGTCCTGTCTTCCCTAAGCTTTGTCCACTCCTGACTTCTGCTTCTCCTCCAGTGTTTTGAGTCACCTTGGTTCTGTCATGTCACGCTCCTGATGCGTGCCTGTCTCATCCACTTGGGCTTTGTTCTCTTCTATCATGCCTGATTTGTCTTTCCTCTGCCCTGTCCAGTCCACAACTGTTTTGTTATCTTTTCTCCTCTCCGCTTAGAATGGCTCTTCTTCTGTGTTTTTTTATTCTATTGTAATTATATTTTAGTTGTTTTGATCTTCTCCTGACTGTCCTGGTCTGTTTGTTCCCCAGTGTGTTCTGCTCTCTCTTGTCCCTTCCTCTTCTGATGTGTCTCCTCGGGTCTTGCCTCGTCCTCTTCCATCTTCTTTCTGTCACCTCTCCGCCTCTCACCTGCTTGTGTGTTCTCTGACAGCTCCGAGGAGACACCAAAGCAGCAGGACTCCTCCGACTCCCAACATGCACCTTGTTTACGAGTCCTAAACGACAGACAGCCCCGCTGGAGCCTCCTGTGTCAGAGGAGGAGGGGGGCCCTGAAGATCTGCTTGGGGTTGAACACAAACACAATCTTATGATGACAGCCCACAGCAGTGCACTCAAGATGAGCTTATTAATAATAAGGCGCACCAGTGCGCGCAGGTGCAGATTAAAACTGATACTCTCTCTCTCTCCATCTGGCCACAGGAGTGCATCACCACATGACTGAATCGTGCTGTACGGGTTGACACAAAGACTCAGTGAGAGATTAAAAGCCCACAGACAGTGTCCTCTGTTTGCGATGCATTATGACGCGTTTTACCTATTAAAAAAGGGCCATTTTTTTTTTGCTCAAAACGGTCACTTTTCCTTCCAAATTTCTGCCCAAATGTCTTGAAAAATATATCATCTTTTCAAATGGTCATTTTCAGGAAAGGTTATGTATACATTTAGAAAGTATTTGTACTAGTATGAAAAATGCAAAGATGCAAAATAATGAAAAACATTCTAATTGACCATTGCTTGAATAAACAAAACGAGCAAGCACAGCCATCAGTGTCTCGCCTTGAAGGTGAGGTGCAAGGAAAAGCTAGTAGTCCATTTATAATAGTGGTTGTGTTGCTGACATCTGTTGGATTAATACTTATACAGTGAGAGTGTAAAAATATTCCATTACAAGTAGAAGACCTAAAGTTAAATACCCTGAAGAGGAATGAACCCTGTGACTGATATTAATATTATATAAGCCTTCATTAGATTATTAACACTTAAAACCCAGGGGCACAATCATTTTGTTGTTTTAGCCGGATGGTGTGGAAGTAGTTGGAACTAACTTGTCTACAGGGGAATTGTCAATTTGGTTGATTTGCTGAAAACTCATAGACAACCAGACATCGCTGTAATTGTATGGGATGTGTCATGGCCAAAAAGATCAGCAAACACTGTTTTATTCTTAAATAAATAGTAGTTTACAAGATTATCATATATTTTCTCTGTAAAATCCTACTCTGAACAGTAACTGGTAACTACAGCTGTTGAGCAACTGTAGTAGAAGTAAAGGTATAGTAGTAAAGGTATACATTATGTTGAAATGGAAGTACTATAGTAAAAGTACACTTAAGTACAATACTCTAGTTCATGTACTTAGTCACTTTCCACCAATGTATTATTTGTTATCCGTATCTGTGTGTTGCATTTATATTTCACTGCAAACCACATGACATGGATATATGCAAAGCTTTTAATTCCCTATCTCTTCTCCGTCACCATGGCCAGAAAAGGTAACTAAGCCTTCCCTCACCACAGTGCCGGCATGTTTGCTTCTTGTTCTCCAACTTGCTCATCTGTGTGTGTGTTTGTGTGTGTGTGTGTGTGTGTGTGTGTGTGTGTGTGTGTGTGTGGGAGCCCGCAGTGCACGTCCCAATGTTTCTTCTCTCTGTAAGCTTGTTAAATGCGCTGTCACCAAGGAGCTAAGCACCCAAATGGACAGAAAGCCAAATTAGAAAGAAGTTCCTTTCACGACCCAGGAAAGGTGGAATCGAGTGACGTTTTATCAATACAAGCCATAAACAGAAATGTTTAGAAAAGTCACATCCACAAAAAGAGAGGGGACTGTTTATTCATTATTTATGAGGCATGCCGCCAGGTCTAATAAACACTGAGATGTTATTCAGATGCCTCAAAATTAATAGACGTCGTGAACTTTATAACATTCTTCTGTCGCGTTGTTGTGCGAGCCGCAGTAGATGTTTGGCACAGAATAAGAATCATATGCATTTATGCAAGTGAGCCCAACATGAGGCTGGAAGTGTGTTTTGCGAATTTGTTTAAAGGCCAAAATTAGCATATAGCGACAGGCAGGCGGGGTCCTGACTTCCATTCCAAATCCCTGGTCCACGCCAAGTTCTCTAGAGCCAGTCAATCAACCCACGCCTCTGAAATGAAATGGAGGGAAGCAGGGAGTGGACTTCTCAACCAGTAGCGCTTCCTGTGTACTTTGGTAGTGGAGGGGCCTTGATGGTTTACTGTGGTAGTAGGGGCCTTGGTGAGCAAAAAAAAATAAAGAAGGAAATAAGTAGTAGAAAAGTTAACTCAGAGGCAGAGCAAGTTTTCCTCTCTCTCCTACCCTCCATCCCCTCCCTCTATATGCCTAACCTTTAAGCCGAGTGCCCCCCTGTGACTCCTGGATTCCTGATTAGTTTACAGTATACTCCCAAATCAGCATAATAAAGCGTGTGATGAGGCTGATGAGATCTAACAGCCTGCTCTTGTTTACCCCGCCACAGCACCAGCTCCTTCTCTGCATGTGTGTGTGTCTGACCCCGAGGCACCGAGTCACTTGATACGTCTTGCATCTCTGTCTAACACACACTCGCGAGCAGACACGTACACACACACAAGTACAACCCCCCCCCCTCCCTCCCCCCCCCACACACACACACCTGGTAGAAATCCTAGTTGTGCTGCTGGATCTCAGCGGAGGCCGGGAATCCACATCCCCTTTAGGCTACTCCTGGGGTGCATTTACTCACACACACACACACACACACACACACACACACACAGCAACAAGCAAACATAAGCCCATTAATACATGCAGTAACACACACAAACACACATGCTGTATCTTAATGAGAGAAGGAGATGGTACTATGAAGGCGACAGCAGAAAGAAACCTACTCACCAAGGACTGACCTGCGGTTCAGGGGCGGCAGCAGCTCGACGGGGAGCTCCTCTCCCAGCACTGATCAGAGGGCTGCACCACCGAAGCCGCTCACGCTGACGGCGCTGGAGAAAACCAACTGATTAAACGCCACTGTCGCCTCAGCTCAGCTGCTATATGGCAAGAAAGCTTCTTCCCTTTCATATAGCTTTTTTTTCACTCTCTGTTTGTTTGTCAGTCTCCTTTGTTTTCTTTGTCCTCTGCCGAGACAGCGGTGCCGGTGGATCGGAGCTGTGAGCGTGAGGGATTTGCGCGTAATTAGCTGAAACGCTCACCCAAGCAAGCACAAAAAAGTAAAAATGTTCAACTTTTTGAACTGTACTCCCTTTTAACGGGGATTTCACTGACACTCTGCTTCACTTCCAAGATCAAAACCTAGCTTCATGGTAGAAATATACTTTATTTGAGTCTTTGGAGCACATGGATGGCACAACAGCGCTGCCAACTTGCAAGTCCCATTAACAAGTTGTGCAAACTTAAAATTGTGCAGAACGTGTGCATGAAAAAAAACAAGTCATGAATGTGGGAAGATATGAATATATTGATGAAATGTTAACAGAGAGATGGACTGAGTAATTGGATGCACTGACCACTGTTTGAAAATTGCGTAATCCAACCCAGTCCATTATGTGCAGAAACTGTTTTACTGTCGGTTTCACAGTAAAAACTCAGTGACTCCACGAAAACAAATGTTCAAATGTGTGAATACCTTTGGCCACATGAAGGCTTTAGGTATGCTGTTTCACTTAGTTATATCACGTCTCAAAAGTATACTGTATTTGCAACGGAAATCTTTCTAAAATAAATAGAAATGCTGTTATAACTTATAGCAGCTGAACAATAGAATGAACCACTTTATAATTTAAAACAACTCAGATACAAGGGTCATTAAATATGAGTGAGGTGATCCACAGGAGATATAGAAGATGATACAACTTTGGGTCAGAGGTTAAAGGCGGCCTGCCCACCAAACCTCTCCGTCGGTAGCCAATTCACAGTTCTCTGGACCACACAATGGTGATTCTCGGTCTGTCCTTGGCCGTATAAGGTGTGGATCTAACATTGTTGAATGTGGAGACATTCTGGCACAAACCAAGGGTTAGAAGACTCTGCCCATTATCCGTGCCCTCTGGCCTGGTTGGGCGAGTCATCCAAGGATAGGCAGCGACTGTGCCAGCCCTGGGCCAGACTTCGCTGACTGCCAGCCCCCTTGTGCCACTTGAACAGAGTCAGCAAGCCATTGTTGGTTGATCTCAACAAAGCTGTGCTATACAGCACAAAACAATTGAACAATTGTTTTGATAAACATTAAATTAAAATATTTTTGAAAAAAGTTTTTACAAAAGTATGAAATATTGCGATATTGTAACTTGAGAACAATGGTTTTGCTGAGACCAGTGTTCAGCTGCCCTCCACCCACTGTAGCCCTCGCCCTTGACTGCCACTGTTTGGCCGGGGGCTTCTCTGGCCAGAGTCGACAGATCATGGACAGTTGGAAGAAAGACAGTATGGGGGCAAACAAAGGAAGGAAGCTCACTGCCATGCCCTTGAATGACAGCGACAGACAGATAATTGCCACCCTGCATATCCAGCCAAGTCAACTTTTCCTTTGCGTTCCTTTTGTCTGCCTTTTTTTATAAGTTAGCCTTTCTGTTTTCAAAGTCACTGTCCACCCTTTTGCCCCTGCTGTGACAGCCACGAGAGAAGTGAATATCTTTGGGCAGGAGAGAGAGAGCGAGAGAGAAGAAACAGTGAGCATTTTCTCAGCCGGGCCCACCGGCAGCCGAGGGAAGGAAAGGAAGATTAGCGGAAAGGGAAGGTAAAGTAAGAAAAAAAAAGACCGTGCAAGGGCCGCTTCAGGAGGCAATGGCTGGCAGCACAAAGAATGGTTCTCCTGTTTTTCAGCTCCATTAATATCTGAGCTCCAGCCTGCATATATTCCTCATTCATTATTCATGAAGCGACCAGGAAAGAACGCAAGCGGGAGGAAGGTGGTAAAGCAAAGGCCAGAGATAGTTCCAATCAGTCCTGGTTTAAATGACACTGAGTGACAGAGCCTGGGGTTTGTATGGCTGACTGTTCAAATGAGACATTGCGTCCTGATTAAAGGTCCACATTGGCCCACTGTTAATGACCACCAGGACATATAGCTAAGAGGCTGCGCCAATCGTAAAGCTAGCGACCACACTGGGTAACTAACTTATCATGGTTCCACACAGAAGCCCCGTGTGAGTACACCGTATACTGTGCTTTACTAACCTGGACATGACCTAAGAAGAAAGCAGCTGAATACATTTTAAAAAGCTTGCAAAAAGTCATAGATAGGGCCTTTGATTTAAAAAAGAAATACTCATTTGTTTTTAGTCTTTCAATTGGATTTAATGATTGACTTAAAAACATGGAATGTCGCATGCACACTTATCCTTTTAACATTTATGTTGGCCTTTGACACCCCCAAACTCTCTGTGAATTACATTGTTAACATAACTGATCAATTGTACAACATGTATTGTTTTATTCTCTGGGAAGAAGAAGCTCAATCAGCTGTGTGTCAGTATTCTGTATTAAAGCTTGAAATCATTTGTTCGATTATTTATTTCAGACAGTCAATATTAATACTATTCATTTTTGCTTTTGTGTGCTTAAACAGTCTTGAATTGAACTGAATTTGATGCTTAGTTGGATCAGTGAAACCACTGTCCCTCAGGCACTGATGTCACTTTAAAAATGGAACACGCCTTCCCGGATCATTGTTCAGAGATTAGCAAACAGAAATGATAACAAGCCTTCAGTGAATATGTTTGAGTAAAAGGGAATTTTTAAGCAGAATGTAAACTAAGCATTTTGCAAAAGACTCAAAAAATATTTTATCATCTCATGGGGCATCTGGTGAGTATGCCTTCACTTCACTGTCTGTGTGTGTGTGTGTGTGTGTGTGTGTGTGTGTGTGTGTGTGTGTGTGTTTGTTTGTGTGTGTGTGTGTGTGTGTGTGTGTGTGTGTGTGTGTGTGTGTGTGTGTGTGTGTGTGTGTGTGTGTGTGCGTGTGTGTGTGTGTGTGTGCGTGTGTGTGTGTGTGTGTGTGTCTATGTTTGAATGTGTGTGTGTTTATCTGAAGTCTCAGAAATGGTAATGCCCTTAACCCCAATGCAGGGAAGACTTAACAGTTGGTATTGACTTTGTGAACATTTACCATTGAGGATTCAGACTATTCAATTCTATTTCAACTGAGGGCTGCAGACGGAGAGGGAGGAAGTCCCTTGGCTCCATGTTGCTCACACACAAACATACACACTCCCATACACAGGCGCACAGCTACACACAGACACACAGACACACTCACACACTCACACTGCGTGTTGAATGTGTTATTCTCCAGTGATATCGACTCAATCGGATTTTAACCCCTCTCTGCTGGAGCCATACAGAGACAAACGCTCTCAACATAACAAAGGCTCCTCTGTGTGTGTGTGTGTGTGTAAGAGAGAGAGTGATAGAGTCTGTCTGTCTGTATATGTGTACTTTTTGGATAGTTGTTTCAGATGTGTAGCCGCCACACATGGGACTACAAATATGCCACTTCTGTCAACGTAAATCAAAATAAAACTACAAGTCCACATTTATCACAGACTCTTTCCTAATTTTAACAACTTGAAATCAACTATATAGTTTTAAGGAATGGTTCAACATTATTGGAAACACACCTGTTTGCTTTCTGGCAAAATTATTTTTGTGAGAAGATTGATACCACTGTCATATATGCTCATTGAATATGCGGCTACAGCCAGCAGCTAGTTAGCTTAGTTTAGCACAAAGACTAAATGGAGGACACAGATGTGGATACGTAATTTCAATATGTCTCTGCTGGCTTCCTGGCATGTGGTCCTGGCCA
The DNA here is from genome assembly GCA_949357725.1 of Hyperoplus immaculatus. Classification (NCBI taxonomy): domain Eukaryota; kingdom Metazoa; phylum Chordata; class Actinopteri; order Uranoscopiformes; family Ammodytidae; genus Hyperoplus; species Hyperoplus immaculatus. The sequence goes on from OX442357.1 coordinate 9,615,295, forward strand.
GGAATAAGTCCGACACATAATTCCCCATAAAACTACGAACACTGACTTGTTAATTATTTCGCTTTAGAGAAGCTGGTTGGGATACCTTTTGGTTCCCCCTTTTTTATAGTCTTACACATTCAATGCTTCCAACCTATTTTATTTATTTTATTATTTGCTACTCTCACTTTTCGCACAGTGGATTCTTCAGTCTCAGGCCTGTTCTTCAACACTGCCCATGCTCTCTGAGGGTTGACTCCACACGGCCACCAGGACAACCCCCCTTCACCCACCCACTCACCCACATCATTTATACATGTGAGCATTAGGACTTGTCACAGCCTCTCAGTCAGGCCCTTTATCAGTCCGGGCCATAGATTCTCATTAAAACGAGTGAATCCTCAGTCCCTGACACTTTGGCCATCACATGTCCACTCTGCCATCTCTCCACCACTGACCATTTGTCCGATCCAACTGGACAGATAGTGCTGGGAGACACTGTGTTATTGTTTGGCTCTCAGAGGGGGCCAGTGTGGCATTTCTTCACTGCTTTCATATCGTACTGGATATCACACACTTTAAAGCTGCTCAGCATACACAAAACGATACCCCACATTCCGACAATTAGTCAGAAAATCCCATCCCGAGCCCAAACAGTGTATTGCGTGTGCATCAGTGTATCTCTGCTTACTGTAACTTGACTGGATGATTGGCTAATCAGTTTAACCAGTGGTCAAACACGGTCAGGAGATAGCCAGTGTGTGTGGTCACTAGATAAGAGGGGCCAATCCTCGATGGCCAAGCTAGCTGCCTTGTTAGTGCTGGGTCAGTGAACTGCCATCCAGATTTCTAAATGGCCACTCAAAGCTTCAAACTGTGTGCATGTGTGTGTGTGTGTGTGTGTGTGTGTGTGTGTGTGTGTGTGTGTGTGTGTGTGTGTGTGTGTATTCGGTCTGTGTGTCTGTGTGTGTATGAAAGAGAGAGAGAGAGAGCGAGAGAGAGAGAGACTGGAGTTTCTCTTGACTTTTTCCACCGAAGGCTCACTGTCTACAGCATTTAACCAAGTCCCTTGAGCAAGACGTCACATTGGGGAGTTGTCTCTAAAAGCGGTGTTTGTATACCTGTGCTGTTGCTGACTTGAGATTAGAGTCAAGCTACTGAGTATTTTTTCACCGTCTGCATGGGATGGACAATACACACATGCTCCTGAGGGGACTCTGTTGTAATATTAAAGCAGGTGAATTATATCATTGGCATACACTATTTATTAGGCCTGAATAGAGGAGGCCTCACACCCTTGCAGCCCCTTGACCAAGTGTTCTCACACACACACACTCATCTCCAACCTGACCCCCACAACAGAGAGGCAGGGGGGTCGGTACTGAGCTGCTGCTGGTTTGACTGGCAGTTCATGTGTCCACAGAGACAAAGAGCTTGTGTGTATGTGTGTGTGTGTGTGTGTGTGTGTGTGTGTGTGTGTGTGTGTGTGTGTGTGTGTGTGTGTGTGTGTGTGTGTGTGTGTGTGTGCACTATACAGGCCCAGTCTGGCAGCAGAAAAGAAAATCCCCTGGGAGGGCCGAATGTTGGGTCAGGAAGAGAGGAAAACAAGTGCGAAGGAAGAAAAGCTGGGTTGGGGAGAGAGATATACATGGAAGACAGGTATCTATCTATACACATGGCAGTGTGTGTGTGTGTGTGTGTGTGTGTGTGTGTGTGTGTGTGTGTGTGTGTGTGTGTGTGTGTGTGTGTGTGTGAAATGTAAAAAATGGATGCTTCCTCCTCCACCTCCTGCTGAATCAGGTTTTACTTGGCATATGGGAATCCCTCTCTCTCACAGTCACATAGAAACATGCAGCATATGTATGTATGCGGGGTGAAACTGTGGTAGATTTTGACTTATACATTCATCTTGGTGTCGTGCATATATATTTATATTTATATATATTTTTTTCTTATACATCAACATTTAATGGCAGCAGGAGGGCCAGAGACAACACATTTTTTCACCTCAGTTTGAATGCACCAGATCTGTCACTACATGGGGGGTAGAGCGAATGTCATGGAGGAGGTATGTCTTTCTTCATCGTATCCATCCACATAGTATTTTAATTGGGGTCTTCTCTCCTCCGCAGAAAAGAGAGAGAAAGAGAGGGAGAGAGAGATAGGGAACAGAGGTGAGAGGAGGAATGAATCATGGAGGGGTGAGTGGTGGTGGTGGGGAGGGGGGGCTGAAGGAAACGTGCTACTCTGGGTTTCCATCTTCACCTCCCCAGCTATGCCGTCTCATCACTGTGGCCCTCACAATGACTTCACACAGACACACACATCCATGTGCATGCATTCAGCTAGCCCTTGGTGGCATTGTGTAGCGTTGTAATGGGTTTGTATTGGGTCTTATTGAACAATGGTGCAGCTGACTTTCCTTCTGTGCTGGATAATTCTGCATCATAGAAACACAATAATACAACTAAAGCCCAACCGTCTCCAAGTGACTGTCAAACCCTCCCTGAGCAATGGACAAACTGATAGAGCCTGAGAAATGGGACAGAGGATGTCTGTGGAGAGAGTAGATGTGTGTTTGGATGATATGTGTGTGTATATAAATATGGGAGTGAGCGTGTGTGTGTCTGTGCGTGCGCGTGCGCATGTGCGTTGTATGTTGATGGTTGATGTACAGGCCTGGAGGGCAAACGCTCCAGGCTTCTCTCGTTAAGAACCTGTCAGTCATCGGCAGAGAGGAACCAAAAGCAGTCCAAATCGCAACACTGAGCGCGTGTGTACGTGTGTGTACACATGTTTGTGTGTGTATAAAACGCATTCAGCCACTTGGCTATTCCCAAAAAAACAAGCGTGGAGAGAGCTGTGTGAAAAGGAGAACGGCTGTGGTGCAACATGAAGCCACACTGCCCTCCAGTGGTTTTCAGTTGCTTCACCACCACGGAAGACACACACCACATGTGTTGTGAAATTCTGGAGGTGGAGGCAGACCTTTGTCAATTAAGTAACAAAACACGAGGCCTGCTAGTTCACTGTGGAGATTTAAGAATTTTGAAAAATATCAAATATCTTTCCTGGATAAGACTGAGGGGTATGGCTTCTTGGAAACCGAATACTCAGTAGAGAGGATGCATAAATAGGCTTGCTGTGCACCAAAGAGTGCAGACAGGAAGGAAAAAGAGGAAGTGTAAAAGAGGTTGTTCTGACTCTAATCTTTAACACTCCTTACTGCCCTTCTGAGACGTACACGTCTCCATTTAGTTTAACAAACATATCGTGCAGACCCTACTATATACTTCTATAATCATATCTTTACATTTCTATAGCCATATTGTTATGGCTTAATGTGTAACAAACACTCGAAAAGAGCCAAGCCCAACTATCGCTTTCTTCTAATCCAGTTTATTTTAATGTACTCTCCTCTCCATAACTTTATCTAAAACAAGCAATTGAACTTGAGAAACTGGTCATATAAATGAATGTATTTAAAATGATGGATCTGCACCCCCCCCTGCTAAAGTCATGAGATCGAAACTTTTCCAACTTCACCTAAACTTGTTTCCCTCGTAAAAAGTAGGTTTCGTCACAAAAAGTTCATATTGTAAGCGACACACAGCAGGATTTTCCATTGAATTAATTATTGTTAATGTTTTGCATTCACTTGCATCATACTTCCATCTTCATAATGCAGCTTTTAAGGCGTTTAAAACTTCTTTTGAGAAAACAAACAGGCACATGTCGAAAACTTTGAATTGAGAATGACGGTATCCGAAACCCTTAACCCACACATAAAGTGTAGGTGCACCGTGCAAAAGAGTGGAGGGAAAATTGCGTGCAGCTTCTGGGTTAAACACACACACACACACACACACACACACACACACACACACACACACACACACACACATACACACACACACACACATACACACACACACACACACACACACACACACACACACACACACACACACACACACACACACACACACACACACAGGCTTGCATCGCCTGCAATCCATTTTCATCACACCTCCCTGTGGTCACAGCTGTGACTGCATAGAGGAACTAACAGCACAAACTTCAATAGTTAGTACATGGCCTCCCTCATCCAATGTCCTCTCTGCCAACTGTATGGAGCTTGGGAAAATCGAATGTTAGAGGAGAGGATACGAGAGACGAGGACATTGGTACGTAGATATAACTTTTGAGCAATAACTCAAGATTGAAGAAACTGGAATGAAAAAAAATATATAGATTGGGGAAGCTGTGACACAATTTCACATCCAAACCACACCCCCTTCCTCAACCCATACATATACATCCAAATCTTAAAATAGAGGCCAGAGTCACTTTACTTTTACTGTACACACCAACAATTATGTCCATTCTCACCATGAAAACTATCTGCCCTCTATCAAATATTTTATGTTTTATGATCTCTGCTTGTGACATTCACCTCAGCGGATTCTATAACATGAGACAGTTTACTCATGCTATAAAGAATACCACGTTTCAAACCTCTTCACCCTTCTATTCGCATGGGGAATGTACCTAAGTCATGGCTAGATTAGTATTTCAACTCTTTAAATCTTACCAAACAAAGGGACGGATGTTATGTGAAAGGAGAGACAGTGTGTAGTTTCCCTTCACCTTGCAGCTTCACAGCTTTCTCTCTGATGGATGTGAAACTGGGAGCTGTTATTAAAATAGCACTCACTAAGCCTGGCCCAGGTTATCTAAGGTTAAATTGTAAAAAGATAATAATAAAAAAAAAAAAATCACAAGACAAAGTCCTACACAATAACTATGTCACATCATTTCTCATATTTTTCTTAAGTATAAGCTGTGATTCCCCCAGTGTTTTGAAAAAATGTATATGATTACATTACCTGTTTTTACCTGCCTACATGTTAAACCGAAATATACTGCATTATAGTTTGAGGTTACGGAAACAATGTATGGGATTTTATTGCACAGATGTGTTTCAGAGTGATTGTTCATAAACAAACATACAGTATATGTATTAACTATACACCTTACCATTATACATGGGCAATTATCCAGGTTTCACTGGGTAACATGTTAGCAAACAATGTTTACGAATGTTCCTCTAGGAGCCTCCTAGAACTCTGTTACCCAGAAGCACCTACTGACTTGAGATTTACCTGTTTGAATCAGCCAAGTCCTCAAGAATATAGCTTTGTCTCTGGCTCGGTAAAAGTTTAAACAAGTATGATCATGATTTTGTGACACCCCAACTAGTTTGAGACTTATCGTGGTCCAATATGCGGCTAACGCAGGTGTGATGTAGAAACTTGAAGAATGCACATGCACTTATAATGAACTTTAAATTGAAGCAGGAGACATATTTTGTCCAGCAATTAGATATTTGATATGAGCAACATTTACATATTTATATTTTCTGGATTTTTCAATGAATGGAAAGGAGAAGGTGTACAAATATTTAAAGACTTACATCACCGGTGGAAATATAAAGGTGTGTTGAACTCTGAGATCCTATGTAGTATAAATGTGCAAACATTTTAGAAATCAGTTCATCCTAGCCTGACAAAAGGCAGAAAGAGTGTTTCTCTCACTGTCTAACCCTACATTTCCCCATGTATGACATCACACATGGTAAAATGAAGGGTTAGGATTAACAGGACAGCTGGGCCAAGGGAAGACTGAGGAAAGACTGAGGGAAGAAACATCTCATTCATTACATTATAATAGCAATTTTATTATGATGATATGCGGTTCCGTATGGGTGAAGTATTCCTTTAAGCAGTTACTAGTCTTATGAAAAAACACAGGTTTTTGGTCAGAGGGTGACAAATGGATCTCTTTATAGCTGCTCTTCTTTTGTAACTTTGCCAAATGACGTATCTGCTACTCCAACAAAAAATCATGTTCAACCACTTTTCAAAGCAAAATAAAATACATATTTTAGCCCAGAGTGTTGCAGGCGGAAAACGTTTTTAGCTGACACTATCCAGTGACTGATTCATTAAGGACTACAAACTTCTGTGTGTTATCAATTTTTTGTTGGTTCTAGTAAAGACAGTGGAAGGCTCCAATGGGCAATTGCAACAGTGTGTCATTGTGTTGCGTGACTCAGACCAAACAAAGTATATTCTTCACTCTGTGTCAACTTGTTTGTGTAATCGTCAAATTGGCACAAATGTCGACTCTGACGCTGAAAGATTAACTGAATATATTTTGGAAGTCAAAGGTTACTGCAACTTTACATATTGTCAGGTCACAGTGACCTTGTACTATATTGTAGCTTCTAAGGAGCTTTACCTTCTTTAAATCATTGCCCACCACCACTGTAATTTCACCGTTTGGCAGCATTTTCTAGTTTCTTAAATAAACGATAACTTAGGGCAAAGAGCAGAGGCATTTAATTAAAAACTGCAAATGCTTTGTGACTTGGGGGCGCTGGAGGTGTAGTGGTAAGAGCGTTCTCCCCTTAAGACTAATTCCTCACAGCATGATCTGGTTCGAATCCGACCTGTGGTCAGTTCTCTGCGTGTCATTCCCCTCTCTGCCAAATTTCATCTCTGTATCTCTGCACTATAAATAAAGCATTGAAAATAAAATAAAAATATTCTTGAAAAAAAACCCTGTCCAGTGATACTCGGTACATTTAGTATTGTGGAAACTGGCAGTGGGAGACTGGCATTGGTGGCATAATTTGATAGAAAAAAGCTGTGAAGTGATGGAAGCACTGAAATACAATATTCACAAGTACTGCATTTAACATGCAGACAACAGTGGGGCAAGAAAAGACATATTGCCATATTTGTCAAAAAAGCCTGACATTGATTGATCAACACCAGGACCTGGCTTTTCCTTTTCTCTTTAGTGACACACATTGGAGCAATTTCTTTAACATACCATTAAATCGGGATTAATAATCCATGGTCATGGGTTGAACATACGGTTTCCATAGACATAATGTCATGTTTTAAAATGAACTACAAAACATTCTTGTCTTCTATAAGATAACGCTTTTGAAACGCATACATATGTATATACAGTATGTACGTATAAATACTGTATGTGCTTATGTAATTTATATGTAGAAGGTGTTCTGATTGTTTGCCTTCTACTCTAGCACATTGTTAACTGAATGAAAGATCACATTGTCTTGCAGAGGTTGTCATGCTAACAGTATTGTACAGCCTCAAAATACACTTTGAACACTGGGCCGACGTACTTTAGAATATTGTTTTGGTTGCATCATACCACAATGAAGTATTTTATTTCTTCAGTGCGAGCACATGCAGTTATATAGAGGTGGCAGCCAAAGGGGCAGCCATGCTGCAATTTACACTCCATTTCTAAATGTACTTTCCATCTTTACAATAAACAGTGAGCAACTCTGTTTTGTAGATTTCGCTACATTAAGGAACATGCCCTTGGTTCTTTAAATAAATCCGTGTGAGTCTCGAGGTTCGATATAAGTCATATTTTCAGTTAAGAAAGCAAATGGGTAGTGCTTATAATCATTTAACAATGATGTCATATCTGGCAACTTGACAGCAATGGAAGACTGTTACATGGTTGCGTGACCTGCCTGTGTTCTCACACATCCAACAATAAAAACCTAATTCTTTAGGATTGCATTGACGTGATGCTGCTTGCTTAAGAGCCACTTCCTGATTACAAGAATCTATACTCTCAGAGGTGGTTGTGTCCACATCGCACGTGTTTCACTGGAGGGAAATCCATATTTAGATCTTCATACTCAAAATGTCAGTTAACAGAATCACTGTACTTTTCCATATGATTTCAGGTTCAAACTTATTTCCACATACAGTAAGTATATTACGACTAAACAGAGAGCAGCTATTGTGTGAATAGTTTCATCCCTTCAGAGGAAACACACATGCTTTTTTAAAAGATTTAACAGGATCTCTGTGGTCGTTTTGTATTTATCTTATGGACCATATATGCTATCAACATTCATATCATCCTCGCTACATAATAACGTGTACAGCTCCCTCCACTGTGTGACTGCAAAAATGGGTCTGCTTAGTTGCATGTATTATTGTCATATAAATGCATGCAATGGCTGAATGTGTTTCATTCAGATTTGCATCAGCTCACCACCCAGTGTGTGAGTCTCACTCCCTGGAGGGTTTCTCCACTCCTCTCCTTCCTCTTTTATCCCCCTATATTTTCTTGAGTTTGTAAACAGAAGTAAAGCGTTTTTGGCTCCAAGGCAGAGCATGATGATCAAACACCACGCCCGATCAATGACTTTGAAGAGATCTAACATCCCTTATAAATGTATTTCACAAAGAAGGGAACCAGCAGAAATGAAGAAATTCACTTCTGGAGCCAATGGCCACATGTTTTCTCTCTCTCTCTCTTTTGACTGAGAAAGAGGGGAAAAAAACAGCAAACACAGTAGAACGAAAGACGGAATCTTTCTTCTTTTTTTTCACAGTGCAGTTCCATCTCCTTGTGCGTTTTTTGATTGCATGGCCGAGCGACTGCAGGCCTTTAAGCTCAAGCGCAGGGCGGAGTCAGTGAGAAAGAAGAGGAGCTCCAAGAAAGTTTCACCAGCGTACGTCTGGTGTCTCAGATGTGAAACATTTTTCACCAAGAGTTTGTTCATTTGAGAACTGTCTCACCAGAGCAAGAGAATAACCCCGAAAGCTGTGTGTCAACTCCACCATTCCATTATGTTTATGTGTCTGTTGATGTGGAGTTAAACCGTGGATGTGAAAGCAGTCATGTATATATATATATCAAAACACAATCTTCGGGTTAAAACAAACAAAAAAAGGCCTCACGCTATAAAGCTAAACTTCACTCTCTTTTTTTTTCACAAGTCACAGGGTTTTCACACTTGAGCAAAAACCAAGTGAAGATAAGATGAGAGACTTCCTGTTCTTGGTGGTGTAGCTGCAATGAAGCTTCCTGTCAACCAAGCGCTAAGGTGAAGGCAGGCTCTTTTTGGCGAGACATCACTCCCATTCACTTGACTTGAAACCAGAGGCAAGGTTTATTAGGGTTTGGGGGGAACAAGTCCAGGAAGCTGCTTCAATTGATAAGACAGTAAAAAAGTATGTAGTTTTTTTTTATGGCAAACTTTTTTTTACTTATTTCTATCTTTTGAGTTAAAAATAGGACATACAGCTTCGATTTGGCTTGTGACATTTTCTGCCCCGTCGATCCCCCCACTAGGACTGTACTGTATGGTGTGCGGCTGCACACACACTAACTCCTGGATATGGCAGGACTCTGGTGTCTCAAGACCCTGCTGCTATGGGCCGGAATCATCACTTTGGCCAATTGTAAGTTGACATTTGTCTTTTAATAACGGCTGTGGAAAAGAAAATTGGTGTTCCAGTTTGAAGTTGTGTCCTTGTGTCTGAAAGTCTTCCAGATGAAAAAACAAATCCGTAAATAATGCAAAATGTGAACGTTGTAAGTGATGAGGTGATGATCTTTTTTTCTAAACTCCTAAACCTAAGTGTTTTTTGAAGTGGTAGCATATGGTTGTTGAGCATTTGATCGTGCTGATGAGAAAAGGTGAAACACTTTCCGCGCCTCAGATAGAGACACGAATCTGTCAGCACAAACGCCTGACAATTTGCCCTTTTAGAAGCGCTGAAAAACATCACCACACAAAATGTAATCATTTAAAGTAAAAACCGAGGGCAGAAAATGACAAGCTACAGTACATGGTGTCTTTGAGTTGTGCCTTGGTCTGTGCTACTTCACGTTTCTTAAACTTTCCAAATCCAAGAATATATAAGACAGTACAGCGCATACTTTTGATGTGAAAAGCCAAACATTTGACAGGTTTGTGAGCCCCTTTGGCAAAAGAATAAACACTTATGTTCAATCAAAGGCTGCTGTTAATAAGAAGACTTTTTAAAAGAGTGTTCTTTCATTTTGTACAAAGCTATGGGAATTTTTGCAATCATGTTTCTGTTCTGCTTTGACAGTGTGTGTGTGTGTGTGTGTGTGTGTGTGTGTGTGTGTGTGTGTGTGTGTGTGTGTGTGTGTGTGTTGGGGGAGGGGGGTGCAAGTGAGTGCCTGTGTGTGTGTTGGTGGGTGGGGGTTCACCTGTCAGAGATGAGAGAATTGTTTGGGGTGTGTCCCTGCAAGCTCTTTGCTTCAACCCTAGTGGCTGTGGGTGTTGTGCATGATACACATCTGAGTGTGTGTGTGTGTGTTTGTGTGTGCGCGTGAAAGCGCTTATGTGCGTGTGTTAAGTCAGACCCACCTTACTGCCTCTTGCATCACTCAGGGTTCTGCTACTGTTCCACGCATCAAATAAATCTGCTATTTTCACTTTAGACGTCTGTACATATCAGCTCAAATAAACCACCCGTGCTATATATTCACTCTGTTGTCTTTGATGTCACTCAGGGTCAGCGTTTGCCATTTATTTCTAACATACAGTATTTCTCAGCTAGTGTGCAAGATGAGCCATCATGGTACACTGCATCAATAGACAATTTATTTATATATGTCTTCATTTTTCCATTGATCAAGCATTCATTTTTTCACAAGTAAAACACTGTAGAGTATTCCAAAAGGGATTTGAAAATAGTAACTACTGTAGGCTATGTTATAAATATGTTTGTATCAATTTGATTGTCTTAATATTACCAGCATACGACCAGTAGTGGCAGTACCACCAAGTACTAAAACAACATTCTTATGTACTTTATATTAGTATTCCTTGCCACTTTATCAATCTATAATGAGCACATAGAATACAAATCATTGTTACACATTACAGTCAAATAAACTAACAGACAGTAAAGCAAAAAAAGATCAGCTTCAACTCGGACACGTACATCATTAAAATGCTATTAATGTTTATGCATCAGTTATAACTACACAAAACTGCAATATACTGTATAACAGTATATCGCTGTTGAAGGGTAATTTTGCCGTATTGTGGAATATTTTATTCTTAGGGATAAATGGTTATAGTTTAGTCTTTTATTCTAATTGACCAGACTACTTTCACCCAATTCCGGAAACATACTCAATTACTAGTCCTACATTAGAAATCTTATTCAAGTAAGAGTGTATAAGTATTGTCAGCTAAATGTCCAGAAAAGTATCAATGAAACCGTGAAATGATGTGCGTCCTATACCTTCGAAACATGCTATATTTACTTTTAATATATTTGATATGTGACAAAGTGCTTCCTCCCATCATACAAACTATTCTGTGTTAAATCCCATTCAAAACTCTGTAGAGTTCGATCAACCCTTCAAGGCCAAAGATGGTGTGAACACCAGTTGAACGTATACAAACCAACCGGGTAATAGATGCTGTGCCATATTAAGATGCAGTCTTTCAAGCTGTCTTTGGCTGCAGCGTGACACAGTTGTGTGATCAGAAAAAAAGTTGACCACTTCCGTGTTCCATTGTGAGTTGTCTTCGTTTCCTGGCAGAGCAGGGCTGAATGTAGCACCAGCAGCAGCAGCAGCAGTAGCAGCACACTGACACAGAACTAAAGTAAATGACTTGAGCCTTTGCAGAGAAATAAAGGGGAAGTGCAGTGTCTAAAATGAAGAAGTGAGGTCAGAAATGTAAAGCATGCTTCACGATTAAAGCAATTTCTGGAAGGAGGGGGAGTCTGCTCGTCTCAAATCAGGGCACGGGGCTCTGCTTCCAATGCAAATTATGAGAGGAAATAAGAGGTAGATAACAAAATACAGTATATGTATATAAAGTGATGGTGAACAGTGGTAGAGAGAGACTTAATCCAGACACGTCATCTTCGGGCCTTTATCATCTTCTTTCTCTTTTACTTGTGACTCTGGACAGGCTTACAGTATATCAAATGGTAAACATCACACCTTCATTTCACATTCGGCTCTATAGACACTGAAAAGGAAAACACCCAAAATACCAGGGAGGGTCCAGTTAAAAATAGTTTGGCCATTTCTTCTTTTTTTCCTAATATAATTATTTTGGTTATACGCAGAAAAAATTATTACACAATTTTTCCATCACGCGTAGAAGTGAAAAAACTAAAAGAAAACTAAAAGAAAAACTAAGAAGAATTACAAAAACATTTGAAAGGAAAAGGAAAATGTTATCAGTCACTTTAATTTGAACAGTTTTACAATGATACAAAGTGATACATGAGGTAGTCTTAAGTTAAGTGAAAACATAGCAGTATTTAAACAATGAGATAGAACAGAAAGACACTCAAGAGTAATTTCTAGATGTGTGAAGTCAATGCAAGGAGCATTGGCCCCTCAGCACTAAGCAAGTCAGTTCCACGGGTATACATGGTCAAGCACATGGATACCACAGTTCAGTAAAGGACCTCTCATTGCTGCGCAGAACTGCAATAATTGGTTTGTGAAGGAGGAGCCTGAATATCTCTATACCAAAATGGTGGATCTTTCTCTGTGTTCCGTGCCATGCTTGTGATATCACCTGGGCCAAGAGAGTATAGCAGTGCATAGAAATTAGAAATCAAATAGGGGACACCTTTTCAGTCAATAAGGAACTAACCCCACATTCATTGTACATGACATGCATCTGAAGGAAGTGAACTCTTAAATCTGACAAAATGGCTGATCTGTAGGGAACCATACAAGTGTTCTTCGGGGATGCTGAGATGTGACTATAGTTATTGGAAAGTTATAAGGACCCCTATAGTGTTAGAAGTTTCCAATCACATAGTGGAGCGGCTAAGTGCTTATTTTCGTCAGAATCTTTCAGTTGATGATACAAGCGCGAAAATTGGCATGAGCATTCTCCATGGGTCACTTGACAAGAAAATTGCCCTACACACAAAAAAAATAACAATTGTTTTGAAAATCCAAAACATTTCTCTGAGACATTTTCAAAGAGACTGCTCATGCCAATTTCCACGCTTGTATCATCAACTGATTGATTCTGATGAAAATAAGCACTTAGCCGCTCCACTACAAGCCACAAGTAAAAAAAAAAAAAAAAACCTTAGGAGGAAGACCAGGGGAAATTCCTGGTTCCTTATGTGAGGAGTCAGAAATGAGACGCAACTTCATCTACCGAAATGTATACAGATTTCCGGACATACTCTGATCGCGTCGAATAAAATCTATTAACCTTTTGCTATCATCGATGAACATGCTCCATAATGAGGAAGGAGGACAGAGAATGGCAATTTTTTTCAGCTTTAAATGCTAGAAAGGGATATTTGTATTGTTATAAAGTTGTGGCTGAAACAAATTTTATTTGTTTTTATAAAATGGGATCAGATTAAGTTTTTTTCTCAAAAGTAATTTGAAGCATACATAGAGCACAGTTGCATCTCTCAAACCTTTCACTGAAACAATTCATAATCACCCACTACAAACAATGAAGTGTGTGTGTGAAATGTCACTGCAGAGATCATGCATCTGTGCTCCATACAGGCAAGCAGAACACGCCAAAACCACATCCTGACACTCATTGTTTGACTGTCCCCCCTCACCTCATCATTCATCGCTCATTGCTATTATTGTAACGATAGCTAGCTTAGCATTTACAGTAAATGAATTATTAAAATCAGGGGCTAATAATATCATAGTAATATCATAATACAGTGTATGAAAAGCAAAAAAAAATACACAATCATTCATGAATGTGTAAATGTCTGATGTCTGGCTTATATTGAGTTTATATAGGCATAAATTAATATTTTAAACTATATTTGATGACATCAAAGAGAAAGTCTATTGTGAAAGTCCACTCCACTATGAGGCAGTGCTCTGTCCAAATAGAAACTCATTTTGTAACAATGGGAGGTTCAAGGTTTTAGTGCAAAGCAGGAAATAGCGGTTTGTCTTCTGAAATAGCAAGTGTGGTTGATTGTCATAGCAACCAGGAGCACAGCACTGCCACATGCAGAGCTTTAGAAGAAAATGATGGCTTCTTCCCCTTTCTGTCCCTGTACGAAGAGTTGTATCAGTCAGATGAAGGCCGACTTGCCCAACCCTTGAAGAAATTCCCTGTTTGTTGATGTCTTTTGTTTTGTGCTCTTTTATTACCAAAAGTTGCAGTCATTTACTCCATCCTTTCTCTTTTGTTATTCCAGGTCAAGCCCCAAATGGTAAGTTAGCTTATATATAACATTGCAATGTTATTTTAATCAATTAAATGTTAATTTCTAATTTCGCCTCTTTGTGTGTGCTTTATGTGTAATAGCTTTACCTCCAACGCACGCTCTGTTCATATAGGCCTACTGTCTCCTCATGGCCACAGCAGCAGCAAAGCCAGCTACATTTAATTAACTGAGTGAGCTCTACAAATGTGAATTATGTCCTCTTTACCCAATGGTTGACATAAATCCATTTAGTCACTCTTATTGAATTTGTTTGTTTGACTTTGGCATACATTTTAATGACACTTGATACACAGATGAAAATAATGTGCATGTATTGCAGCCGTGGTTCGCCCACAATAGTTTAGGTGGAGAAATGTGGGGCTACAGTTTATCTTGCCTACAAAAAAATTTATATTTTGGTCTGTTCTCATTTCAGAATATACTCAGTATTCAGTATTGCTTTGCAAAAAGGGTTTTAAAATGCTTAAGCTCATACAGTATGCAATAATCTGCAGTGGCTATTTTCTTTCATTTCAACAATAAATTCATAAGCTGGAGGTACTGTGACGTTTAAATTCCTAACAAAGGTCAAACTTTACTCTGAAGTATTTTCCTCTTTGATTTCTTAATATTTTCTATCTTAATTGTTAAATCAATTTGTCAAATGACTTGCTGGATAACATCTATTCTATACCATGATCAAAGTTCAAATGAGGAAAGAGCAGCAGTTCTGTGTGGAGTGCTTCCGGGATTTAGATGAGTCAAATCTGTCTTGGTTCATGCAACTTTTTTTCCATCATTAGAACTAGTAAATCACCGATAATCCAGCCGGTGAAACATGGATCTTTATCATATTTTTTTAAATGTGCTTTTTCTCTACCATCATCATCATCATCGTGTCATGACCAGTTTGAACATGACACTGTCTGGAAGGCTGGAACTAATCTGGAGTTTATTTTATAGGAACTTGTCATCAAAGTTGAGGTCAAACTTGTCTTTCAAGTCAATGCTCCTGAGCTCTGATTCAATAATAGCTTTTTATAATGGTTTTATTCTTCAATCAATAAATTGACTCAAATGCACTTGTGTGGAGCAAAGGGCTACGTTATGCCAACACTGCAGTACTGCCTACACCATACTGTGAAGGTCGGCTACCTTCAGGCAACCATTTTACTGGTTTGCTAAAGTAAGAGCGCATTAACTGTCCAAAAACAGGAAGTAATTGAACTCACAGCTACAGGTAACACTCAACCTACTTCCGTTTCTGCGTTACTGTGCACATCCAAATGATTCAAAATTTGCTGTTGCCCAGTGCTACTATTTATGTCTGTTCTTGTCACCTTTTGTCCTTGTTTCGTTTGACCAAATATGTAATTGATATAAAATAGAGGGAGGGTTAACAAGTAGCAACACCATCTCTCGAGAGGAAAAAGTATGTATGGGGTCCTCATCCTTCAGGCAAAATGCTACATGTAGTACCTGCTTATGAGGCGGGACTAGCCTTGTGATATTGTGTTTTTTGGGGGAATGTAGATATATCCGCCCTCTTACCTTCACGCACCACAAAAAAAACCCATTATACTTTCATCTTCAGTGACCAGCCTCGTGTCCACTGTCAGCTCCTTACCTCCACGCATCATGGCAGCAACCACTGCCATGCCCACAGACAACCCAGTCTCTTCCCACACACCTACACCCATCTCAATGCCAATGCTCGCCACAAACAATACAACTGGCATTTCTGGTAATGTATTCATCTTCAGATGACCTTGAAGAAATTCCATTTTGGAAAAAGAATAGCATTGTATTCGGGATGATATTATCTTGAAACGGTACTCATGCATTATTTCAGGTAGCACTCAATGTTAAGGTTAAGGTATTTGCACTTGAAGCTGACCTCCAGCATGCTCTCCATCCTACAGCCATCACTACTCCTGCAAACACCTCACTTGCAACCACAACCAGTCAAAACCAGACCCCACCTCCAATCACCACATCCAACACCACAGTGACTGCTACCACCCAAGGTTTGAAAATGTTCTTATTTAGAAGCCCCTCACCCATGTTTCATTATATAGGACTGTGATAAGAACGAGTTATTCACATAAATGGGGACAACGATTGCTCTAAAACACAGACAGTTGCTTCACTTGCAAGTTGCATTACATTTTATTTTACATAAAACATTTTATTTATATTGCATATTAATATTTTGTTCTTTCCCTTCCTTGTTTCATTTGAATGCACTCTTCAGCCACCACACAAGGCCCTGTTCAGTGTGAGTATCATTATTACTTTTCAAGATCAGAATTAGCTCTTATTTGGCAATGGAGCAAGTTAAAACGGCCACACGAACAAATTGTCGTGTATTCAAAAATATGCCAACACAGAGTTTATTTTAACTAAGAGATTTTGTAATTATGTTGTATTTTGCGAGCAGGCAATTACACCGTCCAGCCCATCCCCTTTGGCTTCCAGTTTAACATTGTGAACTCCACCGCCGGCAACTACACCATTTACATTAATAGAGGGGTCCAACCAAAGACTGTTAAACACTCCAATCAAAGCTCATCGCATGACATCAAACACTTGATGCCCTGCATTGAATATAAGCATAGTGTGACATTTATTGACAGTGCTGGCAACAGAACGCTCTGCAACACCACTGAAAATAACAATACAACACCGGATATGGGTGAGTGCAATTTTTAATTCATACTGATACTCTTTTAAATTGATCAATGAGACACAGAGACATTTGAATATCACTTGTGTTTTTTCAGTTGATGGTGCCATTACAGAGGGCAGCTGCAAGGACAAGTCTGGACATGTATGCTACCGGAGTGAATGGAACATCAGCTCTTTAATGTCAGCATCAAATAAAAATCCAGCTGAGCAATGCCCAAGTGACGACACAACATTCTGTATCAAATATGGTCTTAATGACACATGTACAGATTTGACTACACGTTTCAAAGACTGTGCAAACTCTTCCTTTACCCGCACCAAAAGTATCACTTTTGGTAAGCAAGATAAAGTTATCTGAATTTTGATTTTGATAAGATGGACATGTCATTTCATTAATATTACATTTGTCTTTCTTCCACAGATCTCTTAAATACAAGTGAAATAAAGCCGACAATCCCAAATGAACTTCCTCCAAAAATAGACCAACAATTACCTCCAAAATGTCAAAATATCACTGTTGATTACACCTGTCAGGGTAAGTGAACATACTAAAGTAAAGAGGAATTATCAGCCAGCAACATTATGAAATGGATTACATGGGAATTGGTAGAGTCAAGTTGCCAATTTGCCTCATTAGACAATCCTTCTGTAGTAAAACTAAAATAAATTAACTAAAAAAAAAAGATTTTTTCCTGAAACTGAACTGATCTGAAAAGTATTTATTTGCAAGAAGAACTTGATGTATGGCTTGGTTTTAAATATATTTTGTGTTGTTGTGTTATTGCGGTGTATGTGTCCGAATATGAATCTTGTCTAACCCCAAAGGACAACAGGCACTTACAAGGTACAACTTTTTTGAATAAATGCTGTCATTCTTGTGTCTACTCCAAAGGACCCAACAATAGCACTGTCCTATGGTCTGATCTGGAGCCTTTCACAGACTACAAATGTACTGGTAACATTGCGTACAACAACATCACCAAAAAAACAGATGCCATATCTGTCAACATTACTTGTGGTATGTTGATGTTCACTTCATCTCAGTAAATATGGATTAAAGGACAACACCAGATACTCAGTGTTACTGATGTGTATTGTTTTTCTAACAGATTTTGATTTGAATTTCACACCGGCAATAACCACCAATACCACGATTGATTTGAGATGGAAGAATGGGAGTACCAATTGTAAAGATGTCAACAACCGTACACTTCTTTCCTACGAATGCAGTTGTATTTCAAACCAAAAAATCAGTAAGTAAAATTATTTTTGATTATCAGAAAGCCAATCCTTTAACTGGCCAGTTATCAAAGTAAATATTAACATAAACTGGACATTTGAATCATGCTCCATGCTTACACAAAAGCCTTTTCTTTGATAGTAGGTGTGATGTAGACACCTAGAGATGAACAAAACTAAAATGATATGTGATACAGAATTTTCAGAGTTTGATAATAAAACAGTTTACAACTTGGAATTGTTCCTCACTTAATGATGCTTTTCCACCTGTTCAGTTTTCTGATATGCTCGCTTAACAGCACACAGTGTAAACTAAACTGTTAGCTTGCAGGGCCAGAGTGGATTGATTGATGGGTGACTGATTCAACTGACATGCAATTTGCTTGCACTTAACAGGTAGCAATCTGCTGTTGTTTATTCCCTTAATTTTGTCTTTGTTGCCTTGCTGTTCAATCAATCACAATGAAATAGCTCATGGAACTACAGAGGCAGTTAAAGTTAAAGGTCAAAAAGATCATCAAGGAGGATCATGTCACATTAAAGGACTGCAACTGTACACCGATTACACCTGTAAGGTCCAACCCATCTACAACGGCAAGAAAGTCGGCAGTTCATTTGACCTGCCGCCTTTTATAAAAACCAATAGTGGAGGTAAGTCTCCCAAAATAATATGTGTTACAGAACATTACAGTCAGCACCTTTATAATACAAAAAACAAAATGTTTGTTTAGCAAGGTTTTTTTATTTAGATTTTGTTGAATATCCAATGAACAATATGCATTCGCTGTCACTACTGATTTATCAGATTATTCTGCTTTATTACACTCTCTGTAAGTAATACACAAAAAAAACTGCAACTTTAAAAGTGAAACAATATATTAACTTCAAATACTTTATTTGTGTGTTATCCATTTGTTTCCTTTATTTAGCTGAAACATGCTCCTGGTTGAATAATGTAATACAAATCTAATTATCAAGCTTTGTATGTTTTGTATTAACATTAGTAGACAGACAGGACAATCAAAAGAACATCATGATGCTAATCTTTGTAGAAACTGAGTGTTTTGTTTCTAAACAGAAATGGGTTGTTTTTCTTCACTCTCTTACAGCACCAGAAGCTATAACTAAAATGGAAGTGACTGTTCTAGCGCACAATGTGATTAATGTAACTTGTAAAAATATCACACGTTGGAATGGACCCAAGTCACTATTCATAGCACGTCTTAAGTCTGATAGTCACTGTCTGGAGCAGGAGAAATCCAATTGCAGTTTTCAATTTGAAGATCTAAGTTACTTAACGGCGTACAAACTGGAGGTTTGTACATTCACATTGTTTTTGTTCTGGCAGGATTATTTCAACTTTATATTCCTAATAAAAGATTTATCTTCCAGCTGATCGCTTTCAACGGAGAGTTAAAGAGCATTCCCAAGACAAAAAATGTTAACACTCAGTGTACGTGCTGTTTTTGATATTACCACAAATTGTCTCATACTGTTCAGTTGACGTAATGCACACACATCCTTTTGTGCATTTTGTCTGTAACACAAATGCTACTGTTTTGATATTCACCCCCCCCCCCAATCATTTTACAGATAACGACAAAGCTGTCATTGGGTTTCTGGTGTTACTCATCATCATCACGTCTGTTGCTCTGCTTCTGGTCATCTACAAGATTTACATCCTGAAGCACAGACAGTCCCGGTAAGGATCGTTATCTTGTGTCCTGCATCAGATGGACTGTCACATAACAAATCTATACACCTAATACACCTGCTGGTTTTGAACTCCTAAAAAGGCAATGTATTTTAATTTACAGAAAATAGATAATATTATGAAACACCCTGGTAACTAGCATAGGGGAAGGTGCTGTGTATGTGTCATGGAGTTATGTTATGTAATGTAGAGTTGTGTCTTTTTTTCCATATGAGTTACAGTCTTTGAAATGAATCTTCACTTATGTCTTTGCAGGGACTTGAGTGAAAGCATGATGCTTATTTCGGCGGGAAGTGAGTAGACTTTAGATTTCCTGTTTTTTTTCTTCCCCGGACCAGATTATTATCACAATCTTTCGGCAGCTAAAAATGGCACTCACTTGTAGCAGCTACTGTTTTTTTTCAAATAATTTATGATGTTTGTAACACAATATAGAGATGTATTCCTTTATTCCCTCTGAGATAACTAACCTGTTTAAGGATAAAAAGCAGAGACACATATTCAATTATTTACTCCGAAGCAATTTATAGTAGGCTAATGTCTAGTAATAAATGACAGCATTATATTGTATTTTGCGCTTGCCGGTTTGCTGTTGCAGATGATGAGGAGAACCTACTGCCTGTTGAGCCAATCGCAGCGGAGGCTCTACTTGACGCCTACAAGAGGAAGCTCGCAGATGAGGGAAGACTTTTCTTGGCTGAGTTTCAGGTACATTTAATATCTGTGTGTTCTTTGTGGTATCTTTTATCAATTGACTGGTTTGCAATGAAGGTTGTACGTGCATGCTAATTGAGAGAAAGAGTGTGATTGCTACTCTGGAATTCCTGTTTGTTGGTCTTTGGCATCGGCAAATACAAGTCAATTTCTCTCTGCTTTTAGAGCATCCCCAGAATCTTCTCGAGGTACACCGTGAAAGAGGCCAAAAAACTCTGCAATGCCCCCAAGAACCGCTACGTGGACATCCTGCCGTGTGAGTAGCAGCCTGTCCAACAACACATGTGTGAGGAAAGGGGGGCGGGGGGGGGGGGGTTTGGGATGCAGATGCAGACCCAGGGGTGTCTCAAAGTTAACCACTAAATCGCAATTGTGATGGATGAGGAAGGGGAGAAAAAAACACAACAAAACTGTAAAGGGCCACCACAGGCTATACCTTTAAGAAATAAAGCACTAAAAGAGCAAAATGAACCACTGCTGCCAAGCTGAAATACACACAAATTACTAATAGGTGCTTGAAGACAGACTGGCACTAGAGAAAACACCAGAAATAACCTCTCATTACTTCTGAAGGTGAGATAATGAGCAGCACATAGCACTATGGTCTCAGGGCATATATAGACTCCCCACACCTGACCTCAATTAATATCAATCAGTGCCACATCCTGATCAAATTGTATTGTATCCAGAACGTTTACACAAACTTATTGATTCAACGGTTGTGAAAGTTTCTTCTCTCCCTCTCTCTCTTTTTTTAGACGATTACAACCGTGTCCAGCTGACCAGCGGAAATGGAGATGCAGGGTGGGACTACATCAATGCCAGCTACATTGATGTATGAGAAACACCCTGATCATATACTAAAGCTAAAACTGTTACTACTGCTGCTGCAGTCATAAGAATGATCAATCGCCATTATAAAACTCTTCGCAAATTAAAAGATATTTGAGCAAATAATTGTATGTGTTTATCATGTTTAAGGACTACATTTTGACCTAAAAACACAGCTTTTTCGACCTGAATAGACATAATTCATGAACATCTTTCTCACAATAATTACTTTATAAACTTTTTTTTATCCTGCTACAGGGGTACAAGGAATCCAAAAAGTACATCGCAGCTCAAGGTAAAGCAAAGTCTTTTCCTTCACACACTCAATTAGTTCCCTTGTGTAATGTTTCTGGTTAATACTCAAACAAATAATACACAAATAATCTGCCCTTGTGTAGAGAGTATGAACATATATATTGTGTGTTCTGTGTGTTGTAGGACCGAAGGATGAGACTGTGAGCGACTTCTGGAGGATGGTCTGGGAGCAGCAGTCCTCTATCATTGTCATGGTAACACGCTGTGAAGAGGGAAACAGGGTAAGAACAGAAGTTACAGTGGTTTTTTGTTTCTTAAATTATTATGTAATAATTGTCCTGTATGTGGCAGCAGAAAAAGCACTAATTCCCCGGAACTGTCTGAGTTGAGTTCGTCTTTCATATCGTATAGCTACTTGTACTGTATCATATTTGACTTATGGGTTAAAGTGCTCACTCAGCATTGTAACTGATGTATTCACTGATTTTAAAATGGGGTTGTCCTCGTTCTTTCCTCTCCTCTCGTAGGCCAAGTGTGCGCAGTACTGGCCGTCTCCACAGAGAGAGACAGAGATCTTCGATGAGTTTATAGTCAAGCTGAACTCAGAGGACCACTGTCCAGATTACTCCATCCGCCATCTCAGCATAACCAATGTGAGTCTTCATCAACAGTTTCGTACATAAAATAGCGCAATATGTGTCAGTACTTCAGGCCGCACAATTTGGATTTTTATTTGTGTGTGAGCATGCATCATGTGTGTCTATGTCAAGCCCAGCATATCTGTCCACCTTGATCTCAATCAATATACTTCAAAAAACACATCTGTTTATGTGTGTGTATATGACTTTGTTTATGTTTGACAAACATCTCTGACTGTGTGTGTGTGTGTGTGTGTGTATGTGTGCATGTGCGTGCGCACGTGCGTGTGTGTGTTTGCTTGCGTGTGTGCATGTTTGCGTGTGTGTGTGTGTGTGTGTGCAGAAACAAGATAGGAACACAGAGAGGGAGGTGACCCACATCCAGTTCATGAGTTGGCCAGACCACGGCGTCCCAGGGGAACCATCTCTACTCCTGAAACTGAGGCGGCGTGTCAATGCTTTCAAGAATCTCTTCAGTGGCCCCATTGTCATTCATTGCAGGTAGGAAAAAGGTCCCATAACATGCATGTCTGTTTGACAATGAACATCATTTCAATTGCAAAAAGTAAAGCAAAATTATGATCTGCTGGATGGGATTTCTTCGATTAAAATTTTCTTTTAACTGTTTGCTATGTAATTGAATCTACTATAATCTACTTTGACACTAGTGCACAGTGCATATGATATTCATATAATGCCAAATTAGACAACATACAAAAACTAATCTGATTGAATCACTTCAGTGCACCCCGTCTCTATTTTCTTCTAAACTAGTGCCTGACTTCCCCTTTACTCTCCACTTATTTGTATTTCAACATATTAACCCAACGTTATGATGTCATGTGTAGTGCGGGAGTGGGAAGGACAGGCAGCTACATTGGCATCGATGCCATGATGGAGGGTCTGGAAGCAGAGGGCAGAGTGGACATCTACGGTTACGTAGTCAGACTCCGCAGACAGAGATGTTTAATGGTTCAAGTAGAGGTAAAATATTCATTCTGATTATATTATAGACACAGTGTGTGTGTGTGTGTGTGTGTGTGTGTGTGTGTGTATGTGTGTGTGTGTTTTATCAGAACCACATGTGTTGATACGGCTTGTGTTGATATCGGTTGATATAGTATTTTGGGTGAATCCTCAGATCGCAAACATACAGGAAGTTAGTAGACATGCAACTAAACAAAGAAAATAGAAACGAGTCAAGGATACACAGGCATTGATACAGCGAACAAACATGCACAGTATACACATTATAGAAAATTTAAGACAATACCAAATTGTTATTATTTTTTAAATCTGTTTTGCGCATTTCATTTGTTTGTACACTGAGGGCACACCATGTTTAGGAAGTTTAAGTCTTTTCGTGTAGGCCAAACTGTCCACAACCAAAAACATTTTTATGTATTAAATCTGAACCAAACAACATGGAGAGATATAACACTCTCTGGGTGAGTTAGATGGGGCTTTCTAACCTTGGAGGGATCTGAAATGTGGATTATGTCGCTCAATAGCTCAGTTTGTCCTTTGACCATTTGTTCTATCCCCAAACTGTACATATACTTTGTTATTTGAAATAAGTGGATTTGTCCTCTCTTAGGCCCAGTACATCCTGATACACCAGGCGCTGCTGGAGCACACTCAGTTCGGAGAGACTGAGATCACTCTGCCTGAGCTCCACAGCACCCTGGGCACGCTCAAACAGAAAACATCCAATGAACCCACCCTAATGGAGGACGAGTTTGAGGTATGGCACTTTATTATTTATCTTATTGTCTATACATTGTGTGTGTGTGTGTGTGTGTGTGTGTGTGTGTGTGTGTGTGTGTGTGTGTGTGTGGGTGTGTGTGTGTGTGATCCTAATAACCTAATCATTTAAAACAAATTATTTTGCCATTCAGAGACTCCCCAGCTACAAAAACTGGAGGACTTACAACGCTGGGATTGCAGAGGAAAACAAGAAGAAGAATCACTCTTCAACGGTCATCCCATGTGAGTACCAGCTCAACGAGGACAAATTCAAATGATGACACTATAGAATAACAGCTTTATATCATATCAGTATACTAGTCTAGTGTGGTTATAGTATACACAACCAGAGTAAATATGTTACATTTAAACCTGTGAGGTTATGTATCATACTGTCCGACCCCTCAGACGACTACAACCGGGTGTTGCTGAAGCTGGACGAAGGACACAGTCATGACAGTGACCCCGAAGATGATGACGAGGACAATTCATCAGATGAGGAAGACGAGGAGTCCACTAAGTACATCAACGCCACCCACCTAGAAGTATGTCATTTTACAAACCCTTGACACCTTTCTACTGGCACCTGTCCGCCTCAAAGTGACCAGGACAAAAAATAATGTGGTTTGTTTAATTGAAACATGAACAACATGTGTCCCTGTCACCATCCTGTATATTCCTGTTGAAGCAGGAGCTATCTCATTGACTTCGAAAGAATTGCCATCTTTCGCGCAGCAGGCTGAATTTTTAAAACGATCACAAATTAAAATCATCACGTCGTAATTGTTCGGACTGTGTGCAACAATGGTTGGGATGTGTTTTTCTTGCCCACGCAGGGTTACTGGGGCCCACGCACCTTCATCGCAGCACAGACTCCTCCGCCAGACAGCGTGGCCGACTTCTTGTTGATGATTTTCCAGAAGAAACAATCTGCCATTGTCACGCTCTCAGACTGCAGTGATGGGGATGCGGTAATGAAAGCATCATGCCAAATACCATGCACATACAGTATAATGATGTGCAATCTTGTACCTTTCATATAGAATACACTCTATACAATGTACACGTTTGACTTCTTGTTCTACAGGAGTCTGAGTGTGTCTACTGGGGCAAAGACAAGAAAACGTTTGGGGACTTTGAGGTGGAGGTTTCAAGCACAGACGTCTCCCCGACATTCACCACCCGCAACATGCTGATCCATCACGTGAAGGTAAACACAACAGCAAAGTAGTCTGTAGTTGTAACAGAGTCTGCCCAAACCTCACATTTCGACGTTGCGAGCTGCTTTAACCCATCACCCTGTTCTGTCGACAGAGGAAAGAGAGTTGGACGGTGAAACACTTCCAGTTCCTGAAATGGGGGAGCGGAGAGGTGCCCGAGAACCCTCAGCACCTCACTGACATGATCAAGGACATCAAGCAGAGCTCCGGCAGCAGCAAAGCACAGAGGAACATGCATGTCCTGGTCCACTGCAGGTAAGACATCCTAAAAGAGAGGACGTCCTCCAGGGATCTTCAATGTGCACTATGCATACTGTGTGAACCATTGATGAGAAGCACTCCTTTGGTCACGTGATTAATCATATGCATGAACTGAGCCGAATAGCTGCTCAACTCAACTTATCAATAAGTGGTGTATTTTTCAGCAGAAGAAAAATGTTTGTTTGTATTTATTATTACTCAACATATCCAGTAGCAGTTAGCAACTGCAATCTAATGTATTCTGCCCCATTCAATGTAAGTAACGGAGTTAGGCAGGGAAGCATTTTATCTCCCTTTCTTTTTAATATTTATTTGGATGATCTTTCAAAGCTGCTAAATAAATGTGGAACAGGCTGTATGATCGGGAACACCATGATCAACCACCTGATGTACGCAGATGATCTGGTGATTCTTTGTCCATACAGTGCTGGCCTCCAACAGCTGCTAAGGGTCTGCTCCCAATATGGTGCAGACTTTGATATTAAGTATAACTCCAAAAAGAGCAATATCATGATCGCTAGAAGCAGGGAGGACAATAAACTGTTGGTTCCTGATTTTCTTCTGTTCGGTGCTGTCCTTAAAGTGTGTGAGGAGGTCAAATACTTAGGGCACTTTATAACTGCTGACCTGTCTGACGACAGGGACATCCACAGACAGTACTGTATGATGTATGCACAAGCTAATATGTTGAAGCGCAAGTTCAGTATGTGTTCATTGTCTGTGAAGACCACTCTTTTTAAAGCTTTTTGCACCCCAATGTATACTGCCCACTTGTGGCGGCGCTATAAGAAAAGCAGTATGCAGAAACTCAATGTAGCATATAATGATGGCATGAGGCTGCTGCTTCATATGCCACGTTGGAGCAGTGCAAGCCAAATGTTTGTCAGTGTTAATGTGCCCATCTGTCCTGCTGTGCTCAGGAATCTGATGTACAGATGTATGTGTAGACTATCGGAGTCATGTAACGGCATAATCACAACTCTAGTGAACCCTACAATGAGTGCGGTTAGGTTCACTTCCACATTATGGAACCATTGGCGCTTTAGCCTATATGCTAATATCTGAACACTCTTTGTGTAGTGTGGAACTGACAACTGGAGTCTTCTTTAGTCTTTTTTATTGTTGTTTGTCTTTTTTACTGTTTTTGTATTGTATTATGGACCGTTTTCTCTCTGTGTCTGGAATAAAAATTCAATAAAAATAAATATTCCTAATACTGTATATAAATAGGTATGAAGTAATGAAAATCACTATTACTTTTAGCAGTTTGATAGGGCGCTCTGCATCCCAATGTGACTTGGAAAAGGTGTAGGTAAAAAGATAAGTGGAACAATTAATTGTCGGTGTAATCTAAACCTTTTAATGTGTGTGTGTGTGTGTGTGTGTGTGTGTGTGTGTGTGTGTGTGTGTGTGTGTGTGTTCCCTCTCCTCAGTGATGGCTCGTCCCGTTCAGGGATTTTCTGTGCTCTGTGGAACGTTCTGGACAGCGCTGAGACTGAGAAGCTGGTGGATGTTTTCCAGGTTGTTAAAACCCTACGGAAGGAGAGACAGGGCATGATCTCAAGCCTGGTGAGAGAATAAGGACCCAATATCTGTCGGCACACACTGTCACAGCTTTAACCCCCAATGGTGTTCAGTTTGACAAGTAAAAGTGACTGTCTGGTAGTAGATTATGCTCTATTTAATCATTTTATTTACCTCCCAGTATCTGTTCATTGGTCTACTGCTGCAGGTTTTACCAAGAGATATAGTTTGAAAACATTTGTAATGTTATTAACGAATTTCACATCTTCACCATTATGCTTTTGCCTTCTTCTAGCTCCCTTTAATTTTGATTCAAGACAAGGCTGATGACTTCCTATATTTCTGTTACTATAAACACATTCCAAGAAAAGACACCAACCTCACAACGTGCTTGTTCCTCTGTATCTCTGACTTCCCTACATTGTCTGTGCCTCTTATATCCAAACCCATTAGTTTCTACTCAATATGTAAATCTTGAAAACAAGTCACTTACATTTTTTTTATGTATTTTTTTAAAGCAGTACAATAAAGGAACATTTCCTCACCTAGAAAAACAATGTTGCTTGTTTATGTGTTTCTAATTAAGTTTTAGACAACAAAAGAGGTCTAACATTTTATATGTTTATATCTTTTCATTGGATGTGTTGACATTTAAAGTTGTCTTCTGTTGCTCATTACAGGAGCAGTACCAGTTCTTGTATGACGCACTGGAGAGGGTCTTCCCTGTCCAGAATGGGGAAGTGAAAGCAGCGCAGGCCTCCGCAGCCGACTCCGTCCTGATCATCAACGAAACCCAAACAGCAGAGCAGCCATCCGAGGAGAAGGCTGAGCAGCCAGCCAGCACTACCAACAACGACCAGCAGGCTCCAGCAGAGAGCTCTAGGAAAGAAGAGAAAACAGACGAGCCCGAAAAAGTCTCCAGCCCCACGGAGACAAAGCCACAAGAGGAAACTGGCAATGGCCCCACTGTCACTGTGGAGGTCTGAGTGAGGTGGCCGGTTCAAGACTGTGCCTCTTTTTCTTTTTCTTACTTTGGGGGAATAAGCGCTTCAGCTGAATGCTTTCTTTCGATTACTTTATGAATGTATAAACATTGTACACAGTGTTTTTTTGGCTTGAGAATCTGTCGAAGAATTTGATCATATATGAAATGTGAAAATATGATATAAATGAAGTTATAAATATTTTAGTTGGAGAAATGATTTGAATATTAGTTTCTGTAAACAAAGTTTAATAGAAATGCTGTCTTCAAACTAGAAGTCTTGGCAAAATGCCTTTAAATGGTGAGAGACATCTAAAAAGTAAATATGAAGTAGATAGGTTTCTTGTTTCATATCTCATTATGAATCTTTACTTGATTTTCTTGCTAAATAAACAGATGCCGTAGTCTACATTTACATATATATATATATATACAGTATATATTCTGAGGGAGTAAGTCAGTTCTAAGTTCAAATGTTGTTATGTAACACTGTGCGTTTTCATTAAAAGAGACTAGCAAAGAAAGTCAATATGTGCCATTTTGAAGTTTTGTTTTTCATCATAGATAAAGACACCAACATCCATAACATCTTTTAAAGCCCCCCAAAAACCCATTCCCTCGCCCTTGGTTGTTACTATGATTGATTTGCCTAGGTTAAAAGTTTTGGTTTTTCACATTTTAACTTTTTGAGCTCTTCTCACTGGTTTGATGTGGCCAGGGCTCTGTTTGAAAAATGTCATATGTTTCAAGCTCAGCAAACCCAAAATAAAGTTAAAATAGAAAACATCAAATTTGCCATACAATACATATGTATACATAAAAGTAAAAACATTCCGAAATACAACATGAAAGACAGAGGAAGAAAGCTGTTGAAAATGTACAGTAATTTACTCTGATAAAATGAACGTTTTTCAATAAGCAGTTTTTGTTTGTGTAATCATTTTTAAAGGCAAACATTTACAAAACGTAAGACACAAAAGATAAAACATGAATGGACAATCACATTCAACACAAATCTGTCACATTGCTCTGATGAGGGCTGCATGATTCAGTTGATTTGCTGCCACAATTTCTGTTAAATCTCTAAAAATCAATCACAAATAGAATGACAATGTATAAAAATAATTATCTATGTATAAAAACCATCAAATACTACAGAATCTGAGGAAAAAAATGTGTGCTTCATTCAAATCGAACTTTTGATCATGTTATGTTAGAGGCTCCATAAAGGTTTGTGAACATTATAAAAACCCTGATCTATTGCAGCGCTAAGAACAAACATATTATTGTAGTGGTGTAGAAATACAGTCACTGAGGATTTATAAGCTTCCTACTATAAACTATCTGGCCTGTGATGTAAGAACATAGATGTTCACAAGAGTTAAATAGATAGGGAGAGCAATGATACATCGATGCAGATTTAATTGGCCTCTTATCATGTGCATATATCAGACTCAACAATACTTGGAGATGAGTCAAAATACAGTTTTTGTGCTAACGGTAATAAAATAATAAATGATTAATTAAAGACCCCAACATAGTTTCGGTGAGAAATAAATGCCAAGCACATGAAGAAATTATAACATATTCAACAGCTGCAAACACAATGGAGGAACTATTAAAATAAGTGATTTTTTAATACTGCATGGCAGTTGCTACATTATTGACTTTTAGTGACTTATTGTAATAATGGGGATTTAAAATCTCAACGATGTTACAGTACCAGCAACTGGCTTCATTGCAAAAATGGTAGTTGAATATTTTCAAATGGCCTCAGATATACCATTGTGTGCTACAGTTTGAATACCAAACCCTGCATCTTAATACAAGCCTTCTTATTACTTGTACTGTATTTAACACATTGTTGTGTACACATGACTTGTGCAACATCTTTGGCTCATTCTGTCACAGATTATTATTATCATCCATTGCTGGGCCTGTGGTGGGTCATTGCTATAGTTACACCTGACTGGACACACATTGACCTGAAGGATGTATACTTCCACTTGTGTCTTTATCAAGACTTAGTCATGATTCACCTGTTCAGCTTCACAAGTCACAACTAAATCACTCTCAAAACCTTTATTGAGACTATTTGTTTTGGTTTCAGACCAGGCAATCGAGTCTTGTTCTTATTAAAATCTAGCTGTCAGTGTGGCAGGTGACACTTTTTTAATTTGTCACTTTTGTTGCTTGACAACTGTTAATTTTCCCTCTTGCCCTCGTGGCTGTATGTTACTGTTTCCCGGCACTTGAAGGCACAGCTATATCATCCCTGCTTTATGTTGAGGACATGGAGTTGCGAGCTGAAATATTGACCACCAAAATCCATTATTGGAGCTCCTTTCCCTCTGTCCCTTAGCTGGTGACATGACTGGAATCAATCACTTGAATTCCTTGCATTTCAGTTGTCCGACCATTTCAGTTGAACGGGCGCCGCAACAGGATCAACAGCTAAACCCAGCTCATATCGTCAGGAACTACTAAGTGCATGGCCAGCCATGTTATAGTGTAACAACCCCTGGAAGCTTGAGCTATAATCTTCAGTCATTTTGTGGCCTTGCTGTCTGGTTTCTCCTCTGTGCTGCCGGTCGATGTGTTCTGCGTAGCAGTTGCAGGTCTGACTTTGGAAGCGTCAGGTGTGGCCTTGTTGTTGTCGGATTGGGCTTTGGCTGTCTCTGGACGTGTTTTGGACTTTGGCGGTGGAGGGTTGACCGGCTCCCAGAGAAAGAACTCATGCAGAAGTGTGTTGACAGCCTCTGGACACTCCATCATGATCATGTGACTGCCGTCTTCCAGGACCTTCAGGAAGGCCATTAGGAGGATCTGACAGACAGAAGTAAAAATCTGAGAAGTTTGACTTTGGAGCCATGAACAAGACTTTATCTACTTCATAGTTTGTCTATATTTTTCTGAATCCTTGCCCAAATCTTTTTTTTAGTGATTAATTTTGCAACCACATTACATTGCTAAGTTTGGTCTTTAAATGTATAGTTTTCTGTCTTTTCTCAGAGAGTAATTCTACACATGACCTCAGTATCTTTTGTAGCATCAGTTCACCCGTTTTAAAGTCTGAACTTTGGGGATTGAAAAAGGCGGCCCACTCACCTCCGCCATGCGCTGGTCCTCCTCCACAGGGACAAACTTGTCGTGCATGCCGTGAACCAGCAGAGTGGGCACAGTGAGTTCAGCATGGTAGACCTCGTCCCCCTCAGGCCAGTACTGCCCGCTCATCATGGCACGCAGCACAAACGATGACACATTGAAGGCATTGTTGTCTTTCAGCAGCTGCTTCTCCTTGGCGCCCTGCTGAGCAAAGCCAGCCCTGTAGGGGGCAGAGCAGAGGGAGATCTAATTGAATAACAAATAGCTTCCAAAACAAGACAAAACAAGAGTCTGGTGACATTAAACCATGGTTGAAATGAACACACACCGTGCCAGATGAAGATAGAATTAACATAAGTACCACAATGGAGCAAAGACAGCAACATAAACGTTTGGGTCTCTCAGTTGGACCAGTTATTATTCCTTTGATAAGAAAATAATCATGCTGCTTTTATGTATTTTACTTCGACATGAGAAAAAAAATCGATACCCCTGTCTTCTGGCATTCTCATTGTTTTTGGTCATTTTTGTCCAGCAAATGTGATAATGTGATGTGATGTGATGTGATGTATAAATAAATGTATACATCTATGAACGCTACTTGACACAGATTTAAGTTCATCTCTATTTCTTTGTATAACACTTTAAACAATCAATAATAAAAGCTAATTATTTTCAAATTAAAAGCCTAAACAAATGTGTCAGAACCCCATTCTTCACATATAATAGCATAACGTTGTTATGAAAAAATGCTTGGTAAGTAATATTTAATTTGGCTGCTAAAATGGTTTGTAGCAGTTCCTTATTGTTTAATCTACTAGTCGTGGACAGATCAACCACAAACAACTATGTTTGGTCTCAGTTACTGTTGCCTTGCTGTGTGTCTCACTTGAGAAAGCTCCAAGCCAGCAGCGGGGAGAGGCAGTGCAGCACACAGGTGGGCAGGTTGAAGATGGAGCAGAGACTAGGCTCCAGAGCTGTGGGACCACCTCCGTTGATCATCACCATCTTGTGGATCTGTTCTGGATACTCGTGGGCCAGGAAGGTACAGAACGACACACTATAGGCAAGCACAACAGCAGACTGGTTACAGGACAGGCTAGAGAACTCAGGTTCAACGATGATCTTTGTTTGGAGGGGGTTGCCTTTTATAAAGTGTGTGTGTCTGGAAAGTGTGTTGGGAGAGACAATTCTGGAAAATTACCATATTTTGAAAATGTAAAGTGTACAGCCACTGTGACACTTTAATGTAGAATGGCTGCAACATTAAAACAAACAAAATGTACTGTAGTAGTAAGTTACACATATCTCAATTATTTATCACATACATCAATAAATCCTGCAGTAATCAAATTCTATTTTTTTTTTAAAATTGTGAAAAATAGGCCTACACTTCCTCCCAGAGACGAAGGTTACTTTTTTTTTACCTGACCAACTTCCCCAAACTTAAGTTGCACTTGAACTTTTTCTAAATTAACCACTGTGCCTACACGTGGCTGTCATTAAAAATAGACGGTTCCGTTTCACAGGAATATCTATGTAAAGTTTGCTAACACAAGCTACCATTAGCCACCATAAGGTGCTGCTCATACCAAACCAAGTACAGCTGTTAATGGCAAAACCCCTGAATTTGTGAAATTAAACAATGGGGCATTCCAAGGCAAATGAATAATTTTTTTATAATAAGTTCATTGAGTTATACTTTCCTGTAAATCTTACCTAGTGTCAATTTAAGACGTCACATATGCTTTATAATCATATAAAACTGAAAACTTAGCAAATGCAGAAGCACTTGTGAGGCTCAAACCAGCTAATGTTTTCACATTTTGCTTATTAAATCATTAAGCAATTAGGCTCAAGCTCTTTAAATCGATCACACGTGCATGATATTTAACCATGTTCTGCTTATCCTGAAAATAAATCAGCTTGTTGAATTCAACTGTGTGTTAGGTGAATGTAGTGATCCGAAATTTACCCATAAGAGTGTCCTATGAGAATATTCCTCTTGCGTGCGTATCTCTTGAAGATAAGTCTCATGTCCTCCGCTAGGGCATAGAAAGTGTATGCAGCAGCTATCTGCGGTGCTGAGCTGGCTCCGTGGCCTGCCAGGTCTGCAGCAATCACCTCGTAGCCCAGCCTGGAGAAGTAGTCCAACTGGCTTCCCCAGATGTCTAGGGAGCCTCCCACTCCATGGATGAAGAACAGAGCCACGTCTTGATGTGAGCCTTTACAGGCCGATATCTTCCTCTCGCAGTCGATCACCACGGTGCGCTTGGGCTTCCTCCTGCGCCTCCTGGGTGGCTGCGATGGATCAGTGTGTGCATTAGCAGCAGGTGCCTCTCCTCCCGTTTCACATGTCCTGTCTTTCTCAGGCCTGGTCTCTGGGATGCTGGCGGGCGGCGAGGAGTCTGTCAGGTCCACCTCTACAGTGCTGTTTGGATCTCCGTTCTGGCAGGCTTTCATCTCTGCACTCCCCCTGTCACCCAAGTTCTCAATAAATAGCTGTCCATTACGATATACAGTGATCTTGCGTTTGCAGCTGACACTCCCACCGACCCTAGTGGGCTCCTCCACCACAGCCCGGTCAGGGATGATGTGTCGAACGCGCAACACGCGGCCCGGTTTCACCTCCACAAACTCAAAGCCGTCGGCTGGTTCTGAGGTTTCTACAGGAGCCACGGCGTTGGCCGACTTGGAGGTCAGGCAGCAGAGAAGACCCTCTATAAAGCTGGTCAGCATGGCTGCCAGTCTGTAGGGAACATCCAGATATTATCATCAACACACGCAAACATGAATGAAATAAGGTCACAGAAAGCCAAAGGCACATCCACTATAAAATTAACCATATTAACAAGCAAGTTCTCTATTGAACTTTAAATGATACTATAATGTCGTTAAAAACTGGTCAAATATATCTAAGTGCCAGCTACAATTCTAATCAGGTTTTGATACAGTATGTCCTACAGTGGTGAAGTATATTTGTTTGTGGGCCCAAATAACAGATGTATCTAAGCTCTATTATTATTGGCCAACAATACTCGTTGATGAATCTATCTAAATGCATTAATTTATACTAGTGGTGTTCAAATGCATTATATCAAAAGTAATTGACTTATATTTTAAAAGTTAAAGGAAATTTCTGGTAAAGAAGATATAGGACAGCCATTTACAACAAACACTCCTGAATATCCTACCAAAGTTGAGTCTGGTGGAGTAAAAACAAGCAATACAATAATGTGTGTGTGTGTGTGTGTGTGTGTGTGTGTGTGTGTGTGTGTGTGTGTGTGTGTGTGTGTGTGTGTGTGTGTGTGTGGTGTGTGTGTGTGTGTGTGTGTGTGTGCGCGCGCATCATATGAGCATGCATACCTTAAATGTCACACTCAGGAGGTAAACAAATGAGTGTTCCTTTACAATCTGGCATTTACTCACAACATAAACTCTTGACACAGTCTGTGAAACGTAGCTGAGCAGCATCTTCCCTCAGTGTGGACTTTGGGGGTATATATAGACAGGAACAGAAATAGCTCCCTGCGTTAAAGCTGTCTGCCATGTGATCAATCTGCACCGCCACTCCCTGCCATAACGTCACAGTCAAAACCACAAAACGACCAACTGTAAAGGTAACTGATGGTGCTTTGTCAAAGTATGGCCCATTTAATAAAGCTCCTTGAATCATATTAAGGACCAATGGAGAGTTAGATTATTACTTTGGTGTAAACTAATAGAACGAGATAGAACACACACACTTGTACATTCAAAGTCATGGTGGTCCTCACATGTTATGACACCTTGCTGAAAGGGGTTAAATGAGCACATCTGAAAAGGTAAGGATTTAGTTATTACACCAAATAACAACCACCTGCAATATCAAATTGCCTTCTTCGTGAGCTGCTAATTTAGAAAAAGCTCAACATTTTTCCAGGTTCAGTATAATGCATGTCTCACACAGACTACAGTCACAGAATACAGCATATTTGCTACATTGACAGTTGATAATCAGCCATGCCACCATAGCATAACAGCAGAGCAGGGTCTCCAAGTGTCTGTGCTGTTGGCATTATCCTGCCTCTCTGTTGCTCTGCTAAAGGGGATTATACTCTCGGTCTCTGTGTCTAAATCCACACAGCACAATCTGTCAATCTCCTCTCTGAATGAAAACAACTATCCTGAAAAGCAAACAGACTTACCCTGTATGTGACTGTATTGCATCTTTTTCTATACTTGCAGAATGCAGACCAAAAGCAACCGCTTTGATCCGGGGATCATGGGCACAATGTTATACAGCATTCCTGCTTCGCTGTCTATTCTCGTGCCCTTTCTGCTTATACTTGCACATCCTTTATCTAAACAGCAGTGATGTACAGTTCTGTGTCTGAACCGTTTAGAGGAGGATGAGCAGGCCATTTCAATATCACTGAGTGTGTCACATTCACCCCAAATATTATTCCTAAATCAAAAAGAAAGCTTCATGTGTAATATTAGAAAAACATATACATTTTTGCTACCATGGACTAAAACCAATTCAAAAACCCATTTTCTAATAAACATAAAAACTCCAAATCATCCAACATGTCCCCCTTCTAAATTGCCCGATTCCCCTCATCCACCTCAGGTATTATAATCCACTTTAAAACTGAATTTTAGTGTGACACAAGTCGTATTGTCATAAAAAAAAATTCATAAAAATAAGCTTGAGGGTTAACGTCCATGTCTTAACAATAAAACACTTCTCAACATGGCAATACATTGCATCCAATCTCTTAGTTGAGGCTGTAACAAAAGCTCTCATTAGGTTAAGGGGGGAAAAGCAAACTATTTCATGTGTACACTGCGATTATCAAGCACTGAAGACATCACAGTCTCAACACTGCCTTTTAAACCGATTGCTCCGCCTGACTGTACTTTTCCGTCACTTCAGTACAATCTTAGAGCTGTGTTTCATCAATGTGTGGGTTTGACTCCATGGGCTTCATGTCATTCATTTGGACAGTGCTGTATGATGACGCACTGCAGGGTGTTCTTCTAGTGTCTTGCTATAGTTGCTATACTGTTCGTGAATGGCTTCTGTTGTCAGCGGCTAGAGGAGGCAAAGGTTACATAACGATTCACGCAGGTCAAACACAGTGGGGACTGCTGAGCCTGTCATTGGGCATTAAAAACAACCGCAGCAGGCTCACTGTCAATGGACTCTGGCTTGCTCAATTAGGTCTCACCTATCATTAACCCTGGTCTTTAGACACTTCACTTGCTTGTTTTTGTATTCCACAATTTAATCAATTAATAGTTCCATCTATGACTGACTTCGGAAAGAGTTTCAGCATGAAATAACCACATCATACTATGTGTTAAGGGGAATGCCATCACTGTCTTGTATGCTGCTTTAAATGAAGACAGTGCTCGTTTTGGATGACGCTAATGGTTCCCCCCTTTTCACAAATTAGAATAAACAGAGTTGAAAATGTAACTCAGCAAATGAGTCAACGGCCAGAATAATTGTCCCCTTCAGTCAACTCTAGTCAACACTATTGCTAAATGTTATAGGCTATAATGTCATAATTTCATAACCCTCAACAATCTGTGCTGGTCAGCGCAACTTGATGTGCGTCTTGGCTGTTGCTAATAATCCACAGAATAAAGTAGGGTATGTCACAAAACAATCAAAATAACAACATAAAAACATAAATAGTTGGCAATAAGGAACAATGCTTACCTTTATATTTCCGAAAAAACTCCTGAATTGTGATCAGAGTGACGTTGTTTTCATATAGAAGCATGAAGGGAGAAGGAAAGCTAATCTGTTGCAGTCAATCCAATAATCTAATTTATCTGGATTCTGTTGTCCTGCAGTTAGCCTCCACATGGCGGCCAGAATCAGCCTGCTGCCAGCTAGCTCTCTGAGGTTCAGAGGTGGATGCAAATATCTGCGTGTCCAGTTCAATGTTGGAATATTGGTGACGGCGCATGGAGATGTCCGGGTGTTTTTAATCCATCAACTGTGCGAGTGAGTCTCCCCTTGGCTCAGTTTGTGGATGTGAGGCGCTGCCCCCTACGGCTTTGCGATGCGAGACAACCAGTGTAAACAACTGCCTGCTGAATTCACTATAACAGAGTAAATATATTTATATTAGTAACAACCTAATAATTTTATTGATTTTCAAAATAATCAATAAAATTATGCCTAGATGTTTAGCGTATAGGTTATGTAGGCCTATCTAAAGAGCTGAGATCAACTCAGCTATTAGTAGTCTACTTGAATTTTTTTATCATGGTATTTGAATAGCCTAGGCCTACTGGAATGCGGGTTTGAAGCATTTTGAATTTGGATTTGAAAGAATCATGTTGGAGCTATTTATGTGTTGTTATAGCCTAGTTCAAGTAGGATGTGGCCTACTTGAAAATATTACAGTTTGATAATAGCTAGGGCCTTTTTACTATTTACTGGTTGGATACGGCTAGTAATGAGAGTTGTTGTTAATTGGATAAAGGCAACACTTGGTGGAAAGTTTTTTGTTGTTTTGTTTTCATGTTGTTAGGCTAAAGGTTAAAAATAACTCATAAAAAGCGCTGAAACCCTTAATGATACATTACATTATTCAACTTTTTTGGTGGCTACCTAAACAGTCCCATGAGGCTTTAGTGGCCTTTACAGGCCCAGGCCCATTGGATCTTATTTTATTTTGAACTTGATTTTTTTTTTCATTTAGGCTATATAGCCTATTTGTAGGCCTTTAGCTCTTTATGGGGAGAACAAAGATGAGTAGTAGGCCTAGTGGTCTAAATAGTAATTGAATTTAAATGTTTAAAATATTGTCATATTCACTATTGTCTTATTCACTCCTCAAGTTACCATAACATTCCACAATGGTGTAGAATAATGTCTTTGTCTTGTTTGTGTTACTGTTGTTGTGTTGTTATATGGTATGTGCTGATATGGACCTGTGTGTCTGAAATAAAGTTGGTTTGGTCCCTGCATCTTCTCAGCATCATATCTCCAGCACCATAAGGAGCTGGTCCTGTGGCAGTTGTCATGGCTGTTGTTGCTAGGCAACTATTGGTATGGAGTCACAGATCCAGCTGCCAGGGATGTGAGAAAAGAATCAAGACCCAGCGAACCAGCAGCTGAAATGTAGGTCTCCCTCCAGCTGTCCGTAATTTAAATACATTTGAAGTTAATCTGCAAAGGGCGTAGGCTACATCAAAGAAGAGTAGATTAATTGAACACAACAAAAAAGCCAATAACTGCAACAATGCCTTTAAAAAAATAAATACATTAGGCTGATAAAGCCTATGTTTTAAATATCAGTCGATCATCTGCTTTAGGATGTGTCAGGCTTATTACTGTTTTTGTCTCTGCAATTCTAAGAATGTCAGCGACTGTCACACTTCTTCACAAGCTTTCCCACACCCATTCATAAAACAGCTATATTTATGTGGTCAACACACCAGATGGTCCAGCTAAGTTAATATACAGGACATGTCATTATTTATTTCTGACATAGATACCCAAAATTATACCAATGATAGTGATAATTATTTTTAGTCTAGTATTTGTATAGACTGTCCATGGTTTAGAAATATAGCCCATGTAGGCCTATTTCATACAACTGTGGGCCAATTTGTCATGGCCCTTTTGGTTCATGTGAGCTGATTGCACAATTTAGCCTGCATTCTTCGCTCCCTCAATGATGGTAGGCTATTGCCAAAGACTGCTCCTTTAATTGTTGTGCATATTATAAATAAACGATCTGGATCATTCAATTACGAATAAACTGGAACTTGACTTAATTTAACAGAATAAACCTTGTGGGAGTGAAAGTTTTCCCTATCAATGCTTTTAGGAGGGGTTCAGATATGTTATGTTTGGTGATTGGCTGTCAGGTGAAGCCTGGAGCAAGGTTTGGCCAATGGGCACTCTCGGGGCGTGGCCAAGGAAGCAACGCTACCACCTAGCCACCATGCTATCTTAAGTCCAGTATGAACAGTCCTCCTGACAACTTAGTTATTTTTTCTGGTTGTTTTGTCCATTTGTAAACATCGACGCTGGGGTCTACGATGGAAACGACAACTTGTGTGTGACGGCGGCTGTTTTCTTCGCCAAGAGGAGCCGATAGAACGGAGGTCTCGGTGAACTAGCCTGTGAGCTAGCGCAGCTAACCGTAACACACTGTCTGACTGCAACCACCACCATCACAGCAGACGCCGAGCCTGGTCCATAAGTGGACATTTCTACCACCATCATGGAGAAGGTACTCATACCACACAAGCCAGCCGTGTAACGCTATATCTCGCTGCTTCTCAGTTATTTGAGGGCATATGGTAACATCATAGACTATAATGGGTAATGGTAAACCAAGCTAGCTAACTGTGGATAGCTAATTGCTGCTAGCCACACCTGCTTCTACTGCTGGCATTCATTCACCGAGGCCAAGCCGACATCGACTTGTGTCCTAAGCCGTTCAGTTCTTACTCGCTAATATGATACCACGTGTTGTACACTCTGCTACACACTATATATCTGGTATCATAACCTCAAATTGGGAGGTGACAGGGAGAGTAGCATGCTCCCATGAGCAGGCCCCATTAGCGTGCATGGGTTTGCTGAGATAAGGGAACGCCCAGCACATACTCAGTGAGACACTATCCTGTATTTACAATCATGCAGGGACCGCCAACCTCCGCCTGTCTAACATCTGTATTAGAGCAGAGGTAATTTCCTTAAACTTTTGAAGGCCCACCCAAATCCACTAAATCCTTGTATCTATGTTATTTGGGGGGTAAAATGAATGCTAATATATGTATATGAAAGGTTTTAGGAATATCTGTCATGGGCATTGAATTCATTGTTCTCTAAAATAAGGCCTTCATTAGTATTAAAAATGTCTTGTCAGAAGTCTTAACAATGCTAAGACACGTGCTTTTATCTGGCATTGCGGTAGACTATTATGAAATGATTATGGATTACTTCAAGCTTTAGTGTAGCCTTTATGGTCAGATTAAATTCAGGACAAAACAAAAGACATTCACTTAACACATGAGCTGCAGTATAATTATCACCTCACCCTCTTTCCCACAGGCGGATTTCTTGAAAGGACTTCCTGTATATAATAAGAGCAACTTCAGCCGGTTTCATGCAGACTCTGTTTGTAAAGCATCTGTAAGTAGCCTATGATAAGATGACTGTCAATATCAATCCTTGTGAATACTTGATATGAATATGATGCTATATACAATTGTCTAAAATATCTTCCAGACTCGCTGTGATTATTAACACAAAATGCAAGAAATCACAACCCAAATAGTTACCTCTTTGTGTCCTGTTTTACAGAATCGGAGACCCTCTGTGTACCTTCCAACAAGGGAATACCCCTCTGAACAGAGTAAGAACCAAACATGCAGCTTAGAGGTCAAGATCAAAGCTGTGTGCGAAAAGTCCTACATTTAAAACAAAAACTATAGATAACCATAATAAGGTAACCGGGTGCATTTAAGGTGAAGTTAGCTATTCTGGAGAATGGTTATTGTCAAAATCACTTTTTTTTGTTTGTCAAACACAGTGAATAGTCCCTCACAATCCACTAGGAATCAATTTTAAACTTAATAACTTACGTGTTTTCGATTAGTATTTGTTCATCATGCTTCCAAAATAATAAATTGACAGTACAATGATGATTGTGTTTGCTCTACAGTTATTGTAACAGAGAAAACCAACATCCTCCTGCGTTACCTCCATCAGCAGTGGGACAAAAAGGTGAGTGTGCAGTTAATTTCCCAAGTCTGGCTTCACTTAACATTTGTCGGGTCTTAGTTGCCCATGGGCCTCATGAAACAGAAATTCCTGTTTGGTCTTTGGTAGCTGGATTATTGTTTAAAAAAAGTGTTTTTACTCACTGATTTATAACATGTTGTCTTTCACAGAACGCAGCAAAGAAAAGGGAACAGGAACAAGGTGAGGGGGACAGCCCAGCACCACCAAGGAAGATTGCTAGGACGGATAGCCAAGAGATGAATGAGGACTCATAAATGTGTGTCTTGTGTGTGTGTGAGAGTGAGTGAATGTGTGTTTTCGTACATATGGTATAGCCATTATAATCAAACAAAAACAAAGGATAATCCCTCCTAAATAAAGACTTCTGGCTGTTCTGTACTATGGCAGGAATGCTTCTCCTGGCATTAAGGAGTCGCCCATGGATAATTTGAGAAATTCCCATAAACAAAGCCGCCATTTATGATGTAAAGATTGTGAGCATAAACAATGATGTAACTGGAAAAGAAAAGTCACTGTTGGTCACTGAAACTGATTGAACAGAGCAGTCGTCAATGAGGGGATATTATGCCGGTGTTACTTGTCGTTATGTTGGCTATTCCCTGTGCGGGTTAGTAAAAGTGTCAAGTTTGTATGCATGCTGAGCTGTGAGTGTGAATAGTGGCTTGTACTGTACTATATGTGAAAAGTGAATGAATAGTTGAAATTGTGTCGGAGAACATTTAAGATCAGAGATGGACTTGACAGATTACGTCAGACACTACCATTGAAAACAGTCTCATATCTAGTGACTTGTGTAGCCTTCTGTCGTCTAGAGAGACTGTCCTGATTTGTGCAAAGAAAAGATTTTGTTACAGTTTTAATTTTATTTGAACTATTATTGTTTTATGTATGGCAATGAGCTTCCTGCCAGCCACAGTGCCCACCCTCTCGGTTTCACTGCCCACTCCGCAACCACACGGGGGCATTGCAACATATCTCCACACTGTTTGAATCAACAGAACCAAGAACGCACTGTGAACAACAGCACAACGTAGAGACAACGCTTCCAGAATCTCTCCCTCAGCTGTTTGTGTTTATGGCAGACATTGCATTTTCTCCCCCATCCTCTTCTGTCACTTTTGCTTTTGGGATAAATGTTGTGCTGGTGTTTCTGAGAAATATTTTGAACATAGTCTAGTACGAATGGGATGTTCTGAGTGTTAGCTGGTCTTTCATTAAAGCATGTGAAATGAAAAAGAAGGAAAAGGCTGTTGTAGTTGTAAGTTGTATTTTTCAGATTTCCAGTTGCACAACTAGGTAACAGCACAGATGGTAAAGAAGAATATGTATATTGTCTGGAAAAAGGGAAAAATAATAAATTGTAATGTGTGTATGTAATTGCCGGCTGCAGAATAAGTTCATCTAGTGGAGTATCTTTGTGTCTGCCTTTTTGTAAAATAATACACTCCCAAAGATACGATGGTAAAATGACCCTTGTGAAGGAGAAAGTAAGAGCGCCGGTATAGTAGGTGTTGCCCTTGCCTTGCATGTTGACTGCTAGATATGTTCTAGTTATGACACTCAAAGGGTTTTGAGATTTTGGCATTATCTGTGACTGTGGAAGGTGTTAAAACAAAAACACCTGTCATCGTGGTTTGGACCCTTTTGCCAACCCAGCTCAGGGCCTGGGATAGCTGTCCTGTTTGCCCTGGATGGATATGTCCTTAGAGGGCATGCTTGGGTTGAAGACAGCGGTAGTTATATTTTCAGCCATAGGATGCACAACAAGCATGTACAGCTAAGTGCAGTCAACATCCTGCCTTGTTCCCAAGATTCAGTTTGTATCCATGTCAAACTGTACACCATACTTTCTTTCTTATGTTTTTACTGCCCAGCAGAGTAACATCAAAGCCTCCTGTCCTTTTCAGTCAATGCTG
Organism: Hyperoplus immaculatus; assembly: GCA_949357725.1. Lineage (NCBI taxonomy): Eukaryota > Metazoa > Chordata > Actinopteri > Uranoscopiformes > Ammodytidae > Hyperoplus > Hyperoplus immaculatus. The sequence continues at coordinate 9,657,945 of OX442357.1, forward strand.
CAATGTGGGTTGACAGTGTGGCCTGTCTTCTTCCTACGTACGCTGTAAATACCGTCTTGTTTTTAAAGCGTAAATCAAAAATAACATCATGCTTCTGCTCAGATAGACTGTTCTACACCCGAAGCCTTGCCCCATCTTGTGTGTTAGGTCAAATCTGTTTTATTTTTATTTTAGCTTTGCTGCAATAAAACTGGATTGAAACTGGGTTTGTTGTGATGCGATTCCTTTTTAAGATTCTTTCTAATCCTTGATCGTAGGAGATTCCGATTCCCAACATTTGTGAGTGATGGGGGAAATGTTTGTGCAGGAAGAAATCGGTCACAACTCACGAAAGGCATTTGAAATAGTTTTTATTAACTATTCTTTCAGGTCTTACAAAAATATGACAAAATAAATTAAACTAAATAAATAGTCCCATTTCCCTTTTTTTTTGTTGTTGTACAGTGGTACATTGGAAGAGCGTATGTTCTGTAAGTGAGGCTTCCATGAAGAGGTCTTGAATCTTTAACTGAGGTTAGGGTCAGGTTTTTAAATGTAGCTGCGGTGAAAATCTCACCTGTTGAAATCCACTCCAGAAGAAGACAGCGCATTTACTCAATTGAGTTCTCTCCCACTGGTTACACATAGGCTGATGGTACTCGGAAAGTCTACAGAAGCCCATATCCTTTAAAGAAAACCCAAGTTTGGTTTGACAGTGACTTACAGACGAATAATGATTCTCAGCTGATGGACATTGGTTCACTGACTCCCAAAACTGTTCCAAGATCTGTTTGAAGACCTCCATGATAACCACATGCAGTACAAGTGTTGCTGCTGCCAAAGAGTGCAAGGATGAAAGAAATAAGTTGATTAATGCTGTCCATTTTTATCAAATGAAGTTGTACTGTAAGTTTTCCCTGAATAAGGAGCAACTACATACATGGAGGCAAGACCTAAACGTCACTGCCATGCAATACTATTATATCCACCTCTGCTTTGCCAATTGGCTTCTTATACTCTCAAATGATGATAAATGGAATCTATTGCATCGTGCTTTCACTCATCCCTGAAATCCAAATGCTGCAAGAATAAAAGGTTTGGATGAGACTTGCTCAGCTACGCTTACCATCCGGATCTCTATCCCTGTAATAACCTCTGAGACACTGATACATATTCAATTTCTCTCAGCCTTGCACTTCTCATTTTACATTTATGATGAACACTGACTTCCAAACATTTAAAGAACATACCTTATATTGAGAGTCAAATGATAGTGTGACCACACAAATGGACATCTTGCCTATTCCCTTATTGCATTTAATGTCAGCGAGATCCTTTTGCCCGTTTGTGGAAGTACATTTTTTTTAGGCATGTGATCCAAAGGTGGTCTTCAACTATTGTGAAGTTTTTACAGACGCATAAAAGCAGCCACAAAATATAAAATAAAAAAACTGTTTTGGGCTTAATGTCATCCTCACCCCTAGTCTAGACAGGTTGTGTTAGCACAGAGCAGTGGATGAATGAGATTATTGTTATGTTAATTGTGAGTCAGGGGAGATGGTTTTACATTAAATATGAGAGCTGACAGTGAAATTTGAGAGGACAGATGAATAAAGTTTGGCTTTGGGAGTGGGGATAATGCATGGGGGATGGGTGCTGCAGGTGGGGGGTTAGTCTGGACGTATAGTAATACATGTAAGTCCCCTAGTACAAAGTTTTATTGCCCAAGTCCTTGCCATAGGTGATGGTGTGGAAATGCATAGTTAATGTTTCTGTCTCTCGATCTACAGTGTGATGGCCCTGTGAGATTTTTTTCTCAGTGTGTGCACCTTATCTTATGCCAACACAATACATTACTTACATTTCAGCCTGGCACTCTAATATGCACACCCTGATGCTGTATATCGATGACTATCTGATGTTTGGGGTAAATAGTCAACAGTGAATCAGAACAAGTGGTTCAACGACAGGTTTTGCTATCCAACTAAACTCTGGCACCCCCCTCTGGAGACATCACAGAAGTAACTCCAAATAACATTATGCATATTCTGTAGACAGTGTTGATGTACTGTATAATGATTAATGGGATATCCAATACATACATCCCGGATTAATCTCGGAAAAATACCACTTTGGTTTAAAAAAAAGAGGAGGAAATCATCGCCACTAGCACTGCAGTGAAGCAGTGCAGCAAAATGGTGCACATAAAAAAGATATGGAGCTCAACAGAAAAAAGAGCAACTATTGTAAAAAAAAAAATCTGAATATTTAGGAAATCCCGCAGCTGCTGAGAGAAGGGGCAGGGGAGTAGATGGCATGTACCGTGTGAAAGGAGGAAATCAAAACAACCCAGACATTGCATAATGTTATGAGTCAGGCTGGTGTCGGCCCTCTCTCCTGCTAGAGGAAGAGACGTTTTCTATGCATTGCGTAGGTTTTTTTTTTTTTAGTGCAAATGTTGCTTCATTAACTCGTACGCTCTTTTGCAAAGTCTGGTTAGAGTGTGTGAAATGGAGCACCATCTGTGTTTAACAAGGGCGCTGTACCGGCTTGGATGGAGAACAGCACGCAACAGGCTCACAGGCTCCATTTTCTCAATGTCACCTTTGTCTGATAATTCTTCATTCTTTTTTATTTTTTGCTTTGCCTTGTCTCTCCTTTCCTCTTGCTCTCCAGGGAAAAATACTGGCATGCGACAGCTCGACTTGTGCAGCTCTTGACTTCCTTTTATTGACAAATATGCCACCGTCACAGAATCGGAAGAAGTGTACAAAGCTCAGGCATCCCCTCTGCTTTGAAAATAAAGCTGGTGATATATCAGGGACGCTTACTAAGGGAGGGTGCGTGTGACGATTGATAAGAATAATTAAACACTGACTGATATTGCTTTTCCATTTTTCCACTTCGATAGGGGCCTAAGAATTCCTCACTGTTTCAAATGAGACAATATCTAACGATCACTTGTGTTGCAACTTGCAACAGCAAAAAACTCTCTCAGCAGTTATTTAATGTTCAATCAGTGATCCTCTCATACCACGCTATACATTTTTTGGGGGAACGGGGGGATGACTAGAATGAATCAAGATACACAGCTCTCTGCTTTAAAGACTTGAAAATATAAGAAACGCAGCTCATGCATTTCTTTATTGCAGACAAGGAAGGATTTGTATGTTTTTTTGTTGTGTGTGTGTGTGTGAGGGCGTTTGTGTACGTGGGTGTGTGTGTTGTAATTCGTTATGGTAGAAAGGCTTACATCTTTCTCATGAAGCCTCTATTTCTTCTGTCTCTCAGCAAAAAAAAGCCAACCCAAACTCAGCTCAAATGACTTCCATGGTTCCCTCTCTCTGCTTAGAGTACCTCTACACACAGCCTGTGGTAACACAGGAGGTAGGTCTTCTCTCACAGTAAACACATCACTTATTCTTCAGTTGACCTGTACGTTTGTTCTCCACGGAGCTACTGAACTTTAGAGCCGGCCGGGTCCAAGTCTGTCAAATGTCCGTTCTCCGACCCTTCCCCTCCAGGCGAGGGGATCTCGTCTGGCACTCCGTTCAAGTCAGACCTGGATGGTTGTCTTTCTGATGCCTGCGATGATGATGATGATGATGATGAAGCCCCGTTCACACACGTCCCCCCCTCAGATTTCCCAAAGTTAAAGAGCTTCCCAGGGTTGAAGGCTTTGCTGGGTGACTGGGAACGCTCCTGAGAGCTGCTGCCACCTGACGCCGAAGAGGACGATGACGCCGTTGCTGTGGCATTAGCGGCTGCGGCGCTAGCGCTAGCCGCAGCACCTTCCTTCTTACTGTCGGGTGATTTGAGGAACTTGAAGCTCAGGAAGCCAGGCAGTTTGGGCTCGTTGCCGGTGGGCGACTGAGGGGAGCGGGCACCACCACCACCACCACTGGAGGAGAACTTACTCTGCAGCGGCATGATCTGTTTGAGCTTCATCACGTTGTTGTTGGCCAGTAGAGAGCTGGGTCTCTTGGGCTTGTCCGACCCGCTGGCCCCGGACCGGGACTTGCTGCCGTGGCTCTTGTCGTGGTGGTGATCCCCGGAGGAGTCGCCCTTGCCGCCACCGTCGTCGCGCTCCCGTTCCCTGCGCGCCATGTGCTCCGCCTGCCTCTGCCTCTCCTCCTCCTCCCTCTTCCTCCTCTGCAGCTGCTGGTAATGCTGCTGCGCCTGCCGCTCGTGCTTCTGCAGAGTAAAGGAGAAACATTGCCCCCACAAGGTGTTTACATTGATTAACATTACCACCACATTTACAAGAATCAGCACTAAATCTAAAAGCTAACCATCGCAACACTGCAGTGCTGCTACCCGTCTAACAAATGCCTAACTATAGATCCAGCATTGGTACTGCAGAGGACACTACAGTCAAATCCCTTTTTTCATCTTTAAAAAAAAATCTTCTGAAAATTGTGTTTCTCAAATGTTTAATTTCTTAAATATCTCCAAAAGTGTATGTACCTCCAAAAACAGAGCGGCAGTGCCGCAGTACTGTGTTTGCAGCATCACGTTTGGCTCCTATGATGACTTGATGACTACTGCTATGGATTTTTCTATAGTACAGTACATATTGTAGTCTTTGAGGGCTTGTTCGAACTTCCTGAATACTTCTTGTACATTACCTAACATCCATCTCTTGCAACTTTTCCGCGACAAATACAAACTTGTAATGGTCTCATCTTTTACCTTAAACGCCTCCCTGCGCTGATAGTCCAGTTTAGCCATCTCCTCTCTGACCCATGTGGGAATGTCAGGGATGGACACGTGGATGACGTACTTCAGGAGAATGGCAAAGTGCTGCAAGTAGAAAGAGGAGGTTTGGGATGATATTAAACATTATGGAATCAAAATGATTTAGCACATGTTAAAAAACAACAACAACAAGGATACTTACATATAAGAAACATTAATTAAAAAAGGAAACCCATAAAAAGCCACAATCAGATGGCATGTTAGGTTCCTTACAACTATTCAACAATACATAACATGAAGAGATAAAAAACCATTATCTGACACAACATAATTTGGGCCTTGAAACTTTTTTTCTTGTCTTTTAAAAAATTAGGCTAGAACAAGCTGCAGGCCGTTTACCTTTATCTTCAAATAGGCAGGAACAGAGCGAATCTGATTAATTACAAGAAGAGAAACATGTGGAGAGCCGTGATCAGTGTTGCCACAGTTACTTTGAAAAAGTAATCTGATTACTGATTACTCGTAACTCCTTAAAATAGTAACTTAGTTACTTTACTGATTATTTGATGTTAAAAGTAACTAAGTTAAATTACAAGTTACTTTAAACGTTACTTTACAGGTTTTGAAACTCATATCTCAGTTTAAAACATGTACACATTAAGAATCATTGAAAATATATAAAATAAAGCTTGTAGGCTAGTAGCTGTTTTCAAAATAATAAAAATTATGGTTTAAAAAATGTAATACAAAAAAAACCCTTTTTCCCCCCATGAGAATAAATGCATTCCTCCAAAGTGCAAAGACAGTAGCAGTGTCTTTAAACTTAACGTGCTTGGCCCTTCACTCTCATGCATTAATTTTACTTTTCTCTGCGATGTCTCATGTGTTGATAGACCGGTCGCCATGTGACTATAAGTTTCCAAGTTTTAAACACTATCTCTTCAACGTCACCGTACCCGAATCCTAAATATCCCCATAGCAGAAGCTATATTTCATGGGGGGGAAAACGTTTGTGTTGCGCCACAGTTCAGTTTAAACTCGGCCGTAATGCTGCTGCAAACACACACGCACACACACACACACTGCATGTCAGAGACGACGGGCGCTACCAAAAAGACGAGAGGAGCGGTTGGAGCGGTTGGAGCAGTTGGAGCGTTTAGAGACACATGCGCGCATATTTATTTACATTATATCGCAATCGCAGTCATTTGTGCAGTTATGTAAAATGTTTTACTAAGGAAAATGACAGAAAAAGTAACGCACAGTGACTTTGATTAGTAACTTTAATCTGATTACTGGTTTGGAGATAGTAACGCGTTAGATTACTCGTTACTGAAAAAAGAGGTCCGATGCCGGTAACGCGTTACTAAGTAACGCGTTACCGACATCACTGGCCGTGATTAATCTGTCCATGCTTTTAATGGGAACGTTGGAAACCCATTTCATGAACACTATCATTATTTATCTGTACCTTTATGATTGCCTGTCTGGTCAGCTCTTACTGTAAGTAATAGTTAAGAAGCTAGAACAAGCACACAACAACAACGATATGTAGTATACGTAGTAACATATTTAACATGTAGCATTTACCGTGTCTCTGAAGGTAGACAAAAAATATACACACACAGATGTAAACTTGTTCGCACCCTACAAGCCTGGCACATTCTTCTGAGAACCATACATTTTATAATAATAATAATGATATTTATATAGCACCTATAAAAACAAAGTTTACACAGTAAACAGACAGACCCCACAGAAGGGCCAGGCACAGGCAAAGTTACATTAAAACAGCTTAAAAAAGAGAGAGAAGGCAAGACACTTCAAAACAACCACAGGAACACAACAAACAGAGGCAGTAAGACAACAAAATAAAATCAGATAAAACGACATAAGAAATATGAAAAATAAACAAATAAAATAAATAAAAATAGACAACACTACACACCAAAGGGTAGGAACAAGCTGTGGTTTACCTCGAGGATGACGATGGAGATGATGGCCATCTCAGGGCTGAGCCACGGGAAGAGACGCTGCAGCTGTCCACACTGACCAATCAGGTAACAGTTCACTATGATGGCAATCAGGCCCAAAGCTTCCATCGCAGACTGTGAAGTAAGAAAAAGCATACAAAAAAAACAAAAACACATAGGCTTAAGTTTGCTGTTTTGTTACAATGACGTTTGGAATTTGTGCTATACTCTAGACCTAAGAACGATTTCAATTCAGTTCTGTTCAGTTAAGTCTATGCAGTAACTGGCTAAGTATAACTTTTAATTGATCAAAATTAAAAAATGTACATTTACATGATCATCAACTGTCTTCAACTTTTAAAATAGAAATCAAGCCAGTGTGTAGGAGCCAGTAATGTAGTCAATAATCTAGTTACTTGCCAATACATAATTACATTTCTGAACCAATTACATAAAAACTTTTGGCCCCTAATGTTAGACCATATGACATTATTGGACAGGTTTGAAATAACTGGAGCAGTTAATGCAATAATATACTTATATCACTATATAGTATCACACTTCCATGGGCACTTTTTTGCTACCAGCCAATAATGTAATGACATAATTGACAGTTATTACGATAATGGTTCAGAATTGTTATTATGTTATTGGCAAGTTATTCCATTATTGCTACAATGTTATTTTTACTTGTTACTATTTTTATCAGTCGATTAAAATTCCAGTCAGAAAAACCTCATGGTTCTGTTTGTTAACTTTCAGACCTGCCACTGGCCGATGCTCTCCACTCTGAGTCCAAAGGGCCTCTGCAGACCGGTGCACAGCTTAAAGGCATCACTTCGGATCTCTATGATGTTGTTGATGAGAGCGCACATGGCGGCCAGGGGGAAGGCCGAGGAGAAGAGCACCACGTAGCCAAACTGGACAAACATCTCTTGGTAGTCCTGGAAGGTGTCCTGAGAGGGGGCAAAGTGGACTCTTTTTAGACCACAGTCATGACAAGACAACACAACTGCATTTCTATAGACCAAATCAATGCACAGTGGCAACAAAAAGATGTGGTTAGCTTGTTTAGCTGCTATATAGGAGTGAGTTTTTTTTTTACTTCACACTCATGACACTAATGTGGCGTCATGTAACTGTGACAGCTGAGGGATTGTGTTGGATTCATATTGCAGTGCTTCTGTAACACGTGTATGAAACCTGACCCAAGTATGGGGAGAAAGACATGCAAGTGTTCCCCAGTCGTTTACTTTGTAGTATACAATGTTATTTTGTTATTTTTCTACCTATTCTAATTAAAACAAAACCATTTCCGACGGTGAGTAATTATTATTCACAATCTTAGTTTCATGTAAAACCTTGAAAACAAATGTGTCTACTAGGTGTTGGACTCATGTTCTTGTCTATTATGACAATATTGCTAATGATACAATTCTGCCTATTCCTTGAAGAGATTTGGTGAACAAGGATCCCTGCAAGAGCTGGGTCAATCCGTTCAAGTGGCATGAGTCGCCTCAAGTTTTCCAAATACATTTCTACTACTGAAAACCTTCCCAAATCCCGCTAGCTGTTGCTGTCAGCTTTCCACATAAGCTGATCTCGTTATTGGTCATCATGCACAAATAGCAGGGCTGCTTTTTTTCCAACAGCGCAAGGTTGCAGAACGCTTTCAATTAAGCTTTCGCTAAAGGTAGTTCTTGAATTGCAAAACTTAAATGACATGGTACACAGCATGTCGTTCTCTTTGGCTGCCACTGTACAATGAACGGATGCTGCAGTTGGCTTATTGCTTAACAAGCTCATAGATGCATGAAATAGTTTCAGATAATATGCGTTTTCTGGAAAGCTGTAAGAGCGTCCTTGCCCCAGCCCTAACTTGCATGCTTCCCAATCACGATAAATGAACTACTATCACGATAACACACACATTGACAACCTTTGACATTTAAATGGTTTAAAGTGCGGCCCTTTAAAAACCCTGGGGACGAGGTTAACAGAAGAGTTCAAAGCAGTTCATCTTTCTTACGGCATAGGTCTGCATGCAGCTCTCCATCTCGGCCTCAGTGAGCGTGTTGCCCTCTCTCTCTTCGGGGGGCTCCATCCAGGATTCCCTCTTGGTCTTGGGCTCCACTCTCTCTACGCTGCGGCCTCTTCTTCTGTGTCTCATTGATGTGCTGCTCTCCGGCCCAGCAGGCTGCGGGGCAGTGCTGGAGGAGGCCCCAGCCGCAGCATTGAGTCCCTCGACCGAAGCGCTCCCTCCTCCCCCACCTGCCTCCTTCACATCATGGATGCCATTGTCGTCGTCGTCATCACACATCTCAAACACAGACGCGGGGTCCATCCCTTTCTCCACCATAGTGGGGCTCCCCTCCTCCAGGAAACTGTTGTCCATGGGATGCCCGCTGCAGGCCGGCCTTCTGTCCACCTTAACAACAACAGCACATTAGAAAACTCCAAACGTCACAATTACTTTCACCCCTAAACCGTTACTAGATTGCCATTACACCTGCGTGTTAACCCTTTATAAATGGATGTTGTCACACAGCTAATACCTTCTCTATGAAGCTGACTTTCCTCAGCTTCAAACCGCAGTCGATCAGACTTTCCTCCTCCGTCTCCCCCTCACTGAACCTCCCACTGTCGGCCTCGTCCCTCTCCCCTCCCTCCTCCTCATCAGGCACCCCGCATCCACCGTTCAAACACTTCTTCTCCCTGAGACAAGTTGAGGGGACAGACAAAGTGTACTGTATGTGCAACCGCTCACAGTGGTGTTCTCTTGATGTTCACAAGTGCAAATCGAGTGTTTTTCATTCTGAACCCAAGCATGTCAGTTTGTAGTGACTGTGTGTCTGTGTGAATGACACATGTCAACCAATGAATGTAATTTTCTTCCCACACAGACTATATGAGAAGGTTTCAGTTTCTCTTCTGCTTCGGTAGAGTTAAGTTAAGTTAATCAAATTTTGGTCAATTGTACACAGGGCAAATTGAAATGTTTCTTTTCGCATATCCCCTTACAGTGATCTACTTCGGAGGGGGTCAGAGCGCAGTGTCATCCATAGTAAAGCGCCCCTGGAGCAGTTTGAGGTTAAGTGCCTTGCTCAAGGACACAATGGTAGAGATGGTGGGCACTGTAGATGTAATACCAGCCACCACTAGTGTTACAAATAACACCCTCCTGTCCGGTGCCGGGGATCGAATCGGTGGTTATTGGACGGCCCCTCTATCCTAGGCCATCCTACCACCCTAAAAGGATTCATTTCACCTCTTTCTGACATCCCACTGCATTTATCAATATAATTTAAACATAAGTAATGTGTTTGACCTTCTTTCTGACTTGCCCAACCCGGGCCTGGTGCCCCTCAGCCCCGGTCCTGGCATGCCCTGGTCCGTGGGAGAGTCCTGGGCTTTTCCAGCTGCCAGCCGGGCATACTTCAGCAGCACTGAGAGCAGCAGGTCCCACACGGCGCGCCATGTGAGCTCACCCAGCTTGTGGCGCTCGTACAGGTAAGGCTGCAGCACCTCCTTCACATTCTGAAGGAACTGGCGTATGATGAGCAGAGTGGCCAGCATCTGAAAGCAAAGAAAATAAGAGAGGGCCGGTGAGAAAAGGATTAGCAGACACACTGAATAAACATCCTGTGAATATGTTGTCTTAAAGCAGAGATTTGAAAAAAATAATAACTGGGAGCAGTCCAACAACGGTTTTCTGGACAATGTGATTCACTGTACATACATTCAATAATCAACATTTCAATGGTGTTTGATGCATCGAGGCCAATGACAGATGCATATGGACTCCTTTCAGTGTATCTAATCCTGCACTTTGCAGAACAAATAAGATAGGAAAAAAAGGTAACACTTGAATCTGTTTTTGTAATAACAGCGTACTCGAGTTAAATATGTCAAAAAAGAGCAGTCTGACATAGGAAGACCTACATACACAACACACTACAACACTTGAACTCTAATAATATGCCAGCCCAGGATAGTTCATTTGATTAACCTTTTTTTTTTTTTTTTTAAACTTTTATTTTAATGATTTTGCAATTTTTTACATACAAACACAAAAAACAGAATAAGTAAACACATACAATACATACACCCCCCCCACCCCCTCCCTCACATAAACAGAAGAGAAATAAATAACTAAGACAAAATGATTAAGAAAATAAGCTGTAAATAAACAAAAAACAAAACAAAGCTAAAACCAAAACTGGGGCAAACCTCACACATTCTAATTCCCTATGTGCTGGAGCACTGGGCCCCATACGGCGGAGAATCTGTGGGGGTGGCCGGACAGCTCATATCTCAGCCTTTCGATGTGCAAAATGCCCACCAGTTCCCTCAGCCAATTATCGAACTGAGGGGCCAGGTTGGATTTCCACAGCTTTAGGATACATCTTTTAGCAATTACCATGCCATAAACTATGATTGTACGTGCATTATGGTCCAATTCCAGGGCTGTGGAATGACCAAACAGAGCGGTTTCTGGATCAGGGGTTAAGGAAACATTTAAAACATTAGAATACCATTGAAATACAAGACACCAAAAGTTGTAGAGATTTGGACATTCCCAAAAGTGGTGAGCAAGTGTACCCTCAGCAGTCTTACACCTGTTACATAAAGGTGAAAGATTTGGTAATATGTTATGTAGTTTAACCTTAGAATAGTGCAATCTAAGTGTGACCTTAAATTGAATTAACTGAAGCCTCGAGTTTATAGAGCAGGATTTTATGCTTTTTAGCGCTCCCTCCCAGACATTGTCAGCTATTCCAATGTTTAAGTCTTTTTCCCAGGCTTGCTTTATTCTTAAAGTGGATTTGTCCTGCCGGTCTGGTAATATTACAACCCCAGTGACTGTCGGACTGCTGCTTTGTTTCCAGTTCTCAGCAATTAACCTGGCAAGTAAAATATAGGCTGAACGATGTTATTTGTTTATTTTTTGTGAAATCATTTGAACATAATGTTTTGTATTTTCATGCTTTTCATTTTGTTTTGTAATTTTGATATGTTTAAAATAAATTTAATCAATCAATCAATCAATCAATCAATCAAAAAAAAATGTTGGCCAAAAAATATTAATAACAGAAGAACCCAAGTTGTAATAAACCAGAGTGATCTTTTAACAATCAAAATCAGGCAGCAGGTTTGGTCTTTAGCGTTTTCATAAACACCCTGAGAATATGCACACTAAGATTAGCAGCATCCTTTATTGACTTTAATCTAAAAATGTAATTGTTTCCTAAGTCAAATAATGCCGATGCGCAATATACACACTATAGCTGATAGCCACCACAGCACAGAATGCAATTACAAAACCACAATACATTCCTCACAAGCACATGGACAGAATGTTATTTTCAGTCAATAATGGGAGACAGAAATTTAGCAAAAGGGGATACTGTTCCCCCAATGCTGCTTACAGAATCAGGCTGATGACACCAGATAGTCTTTAATTGTAGACACTCCAAAGGTATCCACAAGTGTTTTTGCATGTCTCTAACCTTCGGAACAGCTGTTTGTTTCCATTCATTTCACTTCAGTATAAAAAGTAATTGAGAAAAATTATGTCTGCAGACATTTGTCAGTGTTATTTTACTCTTGCGTCATAATGTTATGGAATGATTGACAAAGAAGAAGAAAATACACCGTGAAAATATTTGTATCTCAGCTTGTCATCAGGCACAGGAAAACTACGTAGTCACAAGACGTTAACAGATTATGACAAGCTCAAAGAGGTGGCACTCTGGCTGAGAGCGTAATAGAAAGTGAGAGACGGAGTGAGAAATGGAGGCGTGAGTGGTGAGAGTTGTATCGGAAAAACTATTCACAACAACTTAATGGAAGGAAAAAGAGCCTGTCAAAAAAATCCACACTGAGTCCACGTGTGCTTGTTTCAAGGAAACAATCACACACAACCACTTAACTACCTTCACTAGGAACGATGCTGAGGTGTCACAATAGAAACAAGTCATTCAAACAATTAGACTAGAGTTGAAGTTCTCCACCACATTAAACTGCAAGGTCTTCAAAATATGGCGTTTTTTAAAAGCAAGGAAAAGGTAATGGAATTCCTTGAATACAAAATGAAACAACCCAAATGACCAAAGTTGAAGTCGCAAAGGTTTTCAGCACACAAATATGATCAAAACTGCATAGTATATTATTTCAACAGAGACAGCACCAGCGGCATCTTCCGCAGATTGAAAAATGGACGGATGTGCAGATCGATGATTGTGGAAATCAATGCATGTAAGCAGAGAGGGCAAAGGCTTTTAAGGATGGGCGTATTAAACCACTACAGATGTTAGAAACGATATGAATTACTGAATCTGTTGCGTTAAGGAGAAAGATTAGAGCTGGACTTGAGGTATTTCTTACCTCTTTTAGCCGCTCCATGTCTTTGAGGTAGAATCCAATGTAAAAAAGGCTGAGATAAGAATTTACAAACTGAAACTGCAAGAGAAAAGAAATGGAAGGAGTAACTTACAAGAAAGGCATGTTTTAAGAAATATGCTTCTAAATAAAAATGTGTTGTGTAAATATATCATGCAATAAAAAAGCCACTCACAAGAACCATTTTGATAATGAGATTTTTCTCATAGGCACTCTGGAGTCTATAGTTTTCTGTGGAATAAACATGGAAAAACATTTAAATATATACATATAGTACACAACTACTACAAATCATCTTTCCTTTTGTACCTACTTAACCACTCATAGACAATTTTATATATTCAAGAGGAAAGCAGTCTTATCAAGATTAACATCTGGAGATGCACTGCTCTGGATGGGAAGAAAGATTTGGATCAATCTGGAAGCATGACTCTCACCCATGTCATTGAGCCAGCAGGCAATTTTCCTGTACACCTCGTCACATGCAGTCACAGTGATAGCCAGCATGATTTTGGGGATGAAGCGGGCTAGCCGAGGCATTTCCTTGATCCCCATCACAAACTCCTGCAGAGACACAACACAACCAGCTTTGTTTTACCTCGGAGAAAAACATCCAGCAATTGCTTCACTCTCAGGACCAACATTTTGAAGGAGACTGTGTTTCCTCTTACAGAATAAATTTTTTGTCTTGCAATTTTTTTTTATGTTTGAATAAATATGCAAATTTAGCAATATCTAACTACACATTTGCATGTCTTTAAAAAACAAAAATCTTAATGTTGGATAAAGCCAAAGTTAAAATCTTTATTTAATTTTTACGAATAATTAGTATCCAAAGTTTTTAGAGAAAAGATGTTTGATACAGCCTTTTTTTATTTTATATATATAAAAAAATGCTATGTACAGGTCTTCAAAATGCATTTTCAGCATGTATGTATGTTTATGTATCATAAACGAGACAATTAACAACATAAGAATAGATCATTCTGTAATAACCTTCAAAATAGTGCTAATACTAATTTAGGACCTGTTATCACACCACTAGTATGAATGAAGACAAGTTATGGAAGCAAAATCGCAAAGAATCTCGGAATCCACTAGTGCTTGAAAAAAACAATGTTTTTGCCTGCAGTTTCTCACCTCATTATTATCATCATCATCATCATCATCATCATCATCATCATCATCATCATCATCATCATCATTATTATTATTATTATTATTATTATTATTATTATTATTATTATTATTATTAATAATAATAATATTATTATTATTATTGTTGTTGTTATATAAAATGTTTTTGCAATCCTGCTGACCGCCCACTGACCTGCAGCTCGAAGCAGATGAGCATGACCAGGAAGACAAAGCAGAGACAGAGGATACAGATGGGCAGGCTGACCAGCCACCTGAACACACGCCTCCGCCATGGAGGATAGTAGAACTCCTCACATCCTGTTACGGGACTGCAGCGCTTCACTCCCTAAAGAAAGAAAGAAAGAAAGAAAGAAAGAAAGAAAGAAAGAAAGAAAGAAAGAAAGAAAGAAAGAAAGAGAATGAGAGAGAGAGATCAGAATCAGACAATGCTCGAAACAATTGCTCATAGTATAGAAACACACATAGAAAGATACAAGTGTAAAGAATATGTGCTTAAGGCCAAAAGGTATAGCCAACAATAAAAGCTATCAATATAATAATATAATATATAAGAATAAGAAGTAAATAAGCAAGTAAGAACATTAGTCTACAATATGTACACAATGTTAATACAGGAAATAACTTGAAAATGAAGGTAGATTATAATAATAAATAATAAGTGCTAAGTGTGAAGGGTTGTAAAGATGACATAATGGAAGGGTCTGAAAGAAAAAAAAGAGAAGAAGACAGGAAGATGGAAGGAAGGAAGATGGCAGGAAGTCGAGAGCGTTCGTTTTTCTTTCTCTCACCCGAAACTGAGGCCGTGGCTCCTCCAGGGATTCAGACGGTGTGTCCAGTGTTCCCCACTTGTAGGCCAGCTCAGCCCCCCTCCTCTTCCAGCGCTCCAGGAAAAGAGTGGCCCACACCACGTTGAAGAGCGCAAACACCACACAGCAGATGTCCCGGCTCGTCTGACAACCAAACCCAATCAAACACTCAGGCGTTTAAGACATACGATCAGCGGGCGATGATCACTTTACGGTCGGTGTTGTTCCTAGAGTTGCGTCAGGCATGCAAAGCTCCACCTCCACTCACCTGATCCGACTCGGTGAGCATCCACAGCACGAAGCCGATCACGGCAGGATATAACATAGAGGTGGTATAAAATCCCAGCCAGGCAAAATACATGGCAATCTTCACCCCAAAGTAGTCACAGATGTCATCTGTTAAAAAAAAGGGTATTGACAAAATTAAGAACAAGGAACCTTGAGAAGAATCAGTGCTTTACACTAGTGGCACAAATATTTGTTGTGTACTGGTTGTACTAGAGGTTTAAGTTTTGCTCCACTGACCTAAAGGTTGTTTCTCACAAACAGCCTGGACCCAAGACTTCATCAGCTGACTGAGGATCCTCTGCTCATGGAGAGGAAACACCTGCTGGATCACACCTCGCGCACTCAGCTCTGGGACTGCACAGAGTATCAAAGCATCACATTGAAATGACTTCATACTTGGTTTGATAGAGAGAACCCAGACATAAGAAAAAGTAGATAGTAGATCAAAAACAAACTATTGACTACAGTAAACCATCAAATCCATCCAAAATTGGTTTCTAATCAGTTTAAACCCAACAAACCTGAGGGATTATTTCCAACTATTTTCAAATAAATGTCTTAGCACACAGTATAGAATAAGGATGCCAACTTACTGATTGGCTGGCCCTCTAGGAAGTTGATATTATGAAGCACCTCCCCATGTTTGGCCCGTAGATTTTCCAGCCAGTATTTAATGATGCTTTGCCTCTCCTGCAGCCAACGAGAGGAGGAAAAGAGTTCAAAGACGAGTCAAGCCTTGACGGCATGTGGACTTGCATAATGTGACACTGACCTGTGAAGTGAAGAAGCACAGCTCGGTCTCGATGTTCTCGTAGATGTAGTCCTCCTCACAAGAGAAGCTGCGTGTTCCTCCGCCAAACTCGGGTTTCACTGGTTTCCTTAGTCCAATATCCTCAGCGCCTCGCAACAAACTGTGGGACAATAAAGAGAGACTTTCAAACAAATAACAAACAATACAAATCCAGTTTCTGTTAGTATTAAAAAGCTGTGGCCTCAATCTGGTATGTTAAAAAAAAATTGTTATAATCGGATCACCCCAATATTTAAATTGGCAAACAATCCTTACTTTTTTTGAAACATTCTCTAGTTCCAACTACTCAAATCAGAGGATTCATTTTCTTTAATGATTGTAAATGTTATCCTTTTGGCCTGTGGACATATAATAAACTCTTAATGAATCTATAACAATTCTTAGTTGCAGTCGTATTCTGAATAGCTTAACACATTTCAGCTGCATAGAAAAACATTTTGCTGTAAATGACCACAGATTGTTCGGCCAGTTTTCCCATGACTGAAGAAACTGCACGGTCAACTAAATGAGCAGAGCTGGATTGTCCTTGTGTTAAAGTCAAGACATCTAAACTCTCATCCTATGCCTTAACCTCATCACCCTCTCTATCAGCATCTCATTTCCCATCAGCCCCCTCATCTGTGTCTCCTCCTCCTCCTCTCTCCATCCTCCCCTTCACTCTTCATCCTTTTATCTCCCTTTCTCCTCCCCTTTCTATCCTTCCCAGTTGCTTTGTGCTGAAATCACAGTAAAAATGCGGCTGCATGCCCTCTTTTCCTGACAGCTCACCTTTCTCTCTCATATGTACAGTACATGTACCGTATATATTTTACACATACAGCCATACATTGCCTAGGTGGGCCTGTACATCCATCCATCATGTGGCTCGGGGCACTTTGAGGAGCATTGCAGTGATGTATGTTCGGCACCATGATGGATTACAGCAGAAATGTGAGCTTCTGTATCGAAGGCTGAATATTGCTTAGTGTGCAACACAATCACAATAAAGGTCCTTGCCCGAGAAAGAAAAAGGCTGTATTTATTTAAACCAAGTGTTAAGTAATCTGAGCCAATAACTGGAAGGCCTTTCAGAGGTGTGTGCACCTCCTGCTGCTGCCAGGAATCTAAATGAGATTCTCCCTTTCTTATTGAGCAGAAAACTTTATCGCCTTTTACACTCTGATTCGAAATGCATGGAGTCTTAAAATCAAGGGGACGGTGGAGAGAGAGAGAGAGAGAGAGAGAGAGAGAGAGAGAGAGAGAGAGAGAGAGAGAGAGAGAGAGAGAGCTGCACATAAGGTTTATGCTACTATAGCAACTACCCATCAGACGTAATGTAGAAACCGGACAACATACTGTAAATTGCCCTGTCAGAGCTGAGGATTAAGTAATGGATTGCATGTCAGCTAGGAAGAAGGGAGGGGCATTTATTGCAAGTCACACCGAGTATTTTAATCAATGTAACATGGAGGCTTTCTGAAAATAACACAGACAATGGCACTAAAGCTGTGACCACAGCTGCTTCAATGCTGATCTCATACCCAGAATTTCTACAGTAACAACTGTTCCCGATCTAAAAGAGAGCAATGCCCTTCCAGTTGATAGGATAATATAAAACAAGCCGGCATATGGTAGCAAAGACACCTGGAGCCCTCAGTCGGTGTTGTCCTCACACAGCTTAACCCATTGATGACGGCTGCTGCGCGATGCCACATTGGCTCTCCTGCCTGATGCTGCATCGCGCAGCATTATTACTTTATCTAATTTTCATGGCATTCCCAGCATAGAATGCACTGTCATTGGTTCAAATACACATGAGGTGGGTTTTGTTGATTTTTTTAAGACCACGTGACCACCCAAAAGTTGTGTGGTTTGCCGAAAATCACGTCAATCAAAAAAATAAAAAATAAAAAAATAAAACAAAATAATAAAAAAAATACGCCGGCTATGTCGGCGACAGAACAGTTAGTGGCGTTTGGTGCGCAGAATCAAGGTCTACTAGACTACTGACGAAAATCACACAACACATTGCATCTATTTATTAACAATATTTAATAATTTTCTAATTCATCTAATTTTGACGATTTTTAGAAATATTTGTTGGTTTGTAAGCGCTAAGGGAGCATGTTTAAATAAAACCTGTGAACCTTAACTTTTAAATGTATTTTATTTCATGTTTCTATGTGCTACACAGGCTTAGATATTAAGGTTTTGGTAGACTTGACAATTCGTACTATTTTTTCAGAAAACCCTCAGGTAGATTGCCATAGTCATCAATGGGTTAAAGAAGGATAGAAAAGGACCATTCCTGCTGGTTAAGTATGCAAAAGGAAATGGCTCTTCAAGGCTTGTTGGAGAGGATGGAAGACTTTCTGGGTTATCTTTTGGATCACGTGAAATGTAGGTCAACCTATCTGGAGGCAGGTGTGTATGTTGAGTGTAGAAAGAGGGAGAGAGAGGAGAGTGTGCTTTATGTCACACAGGAATCACCTTCCTTGTTGCCTTCATCTAAAACCCACTGGCACACTTTCAGAAAGCTTTCTCTCTCGCCATCCTCCTACCACAGCATCCTCCCTTCACCTTTTCTCTTTGCCTTCATGCGTCCCCTGTTCTCTTTTTCTCTCTTTCTCTTTCCCTCTTTGCATCAGCCTGTCTGTCTCACTCTCTTTGTGTCTTTGTTCCTTCTGGCCATCTGTCTATTCCAATCCATCCGTGGGTAGAAGGATTGGTCCAGACTTTCATTTGGGTTTTTTTCCCCCCCGAGAGGCCCGTTGTTGAATGCACAGTCAGCAGAGAAGACTCAACCACTGTCAAGAGGTGAAACCCAGTATGGAACAGCGAGTGCCACTCTGATCACCTGGATTGGATTTCCATGTATTTATACACCAAAGTCAAGTGTTGATATTAAAATGACCCTGGGCTCATCCTCAGTTCCCCAAGGGGATTCATTCAAAACGAGTTACTGTGTCTGAGCAATGTAATTAGAGGCAAATACAATCCACACCATTTAAGCGGACTATGAACGTCCCCTCTGCAAAACTTTAAATAACCTGCAGCACAGCAGTGAGTAGCAGAGCAGCGGTGCTGATACACCAGGCATCCTGCTGTGATTCACTGTGTGTGTGTGTGTGTGTGTGTGTGTGTGTGCGCGCGTGTGTGTGTGTGTGTGTGCGTGTGTGTGTGTGAGCTAAGCTCCTATGCCTACTACAGCTGCAGCTAAATATAGTCAAGAAAAAAGGTACACAGAACTGTTGGAATTTTCTTTTTTAACATCCCGGTTCCAGTAGTGGTGTTTAAAAATAACTCAACCTCAAACTACTAGCAGAAGCAGTGATATGTACTGTATAATTCATGTGGCTGTTTGTTCATTCTCCGTCTTTGTTACTGCTGTAGCTTCCTTTCTGCATTCTGTCCAGGACGGCAGGATGATTCATTAACCCAAGGTGATTATTAGAAACAGCATTGACAGCACCACCTCAGCTGTTAACGGCTCTAAAATCACATTGTGGGTTATTTATTTAATTTTTCAGTCGGTCAAATTGGCTGGGGACAGCACCAGTGAATATTTCCTAACTGCCGGTACTGTGTGTTTGCTGAAGAGAAAAGTCTGGTGATACACAGCCTTGGCTACGTGAATGAGAAGGGAGTCGGACTGAGACTGCTGCAGAGGCAAGTCTGGGGGCGGCCCCTCTGAAGGACCTCAAAACTGGGGTGTATTTGCTTTGTTGGTAAGTTCAAATATCAACAAGCTTTCTCTTGAATCCCTGACTGCACCTCTGATGTTCAGCAAGGTTTTAAACGTTTAAAGCTAAACCTAACAGTGTAGAGTGACCAACATAATTTTTAATTGTTTATAAATGTCAATCAAAGCAAATCAAATAGGATCATTAACTTTTTTGCCAAGAGTTAAAGTGCATTGATATACCACTGTCACATATATAGGGGGTAAGATTAGCTCAGCAAAAAGCATAGCACAAACTGGACTTTCATTAATTTCTGGCAGATTGTAGACAAAACAATTGAGTACATTAATTGAGAAATGTAATTATTTGTTGCAGCCATACTGTCAAGATAAAGCCCATACAAAAGAATATGAATGAATGCATCATTGCTAACAACAGACAGCGTCCTTACTTTTCATACGTAGCAGTGACGAAGAATGCGTAGACTCTTGTGTGCTTATGATGTCGTATTTGGATGATGAGCTCCGGGATTCCCAGCCGGATGTGGTTCAGTAGCCATAGCAACGTGTGGTCATCTGTAGCGTCTGCGGCAGGGAATGAAAAAATAAAAACAATTAAATAACATACCCACGCATCAATGTACACATCAATGTACACAGGAGCTGCAGAGTACTCCCACAGTCTTGTACTATTTATTCCTGAGCAGCAGCTGGAGGTGAAGTGTCGTACTAACAAACACTTGTCGTACTAACAAACACAGTGATTCATCTTCTCTGCTTTCTTCGCCAATTCACAAGATGAGTATCATCAACATAATTGCCAGGAGCCTCATCTTTATCATCAACAGGATATACTGCATTAATTTCTACTGTTGGGTTAGGATCGTTTGCTCCTTAAAAAGAGACATAATCATCTAAAATTAATTAAAATAAGAAACATTAAAAGAATGAAATAGCATAGCCTTTCCACATTTGTGGAGGAAGAGATGGTAAATATACAGCTTTATATTTAGGAACACAAATTCGGGATTGAACTGTTAAATTTAACGGGATAACATCTTACATTTTTGTAGGGCATCAGTCACTGAATAGTTGTCTCATATGGAACATTTCTGTTTAATTGGAGCAAGCAAATGTGTCTGTGTGTACTTCTATATGTGTGAGGGCCAATGTTTAGACCTTAAGAGTGAGGACACCTCCTCAAAGGGTGATGTGAGAGTTTAAACATGGTGTAGTGTTTAAGCGGAGAAGAAACAATTAGCTGATTAGACAAAACATGATTTGGCAAGTATTTTTCATTGTTGATAAATTATTTAAGTCACTTATCAAGAAAGAATGGCAAAAAATTCCTGGTTCTGGCCTCTCACCTAGGCTAGTGAAATGAATATATTTATAGGTTTTGAGCTATCATTTTGTTTTACATATTGCATTGGTCTCTGGTAAACTGTGTTTAACATCGTTTCTGGGCAATTAAAAAAAAATGCGTAGTTTAATACATTCTCCAAATTACAATAATAGTGGCACCTAGGTTTAAGGGGAAGGATTGACCGTTGGCTTACTGTTATAGTGACGGGTAAAGGTTAAGAGTGAAGGATAAAGGTTAAAACTGACATCATGTCAATTTGAGTCCTCACAAGT
Organism: Hyperoplus immaculatus; assembly: GCA_949357725.1. Lineage (NCBI taxonomy): Eukaryota > Metazoa > Chordata > Actinopteri > Uranoscopiformes > Ammodytidae > Hyperoplus > Hyperoplus immaculatus. The sequence goes on from OX442357.1 coordinate 9,679,359, forward strand.
CTAGAAATATAAACACATGAGCGTGTGTGAGTGTCTGACCTGCAAATGTCATGAGGACATCACAGTTCTCTGTGGGCACCGTCTTCATCCAAGACTTATGAGACATGATGTGTCTCCCAGCCTGCAGCAGCCGCTTTCCGAATAACTTATCTGATAGGAAGAGAGAGAGAGAGAGAGAGAGAGAGAGAGAGAGATAGATAGAGAGAGAGAGAGAGAGAGAGACAGAAAGAAAGAGAGAGAGAGAGATGGGGAGAGAAGGAGAGGGAGAGAGTCACCTTTTCAAAGTGAAACAGTGTAAGGAGTAATGTCATTTCTAACATTTCGGCACCCCCTCTCCACCCACTTACCCCCACTGCCCCATCACACACACAGAGATGGACACAAACATTATCATCCTTCTACCCTGGACGGATTTAAATGTCATGCCGCTTTGCCTCACGCCATGATATTGACAAAGCTTATCCTGCCCTGCTTAGACCAGAGGCCACACATTGTCCACACTCGTTCAGTTTGAGCATAAACACACACAGGTCAGCTCAACACATGTAAGTGCAGTGTTGTGAAACATTTCAGTGACACCCGCTTACGTGTGAATTAAAGGAACAGTCCTCAAGGTCTTCATGGCATGATGGGTCTTCATTTTGACTTTGTTGACTAAACAGCCAGTCTAGTGAATTCACCCCCTGTGTAGAATGACCTTGTACGTCTATTGCTGAGGTCATCAACAGCACACCAAAAATAGCTTTACTGTAGTCCCACAGTAACGACACAGTCGCCCTTAATGCAGCGGTCTAAAGGAAAGTAATGCACAGCATATATTTCTTCTAGGGTAGATCCTGTTACATCATGGCAAAGTTGCATTTTCAAAACAACTGCAGTTGTTTTCGTCCAGGCTCAAATGAACCTCACCCTTCTTGACACCTCATTCATCCATCACTGATCCCTTTATATTCTCATATTCCAAATGGTCTGTCCGTCTGTCTGTATATCAGCAAGAGCAGCAGTGCCAATAGTTTAAACAGGAGTAAGTGATTCTGTAACCAGTGAAACCCCACACTGTGCTCAGCTGTCGAGGGACGGTTTGTGAAAAAACATTTTCCGGGCCGGGAATAATAATGACAGCAGCCCAGAGAGAATGCTAGTCCCACAAGCAACAGCCATGTGATCACTGAGGCATGGAGCGTCACAGGAGCCAGAAAGTGGGGCACCTTCCAGGGATCACACAAACACACACGCACGTTAAGTATTACAACATTCATCCAGGGGTACGTTTCTTTTTTGTTACTTTTTATGAATCAAAAGCATTAGCAAAAGTTGAATCTCTTTGAATGAAAGCAAACCAGACAAAAACTTTAAAGCTAGTCACATATCCTCTCAAACATGGACTGGTTTAGGTGTTTTGTTAACATGGTAAAAAAATGTGAAGGCACAGACAGTCCCACACACAAATTGGTCAAGGCAAAGGCAAAATTCAAATAGAACCATGATATCACCACTAGGACTGATGCCATGAATGACATCTTGACATGCTCTATGGGCCCAATTAACACCTGTCACATAAAACATCACTGCTGCTGTTTCTCAAATTTAAATTTGCTCAGCCTGTTGGTCTGGACACAATCCATTAAAGCTCATTAACTATGTCGGAAAATTTGGAGTTGCCAATCAAATCCTTTTATCTGATATGGGCAGACGTAAACGGATGACGACAGCATGCGCTGGTGAAGCCGTGATGGTAAACAACAAAGATGGCTGTGCATACGTTGTTTGAGTTTGAAGCGGCTTTGGCCTCAACACTTAACGATTTGGAAGACGGCACTCAAATCTTTCATTAGCAGGAAAGAAGAATTTTCTGTAAACGAATGGGGCTTAATACGTCAACTCATGTTGCTCTGTGTCTGATGGATGTGTGAAATAGGCAACCGCTTGCAAACAAATTCACCGAAACAAGAAAATTGAAAAAAAAAATCAAACCTAAATGACAATATTAGCATTTTCTTTTACTCAGCCTTATTAAGTAACCTTATACAACTTCAGGCATCATTACTATCAAAATGATCCACCTTCAGTACTTACAAAGAGGTTGTGACAACTTAATCTGGTTCCACACTGCTCTTCCCTTCTGAAGAACATTTTCAAGCATCGCAAAAAGTTCAAGAGGAAACCGAGCAAGATATTTTTGACTTTTTAATCTTGAGTTCTGCTCCTATCTGCCTGGTCGCTCCACATCAAATGCTGCAGGCAGTGCTGCGACATGACAGCAATTCTAATGAGTCCTGCATTCATCGCTGAGGGCAACACACACACACACACACCCACACACCCACACACACACACACACACTGGTAGCAGCTTGGTTTTAACACTTCCACAATGCTTCAATTTATGGGCCCCAATACTGAGCATGTGTTCAGATTGTTTTGCATGCATCTGCTACTTGGTTGCACATGATAAATGATTCCTACATCTAGGACTATCAAAGCTTCACTTCACAGATCAGGCTAGTCAGATGGGTTTGTGTCTGCAGCTACACAAACAAACAAACCACCTTTTCAGCTTCCACGTTACAGGTTGTTGACCAGAGAGTACTACAAAACAGCACACTAAGACAACACGTCCAGCTGAGCAGAGGACTAGGCTGTTAAGCAGCAGGTCCACCGTTGACATGCGGGACAGGGGAATTTACATTTGAAAACTATCTAAATTCAAACTGTTTTCTTTGGCTGTAGAAACCAATGGTAAACACAGAACTGACATAGCAAACAGTTAGCCCCTTACACACCCAGCAACATTGGCAATAATTATGGGTTTAATTGTGGCAACCTGATAACAGTAACATTTGTATGATATTCACTCTTCTTTTAGCTCTTTCTTTTGTCACCACCAACTCCTGTGAGAAATGATTGGCTGTTTAACTGCTAAATCCTGCTATTTCACCAGCTATCCCCTAAATTGATCTACAGTATTTGCAGTTTGGCCAGGGACAGACAGGCTGTTGACAGAGGTTTTATGCCGAAAATAGAGGCCTATAATGTGTAAAAAAGTTCCCTTGTTTGTTTAACAAAGTATCCAATCAGACAACCACATGTTTACAGAGTCACCACCCTTAGTCTATAATCATTGCAGGTGAAGAAAACCTGTCTTAGTCATTGTGCACACAACAACAAAATGGTGAACTAGAGAAAAGGACCCACTCTTGAAAACAAAAGGATTACGAGGGTAGAACAGCAAATGTGGAACCAATAATGTACCTCAACTTGGGTTCACATCGGGTAAAAAAAATATCTAAATACTAGTGTGGCAGTGGGACCTTAACGACTACATACAGTTGGCATCATGTAGAACACAAATTGTCCCCCTGACTGTCTGAGGCCTGCAGTACAGTTATACCCATCTCATACTATCTATGAGTTATACCAAAATGATATGATTTGTGCTTTCAAATGCAACCTCTAAAACAAGGTGCCTTTGCATAATTTGCCTGGCAAATGTTTGCATATAGGAGGCCAGAGACTACAGCTGAATACATATGTTCTCAGCAGCATCTCTTACTGTATGTGGCAGCCAGTCTACTAGAAAGACAGAGACAGCCACAAACGCAGGGACCTAATGTAATACAGTTAGATAGACTGACAAAGTCCCCACAGAACGGTGGGAGGATTGCTAAAAAAAGACAGGCATAAAACATTCCCATTGACACATCTAGTGAGTGAGTGTGAAAATGAAACAAATGATTATATAAGGACGATAACATCAGTAGGTGGGACGGAGAGCCTCATCAGGTTCAAAGACTCATCAATTTCCTTTATTAGAATCAGCTCCTTCCCTGACTGTAGAGAAAACGTCCACACCCAGTTACACTGGACCATGCATTTGGAAACCGTTTCCCAAATCCCAAAACACACACACACACACACACAACACGCAGAGATGCAGATACAGGCACACAATCAAAAACACACACATACACACTAACGCACACACAGACATGAACACTCACAAAAACACCACATCTCTGCATTTTGTACGTAGAGGTGCAACAACAACTGAGTCATTACATCTGCAGCTGAGATAAATACCAAATCAGACGGTTCCACTTGTGAAGATTATGAGGATCAAGCTGTTGGATTCTGCAGCTGCATGTCTTGAAGGGGGAATAAATAGTCTCCCTCCCTCCTGCTTCCGCCAACGTCCCAACACCGACTTGCTTTATTATTTGTCGCAACGGCCCCCTCACCACACCCTACCCAATGCAAGGTACACGGTCTGCGTGCTTCTTTGGCACCAGAATGGACAAACAACACCAGTTCCACATTGCATCCTTCTTTTCCACTGGCAGCCGCACACTCAGATGTGTTTTATATGATGTGAAAGCATCTTGTCTTCCCACTGCAGCAGAGCTCTCCTTCTGTCCCTATTTTTTAAATCTATTTCACCTCAGTCTGCTCCTCTCTTTCACACCATGGATGGACCCACTCAGTCTCTCTCTCTCCTTAATATCTTTTTTGGTGCTACCATCTCTGCCTCTTTCTCTCATCTAAATCTTCTCTCTCAGCGGCCGTGGGCAGATTCTCTTATTACTTCCTTCTCGCCATGCTTTCTATTTATCTCTCAGTCTCTCTCTCTCTCTTTCATCTTCCCATGAAATCCCTCTCACTCAAACTGTCTGAAGAGGTATTTGTCATCATTGTGTACGTGGAGCTCAAACTAGTGAGAGGGGAAATGCTTGATAGTGACACAAATTAACCTGGGCCAAATAGTGCCAAGCATTTATTTACAATAGTGTTTTTGCAACAAAAAAAAAGCATTTAGCAGCAGTAGCATTACCCAAATCCTTCATTGTCCATCACTCACTAAATAGAAAGAAATTGAAAGAACTGATATTATAACTCCAACTGTTTTTACAAGTCTGAGGGTCGATTTGTGTCCACTCAAACAGTTTAAACGTTATGGAGTGAACGTAGCATAAACCAAATATACAGCCATGCCCGCCGTCAAGGGGGGATTTCTTTGGTCATTAATTAAAGTCTTGGAGAAATTCAAAGTTCAATCTGAATATGGTGTTATATTCAAAGTCAAGGGGATAGAAGGAGAACATGAATGTCTGGACCAAATGTCACAGTAATCCATTCAATAGCTGTTAAGATATTTAATTAAAAACCAGAAATGTCAACCACAATGCTACACCTACAGTGCCTTGCAAAAGTATTCATACCCCTTGAAATTTTCGACATTTAGTCATGTTATAACCACACGGGTACATTTATTTTATTGGGATTTTATGTGATAGACCAACACACAGTGGCGCATAATTGTGAAGTGGAATGAAAATGAAACATGGTTTTAATTTTTTTTTATAAATAAAAAACTGAAAAGTGTGGCGTGCAAAAGTATTCAGCCCCCTGAGTCAATGCTTTGTAGAACCACCTATCGCTGCAATTACAGCTGGAAATCTGTTTGGGTATGTCTCTACCAGCTTTGCCCTTCTACAGACTGACATTTTTGCCCATTCTTCTTTAAAAAATAGCTTGAGCTTCAGATTTAGCATCAGATTGGATGGAGAGCGTCTATGAACAGCAATTTTCAAGTCTTTCCAGAGATTCTCAATTGTATTGAGGTCTGGACTTTGACTGGACCATTCTAACACATGACTATGCTTTGATTTAAACCATTCCATAGTAGATCTGGCTGTATTTTTAGGCTAGTTGTCCCTCTGGAAGGTGAACCTCCACCCCAGTCTCAAGTCTTTTGCAGACTCTAACAGGTTTTCCGTCCTGTATTTGGCTCCATCCATCTTCCCATCAACTCTAACCAGCTTCCCTGTGCCTGCTGAAGAACAGGACACCCAAAGCATGATGCTGCCACCACCATGTTTCATGGTGCGGATGGTGTGTATAGGGTGATGTGCAAGTTTGGTCTCATCTGAATATACTGTGTCCCCCGCATGGCTTGTGGCAAGTGTTGGAAGAAGGTGCTCTGGTCAGATGAGACCAACAAGGAAATTGTTGGCCTTAACGCAAAGTGCAATGTGTGGTGGAAAACTAACAGTGCACATCGCCCTATACACACCATCCCCACTGTGAAACAGGGTGGGGGCAGCATCATGCGTTGGGGTTTTTTTTCTTCAGCAGGGACAGGGAAGCTGGTCAGAGTTGATGGGAAGCTGGATGGAGCCAAATACAGGGCAGAAAAACTTGTTAGAGTCTGCAAAAGACTTGAGACTGGGTGGAGGTTCACCTTCCAGAAGGTTAAATACCCTAAACAAACAGACAGATCTACTATGGAATAGTTCAAATCAAAGCATAGTCATGTGTTAGAATGGCCCAGTCAAAGTCCAGACTTCAATACAATTGAGAATATCTGGAAAATTGCTGTTGACAGACGCTCTCCATCCAATCTGATGCTGAATCTGAAGCTTGAGCTATTTTGCAAAGAAGAATGGGCAAAAATATCAGTCTCTAGATGGGCAAAGCTGGCGGACACATACCCCAATAGACTTGCAGCTGTTATTGCAGCGATATGTGGTTCTACAACGTATTGACTCAGGGGGGCTGACTACTCAGTTTTTTATTTCTAAAAAAAAATTAAAACCATATTTAATTTTCATTCCACTTCACAATGATGCATCACTTTGTGTTGGTCTATCACATGAAATCCCAGTCAAATAAATGCATGTGTGTGGTTTTAATGTGACAAAATGTGGAAAATTCCAAGGGGTATGAATACTTTTGCAAGGCACTGTATTTTCACTTTGCTAGAGCAGCTAAAAAAACATCACTAGAGAGACTGATTCGGAGTGAGAAGAAGCTGTATATTTATTAGGAAGTTGAGATTAGGTCAATCTTTCTTTAGGAGGGAAATGGGAGATTTCTGTTCCACCTTTGTGAGAAACTGTGGATGTCAGAACTCTGGTTTCCTCATTAAAAAAGGTGCAGGTAGGACAGAGGGGACTAGTCCTTGGCTTCTAAATAACAAAGTGTACTGTATGTGACACTGGAGACGCCCGTGGCTGCGGGCCAAGAGACGGGACGAGGCAAGACAATGTAGGAAGAAAAGAGCCACAGACCTCACAGCAGAATAGTTGAAGTATCCCTTTACCTCGTCCCCATCTTAGTTCTCACCTTTACATCACCTTTGTCTCTGCTTGTCAATTGGTCTCACTTGGTCCTTTCTTTCACACTATCTCTTTCTACATTACTACCCAATAGGCTGATCAGTGGTTTATTCTAGGTCTAGCTGGGTCATTTGGGCGATCTACCTCTGTGAAGAAGCAAAAAAAAAAAAATCAGCAATTGAGCTGCAATGTGTTCTAAAGCCGAGGTCTAATGAGGAAAACAAGCCAGCCTACTACATTGTCAGGTAACAATCATGAACCAAAGCCAGTGCTTATGCCCGGTCAATGCAGACTACTCCTTCAGACAGCAACAGGCTTGTTATCTAACTGGCTGAATTGAGCATTGTCAAGAGGAGGATTACGAATTATGAATAAGCAAGTGGTAATGGATGAAGAATATAGTGGAGTGAATAGCGGCCTTTGTGGAGCAAACAGACCTCCTTGTTAAGTAGTGGGAAAAGGGGAGGAAGGGCTTTCTGATGAACACACAGAACAAAAAGGGACACGGATTACACACAGCAACAATGCAAACACACCAAAGTGGTCGATGTACTGTATGTGTTGTATGGAGCACCTCAACAGTAGCATTTGTTAGTAGATACCTCTTTTATATACAGTCTATGGTAGAACAGCAGAGTGATAAAAACCTTTGATAACACTTTCATATATGTCGGTTCCACATAAAGCTGTGGACTGCAGAAAGTTACCTTAGCTTAGCATAGAGACTGGAAACAGGGTATAACTAGTTTTTCCCTGTATTTCCCTTGTTCTATTATTTCTTTGTTGATAACACAAAGGACATAAGTTATCTGTACAGGTGCTGGTAGGCAGTTTTTGTTATTTTATGACAGAGCCATGCTAGGCGTTATATCCATTTACAGTCTTTGTGGTAAGCTAAGCTAAGCTAAGCAACTTTTGGCAGTACGCTAGTTTTATTCGGCGCAATTTAGATTTTCTTATTTAGGTTTTGTCCAGAGAGCAAATACACAACATATCTCTCAAAATATGAAAGTTTTACTAACAGTTAAAGGTGTTAGGGCGTTTTCTTATTCAGAGCACAGAGGGCATAAATACAAGTGAATACTGTAGCAGTGAGTCAGTATTTGTGTGATGGCTGTAGACTAACCAATCCACAGAGGTGGGTAGTAACGCGCTACATTTACTCCGTTACAAATACTTGAGTAACTTTTTGAATAAATTGTAATTTTAGGAGTAGTTTTATTGCAACATACTTTTACTTTTACTTGAGTAAATATTTGAAGAAAGAACGGTACTTTTACGCCATTCCATTTGGCTACGTGACGGTCGTTACTTTATTGTTTTATATATTTTTTTATTACAAGCGAGAGCCATTTCTCTCATGATTTCTCTCCCCGGGGACGTCTTCAGCCAACATCTCTATCACGTACTATTTTAAGCAATAAAAACCACATTACAAAAGCAGCTTGCCAATCAAATGCAGCCACTTGAGTCACATGACAAGTGTTGTCATGTTGTCATAGGACTCAACAATGTCCGCGGACTTTTTTTAACAGCTCCGGTTCCGCACCGATGTTGTGTCCGTGGCATGTAGGCTCCATGCAGATTTTACAGACTATCTGGATGAGTCGAGAAAATGGAAGAAACCGCTGATTCCAAGGAGCAATAACCACACCCCTGGCCTCACATACAAACTCACAAGCTCTCAATTACACAAACTCACAAAATAACAATCACACACTCACAATCACATAGACAGACTCCCACACACTCGCAATTAGGCCTACAGAGACACTGTTCTTCTTTGACACATGTCCTGTTCTCCCTGTAGCTTACTCACTGGCGCCCAGTCTGGCTGTGTCACAGTCTGAGAGTGGTCTCTTTTTTTCAGCCTCTGTAGTTTCATACGTTAAGTGAGTGTGCCAGCAGGTTTTGATGTGTAACACAACACAACCTAGATAATTTTCTCAGGGCCTGTGACATATTGTAGGAATTAGTTTAAAAATGTGTATGTGCAAAACAATGTTATAAGTGTATTGGTTTTAATTAATATAATTTTGGACAAACCTAATTTATTATAATTGTATTTGAAGGGTGATGTAGGCTATTTAATTTGGCAAACAATTAATGTATTATTGTTTTAGTTCAAGGGTTATTCATTTTATTTTTAAAAACCTTATTTATTGTTTCATTTAAAAGGATGTTATTTAAAATATCTTTATTTGAACATTGCTGTTTTATATTTTGTTCATGTCTATTTTGTACCGTTTGTGGTACTCTGTATATTTCAAAAATAAATCCGGAGTAATTCAGTAGGCTTACTTGTACTCTTGAGTACTTGAGTAGTCTTTTCACTGCATACTTTTTTACTCTTACTTGAGTAATTATTTGTATGAGTACTTTTACTTCTACTTGAGTAATTATAATCTTAAAGTAACTTACTTTTACTTGAGTACATTTTTGGCTACTCTGCCCACCTCTGCCAATCCATAACATAGTATAATATTCTATTCCAGGACAGGAAATATGTAGGGAGGGAGACTCAAAGTCAGATCAATACGCAGGGGAACCAGTGATTATTGCACATTACTACACCATGCCTCCCATTTCGTCTTCCACTCAATGACAAGCAGAGGAAGACATCTTTAATGGCTTAGCCGGCTTTGATTTCTGGTGCCTTAAAAAAAGAGAGCTTCAGGAAAGTCTATGCAACATTTCATCCTGATTTATTTGGCTCTGGAGTTTCTACAGCGGAATGTTAGGAAGGTCAGACACACACATTAAACAAAATGGAACTGGAAAATGTACAATGGTGTATTATAGAATGATAAAATGGAGCAACTCATTTTACAGTTCTTCAAAGTTTCTTAACAAAAGAGATGAATAAATGACTCTTCTCTTTGTGAATGGAGACTCAAAGAATCTCACACACACACACACACACACACACACACACACACACACACACACACACACACACACACACGCACACACACACGCACACAACAGGCTGCTGTTGACTCTTGTGCCTCAATAAACAGGGCGAGTGTAAAACTGGGCATAATTCACTCTCAAATGCAAACACCGCTGTGACAGCAGTGGCAACACGCTTGCTTTTTCCTTGACAGATCATTTATTCAGGAATCATCAGAAACACCGCACAATCGCAGTCTTCTCCTATCACTTTGCTAAGGGAAACGGCCATGAGTAAAAGCTGAAGTAAGCATAACACAGAGCACCAGAATCAGGATGGTCTGTCCGTATAACTCAGAAAGACATCAGCCAACAAAACAGGCATGTTTGCTTCAGAGAAAAAGAGGGGGGTAAAGGCCGGGGGAGTGTATGAGAAGGAACTTCAATTAATGCCTGCACTTTACTGTTGTAGGCTTTCATCCGTCAAGACTGACAATGTTGACTCATGCAAATACATCGAGGTGGAACAGAATGTCCCCCCTTAGTTTCGGAAAGACTTCCATAAAATTCAGATTCATGTTAAAGACCGGGCCTGAAAATGACAGGGCTTTGCAGACAAAGAACAAAAGGATAGAAACCCAAAACTAAACAAAAAGGAGTAGACAAGCCAGTGCAAACTCTTGCTGAGCAACGGAAAGCTTTGTTCAACCGACTGAGCTTTTTATTAAATCCTAGATCGCATAGCTCCCAAAGACAACACAGATGCCAGGCTGAATTATGGAAAAGTTTGTAAATGACTATGACTTCAAGATTATTTCCATTTGATGCCATTGTGCAGCAATTACAACATGGACTCATGGGCTGGAATGTTTTGAGGAAAACTAAAGTGTAAAAGACTCATTGAATAATTCTGCCAATTACAATAAGTACATTTTTATTAAAATTGTTATAAACAATAACTTTCATAATAACAATGCATGGCTCCTTGAAGGTTAATGGCACTGGCATTTCAGAAAGTCGAGCAAGGGCTTGTAAAGACAATGCAGTGCCTTGGTGACATGTTTTACTTTTGGGAAAGCAAAGAAATGAACTTCGAAAAAGAGGTGAATCTCCTTAATCTACCTACTTTATCAATAAGAATAAAGAGATACAAAAATGAGGCCAGAAAAAAAAAATGGAAAATGTGTTTCATCGGGAGATTTATTGAGGTGATATCTCGGGGTAGGGCCCTCTGATTAACTCTAATCTGTCATCAACAGCTGTGGGCTTTATGCTAATGTAGGAGCCACAAGTGTTGTTTTCCCCATTATAGAGCTGCGTGTGAGTTATTTTCTGCTAATAATTCGGTCGGAGATGCAGGGTAGATGTTGATGAGCACTGATTCTCTTCCTTGTGTGCACTTAACAAGCTCCCTTCCTGATCAACACCAAAGGTTAAGATAAAAAAAAATGTTAAACAGAAATAGCCATGCAGAAAAAAAGGTAAGCATTAACAAGAGAGACAAGAGAAGCAGAAGAGTGACTCTTGAGTTATGAAGCCATCCGAGGAGGAGGCCCAAGTGTACTGCAGCATTTGTGAGTGTGCATATAGGGCTGTGACAAGAATCGCAATACCCTCCTTGATTGCTATATTTGGGACCCCATCTGAGCGGCTCAATGTTGGCTCTTTGCAGTCGGAGTTGGTGGCCTTCACTTCCCTTCTTGTACGATAATTGTACGTAGAGCGGATCCATGTTGGTTGTTTGTTTTGTTTTGTCTCTGTTTCTGTGTTTGTGTTCCATAAAAAGTAAAATTCCACAAATAAAGTAATAAAGTAGTATGTAACAATTATTAATTAAAATTGGTCAATTTAAATATAAAAATAATAATAAAGAAATTTAAATAATCACAATAACGCCAAAGCACGTTTATATTACATGACTCCGGTATGGTGTTTATAATCACGATCATCGTTGTTTTTGTTTCTTTGCTAATGAATGATACATTTTGTAAATGGTTTGTATGAAATGCACACATTTAAAAATAGTATCTGTCATCTATTGCCTTCCGTTCATGGCTTTCATTAGCCTATATTTTAAGTATTTGTAAGGCTAATTCACTCTCTGTTTCAACTGCGCCCTATTATGCAAGTTGAAACATTACAAATGAAATGATGGACTGAATTACAATTTTTTTTGTAATAATAATTGGCCTATTCCTAGGCTTCATACTTGTAATATTTAAAGATGATAAAGCAAGCAGTTTTGAGTCATGTTAATGAACATAATGAAAATGTCAAAGATAACCGCATTACCGCGATGATATGTTGAGTGATAACAGCAGGAAGAAAAAGTCTATCCCGTCAGAGTGCTTGTGCATATACTTCAAATGGAGTTAAACCTTAGTAGAAACTAAAGCATCACAATCTGTCATTCTTGCTTTAAAAAGTCCCCTTGCTACACATTGACTGGCTCCGTGCTAACATTGACATGGATTATATGTCTAGTTATTTGCTGGAGGAGCCCTTCTCCCCAGTGTGCTGTGTGTTACACTTTCATAGTCCTTCTCTGAAGGCTGCAGAGTGGCTAATGTGGAGCAATTCGCCACAACGGGGGCTAAAAACAGCATTCTTCACCTTGGTCATTGTAGTTCTCCTTGCTTTGCTTAGCAACAACCAAAAAAAAGGGCGAAAGACGATAAAGGACAAGGTGAGCGAATACACATGAATCCTACTTTTCCCTTTCACAAAGTCTAATATCAGTTACACGCAGGCTAGCTATATTGACTCCGCTTTGATCCGACAGAATAAACTCAGCGATAAGGTCTCTGCTATATATCCCCTCTTCCACACAGAGAGGCAGAGAGACAGGCAACACCAGCGGCGCTCTCTCCGGGCTTGGAAGGCATTAAGCTCTGGAGTGTGCATTATCGTTTCCTGCTCACATGTTTGATAATCTTCGCGGCTAGAAAAATCGGTAAAAAAAGGGTAAATTTCCAGAAAGCACGAACAAGGATTTAGAAGCCAGTTGGCTAGCGGCAAAGAGGCATTTATGGGTGATGTGATTAAGCCATAAAAAATTGGAGAATCTAGGGCAAGTTAATCACCATGGGCAAGACAGATGGTTTTTATCACCACTCTGTGAAAGTGTTTGTAACATCCTGAAACATCCCGTGTCTAATTGATCTTGATATACTAGGTATCCACAAAGCAGGTCAAGGAGGGATCACTTCTCCTAAAGGTGTTTGATATCACAGGTGGAACATGTATAGGATTGTTTTTACATTTAGACAAACCAAACCAGCTGGAATCAGGTGACGAAAAAAGCACACCCGAGCTGTTGGTCAGAGGGTGCGGCGACACTGATCCGTCCCTTAACTGATGTGAAATCGACAAAAACGTTTAACGTGGAACAGTAAACATTTCCTTGAATCTACAGTTAAAACACATGATGGCAACTCTGAAACAACACCTCCGAAAAAACTTTTTTCTCAAAACATGTCCTGTTGCTTCAAATGGGCTCATTACTAACACATCAGCAACATAAGGTGACAAATCTTGCAGCAGACAGATTAGTTTGAGCCTGAGGCATTTAGTCCAAAAAAATACAATTAGTCGAGTACCAGTCATATCAACTAACACCAGCGTGAAATCAATTGCAGCACTATAACTGCAGTGTTTACCATCATCATCACCTCAGCATCTACTTCACTGTAATGATCTCAATTTATGGGCAAGCTGCCCATATTAATATGGCGTGTTATCATAGGTAAGAGCTGGCCACTTAATTGTTATAGTTAGTCTGATGATCTGCGTTACTATACATTGAAATGTCATCCCCTATGAAGAGCTGGCCCACCAGGGTAATCAATCATGTGCCTGTGTGTGTGCGTGTGTGTGCGTGCGTGCGTGTGTGCGTGCGTGTGACTGATCAGGTGAGGTTAATAAAGCCCTGACATTACTGGCGGCAAACAAGCTCACGCCACATAGAGGCGATATTTCTTCACACTAGGCAAGTTTGCCTGTTCCGTGCTGCAGGAAGATCCCCCCTCCCCTCCCCACTCCCCCACTTCACCTGGTCCGTGGTCACACTGCTCCCAAAGGCCGCGGCCCGGGCACCATTGCGCCATCATACATACGCCATCACACATACGCCATCACGTCGTAATATGATACATATGTCATCACCAAGCGTACTCGCTGCTGGAATTAGTAGAACAACAATGGAGAACACAGTAGTCGCGGATTGCCCCAAACACCTCCGAATTTTTGTAAGTCTTCGCTGCGACCATGGCTGCGACTGAATACTGTCGCCGGTCCAAATTTCTAGCAAACTCTCCACTTCGCGATCGCACCGGAACCCACTCGTGAACCTCTTGCCGCCATTGTTTACAATTATTGTGGGGAAGAAGGGTCGCGAATGGACTACGTCAGCCAGCTCAGGTTGCGTATCCGTGCGTGTGCGCGTGTCATCTCATTGGCATGCCACGGCACACCTCTCCCAAGTGTGCCGTGGCCAAGGGGCTGTTCCGTGCTGGAATACGGATGGCGTGGTCACACTAGCCAAACGTTCTAGACTTTAGTATGCAAATGAGCTCGGGCACGGGGCCGCGGCCCTAGTGTGAGTGGCCCCTAATGCAGCTAATGTGCAGCCCAGCACTTAGTCTACTCTATAGTGACTGACGGAAGAAGGAGAGTGGGAAATATACTGTATGTCTGAGGAGCAAGCTGTGTACAACAGTGAGACAGGCAAAGAGATGCAGAGAGAGGCTTTAAGTTTGGGAGTCATTAGGCACAACACTGCCGTCATTATATCATACCAGCATTACGTTCATCAGCCCCCCTTCATTTATGAAGCTGTTGGAGGCCATAAAAACCAATCGCTAATTCTGTGTGCAGCAGTGAAAAACAGTTCTTATTCTGGGTTCAGTTCAGTATGAGGCTTTTTCCTCTCAAGGCTGCCCCGACTTACACTGCTGTATTTAAAGCAACCTCTGTGACACTGAACCTGACTGAATCTGTCTGAAGAAAGGCTGAGGCATTCTTCTCACTTAAAAGGCAGTGACAGAGCAAGAGAACAGAGCCCCAGCCAAGAGTCTATAGAAAAGCACACAGCACTGCTTTATACTTTTCTTTTTCCTCATGCATTTTGCAGATCGTAAAGTGCAGGCAATGGCATTAATGCCAAGCATCAAGGGTAGAGTTAAATACGTTGACATAGCTGGAAATTGACTTTTCAGATCTCACAAGAAAGAACCTTCACCATCAGATCAGACCACAGGTGAGAAAAGGGTTCCAAACCATTTTTAGATTAACATTGAAACCTAAATGATATAGTGTGGAAGTTAAAAAACAAAGAGAAAAGAAATCAAATTGATACGTGCCGCAGAATTTCCTGTATAGTGCAAAAACAAATTGTATTCCTTTACATTTTGAAATGGGAAATCAGGAGCTAGTGGCAGAGCTGTTTGCATGCATGAGGATGCAGCACATTAGTTACTGAAGTATTTTTGACACTGTCCTGATGAGAGAAACTATTCAGTTGACATCTCCACACAATCTCATTAAGCCCAAAGCTTCAGTGGCCTTCGCGCAACCAAAGTCACTCACTGTGGATTAAACCTGAAGATAAAAAATAGACCAAAAGTATATAAAAAAAAAAGTTGAAGAACAATAGATCCAGTTCACATCGCAAGGATTATAAGAGACACAAAGTCTCATCTTTTTCCAAGTGAGAAAGAATGCAAACAATTGTCCTACATCCTAAACCACTGCGCTGGATGATTGGGCAACCGCAAATTACATGACCTGATTTCCATAACAGAGAATCTTATCAACACTGGCCTCAAAGGGAACCCAAACTAATTGGTGGCACTTTTATGTGGCTTTGTCTAATGACGGGCGCTTAATTAATCTTCGTAATGCGGGCTTGTGGCTGTCGGGAGCTACAAAAGGAAGATGGCTGAGAGGATCAAAGTCATTCCAGTATGCAGTGGAGGGATTAGGAAAATGTGGTGGAGGCATGGAAACAAACGAGCATCCAACCCCTCCAAAGAGGGAAATCCTTCCAGCCTAAAAGAAATCAACCGGAGAAATCACCCTGACTGGGCCACACTGGGCTAACTGACTGACACCGACACGTGTGAGGGTGGTTATATGATATCATGGTAATCCCACTGAAGTCTCCCGGACCAAATCCCTCACAGTCATGATCCATGCGGGGAAATGTACGGGCAAGTGAGGACAGGAGGTTTCAAGAAGGCAAGAGACAGTCACTGCAGTTAATCATTTCTGATGCATGTCTCCTTCCTAGTTACCTTTCACAGTTGTATCACTTTTGAAAATGTACCATCCTAAACCTGTAAAGCTCTGATACAACACCAGAGTTTCGGAAGAGATACCCACACGATACCTTATCGATACCGTACTTTGGGATTTAAAACATGTTTTTTTTTCTTGTTTTGTGTTCAATGTCTGAACACATTTAGCCATACAAAACCATTGCAAATCGGTCTGATTTTTAACTATGTGATAAAAGAATAAGTAAACAACAGTATGAATCTGCAGGCATTCAATGCCAGCTATTGTACACACTATAACACTGACCCTTTAGTTTTTTAAAGGATTTTGTGAGTAGATGTTTGCTCTCAGTCCTCACACAGTGATGCTTCTAACTAATGAAGTAACTGTAAAATTGAAGTTATCTTCACTTTGCTGACCTTCAAACCACCCGGTAGCCCATTCAAGGACCCTCTCATCAGACTGGTCCTGCAGTCAGCAGCAACCTCCTCAGGTTACCTCCACCATGCGTGGAGAGCAGCGCTCCACTGCATGCACTATGCAGCAGTGCTCGCATGCAGGGAGCACAGCGGCTGTCTATGCACCCCGCACACAGGAAACAAGCCACAGCTCTCGGCAGCTAAGGCTCTACCCTGGCTAATATTGTATTCTGTTCCAAAAATAGTCTTTCTTGTAATCTTCAGATCCTGCATTGAGATAACTATGATGTGGCCAATTGAAACCCACTAACTAGCCCAGTGTCAGTTGAGTGTACAAATACAAAAAAGGAAAATAATCCTATAATCTTTCAAAGCACAGGGGGTACCTTCACTACAGCACACAATCAATGGGTCACAAATGTTGTGATTATCATTGTGAGAGAGGCGGGTAGCCTTTATGGCTTCAAACCCTCATTAAAATGACAAAACATGCACCTGCCCTATCCAATAGCAGTCTGGCTGCATAGTTTCCTCCATCCCTGGATGACACCATTAAGTTTATAAACATTACCTGGAGGAAAGACTCAGGAATACAACTGAACTGAAAGCTATTTAATAATAACAACAAGCAGCCTATAAGGATGTTGTTGAAAAAAAAACTATATTCGCAATTAGGCCTACAAGTAGGCTACCTATAGGAATACTGTGTCTGTGGAAAAACAATAACCGTCAATAAGGTCAAAACCAGACACAATGATGTAACACAATGTAGCCATGTTCCCAATAAGGGGATATAATATCAAGTAGGCTAGCATACAAGTCAGACAAATTATGCATAGGCCTGTGTCTATAAATCAATTGGTAATTTTAGTACGCCCTCGTGGAGACAAAAGAACAGTGCCGCGAGGTGTGTGATGGTGCAGCGCTCGTCTCGTTTCCCCACATCACGTTCACCTGTCCTGAGCTCTGCCTCTTTGCGCTTCCTAAACACCGCATTGTCCAACGCGAGAGAAAAAGCGCTCTCGACTCACCCAGTACCCCGGAGGAGGAAGCTTGTGGCGGGGCAGCGCCCGGCTCCGGCCTCTCCGCGTCTCCCTGCTGCGTTCGGTGTCGGTGCCGGGAGCTCTCGGTCCCATCGCCGGCGGCTGCTGCGCCTGTCCCCGGGTCGGGCATTGCTCTATTATCAGCGCGGAGCGACGGAAGATGAAGATATTCTCCGGGAAATTGTGCAATGGTATCGCATCTCAGGAGGAGGAGGACGGCAGAGCATGGGTGTAGCGCGGCGGCCGGTGTGGTTGGGTCCGAGTGAAGGGTTAAATGAGTGTGAAAGTGAAGTGAAGGTTGTCGATGTGTGTGCGGTGGTGGATCATCCTGGTGGTGCTCCGGATCAGGATGCGCGGCGAGATGGAGAGAGAGAGAGACGACTTTGGAGGAGGGACAAAGCGAAGGAGGGCGGGGGGCTGGGGGTTGCATGACACACACACACACACACACACACACACACACACACCTTACAACAATTCACTATAAGTCCGTGTCCTTTATTGGCTCAGCAGCTTTAAAGAATAGCAGAGGGATTCCTTCATAAGAAATTAAAATAGGCTATGATTATAGGTGGGAAAGTCACTTCATGCACTGCCAACATTAAGACTTTACATCTCAGTCATAAGCTATACATTTAGTATCACCCCACAGTGACCCATGCTGCCAGGTTATACTTGTGCCAGAAATATGCTGTGTTTTAGAAATGTATGCAACCAACGTTAATTCAAACACGGTAATGCTTTTAGCAGGAGGTATTTCAAGCTAGTGGTTTTTGCAGGTATGGCTCCTCCGTGAGTGTAAATACATGGTCATGTCTTTGGATGATTAAATAGACTATGACTTATTTATTAATGCAAAAAATATCCTCATAGATAAAAATTTTTAGAGACACTCTCTGGGGTCTAGGGACAAGTAACAGCTCTTCACTTCAGTCCACCGGGAACTCTACCATGCACATTGTGTATGCAGCAGCTGTCATTTTTTATCACTTTACCATCCACATCAACAAACTATTGCTTTAGGGGCCTACTTTAAAAATAAAACTGTATCGTCGTGTCTGTTTACATTTAATCTCATGTCTTTTCAATTGTGCAAACAATAGTCACCCTATGCCAAAGCAAGCATACCCAAACTTTCAAAACAAACACCATAGACTCGTCAGTTGATCCTGTGCTGATGAAATATATGTGACTGTCATAAATGACCATAGTCTTGAGTTTTACAACCAGTGGAGGAGTAAGGTGTGCATTTGTGTGTGAGAAGCATGATGTTTGTAATTTGTTCCAAACAAGGAGAATTCTGTAAGCTTTTACAGATTTTTTTTTTTACTGCCATCGGTGTTTGAGTGTGTGTATAAAATGTGTTAAGATATGTAAAGCACTTTGGAAGCGCATTGTGAAGCGCATTGTGACCCTGGTCTGTGAAGGGCGCTCTATAAATAAAGCTTACTTACTTACTTACTTACTTCAAATCAAATCAAATTAAAATATTATTAAAATAAACACTAAAGTAAACACCGGTTCATTTGCCAGACAATTTTGTCTATGAAGAAGCACCAAAAATAACCCAAAAAATAAAATAATAATAATAAGCATTCATCTTACAGTAAGTGAGATATAGTGAGTGCATGTGAGGTCCTATTTCACAGCAAGTCCAATGTCATGTTTCCCTAAAGAGTTGTTTTCCAGGATCTATCACAGGAATTTCCCTACAGTCAAATATTTTTCCAATGTGATAATGAAATGAACATGCCTACTATTATGTTTGGCAGAAACAAGCTGATTGATTTGTATTTAGGCTACTGTAATAACCTGATTTATCGCCGTCTTCCCATGGAATAACCACAATCAAATGAGACAATAGATCAACATTTCAGCTTTCAATTCCAGGTATTTACATCTGGATGTGATTCACAACTGAGAAGATAGCATTATTTGTAAAGGAACACCACATTTTTAGGTGAGCAAAAGTATTGGAACAGATATACCTAAAATAAATTAAAATTAATAAGACTTAATATTTTGTCACAAATCCTTCGCTTGCAATAGCTGCATCAAGCCTGTGACCCATTGACATCACAAAACTTTTGCATTCTTCTTTTGTGATGCTTTTCCAGGCTTTCACCGCAGCCTCATTTAGTTGCTGTTTGTTTTGGGGGGTTACTCCATTCGGTCTCCTCTTTAGCAGGTAAAATGCATGCTCTATAGCGTTTAAGTCTGGAGATTGGCTTGGCCAGTCTAAAACCTTCCATTTCTTGCCCCTGATGACCTCCTTTGTTGTTTTTGCAGTTTTTTGGTATTATTATCTTGCTGTATGATGGAGCATCTTCCAATCAGTTTGGTTGCATCTTTCTTTAAATTGGCAGACCGAATGTTTCTGTAGACATCTAAGTTCATTTTGCTGCATGCCATCATGTTTGACTGTGTTGTTGTCAAGATGAACCTTTGCCAAAGTGATGGAAAGGTCAAAGTTTGGAGAAAGCTGCTTATGATCCCAAACATACAGGCTCATCTGTGAAACACGGTGGAGGCAATGTCATGGCTTGGGCTTGCATGGCTTCTTCTGGGACGGGCTCATTATTCTTTATTGATGATGTAACAAATGATGGCAACAGCAAAATGAACTCAGAAGTTTACAGAAACATGTTGTCTGCCAATTTAAAGAAAGATGCAACCAAACTGATTGGAAGATCCTTCATGATGCAGCAAGATAATGACCCAAAACACACTGCAAAACGACAAAGGAGTTAATCAGGGGCAAGACATGGAAGGTTTTAGACTGGCCAATCTCCAGACTTAAATCCTATAGAGCAGGCATTTTACCTGCTAAAGAGGTGTAACCCCCAGAAAAAAACAAGAACTGAAAGAGGCTGCAGTGAAAGCCTGGAAAAGCATCACAAAAGAAGAATGCAAAAGTTTTGTGATGTCAATGGATCACAGGCTTGATGCAGTTATTGCAAGAGAAGAATTTGTAACAAAATATTAAGTTTTATTCACTTAAATTTATTTTATGTCTATCTGTTCCAATACTTTTGCTCGCCTAAAAATGTGGTGTTCCTTTAAAAGAAATGCTATCTTATGTGTTGTGTATCAGATCCAGATGTAAATACCTGGAAATGAAAGCTGGAATGTTGATCTCTTGTCTCATATTCATATTTTGGTGTCAAACCCAAATGTTTCCAGTCTACAGCAAAAATAAATGAATTGGCCTCACCGTTCCAATACTTTTGTAGGGGACTGTATACATCCTTCAGCAGGAAGATAGGCTACCATCTTACAAATCAATCAATAGGCCATACTTGATATAGATAGATAGATAGATAGATAGATAGATAGATAGATAGATAGATAGATAGATAGATAGATAGATAGATAGATAGATAGATAGATAGATAGATAGATAGATAGATAGATAGATAGATAGATAGATAGGCCTACATGATTGGATGGGTAGATGGATAGATAGCAGTAGGACTGCCTGTAACGTCAAGTGAAGAGCAACGGTTGCTACCCGGACTGAATTAAATGACGCGCAGTAGGCGGGACTTACAGTAGACTGACATGTTCTGAACCAATTGGATTCCAGAGCTTTCCTCTGTCTTGCAAAATGCAGACCAATCAGAATCAAGAGAGGGAGCAACACGGACTGGGCTGTGTCTTGATCATGGGTCTTGATTCAGGTATTGCAGCCTACCATAGATATAGGTTGCGTTCCGAATCGCATACTCTTTCTTTTTTCTATTCTACATACTACATCCGACGATAAAAAGAATCTAGTTAGGATGCAGTAGGCATACTATTGGGACGTACTTTTCTCTCTTATTTCATCATAACATTGCGCCTTGATCTTGCCTCTTGCTTTTATATCCGTCGCATCCCCGTTTGTTTTCATAACATGGACCTATAGGCTTCGTCGATGTTACGTCACTTCACGTGCGCACTGGATTGTGGGTCAGAATCGCCCAAATAGGATGCACTTTTCAACACTAACAATCTTGGCCGCTTGAAGTAGACCATCCGGGTATTCTAACCATCCTAAATCTGGCCACAAGAATCGGGACATCCTAAATCTTTTTTCTACATACTATATAGTAGAAAGTATGCGATTCGGAACGCAACCATAATATACATAGATGACGTATATATGTCTATGGCAGCCTACGAAGGCTGCATTTGAAGACCGATTGCGTCATAGCGGCGCGCAAAGGCTGTCCCGTTTCCAAGGCTCCTTGCAAGGCTCCTCATATGCGGTCGTGAAATGCAGCCTTCGTTTCACGGTTTTGAAGGCTGCATCAGATGGATCCTTCGCGGCCCAACATATCCCAAGATTCATTGCGTTTTTTTCAGAGATGGCATAAAATAAAATAAGAAATAACAAAACAGCAACGTGTTTCTCCATCTTCTTAACTTTTATCTTCCTTTCTTTTTTTATTGTACTTTTTTTCTTTTCGTCTGGTAGGCAACCTCTTTTTCTTTTTTCCTCCGTTGACAAGGTTGTCTCCGTTGGCAGCAATCAGGGTTGCTAGGCAGCACAGGAGCGGCGAGTCGTCACGCAAGGTAACGGCTTGTTACGTAAACCGGAAATGCTCGTAAACCGAGACCTGCGGAGACCGTCTCATTTAACAAGGCTCGTTGGCCTTAAAACCGGCCTTAAAATCGGCCTTCATAGGCTATAGCCTTCATAGACCGCGAGACTGCGTCCTACTAAGTGCGTGGTCTCTGTAATGGGACATATACAGTGGTAAATGTAAACTGGGATATTACAATCAACCGGGACAAGTTAACAAAACATTAGCGCCGCGGCAGTCCCTAAAATCAGCCAGAGCATGAAACGTCTGGTATTATTTAATTAGTAGGCCTGTCGCATAATTTTGCTGCCTTCCATTTATCGTGGGATATGGAGAGGAATCCTATCCTACTGCTCCCCACCTACTGACACGGTTTGTTACCAAACTGTATTTGTTTTACTCCTGAAGGTATATCTGTATTTTCCCTTTAATACAGAAAATATTGCTTCTAAAATGTGACCAAGGGCATTAAAAAATAATCAAATAGGCTAAAAATGTGTCTACATCAATAAAAATAGGCCGACTGTCATTTGAATAGGCCTACTTCAAATGGAGTGTTAAAAAACAAAGTGTTATTAACCACATAGTTTTTCTTGAACCATTAATACGTTGATAAAAAAGGCTTTTAATTTTTCACCCATTAAACCTTGATTTAAATTCCTCTCTATTTATAATTTCCTTTCTTTTCTTTTTTTGGCACACATTTAATGATAATCTCCCCTCCCTTTTCCGCATTATTAGTGTTTATCTCAAGCTTTATATTTCTTCACTTAAACTCTTTTTTGATCCTTCAATTTTTTTTTTAAATGTACAGTTATTTTTCTGTCCAACAACTATTTATTACCTTTCATCAGTGTTAGGACTCCACTCCAGAATATAGGCTACAGGTCTTTCTGTATAAAACACAATGGGCCCCATGCCTGTGTTTGCATTGGCTTTTAACACAGTGTGTGTACAGTTACCACCAGTCACTGCTGATTGGCTGATTGATTAGTATTTTACAACCTGATTTCTGCATCTCCCCATGTCATAACCACAAACAAATGAGTGGGATTAGGCTAAACACAACTAGCCCTTGAAGCAAATTTAAATAAATAAGAAAATCAAAAGCTTCTTTAAGAATACTTATGTGAGGTTATAAACCAGGAAAAAATCATATGTATAACAGACCTATAGACAACAATATCCACCTTTTAATAAGGTTGTCCAAATAAAATATATTTTAATTCTTCATGACACACCGCAAGTTTAGACGACTGTGTACTTTTTTATTTTTATTTTTTATTATTCTTTCGGATAATTCCACACAATACACAATTTTCTCTTTCATATCTTCATATATCTTACTTTGTGTTGTCCGAAGGGTGACGAAAGAAGCCAAAGGCTTATCAGGTCCCGCCCCCATTTTCATCAGATTTGGATTTAGATACACAGATACACAGTTATTGTTTCAGAAAATTATAAAAAAAAATCAAATAAAACAAACAATAAAAAAAAAAAAAAAAAAAAACAGACGTGTGTTGAAAACACGTGGTCAATGGCATTTAGAGACCAACTTAGCAGTTCTCAGCTCAGTTCAGTTTGTCTGTGACAATGCAAAGTGTGAAGTGGCCTTGTATGTGGCCTGTTCAATTTCTTATCTGGTAGTCTAAACACATCTGCAAAAGTATTCAAAAACATACAAGTCTGTCTGCTGGCCTCTATTATTCGTTACAATAGGGGAGAACGGGGTAATTTGTCACACGGGTTGGTTGTCACAATCGTTATATCTCGGAACCAGAAGGCGCTGTCTATGAAATTTTGGTATGTAAATATCCAGAATTGGGATCAGAGGTCACCTACATAGTCGTCCTTGGAGTTAGACTGCTGAATTTGAGGTGAGACAATTGCTTGTGTTTTTCATGTCAAATTGAAAATATTTAGCTCCTCAGTATTTTTCTTCTAGGCTTTTACACAATGGGTTTATAACAAAACACTTGTTACCCATACAAAGTGTGAAGGGTAAACTATATTTTAGATTGTGGTTAGCAAGCTAATTAGTTGTCAGATGGTTGTTGGCCTTGATGCTAGCAAGAAATTCAAGTTGGGGTTGGTCGTCACATTTTTTGGGGGGTTGGTTGTCACATATTATCTCAAGGTTGCAGCCAGAAAAGGAACCCAATAACGAAATAAATTGTTAAGCTGTATCCTCACTGACACCCCAGAGAAGGAAAGAATAGAGCAGGAAAAGGCAGCTAGCAAAAAGGACAACAAAATCAAAACAACCCAGTGCATCCCAAACTAGACCAGCTGCCAAGGCTACAGTAAGTTATGTAGGCCTATTTTTCAACTTGACAATGCAATTAAACTTTCAAATTTAGTTCTACTTTCTTGCCTTCTTTTTAATATTATTCCCATTAAGATAACATTATGACAAACAACCCCATAGTGTTTGACAACCGACCCCTTGATGGGGTTGGTTGTCACAATGTGTAAGGGTGTCTTTGATGATTAATTTCTTCTTTATTACAATAAGATAGAAAAAGTGAGGGGTACATATTTCAAGCCAACACCTTAAACTTCAATTTAATGTAGGAATGACTATTGAAAGATGTTTAGGTGATAAGCAATTCTCACTAGAGTAAAAAGTGTGCCTACTTACCCCGTTCTCCCCTATTGTTATGATAGTGACATTCACATTGTGCTCAGCTTATTAGTCTGTAATTTTCAATAATTTTTGAAACATAATTTGTTTTGAAATTGCGCAAACTGCAACTCCCTTTGACATCTTCATCAAGTTCATTCCACAGCTTAATACCCTTTACAGAAATCGAAAAGAATCTAAGTGTGGTCCGTATATTTTTCTCAGTGAATTTTCCTTTTCTTCTTAAATCATGTGAAACTCCTCTTTCTTCAAACATTACTTGTAAACTGTTAGGAAGGCTTTTTTGAAGCCTTGTAAATAATTTGTACGGTGTGGTGATTTACCACATCACGTAATTTGAGAATTCTACCTTCAATAAAGAAGTTATTAGTGTGTGCCCTGTAATTGGCTTGGTATATAATTCTTATTGCTTTTTTTGAAGAATCTCCAAGGGGTGCAATTTACCTTTGTAAGTGTTTCCCCACACCTCAGTACAGTAATGCAGATGTGGGGAAACCAAACTCCAGTATAATGTTAGTAAAGCCTTTTGATTGAAAAAATGTTGTGCTTTCCACAGTATAGAAATACTCCTGGCTATTTTGCCCCTGAGATGGCTAACTTGTTGTTTCCAGCTTAACTTGTCATCAATTATTACCCCTAGGACTATTTGTTGCTTGACCCTTTGAATTTCCATCCCATTTACCTGGATTTTCACAGAAACATCTGATGCTCTCCTACCAAACATCATAAATTTAGTTTTTTCTAAATTTAGTGATAACTTATTTCGGTTTAACCACCCATGTAACTTAGTCAATTCAATGTTTACAATCTCAACCATATTATTCAGATCATTCCCCAAATAGAAGATGTTTGTGTCGACTCGTCAGCAAATAAAATTAACCTTAAGACCTTCGACACTTTACATATATCATTTATATAAAGCAGTAATAATTTCGGCCCCAAGATTGACCCCTGAGGGACCCCACAAACAATATTTAAGCATGTCGATGTGATCTCCCATAATTTCACAAATTGTTTCCTGTCATGTAAATAACTTCTGACCCATTCCCGTGCTATACCTCTAATGCCATAATTCTCTAGTTTATTAAGAAGGATGTCATGAGTAATAGTGTCAATGCTTTTTTGAGGTCTAAAAAAATTCCTATAGAGTACAATTTGTGATCTATAGCATTACTAATCATTTCTACCAATTCAGCCAAGGCCAGCGTGGTGGAATGATTATTTCTAAAGCCAAATTGACTGTCATAAAGAAGTTGATGTTTAGTAATGAATTCATCTAGTCTATTGTTGAATAACTTTTCCAGAATTTTAGAAAATTGTGGTAAAATTGAGACTGGTCTATAATTAGTAAATGAATGTTCATCACCATTCTTATGTAATGGTATAACCTTAGCTACTTTCATGTTAAAAGGAAAAATTCCTGTTTCAAAAGATAAATTACAGATATGTGTTAAGGGATTAATAATACTTTCTTGCACTGATTTTATTAATTTCATGTGAAACCCAAGCGAGTCTCTAGAGGTCTTTGTTTGCATTCCGAGCAATATCTCCCTTATATCGTTGACCTCGACTGGCTTTAAAAACATGGAGTGTTGAAGAGACGCTTCCTTCTCCCTAAACTCCCCTATACTCTTCTCACAGATACCTTTTGCCAAATTCGGTCCAATCATAACAAAAAATTAATTTAGTTTATTCACCGCAGTATTCATGCATTCAAACTTAACGTTATTTTCATGGAAATACTGAGGATATTTATGTATTTTGCTGTCATTTCTCAACACTGTGTTTACTATGTCCCACAATTTTTTGGGGTGATTTGTATTTATTTCTAACAACTTACCATAATATTTTTTTTTACAGTCTCTGAGAATGTTATTTAGCTTGTTACGATAGGTTTTATATTTTAACTCAGCCTGTGGTGTCCTTGCTTTTATGAATCTTTTGTTCAATGTATTTTTTTTACAAGCATTTATCAAAGATTTAGTTAGCCACTGTTTATTCTGTCTTTGCTTAAAGGCCATTTTTTTAGTGGACAATTTTTTTCATACAGCCTTTGAAATATCTGCAGGAATAAATCAAAACTTGCATTAACATCCTTCTCCTTGTATAGAGTCCCAATTTTGCGTCAATAAGTCATTTTTCAGTGCTTCTATCCTCTCATCAGTTTCCAACCTAACATATATAGGGGAGAGTGGCCTAAGTTGTGCATTTTGGAAGTTGTGCCACCCCTTGTTTCTAGAAAACCGTGGAAGAAATTGGGAATGTGACCACATATTTAAGAAGAGCCATCCATTTGACTCATCCTGTAAAGAAGGGAGACACAAGGAATAAGATATAAGCACATTTAAGCTAAAAAAACTGTGTTTTGCCTTTCAAAGTAAAATTTCCATAATCAAGGTTTTTTGATTATTGTGTCTGAACAATTATAGACAAGTTTGAAAACATTTGACACATGTTTTAGTGCTTTGGTATGCTACACTTTGAGTCTATACAGTTAGCACGATGTCAGCCCTAAACTGCTGCATCATGCTTATTATCCACATTTCTGGGGTTGGGGTGATTTGTGCCAAAGGGCCTAGGTGAGTTATAAGTAAGTGAGTAAGTAAAATGTATTTATAAAACCACATTTATGGCAGTTTGCACTGTCCAAAGTGCTGTACATAGTGCATTCAGTAGATAAACAATGAAGGTAAAATAACAATAACCAAAATAAAAGACGTAAAGCCCATACATCCACATAAACACAGATAGTAGTGCAGAGGTAAGATAGTTAATGGGGAGGAAACACCAGGGTGTACATATGGGTTTTGAGCCTTGATTTAAAGGCAGACATGTAGGGGGAATCACATCTGTCAGGTCGCAGTTGGTTCCACAAGCACGGAGCAACTAGTGCAAAGTACATTTCTGAGAGTTGTGCCAGTGGCATGGCTGTATACGCTGGTCACCAAAAGAAAGTGATTGTCTACAGTAGCTCAGAAGAGAGTGACATCTCAATTCCACTCAACGACACCACTGATGAGAGATCAGATGGCCAGAAAGATGATGATGGTGATTTTGTCATTGTGAGCTTTGCAGGCAAAACCATTAGATCTGCTAGGCCTTGTTTACGAAAAATTGACCTTCAATCTTTGTCAACTATTTACTTTATTTACTTTAAATACACCTTAAATAAGTAATTGTCTTATGGATTTGTCTTGCATATCAGTTTATGAGATATATAGCAATGGCACAACTTACCCCATGGTATTCTCTCCAACCGCACAACTTACACCACACCGGGGACAAGTTGTGCAACAAGACAACTTTTTTTCCGAAAGCTATATTTCTTCAACAGTTTATTCCAGATCCAAAGTTTTTATTGCCAGGGATGCACAACACCCTGAAATATATGTACATATTTGAGTTGGAGACTTTACTGTCAAGGCCTTACTTTAAAGTCACTTTGAGTGAAAAGTTGCACAACTTAGGCCACTCTCCCCTATCTTTGTTTGATCTCTGCTGCAACTTTTGTTTCCAATCGTATATAGCAAACACAGGTAAATTGTCGCTTATGTCATTTATCAGGAGTCCACTTTCTATTTCATCCCCCATAACATTCGTAAATATGTTGTCTATTAACGTGGCACTATTTATTGTAATCCTGCTTGGCCTTGTAATTAAGGGCTGCAGTGACATGCAGTGTATTTACAAATTCTTCAGTCAGTGAATTTGTATTATTAAGTAAATACATTTTCCATTTCAACATGACAATGCAGATGTGCACAAAGTCATTAATTAAATGGTTGCCCCCATTTTAGGGTGAAAGTACACTGACTACGAGCCAGGCGCATATCACCCAACATTAGACTCAGACGGAAGTAGTATGCTCAAAAACGAAACAGATTGTGCAACACATCTGAAGTTGGAATAAGGTTTATAGCTGCGTTGAACAGTCACAATGGTGAAAAGAATAATGGACAGCACAATCTTTGGCTAATCTCCCCTCAAAGTAATTTATTGTTCCACATATCTGGTTTTACACTTAAACACGACAGTAAAGAGTTGTGTGAAGAATGTGGAAATAAAGATACCCCTGCTTACTTCCTCCTGGTTAAGTTCCTCGTGAGTCCCAGATCCACTCCCGCTTTATATTGCCTAAGGCAGGGCTATTCAATAGGCGGCCCGTGGGCCGGTGTTCTGACATTTTCTGCTCCCTTGTCAGATTTTGCTACCTATCAGAAAATGCTACCCTACGTTATTGGTAGCATATAGACCTCTATCAAACGATGCACCCTCTACAGAATCACGTTATTTTACACCACTACTCACCCTATGTAGGCCTAAACTGTAGGAATATGGGGAGCATATTTTGATGCTGTTTAATAGCCTATATCAAATCATGCTACCCTATCAGAAAATGCTACCTTACGTCATTTGTAGCGTATTTGAGCTGTAGACCCATTAACTATCAAACGATGCTCCCAGTACATAATCACGTTATTTTACAGCACTCATCCAGTGTTTCCCCCAGCGCTTTATAGCTAAGGCGGCCACCTTAGCAACGCCAGCCTCCCGCCTTGACTACCAACCGACCCCAAAAAAATAAAAAATAAAATAAAAAAATAATTTAATTATTTATTTATTTTTTGTGCTGCACAATTAATGTACTAGCAAGCGTGATGTGTGTGTTGTGCATGGTCATAACTGCGCGAAAGGCCGCGATTTGCGGTAAAAAGCATGTGTCTCCAAGCGTTTCTATATCAACTGCTCTGTGTCTGCGGCTTTGCGCGCGCGACCGTACCGCACCGCGCGACTACGGCATGCACGCGGGAGAGTTAAACGAGCAGAAGCAAACCGAGATTTAACTGGTGGCGATAATAAACGCAGTGCAGTTCTATGGGGATATTAGCTGAACAGAAAGAAGTGCTCTGCAAAGCTAGAATAGTTTAAGACGCCACATCACTGTGGCAACACACAGGGCCGACGGACTGCGGGGGAAAGTGCGACAGTCACGGGGGGGCCCAAGCCAGATAGTCTAATTGCCAGCCCATAGGGCCCCATTGTGAACCCAGACATGTTGAGTACCCCAAAGTTTTATGTTAGAAATGTAAAGTATGGGTCCCCAGTAGGTAGAAACTGCCGGATGCTAATTTGCATATGTTGGGCAATTAGCATAGCATAGCATAATTACCATATTGACAATATTTCAGCAACTGCTTTGCTGATTTGGACAACATTGGAGTGGTTTTGGGGGTTATTGAGGATGATAAATCCATTTCTGACATTTTCAAAATTCAACATGGCCGTTAAAACCGGAAGTGGCCATATTTCCACTCAAGGTGGGACGATTTTGATGAATTTGGAGTCTTATTTTCCGGTTTATTTATATGCTTAATACATTGGCTATCACAACAACCTTTGTGCTAATATGATACAGGAAAACCTAGTTAATTCCTATCCAGATCCATAGTTAGCTAGCTAGCTAGTTAGCACATTAGCTAGTATGCTAAGTTAAAGCAGAAGTAAGCAATTTCATTATTTTAGCTTTCTGGGGCGACCATGGCTCAGGTGGTTAAGCGGGTTGGCCAATGATCCAAGGGTTAGCGGTTCGATCCCCGCTAGCTTACTAGCAAGCAACTAAAGCAGCAGTTTCAGGTGATTCACCGACTTAAAGGTTCAGTAAGTGATATGATCCTTTTAGCTAACTTCCTGTCAGTGACTGCAGTTAACATTCCCCTCCCTCGTCCCTACGTCACCACCACATGAACACACAGCCGTCTTCATCAGATATTGCAGCGATGGAGAGCAGCGAGTCATCGTTCACGAGTCATCGTTCACGGGCACAGAGACCCGCCTCTTTATAGTGTCTCCTGATTGGATAAAAACGAATAGCAGAGTCTCAGAGCTATACATCTGGAAATCGGTGGCGGACCATAACAAACAGCTCCTGCTCTTTCCTACAGTAATCACAATCAAAAAGGTACTATAGATGGGTTTTTTCCTTTCATTTAATATTGTGTAGTTTCCAATAACCAGTGTTTTTTTTTTAATTCCCTCTTAAATCAAAGATGTCACTGGCCAATGAGCAGGTAAAAACATCTGGTCTTCCACTCGTAATTGGAAACTACGCAATCCCCGTCTACACGTATATAACAACCTTGGCGACCTGGCAAGTAGAGTTTTATTCTGCGTACTGCACGTAGGGAAGAGCAGGAGCTGTTTGTAAAGTTCACCACCGATTTTTGGATGTATAGCTCTTAGACTATGCTATGTGGAAAGCAAGCAGGGTCTCTGATCAGGCTAGGAAAAGGGGTGTGAGGGAACTGTGTTATGAACTGCGCACACAGTGATTGCTGCATGCATAAACAAATTACAGCAACAACATGACAACATGGCAATTGCCATTAGCTAGCTAGCTATAAAGCAACTATAGCAACATAAGTAAATTCAGTGTTTGCCTCTTCTCCCAGAGTGTGCAACTTCACAAATTTAAATCCACCTGCAACCTGATCTTTCTATTCAAACCCCATCTTGAGGTCTTCACACCCAATGGTCGCAGCATGACTCATGCCATGCGGTGCTGCTTCACTTTCAGTGCCATCATCTGCTTGTGAGTCGAAGTGGCCATCGCATGTGTTGTGCGATGACCATTGGGTGTGAGGACCTCAAGATCAAAATGATCACTCCAATTGTGGATAGGGCCAATGCACCTCACCAGGCCAACTGCTTGCAGCTACTTATCCGGGTCATCAGAAGCAAAGTTGGCAGCTGACTTCTGGACACGTAGGACTTCTTCATAGGTTGTGTCAATGCAATGCTCATTTAGGTTCTGAACCAGTTCTGAGCTACCATGCTCATGTTGGAGTTTTACAGCAAGCCCCAGAGTTTTTCTGATTCCAGCTCCTACTGGTGTGCTGCTGGTTGCATTGAGCGAGTATAAGTGATGGTTTAGTAACTTCTCCTTCCTTGGACACAAGACTGGAGACAAGTTTGAGGAGGGCTGGACTTCAGTGATCTGTTTATGCAGGAAACTTTTGAAGTTCTCTGAAGCCAATAATATCCTCCATCCTTCAACCATCAGCATAACTGTAGTGACACCATAGGAATCACACAAGGTGGATAGCAGCTGCTTTATGCAAAGGTCCCGATAATTAAAAACATGAACATCATGCCCTCTGCCTGTATTTTCCTTTTGGTGTGGATCTCTATCTCTCTCTGTCTCTCTCTCTCTCCGCTTTGTTTAACTTACTGTTATTTGTTGTTAGGGAAAAGGTTGGTAAATGGTGAAGGGGGAAGCAGGATGCATCGGTCACTTTTGTACTTGAAAGATCAGGTTGCAGGTGGATTTAAATGAGAAGTAAGGGATTTTTTTGTTAATGTACATGTTAAATCTCTCTATATTCATACAGCAATCACTTAAACAGTATGCGCAGTCCATGACACAGGTCTCTGAGTCATTCAGCTTTGCAGTAATTGCAAATTACATTTTCAAGTATCCCGCTAATTTTTTTTCCAATCAAGAGACAAAGTGCTATAAAGAGGGGACTGCTAATTGCAGTCACTGACAGGAAGTTAGCTAAAAGGACCATATCACTTACTGAACCTTTAAGTCTGTGAATCAACTGAAACTGGGGCTCTCTGCTGCTTTAGTGGCTTGCTAGTAAGCTAGCTAGCTAGCTAATGTCCATTGTCATGTCAGTTGTTGCTGTAACCTGGTTACAAGTTCTTAAACAAAATAACTTAGCACGCTAGCTAAAGAGCTAACTAGCTCACTAGCTAGTTAACTAGGGATCTGGAGAGGAACTCGGTAGGGTTTCCTATATCCCATTAGCCAAAAGCTAATTGTGATTGCCAATGTATTAAGCATATATAAACTGAAAATCAACTCCAAATTCATCAAAATTGACGGTCTAGGATTATGCTTTTACTACGTCTTGTAGTTGCTTTTTGTTTCTAAATATGGTGGTCACTAAGTTGATCTAGTTGGTCAGAATAATCCCGCCCCTGACACCTGATGTGACGTGAGAGTTCCGCGACAGTAAAATGTTTGTAGGGACGACATGACAGGAAGAAAGCTAAAATAATGAAATTGCTTACTTCTGCTTTAACTTAGCATACTAGCTAATGTGCTAACTAGCTAGCTAGCTAACTATGGATCTGGATAGGAATTAACTAGGTTTTCCTGTATCATATTAACACAAAGGTTGTTGTGATAGCCAATGTATTAAGCATATAAATAAACCGGAAAATAAGACTCCAAATTCATCAAAATCGTCCCACCTTGAGTGGAAATAAGGCCACTTCCGGTTTTAACGGCCATTTTGAATTTTGAAAATGTCAGAAATGGATTTATCATCCTCAATAACCCCCAAAACCACTCCAATATTGTCCAAATCGGCAAAGCAGTTGCTGAAATATTGTCAATATGGTAATTATGCTATGCTACGCTAATTGCCCAACATATGCAAGTTAGCATCCGGCAGTTTCTACCTACTGGGGACCCATACTTTACATTTCTAACATAAAACTTTGGGGTACTCAACATGTATGGGTTCACATTTTGGCAAGTAGACTAAGAGGGGGGCCCATCATAAAAAAAAATAAAAAAAAATATTTGTTTTTATTTTCGCCGCGGCGCGCTGCCAAAATTTTCGCCACGGCGCGCTGCGCCGCGCCTCCCATGACCCTAGACAGTGACCCCTTGACAAATATATTTTGGGGGGGAAACACTGTAAGGTGTTGCACTTAGAGTAGCCTACGTGTATTTCTATGTTTTTGATAAGCTGTTGCACTCTTAGTAAACCTAGGCCTACCTGTATTTTGATAAGCTGTTGCACTTAGAGTACATTTATTTCTATGTATTTTGATAAACTGTTGCACTTAGAGTACATTTATTTCTATGTATATTGATAAGCTGTTGAAGAGTTAACCTCTTGTGTTTTCCTGAACTGATAAGATTGTTAAACACTTAAACAACAGACAGCCTATGTTAATCAAATAGGGATTTTTTTTGAAAAGCTGGTGAACTCTATTTGATAAAATAAAGACAATATATGCACTCCTATGTCGTTGTAGTGTTTTACAGTATATGTAGCTATTGATGTGATGCTCATCAATTTTAGGCATTTTTTTCTTGCCCCTCATTTTGGATCATTTCCACCAACCGGCCCCCATTCAAAACTAATTGAATAGCCCTGGCCTTAGGAATGTAATAATGTATCTAAATGGCCACATAATGTAGTGCTTTGATACTGTGGTTTACTCATCAGCCAGCAGAGGGCATTAAAGCACTGCTCCTCGGTGGCTGTACACAGTCTTTTCAGCATCTTTTCAGCATATTGGGGAGTGGGAGGGGTGTGAAATTCCTTTGAAAATTCCCATGTGTTGCCTGAAACTGAATTCAAAAAGCCAGAATTGAATAATCCAGTGAGAATTGAATAATCGTTTCCTCCATTGAGTAAAATAATGAAAACAATTCTTAAAATAATCTTGTTGCAGTTTCTCCATGGTGATGATTTTTCTCAGTTTTACATCATTTGTAAACTGAAAATATTTAGGTTTTGGACGGTTGGAAAAAATAAAACATTTGAAGGAGTAAATTGGATTGATTGATGAATCAAATAATAATAATAATAATAATAATAATAATAATAATAATAATAATAATAAAGCAGCTTAATCATGATTATCATATGCTTTTTTTCCTGTCATATTTTCTTCTCAATATAACACTGAAACCCCTCAGGATCTCTTAACCCTTCAGTTGTGTTCTGGTCAAATTGATCCAATTTAAAAGATTTCTCTCTGACTTTGTTCACATACGCGTCTGAACACACAAATTCATTTTGATCTTTTTCATTTAATATTTTTATTTTATTTATTTAACCTTTATTTAACCAGGCAAATTGCTTGAGGTCAAATGACCTCTTTTTCGAGCAAGGCCTGGCCAAAATGGCAGCAGCTAGAATGAATCAAATACAAGACAAACATAAAAAGAAAGCAGACATGAGAAAACAGAGAAAAAAGCACAGACATGAGAAGACAGAGACAAATACATTCCAATGGATGAAAGAAAAACAATTTTGAGGAAATGATAAAATACTACACAGTGAAACATTTACACACTCCAAAATTCGCCATTAAGAAACATGTAATTCGAGTTTTAAAATCATTCATGGTGATGAGTTCCTGTAATTTGAGTGTTTTTTGTATAGTGTTCCAGGCGAAGGGAGCAGAGTACATGAAAGCCCTCTTCCCAAACTCAGTGCGGGTTCTGGGGACAGAGGTGGAAAGAAAGTCCAGAGAACGTAAACTGTATGATGGATTTGATTTAAAAGTGAGGTATGTGCAGAGATATGAGGGGAGTAGTCCAGTTATTGCTTTGTAAATGAAGGTGTACCAGTGAAGAAGCCTGCGAGCTGACAAGGACAGCCAGCCTACTTTAGAATACAGGGTGCAATGATGGGTGAGTGATTTACAGCCGGTGATGAATCTTAAAGCACAATGATATGTAGCATCAAGCATATGAAGTGAAGTGGAGCAGGCATTCATGTACAGTACGTCACCATAATCTAGTAATGGAATAAAAGTAGCCGCAATTAGCCTTTTTTTAGAAACAAAAGAAAAACAGGATTTATGCCTGAAATAAAAGCCCAATATCACTTTGAGTTTCTTTGTCAGGTTCTCAATATGGGGTTTAAAAGACAAATTATTGTCAAGGATGATACCAAGATATTTATAAGTGGAAACAGTCTCAATCAGTGTACCTTGAGCTGTAAATAAAGTGGGCCAACAGTTAGTTGTATCCCTGGATTTAGTGAAGATCATCATTTTAGTTTTATCTACATTAAGTACTAGTCTTAAAGACAGGAGTTGGGCTTCCATTTCTTTAAAAGCAACTTGCAAGTGTTCAACAGCCATTAACACAGATTGTCCAAAACAATAAATAATAGTATCGTCAGCATAAAAATGAGCATTTGCATTTTGAACATATTTTCCCAAATCATTTATATAAATTGTAAACAACAAGGGACCTAATATAGAGCCTTGTGGCACCCCCTTATGGACAGCCAAAGTATCAGAGGAGCAGCCATCAATTTTGACACATTGAGTCCTATCTGAAAGATAGTTAGAAAACCAACCAACAGCAGAATTAGACAGTCCTATATTAGCCAATCTTTGCAATAATACCTCATGGTCCACCGTATCAAAGGCCTTGGAAAAATCAATAAAAAGAGAAGCACAGTGTTTTTTGCCATCCAGGGCCATAATAATATAATTTACTACTTTAGTAGCTGCTGTGACTGTACTGTGTGATTTTCTAAAACCCGATTGAAAACAAGATAAAATGTCATTACGACTCAAGAAATCCTTCAACTGATCACTAACCAGGCTTTCTAAAAATCTTGGCTAAAGGAGACAGATTTGAAATAGGCCTGTAGTTACTGAGGCTGGACGGTTCACCACCTTTTAAGAGGGGAAGAACGTTTGCTGTTTTCCATATTTTTGGGATTTCCTTACTAGTTAGAGTTAAATTAAAAATGTAGGTCAGTGGCTCTGCAATAAAATCTGTGGCAAGTTTTAAAAAATAAACACCTATATTATCTGGCCCTGTTGGTTTTTTGGAATCTAATTTCATAAGGGCTTTATGTACTTCCGAAACAGTGAAGGGTCTAAAGTTAAATTTATTATCCATAGGGGGTTCAGCAAAAGCAAGTGGAGCCATTGCAGTATTCGGCGTATTTAATTTATCAAAAAGAAAACCTGAAGAAACAAAATACTTATTAAAACAATTGAGCATCTCAGCTCTGTCATGGATAGTGGCAGACTCTGACACAATGGAAGTTGGAAGACTAGGGGAGTTAATTGGAGAAAGATATTTGATTGTCTGCCAGAATTTTCGTGGGTTATTCAAATTTTCAGTTGTAAGGGAAAGATAATAGCTAGATTTGGCCTTCTTCACTAAGGCAGTACATTTATTCCTTAGGCATCTAAAAGTAGTCCAGAGAACATCAGTGTTCAACTTTCTTGCTTTTGCCCAAAAATAATTTCTTTCTCGAATTAAATTTGACAATTCTTCAGAGAACCATGGATTTTCCCTGCCCTTAACTCTATACCTTTTATAAGGGGCATGTTTATCAATGATTGGCATAAGCATTTCAGCAAAATAAGACCAGGCTAGTTCAACATCAGGTATTAGGGAGATCCTGTTCCAATCCACAAAATGTAGATCAAATCTGTAGGCCTGTTCACTAAAGTGTTTAGTATCACGTTTTGTGATGTAACGAGGTTTAACTTTTGGAATTCTAGTATCCCTGACACCTGCAATAACACAGTGGTCACTCACGTCATACGGAAACACACTTACAGAGGTATACTTATGAGGATTATTAGTTATAAACAAATCTATTAGAGTAGATTTTTCTGGGCACTTAAGGTTTGGACGAGTGGGGGAATCAACTAATTGTGTGAAATTCATTGAGTTACAGTATGTTTTAAATTCATTTGAGACTGGTGACTGGCAGTCCCAGTTTAGATCACCACAGAGGGCTATCTCATTGTCAGATAATTTAGAAAGAATATTAGATAAGGAGGACAAGGTTTCCTTAGCTGCAGAAGGAGGTCTATAGCAACCAACAACAGTAATATGACAGCCCTTGGACAACTCAACCTGTAAAGCTAAAATTTCCAACTGATTTGGTATTGACTTCTTGATCAATACTTTAGTGTGGAAATTACATCTTGAGTACACAATTATTCCACCACCACATTTGACACGATCAACACGACTTATATTGTAACCATTAATAGAAACAACACTATCATTAATAGACTTGTTCAGCCAACTCTCAGAAATTACAATTATATCAGCATTAGTTGTCTGTGCCCAAACTCTAACAAAGTCTATTTTAGGTAGAAGACTACGGACATTTAAATGAATAATGCCCAAACCAGATCTTGAGCTAAAATCAGCAGCAGTTTGAATACAATTTAAATCAGGACCAGGGTTAGACTGAACATCACCAGATAACAATAACAGCAACACAATCAAGCACCGTGATTTAAACATCTTGCCTGAGTTAGAGTTCGCGTCTGTGCAATGAATTGAAAATAAGAGAGCATTCAAGGGGACAATGCAATATGTTTTGAGTGCATAACTACACAACAAACCGATAGGCAGTTTAGCAGGCACAATGGTGGCAGATTGACTCGGTAATTGTATTGAGTTGATACAGAAAGTACATGTTTGAGAGCTAGGTAGAACCGGAGACGAGAGCAGTCTCTCCGGCTCACTCGCACAGGGGCAACCAACGTAGCCCCAATATGCTACCGCAAGTAGCAGGGCTACGAGGCGCCGTGTCGGTCCCATAGTCCGTGATCGGGTCGGATAAAGACACGTATGAGACGCGCAAAGTCACTTATATGCTACACATGGTGTTCCTGTTCTCGACCACACACACACACACACACACACACACACACACACACACACACACACACACACACACACACACACACACACACACACACACACACACAACAGGTTTGTTAACCCAGGGTTTCTGTGCGTTGTCAAGAAAGGAGGTGTTTCATACATCATTTGACTCTCATTCTGCGCAAAGTGGACCGATTGGATGCACCTTACTAAAAAAAAAGAATAAAAAAGGTGTTCTACCGACACTGTTTTTCAGCTCTGAAGAATCACAGCTATGAAATGACAGCTTAAAGTAAAACTGTTGATGGAAATAAGGCCAGCATGCCATCTCAAAATGAGCCTATTAAATTAATACATTTATTTTACCACCCGTTCGGTCAGTGTCTATTGTGACATTGTAATGCAATTAAATGTTGTACTTGACTCGAAGATTTTATTGGACTGAAAATCGCAATGAAAAAAACACTATGTGTGGATCCAACCAAATGTTTATTTCTTTTCTTTGTGTGTGTGTGTGTGTGTGCCACCTTAAGACACTTTACCTGGCTGTATACTTATCTTATCTAACATCCATCATTTCAATAGAGAATTATTTATTGAATAAGCCTTTCAATTTCTATTATAAATTGCTATGTGTGACATCTAAAAAATGTGAGCTCTAAAAATGTCAACTCTAATACTATAATTTTTCATTTGCCCTCTTTGCATACTTGTATCTGCTCCCCTGTCACCTCAGACAATCATTGTTTTGACTAAGGACAAAATAACTACTTGTCAGTGTTGTATGCATCTATAATATGTGGCTCAACTGGTTTTCACCTCTTCTAAAGAAAGGGGATGATGTGCTAGATCCTCCGGTTTCAGCTAAAACACTTTTGTCCCCCTTGTCCTTACATACTTACCTGTAGAACTCATGAACAGGGGCCTATTTCAGGTATAGCTGGTTTTGAGGCAACCCAGAGTTTGTTCGCTCTGGGTTAGTGGAAACTCTCGGTTTTCCGTTTCAAGAAGCAGGTTCAGCGCAACCGAGAGTCAGTTACTGCGGCAACATACGCCGTGGGTCTAACCTGTTGGATTGGTGGTTAGACCTACCCTGAGTTTGTTTTCACTTTACGCTGCAGCTCCGACAGAAGAAAGAGTCACTGTCACAACGCAACCCTGTACAGTTTAAAGCAAAATCACTACATAGAAATCTCCATCGGGATGTTTTTATCATTTCCTGATGATTTTACGTTTGATCGATCATTTGATCAGTAGCCTTGTTCTCAGCCCTCGTTCGTTCGCGGCCACCTTACACATCGTGAACATGCTTTACATTCAGATTAATAAACCTATTGTATTGTATGTATCTCGTTATTTATTTTTATCATTATCAGTAGTTTTTTAAAGCTCACATATTATGCACTTTGCTGTCAATTTTATATGGTCTAAGTAGTCCCTAATACTTATTTTTTTAAATGTTTGCTGAAAAACCCGTTCAGATCATTTATTGTAGCAAGCCTCTATACCCCATGATGTTCCTCTGGTCTCAGGATGACCTATATTTGTGCGATCTGGCTGGCCCCTCCCACCGTCTCTGCCGGGTTTTCTTTATATGGGCTCTCCCACCGTCTCTGCCGTGCTCTCGCGATACTAGAGAGACACTGCGTGACTTCGGCCGAGTAAACACCCGGCCGAAGCGAAGCCATACTTTGACATAACAGTTTGACATGATTAAAACCAATGAAAACAGTAGCCTCACAGTTTGATTTATACAGGAATAACTTCCCACCCTTTGTGGTGTTAAAAACGAGGCATTATTAAACTCCAATGGGAAAGCTAAGTTAGTGCAATAGAGCTGTTAAGCGGAAGTGGCGGAATTACGGGGCATGGGACCTCTCGGCTGCAAAAAAATGAATGGGAGTCTATGGAAAGTAATCTACTATTTTCTGGTCCCAGTCATTAAATGCCTTGGATTACATATATGTTTTGTATGGGTCTAAATGATAATTTTTAATGTGAAGAGTTTGACGGTATGTTGTATGATTATTCGTCTAACGGCTTTTGAAAAAATGTTACGAGAACAACTACAAGTTTTGTCGCCTCTGCGACGTCACCTCAACACATTCCCTCCACTTCTCGACGGACAGTGCTAATGCTAATGGCTGGCGTGGACAACGCCAACAATCTCCCCACTCGAGAAATTGAAACTCTCCACATGTCCACTTGTGTTGTGGTTTTCGCCACGCTGAAGACTTTTGTCTTGTCATTGAAAGAAGGCGGTAAAGTGCATTAAATACACAGCCATGTTTCTGAGCTAAGCGGTGCGAGTGGTGGTGACGTATATCATAAGTGTCAAGAGCAGCGAAGAGCTGAAGTCCACAAAAGCGCTCTGCACAAAACCTGACCGTATCCAGCTTCTACTCGCTAAATTGTTCCATTCTTTGCACGAAAAAATACCATCTAAATCCATACAAAACATATGTGTAATCGAAGGCATTTCATGACTGGGACCAGAAAATAATACATTTCTTTCCATTGACTACCGTTGTAATTTTTCGAGCCGAGAGGTCCCATATCCCGGAAGTAAGGAACTTCCGCTTAACAGCTCTATAGGTGCAAACGTTGGATGCTAAATCCGAAGCTACATGTGCGCTAACGGCTAAAAATAACACTCGAAATCAGTGAAAACAGTAGCCTCACAGTTTGATTTATACAGGAATAACTTCCCACCCTTTGTGGTGTTAAAAACGAGGCATTATTAAACTCCAATGGGAAAGCTAAGTTAGTGCAATAGGTGCAAACGTTGGATGCTAAATCCGAAGCTACATGTGCGCTAACGGCTAAAAATAACACTCGAAATCAGTGAAAACAGAAGCCTCACAGTTTGATTTATACAGGAATAACTTCCCACCCTTTGTGGTGTTAAAAACGAGGCATTATTAAACTGGAATGTGAAAGCTAAGTTAGTTTAATAGGTGCAAACGTTGTGCCACTGAACATAGGCTATTTATGTCAGGTTGAAATGTAATTCTGCGGCTGCACGCGATCGTTACTGTTCACTTGTGTCATCCCAAAGTCACAGACAAGCCTCGTTAAATAGCCCAATATGAATATAGAAATAATATAATAATTTAAACTGTGATCACTAGAGGACAAGGGATCTGGTAATAAAACAATCAGGATCTACAATGGAAACTGTCACCTTATGTGTCAAACGTTAATATCTTTCACTCCCCATTTAAAAGAAGCGATAGTCTGTTTACTGCACAGTAGGCCTATTATAGCTTCCCTACATAATAGGCTACAGCGAATATAAAACACTGTCAGCAATGCTGTGCAGCGGCAGCTTAATAATTTTGTTGCTGCTGATATGCGTAACTTAATTCTTAAAATAGACTTGCTTCTCATACGGAAGCAATGATGCTCTTGACAAAAAACGTTTGCACCGTTTTTTTCTGAATTGCCGAAGTGATTAGATCAGAGTTATGAGACTATCCCCGTTCATTCTTCTCCATAAGCTCATAAGTTAATATTTCTTACTCTAGTGGGAGGAGCGGAGAAGTTTTCTTTCTTTTTTTTTTTTGAGAAGTGGAGAAGTGGGAGGATCAATCATTTGTTTCTTCTGTTTCCATGGTGAATCATGTTATCAGCGATCCATTGACGATGGCTTTTATGCACACGCTCCACCCAGAGTGAACACGCTCAGAGTTGATAAACCCAACGCTGATCCACTGTTCTGAAACCGAAAACCCAGAGTTGCTCGTCAACCCTGCGCTCTGAGTTGACCAACTCAGAGCGCAGGATTAAACCCAGAGTATGTAAAACCAGCTACCTGAAATAGGCCCCTGGTGATTATTTTTCTTTTTACACATTCAACTTATTTTTCAGTATTAATTTTAAGGGTGGATAAAAATCCTGCTAACACAGTTGCTCTGTGGTGTAATTTAGGTGAAATGTTATACTCGTGAGATAACCAGACACCATTTCCCTGTTGAGATCATAACATTCAAGATGAACTTCCTTGTAACACTTTAAGCCCACTTTGTGCAGCAGTAAAACACAGAACACAATGCTTAGTTGCTGTGACATTAAACAATATTTCACAAGACAAGAGTTTAGGGAAGTGAAAGGAAGGAAGTATTGTTAAGTTGAAGAGTGAAAAAGAGGCACAGGAACTCAGTCTGTTCACCAGTTACAACATAACATGAATTCAACCGAAATTCTTTCTCTTCCTTTATTGCACACACAAACACACACACACACGTCTTTATTGAGGCACAGTGGCCTTTTGAGCTAAATACTATACTGTGGCATCCTAACATGCTCACAATGACAATGTTAATATGCCGATGTGTATATCAAGTCAAGTAACTTTATAGCACATTGAAAAACAACAGAAGTTGACCCAAAGTGCTTTCCAGTCAGTGCATATAAACAAAAACTGCCAACCAGCAGGTATAGGGCGTGCCATTTTCACTTTCTTAGTGTTTGCATTTAAACATGCTGACATTTCCCATTTTGCTCAAAACACATGGTAGCCAAGCACATTGGAAATTGCAATTTCAGCTTCAAAGCCTAATTTTAATGCTAAAGGAAGATTCATAGGATTGTCAAAGTCATAACAGTTCATCCTCTGGGGACTATGTGTGTGATATAATTTTGTCAGATTGCTATCCCTAGAGCAGTGCTGCTCACATGGGTAGAACATCAAACACAATGGCTTTATAGAGTTTGACACATTTTCCTTCCCTTGCATGATTATCAGGGTCTCAATAGAGTGAAGTCCACAGCATTGGTTGTTTGTGCTGAAAGTCCAACTCCAAGGGTAGGAGGGCCCAGGCGTTTACCACACCAGGTTAATAGTTAACAGCATCATCAAAAAGTTTTATTGTAATCACGTCCGCAGGTCTTGACATTTAGATGTGACAAATTGTTGCGTCTTTATCTTCAGATTACAGCTCCTGCAGACAGGGTTTTATGAGCTCACACAACTAGACTTACAGTAAGAGGTTGTCAAACACAAGAGGCGTTTAGTCATGTATTTATGCAGGGACAGGCAATATAGTGTATTGTAATACATACTTTTATAGCTGGCAGCTGCTCAATGAAGAGAGCTGATTGAAGTGTTTGGTTAATAGTGAGCGTGCCACATATCAAAACCAAACCTAAAGTCAAATACATGTGGGCTTGGGCTTTTCATTGTACTGTATATATCTGCTTCTTTGCCAAAGCAACATTTATTTTGCTATCTTGGAGAAAAAGGCTGTTTCTCAGGCTGCTCTTTTAAATTCAGTGTGGCAGCTTCCCAAAGATTGAGAGGTCTAGCTTGGATGGTGGGAATAGGACGTCTGGTCACCAGCTCAATACGCCGCCTAGGGATGACAATGGTTAACTGGTTAACCGTTAACCTTTACGAAGATCTTTAACCGGTTAATACTAAAGGTTAAACGGTTAAAAAAAATTAAATCATCTTAATTTCTCTGAAATCCGGACTCTTATTTTGATATCGCTAGACCGGATGTAAAAATGCCAACTGTCGGTAAAGAATGAAAAGAGTCGTGTAGGCTACTCTCAACTTTATAATAGGTCCATCCATGGTACGCTTCCAGAAAGATAGCCAGTCACA
The DNA here is from genome assembly GCA_949357725.1 of Hyperoplus immaculatus. Classification (NCBI taxonomy): domain Eukaryota; kingdom Metazoa; phylum Chordata; class Actinopteri; order Uranoscopiformes; family Ammodytidae; genus Hyperoplus; species Hyperoplus immaculatus. Next base: position 9,723,337 of record OX442357.1, read on the forward strand.
ACTTATGGTCACAACACTCCCCTGCCATGTGTTTGTATAATTGAATTAACAGTGTGGGCTCCCGCTATCTTAACATAGCGCTATCATTAGCCTTCTTGAGGTGGATGCTGTCCTACATCTATCACCGTCTCCGTGAGTGTGAGAGAGTGACAGACAGGCAGTGAGTGCCTAAATTATTATTATTTATTATTACTGATAACGTTGGAGCTTATCAATACTACAGTCTTTCAAAATGTTGCCCCCTACTCAGCACTTACCCATCTTGAGCCTGTGTGTGTGCAGGGGTTGACACTAAGGTTTCAAATGCACTTGCCCATAGGGCAAGTACAGGTAATGTTTTACTTGCCCGAATGTTGTGTTCACTTTCCCAAAAAAAACAAAAAAACTGTTAAACAATGATATATACAGTATAGGCTAATTTGAATTATACATTTTAGCGATCTCTTATCTCTTAAATGCAAACACTGCTTACTAGTCTCATCCTGACCACATAAAACGAACAACAATTCATATAAGCCTATATATCATGACATCACACATACAGCCAATCAGAATCAGAATCAGAATCAGAAAGGAGTTTATTGCCAAGAAGGGTTTTACACCAACAAGGAATGTGTTCTGGTGAGTAAGGTGCTTACAATAAACAATAAACAATAAACGAGCAGTAACTATCATAAATATATAACACAATATATAAACATATATAAACAAGCAGCAACATAAGTGATAAGTTAAAAATATTATAAAATAGAATAAAAAAGAATAAAAATGAATAAAAAACTAAGGTAAGGTACTTAAAAATTGTATGAATTTACAAAATGGTGATGGCTATGAGTGCCCGAGTCAGTGACAGTCAGTGGGGGAGGCGGTCTCTGGACCTGTTAAGGATCCCCACTGAAGAGGGGAAGAAACTGTTCAAGTGGCGGGAGGTTTTGGTCCTGATGGCCCGCAGCCTCCTGCCAGAGGGGAGAGTCTCATAAAGTCTGTGACCAGGATGGGACGGGTCGGCCATAATCCTGCCTGCCCGCCTCAGAGCTCTGGAGCTGTGCAGGTCCTGGAGGGATGGAAGGTGGCAGCCAATCACCTTCTCAGCAGAGCGTATGATACGCTGCAGTCTGCTCCTGTCCTTAGCCGTGGCTGCAGTGTACCAGACGGTGATGGATGAGGTGAGGATGGACTCGATGATGGCAGTGTAGAAGTGCACCATCATAGTCTTTGGCAGGTTGTACTTCTTCAGCTGGCGCAAGAAGAACATCCTCTGCTGGCCTTTTTTGGTGAGGGACTTGATGTTCAGCTCCCATTTAAGGTCCTGGCTGATGATGGAGCCCAGGAAGCGGCAGGACTCCACAGAGTCGACTGGGGAGCCACACAGGATGAGGGGGGCGGGTGGGGCTGGGTTCTTCCTGTAGTCCACAATAATCTCCACTGTCTTTAAAGCGTTAAGCTCCAGGTTGTTCTGGCTGCACCAGGTCACCAGATGGTCAATCTCCCACCTGTAGGCGGACTCATCCCCGCCAGAGATGAGCCCGATGAGCGTGGTGTCGTCCGCGAACTTCAGGAGCTTGACGGACTGGTGACTGGAGGTGCAGCTGTTGGTGTACAGGGAGAAGAGCAGAGGGGAGAGAACGCAGCCTTGGGGGGATCCGGTGCTGATGGTCTGGGATTCAGAGAAGTGCTTCCCCAGCCTCACACGCTGCTTCCTGTCAGACAGGAAGTCTGTGATCCACCTGCAGATGGAGTCGGGCACGTGGAGCTGGGACAGCTTGTCCTGAAGCAGAGCTGGGAGGATAGTGTTAAATGCAGAGCTGAAGTCCACAAACAGGATTCTGGCATATGTTCCTGGGGAATCCAGATGCTGGAGGGTGTAGTGCAGAGCCATGTTTACTGCATCGTCTACAGACCTGTTGGCTCTGTAGGCAAACTGCAGTGGGTCCAGGAGTGGGTTGGTGAAGGATTTGAGGTGGGACAGTACAAGGCGCTCAAAAGACTTCATGACCACAGAGGTCAGGGCGACGGGTCTGTAGTCATTTAGTCCTGTGGTCCTTGGCTTCTTTGGGACGGGGATGATGGTGGAGTCTTTGAAGCAGGCTGGCACATGACATGTCTCCAGTGAGGTGTTGAAGATCTCCGTGAATACAGGAGACAGCTGGTCAGCGCAGTGCTTCAGGGTGGAAGGAGAGACAGAGTCTGGTCCGGCTGCTTTGCGGGGGTTCTGTCTCTTGAAGAGCTTGTTGACGTCCCTTTCATGCAGGCAGAGAGATGTCACTGTGGTAGAAGAGGGGAGGGACTCAGAGGTGTGAAGTGGAGAGACCCAGGGGTCTGCTGAGCTGGGGGGGATGGGGAGCTGGGAGAGGGTGTCGCGGGGGGTGGTGTCAGGACTGTCCCTTGGCCTTTCAAAGCGACAGTAGAACTCGTTCAGTTCATTTGCAAGTTGCAGGTTGTTGACTGAGTGGGGGGGTTTAGGTTTGTAGTTCGTAATCTGTCTGAGCCCCTTCCAGACAGAACCAGAGTCGTTAGCTGATAACTGGTGTTGGAGTTTCTCAGAGTACTGTTGTTTGGCTTCTCTCACCGCCTTCCTGAAGCTGTACTTCAACACCTTAAACCTGTCCCTGTCCCCACTCCTGAACGCATCCTCCTTTTGCAACCTAAGCTGTCTGAGTTTGGCTGTGAACCAGGGTTTGTCGTTGTTATAACTCACCCTGGTGCGTGATGGAATGCAGCAGTCTTCACAGAAGCTGATGTATGACGTCACAGCCTCTGTGTATTCATCCAGACTATTGGTGGCAGTCCTGAAAACATCCCAGTCTGTACAGTCCAAACATGCTTGCAGGTTCCCCACCGCTGTACTAGTCCACTGCTTTGACGTCCTCACAACGGGTTTGCAGAGTTTTAATTTCTGCCTGTACGAGGGAATCAGGTGGACCATGACGTGGTCGGAGAAGCCCAGTGCAGCGCGGGGGACGGCGTGATATGCACCACTGACTGTGGTGTAGCAGTGATCCAGAATATTATTCTCTCTAGTAGGGCATTTAATGAACTGTTTGAATTTGGGTAGTTCATGGCTGAGGTTGCCTTTGTTAAAGTCACCAAGCACAATCACCAAAGAGTCCGGGTTATTGCGCTCCACACTCAGTATCTGGTCGGCTAACATGCGCTGCGCGTCCTGCACGTTGGCATGCGGTGGGATGTAAACACCGACCAGAATGAATGAGACAAACTCACGGGGGGAGTAGAAGGGTTTGCAGTCTATTATGAATGTTTCCAAAATATGTGAACAGTGTTGTAGGATCACTGTCACTTCATTACACCAGTCACTGTTAGTGTAAAAACAGATACCTCCACCTTTGGTTTTACCGGAAAGATCTGTGTCGCGATCCGCTCTGAAAAGTTGGAAGCCTGCCAGCTGCAGCGCGGAGTCCGGTATCGATCCACAGAGCCACGTCTCCGTAAAACACAAAACAGAAGATGAGGAAAAGTCTCTGTTTTTCCCCATCAGCAGCTGAAGCTCGTCCAGTTTGTTGCACAGTGAGCGCACGTTGGAGAGAAATATCCCTGGAAGCGGCGTGCGATTTCCGCGTAGACGAAGACGCACGAGCGCGCCGGCTCTTTTTCCTCTCCTCCGGCGATACACAGTGTGAGCAACGGAGAGTGCACCTTTTTTTTTTTTTTTTTTTTTTTTTTTTTTTTCAGAGCTTGGTCCTACTGCAGCATCGTGAAAGGGCCTCTTTTTGCCATGCACCTTGCCCAGGGGCTCAGAAAACTCAGTCTAGCTCAGAGTCAAGCTGAATGTTAGCTTCCACAGAAAAATTTTACTTATTTAAAACGGTCACATTGTGCCAAAAAGTGATCGTGTGCCATAAAATGATTAAAGTCCACCATGTTAAAGCTATTGCCCAGTTATACTGTAAGTAAGGAGGGGGATCATTCATTTCTATTCGTATTGATACCATTATAAAGACTCCACAATCCAAATCTTTATCGATACCTTTCTATTATTTTGTTTAAAGAGAACTGGTATTATTGCTTTAATTGCTTAGATGAGCAGAGCTCAGGATAGGACTTTAAGCATGTCATAATTCCATATTTAGGCCTACTATTTAGTTTATATTGCTGGGAAAACAAGTTTTTTACCCAAACTGTAGGCTATTATTCAAGCTTCCCGCGAAAAACTCAAATTTCTTATTTTCTTGATGTTACATTTGAACACATGATGTCATTTTATTGACCTTTGCCTAATAATCATTTTACTGAGCCGACCTGAACACATCACATTTGAACTGTTTGCGATTTTTTTTTAGCTAACTAGGTCTTATCCTGCAGATTTTAATATGGATTTAAAAACTATCCGATTTTTTAACTGCGGGACTTGCTACAGTCTCTCGTTTGTTGATCACCGCTGCATTGAATGAATGATGAGACGGTGCGGAGCCCGTCTGCAGCGGCAGCGGCTCAGCAGACAAGAGTTTTTTTTTTTTTTTTGGAGACGGAGCGGGTTGAAGGAGTTTCTTCAAGACAGTCGAAGGTAGTACACTTTTACAGTCCATGATGCGGTCCAGTGATGGAATAATACGCTGAAGTAGGCCTAATTAGATGAAGATGACCCACTCGATATTTAAAATTATATAATGTGACCTAGCCTACTGGACTCCATAGCGGTATCGATAAGCTAAAACGTGATTGATTTCTGGGTTTTGAATATAGCGGAACCAGGTCCGTAGGATAGAGCCGGCTTCCGGAACGTAGACAGCGAAACTGCGCGCACACAGGCTGTGTCTGCGTGTGTGTGTGTGTGAGAGAGAGAGAGAGATAGATAGAGAGATCGAGTGCGAAAGAGCGACCGTGATGCTGCTGGCTGCCGCGCGCAGCTGCTCAATTGCGAATATAGCCGATCTATTTTGTGTGAGTTAGCAGAATTTTTTTTTTTGCAGACTGTAAAACACATGAATACATAGCCTAGACTGCAGACAAACCCTCTAAAATCCACTTGCCCGTCTGGGCAACCAAGAAGCAATCTCAACTTGCCCAAACATTATTTTCAGTTGCCCCGGGCAGCGGGCAACCGTTAGTGTCAACCACTGTGTGTGTGTAAATGTCCCTTTTCAGTCACTTATTTCACTTTCTGCTCCTACATTCGCATACAACTCTTCTCACAACAGACAAGGTGCCGTGTGAATTTCAAAATGTAGGCATTTAAATTGGCTACTGGTCCCCAAATTGTTTTTTAAATTAATATGCAGGTCCTTGGAACAAAAAAAGGTCGGGAGCCCCGCTATAATGTTTCATGTATTTCACTATAAATAGGCTACATTAAATCTTAACGGTTAACCGTTAATAACCGTTAATTCTTGTGGTTAACCGGTTAAAGAAAAAATTCTAAATGGCCATCCCTAACGCCGCCCTATCGGCCTCTCTCTGGATATGTTCTGAATATACTAGATGGATAAGTAATTATGTAGATAGTTTTAGATCTCTGTCGAACTTGCAAAACATTTTTAAAATCTGCATTTTCATTGTCTCAAGAGAAATGTCAAGATGGAGAAAACACCTCAGATCCCTTTTTTTTTAAAGAATGTGGTCATTTAAATTCCAGCAAAAGAGAAGATTTAGATGGCGTCACCTTAGGGTGTATTCACACCTGCCGTGTTTAGTTCGGTTGAAATGAACTCAGGTGCGCTTCCGCCTTCGGTTCGCATCATTCAGGCAGGTGTGAATATAGCAATCACACTCGGGGGGGCGGACCCAAGAAGCGCTCCGAGGTGGTCTCGGTGCGCTTCCAAACAAACTCTGCTGCAGTTCGTTTGTGGTATGAATTTGGTCGGACTCGATCCGACGTAAATGCAAGAAGCAGTGTGCCTTTTTTAAAAATTTTTATATAAATCGCCGTCAGCTTCACATTATGGGAAAGTGTTGTTGTCGCCATTGTTAGGAAGATTGTGGTTTGACTGGGAGCCCCGAGCGAATATATTACATTTGATAGATGCTGATGAATGCTGATGAGTTCAGTGATCAGATGAAGGAGAGGGGAGCGTCTCCTGCACAGTGCCAATAGGGTCACGCTGCGCTTTGCATGAAATGTGTGTTTTTATCAAGCCCCAACCACAGCGATTTCTAGGAAGTGACAACATTGCAGTACCTTCTGGTGGCCACTAGGGAGGTGGTACCAAAAGTGAGCAATTTGTCTTTGACTCACTTGTTGAACAGGCCGTTTTCACAGTCTTATTAAGCCTATTCACGGGCTGGTCCACAAAATCATTCTAGTTTGTATGTTTAGGTCATATCTCCATGACAACACTGAGGGGGTTGAATTTTTTTCTAGCGGGCTAGTTTTTATTCTTTTGGAGGTTAAATTGTATGAATAATTAGGGGCGCGACCTCTTGAGTGACAGCTATCCACCCGTTGTCCCTCACTTTGCCTCGGAGGTATACGTCAGCTATGGGCGTATCCCCCTCCCCCCCACGTGACATCGATGCCCTTTTTCGGCAAGAGGAGTGAGGCGGAGTAAAAATCTCACAAGATGGCGAAGAGCATAAGCCAGGAGAATTGGATGCAGTAGGAATAACTGAGGTCAGATGATACATCCATTTTATATACTATCTATGGTTTTTATTTAGCTTCCCATGTTAACGGGACCGTTAATACTATCCCTGTGTCAGTTTGGAGCTGAGCTGCGCCGAACTGACACCCAGCTGAGCCTGTTCTTGCGAGCCGCGCGTCCAGCATCAACAATACAGTACAAATTATGTTTCACATCGTAGGCTATACGCCACATAACGTGGCATTGAGATATGCCTACATATTATAACCATATGAAACAATACTTTGATGGGTTTCTTCTTTATTTATAGGCTAGATGTAGGCCTATTTATTTATTAATTTTAACCCTGTGGCGTGTAAAGACGGGAGTCGGAGGCGGAGTGTCAAAAGACGGAGCTAACTGCTTTAATGACATTAATACACTTGTCGAGTAACAACAACGGAGCAGACAGTAAACTCCTGATAGTCTCAAAACGCCAACAAGACAAAACAGGAAATTCCCCCAGTCATAACAGTCCCCCCGGAACTTCAGTTCCATAGGTGAATTATGTAAAAGCACTACACAAGCCCCCCCAGAATTCACCCATAGTCAAAGTCCCCGCGCCGGAAAGGCACGATGGCCCGGCCGCGACTAGAACGAGTGGCAGGGGCCGAAGAGGGGAGGGGCGTGGTGGGCGCAGCAGGACCAAGCCCAGGACTGGGCGGCAACGGCACCGACAAGGCGGCAGGGAGCCCAGCGGGGCGTGGCAACGGGGGGCGTCCACGGCGCGGAGCCTGGGCCAACTCCAACGGTCTGGAAATGTCCACGTGGGCAGGCTTGATCCTGTCGACAGAGACAGTGTCGGGCCTACCACCGATGTCCACGACCAGGCTCTTATACCCGTGTCGCAAGACCCTAAACGGCCCGTCATAGGGGGGGCGCAACGGTCCACTGTGGGCGTCGTGGCGGATGAACACAAACTCCGCCGTGTGCAGATTGGGTGGCACCAGGGAAACGGGGGTGCAGTGCTGCGAAGTGGGGACGGGTGCGAACTGCTTGGCGACCTCCAGCAGAGAGGACCGCTGCCTGGCCGCTGACCAGGGTGTTGTGGCGTTCGGAATGAAATCCCCTGGAACTCGCAGCACCTGACCGTAGACTAACTCGGCAGACGAGGACTGCAGGTCCTCCTTAGGCGCCGTCCGGAGCCCCAGCATCACCCAGGGAAGTTTGTCCAACCAGTTGCCGTCCGTCAAACTGGCACGCAAGGCCGCCTTCATGGAGCGATGGAACCGCTCGCACAAACCATTAACCTGAGGATGGTATGCGGTGGTGCGATGCAGCTTAACCCCCAGATCCCTGGCAACCACATTCCAGATCTCCGAGGTAAACTGTGCACCCCGGTCGGAGGAGAGGTCCGAAGGTGTCCCAAAGCACGCGACCCACGTGCCGATAAACGCACGGGCCACATCGGAAGACGATGTCGAGGTGAGTGGCACAGCTTCAGGCCAACGCGTCGTTCTGTCCACCATCGTGAGGAGGTGGGTGAAACCATGCGAAGGGGGGAGTGGCCCCACCAGGTCGATGTTGACATGGTCGAACCTCCTACCGGGGACGACGAATGGCTCCAACGGGGCCTTGGTGTGGCGGTGCACTTTTGCACGCTGACAGGACACACATGAGTCGACCCAGGCCCGTACGTCCTTCTTCAGTCCTTTCCAGACGAACTTCTGAGAGACCAGCCTCACGGATGCCCTCCTACCGGGATGGGACAGGCCGTGTATTGCCTCGAAAACAGCCCGCTGCCAGCCGGCAGGGACCAGTGGCCTGGGCTGGCCGGTGGAGAGGTCACACCATAACCTGACCCCTGAGTCGCCGATCGCCACTTTTTCCAGGCGCAGCCCGGTGTCCGAGTCTTTGAGGGACTGAAATCCGTGGTCCGTGGCCTGTTCCGCACTCATACGCGAGTAGTCGAGACCCAGCTGCACCGCGCCGACGATCACTGTGGAGAGGCAATCCGCGACCACGTTAGATTTGCCAGCGATGTGCCGGATGTCCGTGGTATACTCAGAGATGGATGACAGCTGGCGCTGTTGGCGGGCGGACCACGGCTCGGCTACTTTGGACATGGAGAACGTGAGGGGTTTGTGGTCCACAAAAACCGTAAACTGACGGCCCTCCAGGGCGAAGCGGAAATGGCGGATTGCCAGCCAGACGCCGAGCAGCTCCCTGTCGAAAGTACTGTATTTGCGCTCCCGGGGTACCAGCTGGCGGCTGAAAAAGGCGAGCGGTTGCCAGGCGCCACCGTCCCACTGCTCTAACACCGCGCCAACCGCGTAGTCGGACGCGTCGGTTGTGAGGGCCACCTGAGCTCCGGGCAACGGGTGGACCAACAATGCGGCCCGGCTCAATGCAGTCTTAGTGTCCTCGAACGCTCTGTCCCTCTCCGCAGTCCAGTCGACGTCCTGGCCGGGCGTCTTGTCCTTGAGGGCCTCATAGAGCGGGCGCATAGTGTGGGCCGCCCGGTGTATGAATCGGTGATAGAAGGTGACCATCCCCAGGAACTCCCGGAGCCCCCGGGCCGAACGTGGGCGGGGAAAGTTGGAAACAGCCTCCACCTTCGACGGAAGGGGGACGGCACCATCCCTGTTGATGAGGTGCCCGAGGAACTGGATGGACGGCACCCCAAAAACACACTTCGCCGGGTTAATGATCAAGCCGTGGCGGTCGAGCCTTGTGAAGAGGGCCCGGAGGTGTGTGAGGTGCTCCTCCTCCGAGGAACTGGCGACCAGGACATCGTCCAAGTAGACGAAGATGAAAGGCATGTCCCTCAGCGCCGAGTCCATCAGCCGCTGGAAGGACTGGGCCGCGTTTTTCAGGCCGAATGGCATCCTGAGGAACTCAAACAACCCAAACGGAGTGACCACAGCTGTCTTCGGGACATCCGCAGGGTGCACCGGAACCTGGTGGTAGCCCCGCACAAGGTCGACTTTGGAAAACAGGAGCTTCCCCGCCAGATGCACGGAGAAGTCCTGAATATGGGGCACTGGATAGCGGTCGGGCGTGGTGGCATCATTTAGGCGGCGGTAGTCTCCACATGGGCGCCAGCCGCCATCCTGCTTCGGAACCATGTGGAGTGGCGAGGACCACGGACTGTCGGAACGGCGAATGATGCCCAGGCGCTCCATGTTGGCGAATTCAGCCTTAGCAACCGCCAGTCTCTCCGGAGCGAGCCGTCGGGCCCTGGCATGGACGGGGGGCCCTTTCGTCTCAATATGGTGCTCCACACCGTGTTTCGTCGACGTGGACGAGAAGGTTGGTTGCAGCAGGCTAGAGAACTCTCTGAGCAGTCGCTGGTACTTGTCACCCTCAGAGAGCGAGCTAGAAAGGCCGTCGTATGTCCCCTCATCGCAGACACATGCGAACGAGGAGAAGGTCAATGCGTCCACCAGGCGCTCGTTCTTGACATCAACCAGCAGCCCGTGTGCGCACAGAAAATCTGCGCCGAGGAGGGGGAAGGAGACGTCGGCTGTAACAAAATCCCATGTGAACCGTTGACCTCCAAAACATAAATCCACAGACTTCGTGCCATACGTTCGGATCGGGGTGTCGTTGGCAGATGTTAAGGGAGGGCCGTGCAACCCGCCGGCGGCGTCTTCCACCGTAGCCGACACCACGCTCCTCTGTGCACCGGTGTCGCAAAGGAATTTACGCCTGGAGAGGGTGTCCACGATGAACAGCAGCCGGCCCTTTGTGCCTGCGCTCACGGCCACTACTGAGCGCAGGCCTTGGCGTTTCCCGCCGCGTTGAAAGTGCACGGAGAGCGGCACCTTTTTGCCTTGGCCCCGAAACGTGCATGGAAATAGCATAGGCCCGCAGCGGTAAGGCTGTCGGTGGACGCGTGTCCTCCGCCAAGGGGAGCGCTGCCGCCCGGACGAGTGTAACTGCGTGTCGGGGCCAGCACATCCGGGGCGAAACGCTGGGTGGCCAGAAAGAACCTGTCTGCCTCCTCTGCCAGAGCCCGTGGCTCCGTGATGGATGTATTCGCGAGCGCTGTCTGGACGTGTGGTGGCATGTGTCGCAGGAAGAGTTCGATGAAAAGGAAATTTGGTACCTCCGAGCCCAGCAGGTTTAACATCATTTCCATATGTTCGGAGGGTTTGCTGTCCCCCAGGCCTTGAATGGCAAGAAGACGCCGGGCTCTTTCCGATCTTGACAGTTCAAAGATTTTGAGGAGGTAAGCCTTGAGCCCTGCATATTTATTTTGGGCAGGAGGAGATGTAATAAAGCTTACTGCCCTGGCTGCAGTGGAGCTCCCCAGTGCTGAGACGACGTGGTAATAGCGTGTGGCATCATCTGTAATCCCACGGAGGGTGAACTGAGCCTCTGCCTGTGCGAACCACGTTTGCCGCTGACGTCTCCCAGAACTCCGGCAATTTGAGAACGATGGAAAGCGCCATGCTGTTGCGATCGATATTCAAATCAGTCTCGGAATCTTCAGCGGAACTGACGTCGGGGTCACCAATGTGGCGTGTAAAGACGGGAGTCGGAGGCGGAGTGTCAAAAGACGGAGCTAACTGCTTTAATGACATTAATACACTTGTCGAGTAACAACAACGGAGCAGACAGTAAACTCCTGATAGTCTCAAAACGCCAACAAGACAAAACAGGAAATTCCCCCAGTCATAACAGTCCCCCCGGAACTTCAGTTCCATAGGTGAATTATGTAAAAGCACTACAACCCAATATTATATCATACTGTATATTATGCAGTAGTCCAACCCCCCCCCCCCTCTCTCTACAACGTAAATGACTTGCAGTCTAGCATACAGATTTTACTACATAAAAGGGAAAACCGTAACGTTTTCACCGAGTAAAGGGCCCCTTTGTAACCAGATTTGGTGCCTCCATGTAAAACTGCATTTCCTATCCAAGTACGGTATACTGACAAAAAAGAACCCATAAAGGCCTTTCACACCAAAAAGAACCATGAGCCAGTTCCGGGCTGGTGCTGGGGCCAGTTCAAAACTGGTTACAGCCTTAGTTATGAACCGGTTGGTTTCACAACGACCATAGCCAGCCATGGAGCCGGCAAGAGAGCCAACGTCATGATGTCATTGTAAACGTCTGTGTACGTCGCCCGACGCTGCTGCTCTCGTGGCTAACACTAAAGCTACCGCTAGCTTTAAGCACAACAACATCGGCGAATACGTCTTATTTTTACACGTCTCTGTTTGTGTGTGTGTGAGTGTGCGTCTCTCCGTTTGTCTGTGTGTGTGTGTGTGTGTGTGTCTGTCTCCGTGCTTCAGCGTTTACTTTCCTGTTACTTCAAAATAAAAGCCAACTCACGTTTGTCCAGTGAAATGCAAATGTGAAGCCAGTGTAATGCTTTTAATGTGAAGCCGCAGCCTTAATGCTCTGTTTGTTTAACAGTAACTTAACTGCTGCGCGCTGACCTAAAGATGGTGTTTTTTAATATAGAAAGCCATGTCTCTGGCATTACCGGTGGTGACACAAGTTTATTTTGCTAAAAAAAACAGCACATTGTCCCGCACAAACGTAGTCTTTGTCCCACATCTGGTGAATTGGGATCTGGTCACCAGGCCCGGCCCTGGGCATAGGCAGTATAGGCAAATGCTAGGGGCGCATCCATCCGCAGGGGGCGCCGCTACGAAAAAAAATAAATAAAAATGGGCTACCAAAACTTTATTTTAATTTTTTTTACTAATACTGTTAATACTATAATTTCAAAATATGAGTTAAGCTTAAAATATGACAACTACTGAGGATAGACAAACTATAAAAAAAATTGAAGCGCCCCCCCCTCTCCTCCGATAGACTCTTCCAGATTTCTGGCGATCAGCCAAGTATCTGAACGGTAACTTCACCGGTCGGAACCGGAAGAAAAGAGCGCACACCATGTCAAAATGACAAAAGCTCTCTCGTGCCAAGGGAAGACTGAAAAGGAAAAGAAGAGGAGGAAAAACGTGACAAAGACAGAGGTAGGCCTACAGTGACGTTAATGTGATGAAAGAATAGTGTGCTGCATTGTTTTAGCCGTTGTCGGAGCAGTGTGTTAACTTGCTAGCTTACTTTTGGAAGATAGGGAACGTTACTCCCAGCTTAAATTCATCAGAGACATTTAGAAATATTTCATAACTTGCCAAAGTTTGCACTGCTTGTAATGGTTATTAGAAAGCTATTCCTTTTCCACTATAATTAATGGTTGTCAACCTTGGGTTTATTGTGTTAGTTTACATCAGTGTTAAAAGTGCACAGTATAATAACTGTTAATATTGCATACTTGAGGCAAGTCAAGTTTATTTGTGAGGCACTTTTCAACACAAGGTAAATCAAAGTGCTATACATAAAGCCATGAGATATCATCAGAAGGCTTGATTCTGATTTAATAAAAAGCAGGAGCAAACTTTTCCGTTTGATTGTACCTTACCTAGGCCTATAGCTTTCCATTAGTTACTGCTTCTCTTCACTCTGGTTGGATGCTAAACTGCATTTCATTTTAATGACAAGAGTTTAATCTTATCTAATTTCCATTTTAAAGCTTTTCACCATGTATTAATATAAATAATATAACAACATGTATACTTCTCTTTTCTCTTCAGGTTTTCATTTGAAATACTTTGAGCCACCTGTCCTGCAGACATCTTCTCCACCTTAGCCCAGTGATGCAGCATGAGGAATAAAGGCTTCACCAATAGACCCAAAGGCAAGAGTAGTCAGGCTGTAGCAAGGTGAGGTGAGCTTGTTGAGATGTGAAGATGAGGTCTCAACATCTAAATGTAGACAGCTCTCTGTTGGAATCAAGTTAAATAGCAGTAAAATCCAGAGGTCTCTGTCATTTAATTTTGTTATATAGCTTTTGTGTGGAATTATATTCAATGCAAAGTTATGATTTATTGAAACAATACTTGTAATAGATTATAATTTACGTCTGCATTTTTCTGTGCGAATCGTAATATTGTATTAATTTTTTAATGTTATGTCACTTGTTTTGTAATATGTTTTTTTATTGTGTGGGTTATTTTCTGTCTAAAATAAAATGAAATGTCAAAGACAAAGTTATCCAGTTATGTGTGAGTGTATGAACAGTGGTGGACCTGACTGCAATGCAATGGGGGGCGTCAGCTAAAATCTTGCCTAGGGCGCCAAATTGGTCAGGGCCGGCCCTGCTGGTCACCCTACTTTGCAAACAGGACCCATACAGCATATTTTCGCCGGTCAATTTGATAGCTAATTTCGGTAATTATTAGGGGTGGGAATCTCTTGGCACCTCACTATTTTCAATGCATCTCAATGCAAAACATTTTTTATGTACATACCCATGTGTGATTTTCAAAAATATATTTATATACACATCCGAGTGTGCAACTCAGGGTTTGCTAATCACTTCCTACTTTTGTGATAATCATTAAAGGCAATCAACAGATTAATTGCCTTCTCTAATATTGTTTTAGAGAAAAGCTTTTCTTGTCAAAAACATGACTTTCTATGAACAGTGCAATAATCAATGCAGCTTGCATTTTCAACACAATATGGAAGTATGTAAAAACTAAACCGATTCAGTTTTATTTTATTTCTAATCTCGTAAATCATGTTTCTCTAGGATTTCTATTCTATTGTCTGTTATTTTCTATGTAATTTCAACACATTGTACAAAAAGTATGGCTTGGAATTCAGCTCTCTTGGAATAAAGCCGGTGCAGGTCATGGGTTTGCCACTCTCAGACCTTTTGTAGCCACGTTTGTAAACAACTCGCACATGTGTGGTGTGCATGCGCAATGGCACAGGAAGTACTAGTATTAAAAAAATAAAATAAAAATTATTAATTTATCTGAATCGATTCAGAATCGTTCGAGAGAGAATCGCGATTAATCGGAGAATCGATTATTTTTCCCACCCCTAGTTATTATGTTATGTTTACGTCTCGTAGTAGTGGTGTTTTTAAATATGGCGGGCATGAGGTTTGAGTTGGTCTGGTTGGTCAGGATAATCCCTCCCCCGGCCGCTGGCGCAGGCAGTTCTTACCTCAAGCCCAGGTGGTTGAACCGGTTTTTACAGGCCGGAGCCGGTTCTCTGGCGTTGTGAAACCAAAACACTGGCTCTAGCTCCGAACTAGCCCGGAACCGGCTCCAATTTTGCTGCAGTGTGAAAGGCCTAGTGAACCCAGGTGTACTATGATGGAATATGGGTGTGATCTACTCCACCCTCTTCACCTCTTCCTAGTACATCTCAGGACATTTACCTCAGTAACTGGCCATGTCTGTCGGAATTAAAGAGACAATAGATGTCTCTTTTATTTCAAGCTATACCACTGTGAAAAAAAGATAAAATGGTTGTCACGGTCTAAACACAAAAAAAGCTATGTGTCAGTGACATCCAAATGAAAATGTAGGGAAAGTTAGTATGACTAAGATCAAAAGACTCCATTATGTGCTAGTACATTATAAAATATATATAAATAATCAAATCACAATATTTAAGAAAATCGGCTTGGCAAATATCACTATTGGGCATTAAATTAATTCATCAAGATAGAGGCAGTGCATTCCTTTGAGAAACTCAACTTAACTGTTTAGCACAGAGGACCTTTAACTCAACTTTCAAACGACAAAACAAATCGCTCTGTTATCTGCAGTGAAAGGAAAGTTATGCAAAGCCAGTCCATTCTGTTTCGGGGTTTTGTGTAGCGAGGAGGTGATAGGTTCCATCTGCCGAGCCCGTTGGTTTGGTTTTTGTTCAGCCTGTTCTACAACAACTGAACAATCAGTATGCAGTGCCTCATTCAAGAATAGATTGAAAGAGTTCTATACTGTCAGTGATGTTGACTTTGAGGTGTGCCCGCTGTTTAAAGAGGACAAAGTTCAGCAGTATTCCTCCAAACCTGTAAGAAAACGAATCTTAAGAGATTCATTCCGTTTCTCAAACAGTTCCTGCTTGGAAGTCACATGATCTTGCATTTACTTACAGCCTTATCTTATCAGTAAGATCCTTTTTTATTTTCTGGAGAGAAAAAAATTCCACCTTAAGCCTGACAAATCTCCTGAGCTTATCTGGCTTTTGTTTTGGTAAAAGACCACATTACATTACCGCTTTGGCCATCACACACACACACACACACACAAGTCTGTCAATTAAATAAACAGGTGGAACAGAAATGTGAGGGACCTTGAGCAATATGTAAAAGTGACTCGCTATCAAATATTGAATCTAAAAGATAAATACCAACGTCATTTTGACCCGCCGGTTCCCTTTTAGTTTGAAAGGTTTTCCAGATGTTTCTCAACACGAGGGTGAAATGTTTGACATACGTAAAGGATATGTGATGTCACCGCACACTGACGTTGCTGCGACACTCCCCGCTGAGTCATACACATGCATCAGGCAGCATCGGTCACTGTGAATTTGCACTGCTGAAGAGCTTTTGAGCAATTTGTTCCACAGATATATTTATGTGTTTTTTTTGTTTACAGTTTGTATTGGCACTGCAGCTTAATTCAGTCCTGAAAGCCACCTGTTTGTTTGTCCACACAAATGACGTCATTTGCATAACATTGATGTCAACTTGTTAACATGCCCTCTGTCATGTCTGCTGAAGCTCCAGAAAGGGATCAAATGTGTGTGTGTGTGTGTGTGTGTGTGTGTGTGTGTGTGTGTGTGTGTGTGTGTGTGTGTGTGTGTGTGTTTGTGTGTGTGTGTGTGTGTGCGTGCGTGTGTGTGTGTGTGTGTGTGTCATTTTCCCAGTGTTTGTCAGTGTACTGCTTGTTTGAATGGCTCTGTGGTGGTGGAGAGAGCAGTTCAGGTCGCCCAGGTCCCTCACTGAGCAGAGCTTTGTTGGAGAATTCCCCTGGTTCTGCTACTATATTATACCCGAGAGATTTAAGTAGAGGATTGTAGGGCTCTACTACCCAGGCTGACAGAGAGAAAAGATCAGGAAAATAAGAAGTTGATGGTCTTAACAGGTGGTTGTCTTTATTGCACTCTTCAGTATACCATGAGTTTCTTGAGCGAGACGCAGCTCCTCAGTCATACAGATGTAATACTTTTTAAGTCTTCATAGTTACAAACATACCAGGCTAAGGCTTAGCATCATGGTGGCTAGTATGGATCTATGGATCTAATCCCCATCACCCATTCTATTCTTCGCTACCCTACCCGGCCGAACCGAGACCCAAGAAAAGCCTAACCGTCCACCGGGCCCAAAAAGCCCTGAGCAACTGTAGTCTCTGCTTTTATGCTAACTGAGTGCATGTGTGTGTGTGTGTGTGCACGTGTGTTTGTCTCTACACGTGTAGGCTAATGGTGATTAGGAAATCGTCTCCGATATAATTTCCATAAGATGTGTATCTATTTGTGACATACAGTCAAGTGCGAAAGTTTGTGAACCCCTTGAACATTTTGGAATTTTATTTATTTTTACCATTATTAATTCATTTTTATCAATACCAGTATTTTTTATATGAAATAACAGATGTTTGTTTATCAATTCAACATTTTTTTTTCCCAGAAATAAATTGTTAAAACAGATAAAACAAATTATTGTATAAAACTGTTGTATGATCAAAAGTTTGTGAACCCTAAACTGCATTGCTTAAATGGAGCAGGTAAACACAATCAGATGGGCCAAATTGAGTCATGAAATGGACCAATGTAGTGAGAGATCTTTAGGGAAGAAATTGGGCGGCACTAGATACAACAGAGATAAAACCAGGTCAGTTTAGGCTCACCAAAGTGAACCCATACTGGTCAGACATGCTAAAAGGGAAACAAATCTCTGAGGATCTCAGGAATAGAGTTGTGATGCTGCACATTTGTCTGGGGACAGCTATAAATTATTTTAAAAAAAGTTTGAGCTCCATCGGTCCACCGTGAGGCAAATCATCTGCAAATGGAGAGCTTTAAGAGTGACTGAACATCTGCCTAGAAGTGGACTTCCTTCAAAAATATCCACAAGCGTCACAAGATAAGTGATTTTTCAGTTAAAAGCCAACCCAAACATTACATCTAGTGATTTGCAGACCTCTCTTGCAGCATCTGGGACAGATGTGCATGGTTCCACAATAAGAAGAAAACTCAGTCAAAATGGCTTTCATGGGAGGGTTGCTAAAGAAGCCTCTGCTCTCAAAAAAGAACAAAACTGCTTGTTACAACTTTGCCTGAGAGCACTTTGAGATACCTGAAGTCTTATTCTGTGGACAGATTAGTCCAAAATTGAACTGTTTGGTCATAACCAAAACTGCCATGTTTGGGAAAAAATGCAATTCTGCCTACCACCTAGAGAACCTTCTCCCAAGTGAATAATGGTGGTTTCAAATTGTCTGCAAATCTCCAGATGTAATGTTTGGGTTGGCTTTTACCTGAAAAATCACTTTTCTTGTGGCGCTTGAGGATATTTTTGAAGGAAGTCCACTTCTAGGCAGATGTTAAGTCACTCTTAAAGCTCTCCATTTGTAGATGATTTGCCTCACGGTGGACCGATTGAGCTCAAATTTTTTTTTTTATGAATTTATAACTGTCCCCAGACAAATGTGCAACATCAAAACTCTATTCCTGAGATCCTCTGAGATTTGTTTCCCTTTTAGCATGTCTGACCTGTATGGGTTCACTTTGGTGAGCCTAAACTGACCTGGTTTTATCTCTGTTTTATCTAGTGCCACCCAATTTCTTTCCTAAAGATCTCTCATTACATTGGTCTATTTCATCAACCAATTTGGCCCACCTGATTGTGTCAACCTGCTCGATTTAAGCAATGCAGCTCAGGGTTCACAAACTTTTGCACATACAACATTCGTCAAATAATTTGTTTTATCTGTTTTAACAATTGATTTCTGGAAAAGAAAAATGTTGAATTGATAAACAAACATCTGTTATTTCATATAAAAAATACTGGTATTGATAAAAATGAATTAATAATGGTAAAAATAAATAAAATTCCAAAATGTTCAAGGGGTTCACAAACTTTCGCACTTGACTGTATGTGTGCTGCAACTAATGTTCTGTTGATGCAGGACAAAGTTCATGTCCTTGTGTGTAACCTGGTGACTCTGATTTGTACAGAGTTGTAACCAATATATTTGATCAGATATTGAAATCCACAACAGCTTCCAGCTCAAGGAGTCCCAGGGGACGGATGGCCCTGGGTCCGAGCATACTGTAAGACTCGTCAAGGAAAGACATGTTTATGTGCACACACACAAACATACATAAAAAGCAGACACAGACACCTTTTTTCACCTTCTGAGAAACATTTGGCTGCACATGTGTACACTTGAGATATATATATAAATGTATACAGTATATCTGTTTAAAGAGGTGTTGACTCTGCACTGTTTATTTTGGATGCTATGTTAATGCGGGGATACTCTCAGAAGGAACAGATACAAAAGGCAGCTTTGACGATGACATACAGTTACTTTCACATTCTGATGTCTTTAGCTTTTCATTTAAACCCCTTTATCTTCCTGTAAAATTGGCCTCAAACTCAAATCCAAGGCATCCTGAGCTGTGCTTAAATGATTTGGAGAAGATGCAGATCCCAGAGTCTGTACTACTGTACATGCTACTGACATTGAGTAATTGAAATGTGAACATGCTCAAGTAGAAGGTTTTAATTTCCACCTGAATAGTTTAATGCAAAAAGATGCCTGTAGACAGGCCCACCCACACAAATGGCTGGGCCCCTGAATAGGTCCTGTCAATGGGCCCCCCTTACTCATGCTTTTCTCTTATGCATGTGCGTGCGCTCATTACTATTGACACATACATGTATTTGTTGAGAGACTAAGTATCTTATCAACCAGGGACGTGCAGCGACAGTTTGGGTAGCAGGGGCTCAAGTGAGAAAAAGGGCACTTTCATTATTATTATTATATTTTTTTTTAATACAGTAGCATATTTCTGACTTACTTACCAAATTATTTGAATACCCTTACACTCACACAGATGTTTAATACTCAACAGATCTCTACAAAATAATCAGTTCACACAGCTACATTGGTTTATGCGGTAGGTTTATAAGAGGAGCATGCAACAAAGGAAACAATTTGCACGTTTTCTATGCTATTAGTAACATTTAGTCTTAGTTTATTCTGCTCTCATCTCCTTCTTATTTTGTTAATTTTACTGGAAAAAACAATGCAAAATTAATGAGAATGTTTCTTGAGAAAATGCAAAAATACAGCAACTTTATTGAAATCCTTGCAAAAAAGGTTCTTAAACTTTGAACTCAAATCTGTTCCATTTATTTCCAACTGCTTTGTGCCTGGTATCTTTCTTTGCATTAACAACTTGTTTCTATTTTTAGTTTTTAGTTTTTTGGAAAAGATACAAAAATCAGGACCTTGGTGGTTACGGCTAGCCTGGAAATCAAGACCCTGATATCTTGAACGATAGAGGGTCTGGCCACGATCAATAGTAATTTCCAACTGAAGGCTTGAAATATCTCACTTTACATGTAATGAGTATATAATATTTTAGTTTCACCTTTTAAGTTGAATTACTGAAATAAATGAACTTTTGCACGATATTCTAATTTTTCGAGTTTCACCTGTAGGCCTACTTGAGCAATATCACATGAGATGGAGCATATTGTCACTATATCAGTGCTGCTGTGATTCAGTTGAAAATGCCATAATGATAATCAATAGATCTAGATGTAGGAAATGGTTACTAATTAATAACTTATTTCACACACACAGGCCCGCCGACACAAATGGCTGGGCCCCTGAAAACCTCCTGTCAATGGGCCCCCCTTACTCATACTTCACTTGTATCTTACTTGTAATTAATTTTTATGCGCTGGGAGAGAGAACGCTGTGAGCAGGGGAGAAAAAAAGCTGATCGTCATCTTGTCCACTGCCTATGTTAGGCACTGGTTAACTGTTTAGACTAACTGTTCTCTTTTTAAAATCGTTACATTTTAATATGAGTAGTCTTGTGAAACGGAGAATACCGGTACTTTCCACCATCCTCTGTTTGGATGAGGAGTTATATCGCGGCTCCTGCAAACACACACGGAGCAAGTAGTAGGCTGATGCGCATGAAATGAGATAAAAAATAAAGCGAATCAACTGTTTGCCTATCTGCTCCCACAAGAGGGCCCGCATCAATATTATGACAGACAGGTGTAGCCTACAAAAAACTCAATTACGACAGTCCACAGCAGCGCAAACACATCAGCATGGCCAACAGCATTGCCTTAAGACGCACACAGCTGGCAAATAATACACATTAACACACTCAAATCCAGCTCCAGCAAGGGGCTCAGCCCGGTCAGGGATTAAGCTAACTTTACTTACTGTAACTGCAGGGTTTTTTTCCGGATAAGTAAGTTTTTAACCAGCGTCTGATATCCATTTTCAAAACACCAGAGCAGGCTAGGCTACTAATTTGAATTTGCCGCTTAACGCTGTTGTTCCGTGTGACGCATTCTGAATAGTGATAGGTTTACACATATGTCAATCACATAGTCTCTATTTTCTACAAATTTTTTATTCAGTTTAACAATTATTTTTTGAGATTTTAAATAGTATCTGACATCATATATATCTTAGCATAAAAAATAAAATAAAAAAGTAAAATATATTTTATTTTTACAAGGGCAAAGACATCAAATGGGCGGGGGCAAAGACAACAAATGGGCGGGCCCGGCCCGGTCTGGCCCGCCCTTGGTGCCGGGTCTGCAGAGAAATGAGTCCCTCCTCTTTATAGTGATGTAAGGCAAGGCAAGTTTATTTATATAGCACAATTCAGACACAAGGCCATTCAAAGTGCTTTACAGGGGCAAGATTAAAATACACAATACACATTAGAAAAGCGAATGAATAAAACATTTAAAAGCAAATTAATAGAAATAGAACATTCAAATAGAATTAAAATTACAGGTTAAAATGGAAAAAGAAAAGTCTTCAGACTTGATTTAAAAGAGCTGAGAGTTGCAGCAGAGTTCTCAGGGAGTTTGTTCCAGAGATTTGGTGCATAAAAAATAAAGTAGAACTACAAAAGGTACTTCTAAACTGTTTATTCACCGGGATCCACATACTTTTCACAGTTCATAGAAGGACACCCAAACACAAGTAGCAGGACTCAGGTAAAATAATTTAAAACATTTAGAACATTTCTACTTTTCTAATGATATTATCTATAGGTTTGATGCTTCCAGAGATATTTTTTGAGTAAAGCAAAGGAGTAATGCATCATCTTATTAAAGAACTACATTTATCTGTTATGGAGACTGGAATTAATCAAAGAAAGAATTTTACTGTTACTTAAACTTAAAAAAGCTTTTCAAGACTAGATTATTCTAGAGAGTTAAAGTTAAAGGGATGCAGGGTTGAAAGTTTCTACTATTTCTGGGAGAACAAATTAATATTTATTTTGAGATCGCAAACCTCGACCACAACTAGGTGGGAAGCTTACAAGGCATATATAAGGGGTCAAATTATAAGTTATACAAGTTTCCTGGCAAACCTCCATCCACCTGCCCTGGGTTAGGGTGGGGGAGGAAATGTTTCTCAAAATAGTTGTATCGTCTCGGGTAAACAAATAGCAAACAGCATAACAGAAACCCACACCCAATCTTGCATTAAAGCTGGTTAACCAGTTCAGTCGGTTTTGTTTCCGGGTCTGGCTGTGATGCATGCCACAGACACATCTCCCTTTTCTTCTTTACTTGGAATAAGTTCATTGTTAATGGGATAGTTCTTTGTTAACAGCCCAGTCAGTGTAAGGAGTTTTGGGGAGAAGTCGTTGTAGCAGAAGTTGTATTGTTGCAGAGGGAGCCAGCAGAATTTCTCTTCTTTCTCTTTCTTCTATGATTAAAAAATCAGATTTTAATTCATAGACTTGTCCACACTTAATTAATTTGTAGTTCAGAATAGGTTATTACAGCCCGTTTAGAAAAGGCTGCATTTTATTTCTATACTGTGTGTGTGCATGTGTGTGTGTGTGTGTGCGTGTGTGTGTGTGTGTGTGTGTGTGTGTCTCTCTCTCTCTCTCTCTCTCTCTCTCTCTCTCTCTCTCTCTCTCTCTCTCTCTATATATATATATATATATATATATATATATATATATATATATATATATAAAATACTGTTTTAAATTCAAGTAAGTAATACTGTTTTAAATTCAAGTAAGAAGTGAAAAAATTACCTCATTAGTTACTTTTACAAGGTGTGATACTGTATATGGTCACCTGATGATTCAACTTATTGTATCAGTTGGACTCACTTTTGGGATTGAGATGTCTTACTCAGGTAGCTTCCAACACAGCTTGACCAGCATCATGTTTAAGGCTTATTGTGTGTAGTGCCTCGACTAAGCTGTTACCCTCTGATTACGCATAATACGCTGTGAAACAAACACAATTTGTCATTTTTACACTGATTTGTGTAGGATTTAAGACATTTAGATACAATGTTACTATACTGTATGAGTGAGCTTTAGAAGCGCTTATTGTTGATCATTTTGACCAACAGTAAGAAAAGCGTGTTTCTCTAAAACAAGGATCTGCGTGCATTCCTACTAATATTAGAAGACACAAAAGAAATCCGGAAAAAAAAACATTCCCTGTCTCATTGTTATGGTTGATGGACCTGCCTTGTTATGAATTATTTTTGAGTTATTTCATGAAGCCTCAAAGAAAATTATAAGTCTGTTGACCTGATGACATTGGCACTAATTACGAGAAAACTCAGTCAATTGTGCTCAAACTGCTGAGTTTTTTGGTTGGTATTTATGGTTCTATTTATTCCTGGGCCGCAGTACAGCCATTTTCACACTGTATTTGAACCATTAATGAAACTGTTAGATGCTGTAAATATATCAAACCCCTTCAGACCCTGCGTCCATTGGAATGGACATGACATATTTCTTTCTCTAAACCAATAAATACTCTGTAATTGGATGATGTCAGCACTGCTGGTTACTGATTGGATCCTCATTATCCAATCAAAATCATGTAATGACTTTGAGCATGCTCTGAGAGAGTGACAGACATCTGACAAGACAAGTATGGCTGAGCCGATCCAGAGAGGGAAGAGTAACTGCCCATTTTCAATCTAAAATCTACATTTATGTTCATGCTGGCCAAACAAACGTGCTCTCAGTATAATTTTAACTATTACAAGTGATAATATTTGAAGTTATTTTGAACATATGTCATGTAATTAATTAGTAGGATTTTTTCAAAGTCGTCGGGCGAATAACCATGTTAAAGGTTAATTAGCCTACTATAAAAAGCATGGCTATGTGTTGGAAGTTCCATCATAGTTTACTGAAGGCAAAACTGATTTCTTTTTTAGGTCATCTCATCTACAATCCTACATATATTGTCTTCATGTGCGTGTTCAGATTGCGTCATAGTGTTTCCCTCTCTTCTAGTAGGGACTGGGCTTTCCTGGTGATGACCTCACTGCTGTTCCCTACCCTCGCTGTGATACACCTATCAAGTTCATGTGCATGTTCAGAACCTTATGTTTAGGCCATACCTGAGGACATATGTGGAAAATCTCAGCCTTTTATTATTTACATTTTTATGACATTTTACGCGCATCGTGTCCTGGCGTCCATTGGAATGGACATGAAAAAAAACTCATAAAAACATGAGTTCGAAAAAAATATATATCCTCTGTTACTCTGTTTTTATGTTGAAGAGGAGTCTGAATCAGTTAAAAGATATTTTTTTGCCCAGCAGAAAAAATGTGGGTCTGAAGGGGCTAAGGATTTTCTGTTTTCTTTTTCCAACATATTATATTTGTTGAGTTCCATAAATAGATGTCGGTTAGTGATTAACCACTGTGTAAATGTACTGACCTGAGTACTGTCTGACTGTAAAACTGTAAAAGAATAGGTGGAGCTCTGCAAACAGAAACAACCTGGATCTGGATCAGTTTTATAGTCTTCAATCAAGTCCATAAATCTGTGCTGTAAATGATCCATGAACTCAATTAACCACACAGGGACCACTCAATGCATTTACACCTAGTTAACATAGGAGATTACGAACCAGCTATCTGTGCTCAAACCAACACTAACACATGTAGGTTTTTTTTCTTAGTGGTTTACTGACTGTCTTGCCCTCTGGCAATAGCATACGATTGAGCTATTGTCAGTCCTAATATTTCTAATTATTTTTATTTTGTGTATCATAACAATTTTCCAAACAGCCATATGTTTTTGACAACAATTCTAAGTAACAAATGGGTAATATGAAAATGAAACGTAGTCATGTCAACACTTTACATTTAGTATACATATTTAGACTTCACAATCAGTATATACACATGGTTTATAACAAACTACTATATGAAATGTAGTTTTAAGCATCTAAACATGCTTATTAACCCATGAGTGGAGCATGGTGAACAAACATAATGGGACCATATAGTAAAACACAGGTCTAATAATAAATAGAGAAGTAAGTTAAATACCGAAGTTGTAATCACTTGAATACTGCATTCTAACACACACTTCACAATTCCTCATATGTGCATACTCCTACCTTAAAGTGTCATATAATATAATATAACCATGTAGTGTTTAAACTAAGATTGCAAATGGTGGCAGCTGTCCCAGTGGAAATGCACAAGGTGACAGTGAACAGGGGTTTTGAAAATGAACAACAGTGAGATCACACATGGTGAACAGTCAATGTAGAAGTGTTAGGTCTACTCAGAACAGTGTTGTTTATACAGACTTACAGGAAGGAAAGAAGGACCTCGCCCTCACACACTGCTGGTGAGTAGCCTTTCACCTAAAGCAGGGATTCCCAACCCCTGGTCACCGGACCAGTGCTGGTTCGTGGACCCGTTACCGGGCCATGAAATATTTCCAGAATTGTTATATAGCCTATGTATATTTTTAATTTCATCCAAACAATTAACAATAAATATATATAAAAAATGTGTTTCTTTGAGCGAAAGCCTGGCTTGGCAGCTCATTGATTCTGGACAGATGTATCGGACCGAACTGCAGAGCATGGTGTAAACAGTTAGAGGGTGGGATGTAAAGTGAGACCCTGGGCTATTCGATTGTCAACTGTTAATCCCAGCATCATGAAACTCTAGACCTAGAATCATGACACCAGACCATTCAGGAATAAATTCTGAGCCATTTTCAGAAAACATTGCTCGTCATCCATACTGAACATCTTCAGGTTTTGTGTAGGTCTTCAGTTTAAAAAAAAATTGTATTCACATTTATAAGATGTTCATGTTATGTTGTTGACCTATGGCATTCATACAGTATATGAACTAAAATGTTCAGATCATAAAAAGTGTTGTAAAGCATTAGTATTACTCAAATACTTCAACAGAGGAACCTCTTTACCTCAGTGGAACTTTAATACTGTTTAAGCCCCTGATCAACAGTAGTACATTAGACAGCTGTCTGAAAATGTCATCAACACCTTGTATCACCTTTATTGCTTCTTTATCCATGGACATTTTGATCGGCTGACGCCTCTGACTGTACGTAATATGTTTCTGGTCAAATAGGTTGGCAGGAGACTATCACATTCAGTCATGGAGATGAGAAGAATCTCCTTCATATGTTTTCTGTCTTAAAAAAACAAGGTCACAGTCGGAAGGGCATCTGATTTTGTCAAGGAACAACAATATGTTCTGTTCCTGAATTGATTTTGCAGCTTTATTCATGATAAAGGATAAGCATTATATTTGGAGTATTTCAAAACTGTGTACTTTTCTTATGAAGTTATTGTTTAAGATTAATATTTGTTTTGTTATGAAAAAAAGACAGCTCCTTGATGCTTGTTTTGAATTAAAAAAATGTATGATGAAACGGTTGACATGACTGTGATAAGAATTGTTCATTGTGATTGTATAGTTGCATTTCTATTTTTTTAAGGCATATTTTGAGTTAGCTGATTTATATTGCTTGTCTGTAAGTCATTGTTATGGCAACCTTAATACAACATTTCAAAATAAAAATAAATCAACTTTGTTTTTGTAATTCTGCCTCCCCCCTTTATGTACAGCTGCTACAGAAAACTTCAGAGGGGTGCCAAGGAGATTTTCTCGATGATGCCATCGCTGCTTGCCCCCTCAGTCTGATGAACCAAATGCCCATGTGTTGTCTTCACAGAAAAGACAGAGAGGGAAATCCCTTCATCTCCTTCCGACTGGCTGGACTATCGAGGCCACAAATGAGGCACAAAAACAGGAAGTGCTGTTATTTACTAGGATATCTGTTCACGCAGTCGCGCTCTCTCTCATGACTCAGCAAGACAATGTGTGATGCTAGAATCATGTTTCCTTTATGCTTCTTTCCTTCTGTTTCACTAGTTTCCTGTTTTCAACCGCAGTGGCCACGGCTTCAGAAAATCGAACTGCGCAAATGTTTGCGAAACCTTCTTCCGATTATCAACTGCTTTTCGAAGGGTGTAGTGGACAAAAAAAAAAAAACATTATTCAGGAGGAAAAAACAGCAAAGGCCTTCACATCTCTGGAGAATCTGGACAGTCCTGGCGTCAAGGCAGAGGGACCCAAATCAGAGGACAGACCTGAACGGTAACAGAGCATCAACGTTAATAATGGCTGTGCAACAACTACTCTGTATGTGAGAGCAAGTTATCCTTTGACTGGGACCCTACCTTCTTCCACTGCATTTGGCATTTCTACACAAGTAGAGTGCTGCGGGTCATAGAGGACATTTGTCCCACCAACATCCATGAAGAGGTTGCATGGGGCCTTAGCATGAAGGACACCCAGCTCTACTGCTGGATGATGTTGGAGGAGGAGGTGGACAAGGTAATGGATAGTGGAGATGATGACTGAGCTCGAGCTGAAGAAAGACAATTGCTTGTTCAAGGACATGATCTTTTCGGAATATGCGTAGGAATGGTGTATAGCTAATTACAGTTTCCTTCTTGAGTGGTTGTTGTGGCTGGATGTTTCCTCTTTTCTCTGAACACCAACTCTCTCGGTTCTGTTTTTTCACTCACATCTTTTCCTACCACAGCTACATAGATGACACCAAATGTTTTCTCTCTTTTTCCCAGTCTGAAACATAGCAGCACATATACTGTATACGTGCTTGTCTGACATATCCAGGTAACTAACTCCCCCATCATTCCAATCCATTTACCTACAACGCACATCAAAACGCCTACCCATCAGTTGTCTCCAGTCACTTGCCACACATTCCAACTGTTTTAAACAGCTTTTTCCTCCTTAGCAATTGGAACACTCAATTCCCTCCATTAGCAAATAAAAATAAGGACTTTTGGCTGTGTAATCCCACTGTATAAAGTGTCTTGTCTATGTCTTTGTTTTCTTTTTGCACTATGTTCTGTTTGTGAGAGTTGTGATGGTTGCACTTCATTAATGTAATGTTTGTTGTAATACTGTATGTGTAATTTAAACTGAAGCAGATACATTATGCAACAAAAACAACTACCACCAACCCTGGTTGTGTGGCAAGTATAGATTATATTCTATTATATTCT
The DNA here is from genome assembly GCA_949357725.1 of Hyperoplus immaculatus. NCBI lineage: Eukaryota > Metazoa > Chordata > Actinopteri > Uranoscopiformes > Ammodytidae > Hyperoplus > Hyperoplus immaculatus. Next base: position 9,751,330 of record OX442357.1, read on the forward strand.
GTTCTATTCTATCTCTCAATAGATGTCTGCATACTTGAAACTCAACTTTGACAAGACCGAGCTGCTCTCCCACCCATGACCTTACTGTCACCATTGACAACTAGCCCAAATCATGGCTACAAGGAACCTGGGTGTGACAGTCGACAACCAAGTCTCTCCTACCGCCAACATTGCTGCAACAACCCAATTGTGTAGATACATGCTGCTCAACATGAGGATTATAGGTCCCCTTCTAAACCAGAAAGTCAAAGTCAAAGTTTACTTTATTATTCCAGAGTTGGGAAATTTGTGTGGTCAAAAGTGCAGCACATTTAAGACACATAGGCATACAAGTGGGCACGCCACACACACAACAACAACAACATTTAAGAATAAATAGTTCAGTTCATCAGTGAATCAGTAGCAGGCCTAAAAATAACATTCAAAAAAATCTAATTAAAAACAGTAAAAGAAAAACACAGTTTTTATGATCTTGACCTGTGTCTTTAATTAAAAAGTCTAATAGCAGAGGGGACAAATGACAAGCTAAACCTTTTGGTTCTGATTGACCTTTGCAGCAGCCTGCTACTGCCACGGTTGCTGAGTTGGAACCTCCTATATAAGGGGTGGGTAGGATCACTGAGTATCTGCTCAGCTTTATTCATAACAAGATCTGACCATAGCTGAGTGACTGACGTCTGACTGAATCCAATAATTTTGCTTGCTGTCTTTACCAAACGCTGTAACTTATCTTGGTCTTTTTTGCGCATGTTTCCAAATACACAAACTAAGCCAAAGGACAATATACTCTGAAGGACTGTTTTGTAATTACTAAAATAATACAGTCCACCTGAAAGCAGTTCAGTTTACGTAGAAAAAACATCCGTTGTAGTATTTTTTTTACCTTAGACATAGTGCATATCTCAAATTTGTCATAAATCAAAGTCATAAATTTCAATACCAAAGTATTTATAGCTACTAACCCTCTCAATTGTTTTGTCATTTACAGTGCTGTTAGGGATGTCACTTTTATGACGTCTAAAATCTATTACCATTTCTTTTGTTTTATTTGCATTAACAGCCAGGAAGTTGTCTTTACACCATTTGGTGAAGTTACTCATCTCTTCCTCAAAGCTGGTTAGCGCTGAGCTGTCTGGTTTCAAATACCCCACAATGGCAGTATCATCATCAGTATCTGAGTAGAGGGGACAAAACACACTCTTGAGGGGCCCCGGTATTGATGGGCCTAGAGGTGGAGGTTGCTGAGTTAAACCTAACCTGTTGAATCCTATTTGTTAGAAAACTGATAATCCAGATTATGAGTTTTTGGTTCACCCCTAGCCCTGCCAGTTTATCCACCAACAGGTGGGGCTGTACGGTATTAAAAGCACTGCTGAACTCAATAAAGATAATTTTAACAAAGGTACTCTGCCTTTCTAGATGTTCCCATATACTGTTGGACATTGAAAAGGCCACAATAAAAGGGCAAAACAAACTGCATTGTCACAGAAAATCAGAACGGAGCAGAACGGATCTTAAAAGCTGAAGCAAGTGGATTGATCATGGAACTGCTAAATTGGTCGCTAAATGCCATTGACCGCATGTTTTCAACCAGAAAAGCAGGAGCTGGAGAGGTACCGTGTCCAGATGGCACCTTCCTGTCCGGTTACGCACAGGATAGCTGGAAAGAATGGAAAGTGGTTTGCCTGGCTGCATTGGACATTGAGGATATTGAAGATGTATACATCTTCGCTGGCATGACGGTGGGGATGCTTGCTTTGGGATTTGCTTTGTATTTCCAGTAACGCAAACTGAAGAAACTCATTGTTGCACAAGCGGAAGGGAGTGACGGAAGATTTACAGCGTCGAAAGATATGGATGGAACAGCTGTTCGGGAGGGGATAGCAAAAATTGTATCCAGTATTGCATCTATCAAAGGAGACATCACAGCTATCAAAGGAAAAGTCGCTGGAATCGCTGACATCAAAGGAGACATCGCTGATATCAAAGGAGACATCGTAAAATGGCTACAATGGAAAGTGAGGATAACGATGAGTAATTAAAATTCATCGGGAAAATGGAAAGCATGTCAGTTGTGCAAGGTCAATGAATAATGAGAATGAAAATTGACTGGGTATTGGACTGCAGCTTAACAAAAAAAAAAAGCAAAATTGTGTGTTTTCTTTCTTTTTTATTCTTACTTTTCTTTTCTGTAATCAGTAAATGTGTATCTGATTCTGATTCTGATGAAATTGGGGGCGGGACTCGATAAGCCTTAGGCTTCTTCCGTCACCCTTCGGACAACACAAAGTAAGATGTATGATGTGAAAGAGATAATTGTGTATTGTGTGGAATTGTCCGAAAGAATAATAATAATAAAAAAAAAAAATTCCACCCCTCTGCTTGGTTGGTAAGCGAACATGGTGGGGGTCAAGACATGATGAAACTTCAGTTAGCAGGTGGTTTAACAATATCTTTTCAAGACACTTCATAGGCACTGAAGTTAATGCAACTGGTCTCAGATCATTCATTTCTTTAGACCTATTGTGTTTAGGTACTGGTATTATTAGGAACAGCTTCCACTGATCTGGTATCAGTCCTGTGTCCACTGAACGTTGGAACAGCCTCTGAAATGGGGTTGCCAGTGAGTCGGCACATGCCTTCAGGACCTTGCAGCTGATCCCATCTGTCCCTTGTGATTTCCTGGTATGGAGCTGAGAAAATTGTTTCCTGACATCATCAATGGAGATAGCAATGTCCCTGTCAGTTAAATGTTTCATTTTATCTATTGCCTTTATCTGCTGTTCGGAATAATCAACCTCAATAAAATGTATTTAAATCCAAAGAAAACACATAGTCATCTGTCACATTTAAAGCGGCTACGAGTAACATTTAAATATCTTTTAAACAGCCTCATGTTTCCTCTGATAATCATAAATGACCTTTAACAGCAAACGAGACCATCAGTGCAAAGAAAGACGTTTTTATTACTGCTTTTGGTCTGGTCGCACACCCAGTCCGATTTTCGGTTCGCTCGTGCAGGCTCTATGGTCACATATCCGTATTGGTCGCAGATTTCAGTGTGGAGCAGCAATGCGATTTGAGAAGCCTATCCCTCCAGGTGAGGGAAGGGGAGCGGGAGCCTTGTTTGAGACAGTTATTTGTCGTCATAATGACTGATAACGGGGCTGAACCATCAAAGAAAAAAAACGAAAATGCAATGAAGAAAAGCTAAAAGGGAGAGTGATATAGGCTACGGGCGGGACGAGGGCGTTGCTAAGCAACGTGTATACAATTTCACGAGAGCGAAACTAGACTGCAGTGTTTACTCCTAAATGAATGAGCGGTTGGTACTAACACAAAGTTTGCTTTGCTTCATCATCATCAGTTAACCATGATCTGAAATAGTCATTATTTACATCAACAACACAAACACATTACCTCATCGTGATCCATACTAACTGCCGTCTCTCGTTCATTCGCTTTCTGTGAGGACACGTAATCTTTCAGCTCTGTGAGAGAGAGTAGTTAGGTGACGCTGCTGCATCAACTCATTGCAATCAGGTGTGTGCAGCACTGACTGGCATTAGTTGATGCAGTGTCAAAATCACTCTCACGGAGCCGAAGAGTCCTCACACTTTCAACACACGGACATGCACTATATTGCGCCCTTCTCAGTTCACACTCGCACGCCTGGCACAAGCTAGAAAACAGCTTTGCGACAGCGGGCGTCGTAAAAATACTACCGCTTTTGTCCAAAGGGGACACCAACGTGCCATGTTACTCGTAATGGCTTTAAAGTATGCATTTTAGGTTTATACCAAGTCATGATTTGTAGGCCATGCCAGGCTCTCCTTGCATCGTGACTAAAAGATGAGTGGACTTTATTTTTATAAGATGCTTTACATTCCATGATTTTCTTTCGAATTCTATACTGCACAGCTTTAATATCTGCTTTGGTATCTCCTGATTGAAACAGTCTCAGAAAGCGTCTTGGGTTCTGGCTCAAGCTCTTGTCATCTCATCTCTAGAATACAACAAGGCTCTCCTCGATGGTCTGCCTGCAATTACCATCTGCTACTGAAGCCAATTTCAGAATGTAGCAGCTCGAATGAAATCAACCAAGTAATCTCACACTACAATGTTACTTTGCTCCCTTCACTGGTTACCAGTGGCTGCCTGCATCCACTCCAAGACACTGGTGGTGCATGCGTACTATGCTGCGTACAGCAAGCCAATCGGCTGGCTGCCCCCTCATCTCAGCGACTTTGAGTTTCCAGAAAAGCACCATATAAGTAGCCTGGAAATCCAGACCCTGATATCTTGAACGATAGAGGGTCTGGCCACGATCAATAGTAATTTCCAACTGAAGGGGCGGCTCCTACTCGTGCATTTCAAATGCCGCTGCACGCAGTTGGATAGCACTACAACCAATCAGAGCGATACACAAGCTGTTAAACTGTTAAATTAAACGTTTGCGTGGTTGGTCGGCAAAACAGAACATTCCACTTACTTGCTAATGAAAGATTTGAGTGCAGTCTTCCAAATCGTTAAGGGTCGAGGCCAAAGCAGTCTAAAACTCACACAACATATCCGCAGCCATCTTTGATGTTTACTATCACGGCTTCGACGTCGCATGCACGTCACTGTCGTCATCCGGTTACCTCCGCCCCAGAGCACCATACAAAGGCCGCTGGCGCGCCCATATTAGATAGAGCCAATTGAAACGTGAGCCCAGATTTCTGGTCTTTTGAAAAAGCTTCAACAGAGAGTGTCCAGACCAACAGGCGCAGCAAATTTAATTTGCCAGCGCTTAGTGGCAGGTCTGGGAATGCCAGGCTACCATATAAGTGCTTCTTGCGTTAATTTTAAAACCTTTTTACAAATTAAAGCATATGTGGGCATAGACGTGTGAGAGCAATGTGGGTCAGCTGCCACCAAACAGACACCAAGGCCTTTTTACTGTACTTTAATTCCCTTTTTATTTGGGTGCATGCATGGAGGGACGATAGTATGAGGAAGACAATGTTGACCTCCAAGGTCACTTAAGGTCCTTGTCACATGTTATACAGGCTGTGCCATCATGTCTCATGGAGAAAGAACATGTTTTGTTCATCTGTCTGAAGGATGGTTTATACTAGTCAACACGTTTTGAAAATAGTCTACTAAACTTCATTAAACTGTTTATTCTCCATAATGGAGAAATTGTGTTGTATATGTGATTCTTGTAAAGTTTAGAATTTATAAGCCCCATGTAATCAGCTAAGACATTTTTTAGCCACACTTCAATATACCTGTATACATATATAAGGAAATTATTAATGTATGACTTTGCCAATTAAAAAATAAATAAAATAGGTATTAGGCAATCTACAATCATGGATGTGTTATGGGAAACAGGTGTGCAGGTGAATGAGAATAGTGACTGAAAGGTCTGAGGGCATCTGTTGGAGAGTTTGAGTATGGTAGGTCTAGGGAGCAGATTGAAACAGGGCCTGAATGAAGGGAGCAGTGCTGTAGTGTCTCGGGGCGGAAATGGGGCCGGAAGAGTAGAACACATTGACAAACAAGAGGAAGCTGTTCAGGCAACAGTGTTTTTTGATTTAACTCAGCCTTAAGCAGTAACACTTAGCAGAGCAGAGGAAAACTGTTACAAATATGGATAGCCCTTACTGTTAACTGAAACAGTAATAGTGTATATTATTGTGTTTTTTTTACTCAATTCAAATTTAAACTCACAATTTGGATACCAGCTGCCAGATTATGCTGCCAGAATATACAGAGTCAACAAGATACTCAGCCAACACAATATATGGACATGTTTTGACCTGAGTGCATGCATTTGGATTGTCGTGTCAATTTTTACATTCAACCTCACAGGATGCATTTTGAAATAAAACTATATCTATTTACTCATTACTTCAGGTCCAACTGTACTACTGTACAGATGGGTCATTTGTTCAGAACCAGTCCACAGATTATAAGGCAATGAAGATTCAATAATATCAAAATATTTAGCTTGATAATGAACTTTATTGAAATTAATTGATGGGGCCTTTTGTGTGAATAAAGCCCAGTGCTGCGTTTTTGCAACATTGAAACAAATCCCTGAAAAATCATGTGCATTATGCTTTTACGTTTAATTAATCATGATTTCTATCACTAAACAGTATTAATACAGCAGTTGCTTTGATACATTTTACAGTTTTTGTCTACATTCAATGAGGGAATTTTAGCCTTCTACCAGGCCTAACTCGACAGCTTCAAATAGGCTAGATGTTACAATTTTCAAAACTTTAAGAGTGGACACAGGGGAGAGAGGGGAACTAGTTTGTCCAGTTGGCTGTAGCTGGTTACACCTGTGATACCTAGGAATGAAAGCTATTGTTTCAAAATGGGAGTTAACGGACTGAACCAGCTTTCACATCTTCACATTGTAGGCTAAGGCTACTTTATAGCCTACACCACCCACCACACTTTTTGTGAATCCTTTCAGATGTGTAGCGTGCTGAGGATAGATATAGTGCTTGACTGGCAGATAAGTCAGCTCTCCTCCCGCAGCAGCAGAAACGGGCGGGGCCAGCAGCACATAGCCTTGCTGCTGCTGCCCACTAACTTATTAATACTCTTTGTGACTACAGAGACAGACGTGAGGATCTATCTCCTCGAAACGGTAAGTGAGCCACACTTTGTCAAGTTTACCAACCAACTTCATGTAGTGCTGTTTATTTGAGTTACCATACCAACTTCTCCGGAGGAATAGCCTACTATTCTGGAGGAAGTTTCCGAATTGAAAGTAAATGTTTCAGATAACACTAGCTTTTAATATTTTTATAGACTATCCGTTGACGCTTGATCAATTCAGTGTTTCATCTTAATTGCACTTATTAGGAAAATCGGTAGAAGGAACAAGTTGTCTTTTTCCAGTTAAATATAAATGTAATCCGATCCGTCAAATCACTATAGCCTACTTCCTTGAGCTAGCCTACTGCATGACACTTTAGGCGATGTTGTTGTTTTTTGTTTTTTTTTGTTGTTGTGCAGCCTAGTGTGATTTGAGACCAATCTGCAATTTTCCGAAAAATAATAATAGGCCTTATTGGTGTAGAAAAGCACGTTTAAACCTTTAAAGAAGTAAATTAACACACTGTCATACTTTTTCATTTTCATTTAACCTTTATTTATACTCGAGAGATCAATTAAGAGTTGACTTTACATTATGAATGGTTCAATAAAAAAATATAAATAAAAAAAAACGATGTTTGCCACCACACAATGTTCAGTATAGGGTAGGCCTACTTAATTTATTTGTACCCTGATGTGCTGTTTTATAAGTAAAAGTGCTCCATTCAAAACCTTACTCATGGTGCAGTATGCTGTCCCATGTGACTATAAATGTAGTAGGCTACACGACAATATTAAACTGTTATGGCTTCTCAATGTTTAATCACAAGATAATCCAGAGGGGTTCTGAGATGTTTAATGAGAGATGGATGATGAAAAAATAAGTTTCCCTGCTCAAATCTGTTTTACTTTTGTAATTTTGGCGGGTTTGTGAAATACTTGATAATTTTATTATTTTGACATCTGTAAAATGACATGTAAAATTTGACAGGTAACTATATCTGTCAAATAAATGTTACAGAACAAAAGGTGCAGCATTTCCTTCTCAAGTGGTGTGTAGTAGGGATGGGCATTTTAAGAAATTCAATTGATCGATCATCGGGAAAATTAACGAGCAATTATCGAGTAATCGTTATCTTTTTTTACATATTAAAAAATGCCAACAGAACATCCAAAATACAGCGTTTTTACCATAGACTGTATACAAGAGGTTTTTACTCAATTACATCTTTATTCCAAGATCTTCTAGGCAAACAACAATCTATTAAGACAAGGCAACTTTTTAAAATAAAATAATAATAAAATGCGGTGCTGGTTAAAGCCCGAGGCTATGAGCCAACAAGGAGCCAATGCTACGATACCTTTTAAAGTTTAAACACATGCGCCTCCTAAGATGCTGCCAAAGACTGCATAAGGGCACGGCACGTTTCTCTGAGTGATAAAGGACCTAACGTTACTTCATCTAATCATCATCTAAAATGTGCAAATTAGTTCCCTGATGAAGGCGAAGTAGGAAAGCATAGACGCTAAAGTTAGCCGCTAATGCTAGCGGCGCTAACGTCACACAGGATCGGATGTAGGCTTCAATATACAAGTGGTACATAATTCAGTTTGTTTAAGTGTTGGACTTATACAAGGTTTCACAATGCTTAATGAACTCAGTTATTTTCGGTTCTAAAGCTGTCCGGTCCGATGCCAAACTTCTCTTTAACTTCTTCCTGTTTATGTTTTGACATTACGGCAGCTTGCAGGCTGCTGCCTGAGCCTGCTCTGTTGTCTCCTACTGCTAGTTAAGTATCTCCCCCTGCTGGTAGGATATTTAATTGCTGCCCATACAGTCTTTGGTGCTGCCACATAGTGAAACTCATTGCTGTGCTGCCGGACTCACACTGCGCAACACAACGGCTATATGATCGATAACAATTTCACGTGATCGACAATATTCTTAACGAGCAATGATCGATTAATCGATTAATTATGCCCATCCCTAGTGTGTAGTAGCCTATAGTGTAGTAACATGAATGTTAATTTAATTGGTATACCTCAGAATTTCACTTATGTACATTTCTTGAGTAAATCCCATAACGATTACAGCAGAGGCCATCACAAAGGAATACAAACTGAAGGTTTTGTCTTGGTAAATGGTATGGTAAATGGACTTGTATAGCGCTATATCTCCGTTTATCACAGACCCAAAGCGCTTTACATTGTTTTTTGTACACATTCACCCAGTCACACACACATTCATACACCGATAGCAGCAGCTACCACACAGGGTAGGCTTAGCACTAGGGTGCTAAGCTAACTAAGCTAACTATCGGGAGCAATTCGGGGTTCAGTGTCTTGCCCAGGGACACTTCGACATGTGGCGGGGAGACGGGGGATCGAACCTCCGACCCTGCACACCAGAGGCGAACTCCCTACCCACTTCGCCACTGCCGTCTTCATTGTCAATCTGTAGTGTGCTGGTCAGAATGATGGCGTTAGCCAATAAACAGTTTTTTATTTTAACCTATGCTATTATATTTTACAAGTGATATATTTTGTATGTACAATCTGCAAAGTTACTAGTAAGAACATCTGAAATGTAGTGGTGTGGAAGTATATAGTAGCAGACAAACTAAAAGAAGTATCTCTTAAGGTATACTGCTGATTTGTAGCCACTGTTTTGCTGTATATAGCGGTAAAACAAACAATAGAAACATTTTGAGCACTCTTTATATCCTGCAACATCCTTAACAACAGTTGAACTTTGTTCTCTTTTACCACTTCTTTCTTATTAGATTCTGAATGCATCATTGAGCAACGATACACATTTTAATAATGAGGTAAGGAGAAATGTTTAAAATGCTACGATGACGTTATGCAAAAACACTACACCACTTTTGTAACAAATAGAACCTCACAAACAACAAATGCAAAACACCTTGTGTAATTAAAGAACCAAGCTCTGAGTAGTAGCCTACTTTAATATATGATGTGTTATTGATTTGGGGAAGAAAGTACTCCACTCACTTAAATATTGTACGATTGTGTATTGCCAGTAAACAAGGATGTGGTAGGTGGTGGGTTTCATGCAGTCAGTCAGGTAATATCATATGGAGAGCATCCCTTTCCACATTTTGTCAAATGGGTGTTTAATTTGTCCTAGTGACTCAATGTCTGACACCACCAATGTTACATAGTCCATCCATTTTGAGGAGACATTACAGCATTTGATTTGTTGCTACCCCACACCCCTTGTAACAGCACAGCCTGGGAGGACTCAGCGGGCAGATGCCAAGCCACCTCATGTATCCTCTGAAGCTCTGTCTGCTCATTCCTGTCAGCCCCAGCTTGTTGTTTAGAGCACTACTGTAATGCGAAATGTGCAACAAGTTAATTTATGGGTCTCACATTTTCAGACCAGGCACATATATTTAAAATGTTGTCTCAATTCTGCCCATAACAACCTCTGTTGGTTCTCAAACATCCAACTGTATAATGTTTACCTCCAATCTTCTCAACAGTTGATTCTAAACATCTGTGCTTCTAGTAGCATATTTTATTGAGCTACTATAGATTTACAAATCAAATATAATAAACAGTATATTGCACAGAGAGAAGCTTTACTGATTTTTAATTGTTGGGCAATTGAAAACCACCATTACTAGAGTAAAAGATCACCAAAGTATGTGTGTGTGTGTGTGTGTGTGTGTGTGTGTTAACTCTATTTTTAGTGTTTTTCTAAATGGCGCTGGCGATGTTGCTTTTAAAGTTAACTGTAGTTGGATATTTGGTAGTAAGTGTCTTCTTAGATACCACTTGATTCATTATCCTTCCAACGGACCTAAGCTAGAGAGAGTGGTTCAAGTACACTTTAAATGGCACAGCTGCTGCTTTTCTCAAGAAACACAACAAAACCATTGTTACCACAAGTAAAGCAGATAGCATGCAAGAACACTAGGCAAATTAAGGAAAGAATAGCATCAGACTACCAGGTTATTCACAGACACAAAATAGTTGAACAGCATTTTAATTTTGTTGATTCAAAAGCGATACCTTAATGACCTCAGTTCCCTTGCTGTCACACAATACACAATACACAGATTCATAATAAATTGTAGATTAACCCTTGAATTTACACAATTTACACACTACAATTGGACTAAATAGACATGCGCTCATTTAAAATTGTAATATGGCTTCTAGTGGCCGTAAATGTAGTTGCAGGCACTTCTGTTGTGGGACCTAGGACCATGTCTTATACAAACCATAGACTGTATAAAACATAAAAACGAAATTAAAAGAATTTACAGATGTACTGGAAAGCACACAGGTCTGACACTCAGTACTGCTGAGTCTGAAGCTCCAATGTCCTGAGTAAAAGAACACACCGCTGCAGCCCCATTGTATTACAGGGCAAAGCAGCAAATACAGGCGTTTTCATCAGTGGGTCATATGCTTAATCACCATTTTTTAAACTCACTATTTGATAGGTAGGAACTTAGAAGACAATAAATAAGATGTTAATGCGGCAGATAACATCTCTAATTAGTGCATGTACAATATCATAACTTAACCAATTTTCATTGTTTTCCCCAAACGATTTACAATTCCTTCATTGATTTTACAGGAATTGTTGCATGGTTCTTAACTTTAAGACATTTAGTCTTGCTATGTTTGACTTTTCATTTGTGAACAATATTGGTTTTAAAACCATTTCATAACTAAACAACATTAAACCATACCATATCATCTTATCAATGTATTATATGTTTGTTCTCCAGCTGAGTGTGAACTTTGCCATAGGATAAACTGATATAGTGTGTGTTATTATGAGTTGTTCTGATAACAAAACTTATGTTATTTTTGTTTTTGTCACTGCAGATCTTCAAATATGAGAAAGGTCAGAGCTATCTTGGTGGCGATAGCTCTTGGTCTGTTGGTGCTCCATCTCTGTAAGGATTATATTGAACATAAAATCATTCACTCCCCAATACATGTGAGAGAGGCTAACAGTCAAATGATGAACCAAACCACCACTAAGAACTCCCATGTATACACCTGGCCAAGATGTGAACAAAACACATCTGCTGACAATGTCAAAGGCTTCGTAAATCTTTCTCAGCTCATTCAAGACTTTCTCTACTATAAACACTGTCGCCATTTCCCCATGCTACTGGACCTGCCTGACAAATGTGGAGGAGCTGATAAGTCAGCAGAAGTCTTCCTACTGCTGGTCATTAAAAGCTCCGCAGGGAACTATGACCGCCGAGAGGTGCTGCGCAAAACCTGGGCCAAAGAGAGGCTTCATAACGGTGTGTGGATCAGAAGGATCTTCATATCAGGAACCACCGGTTCTGGTTTTGAGAAAGAGAGACTGAACACACTACTTGAGCTGGAGCAACGTGAGTACAACGACATCCTCCAATGGGACTTTAAGGACACATTCTATAACCTCACCATGAAGCAGATTCTCTTCCTGGAATGGATGGAAAGAAACTGTCCGAACGCTCGCTTCTTGCTAAATGGTGACGATGACGTCTTTGCCAACACAGACAACATGGTGGAATATCTCCAAAGCCAAGATGGAAGCAAGCACCTCTTTACTGGCCACCTGATCCAGTGGGTGGGGCCTATTAGAAATCCATGGAGCAAGTATTATATCCCAGTTCAGGTGCAGGAGTCAGACTCATACCCCCCGTACTGTGGTGGTGGGGGCTTCCTCTTGTCTGGCTATTCAGCTATGGTCATATACAAAATGTCCCAGTCCATTCCCCTTCTCCCCATTGACGATGTTTACATGGGAATGTGTCTGGCCAAAGCAGGACTGGGTCCTACGTCCCATATGGGAGTGTTGACTGGAGGGTTGTGGGTTCCCTCCAAAAAACTAGATGAATACGATCCATGCTTTTATAAAGAAGTCTTACTGGTACACAGATTTCTTCCACATCAGATGTATCTTATGTGGCATAGAGTACATAACCCAAATCTGAAATGTGTGGAAAGCCTCTAGCAGCACCACACTATAAGTTACAAGTGGTGACAGAGCTTGTTGATACTTTGCTTCCTGCCCCTGGTCTTACACTGAGGTATGACTTTAGTTTTGTTCTTGTTCTTTTGAAAGTGGTCTGTGAGTGTCAGGCTTCGGCGAGGTCCAATGGAACTTCTTATTCTTGTTCAGCATGTCTGAGCAGTCAACCAGACACAAATGGTAAACGGTATGGATGATCAGCTTTCACTTGAATTTATTTTAAGTTTCTAACATGTTTAATGACCTCAGCATTGTTTTACTGACATTGCAACACTTGCTATTAAGTCACTCATTCAATTTCAGAATTTCCTCATACATTTGTTATTTATTAACTAATGTCTTGTAAAATAATTGCTTCCTTCTTACTCATTCTGAGCTCTGATCTATGAAAGTCACCGACCTTTAACTTTACTGGTTGGGCATTATGAACCAGTGACAAAAAAAAGACTGTTGACAGTCACTGAAAAACGAGTCATTTGGATATATTTTTGTATTTATTATATCATTGTTATCAGTTTAGCATTGGGAATGTGTTGTAACTGGGGCTGGGTATTTATTCTCATTATTCTCATCATGCTAGCTGAATCATGTCCATAGCACATAATTGTCCCAAAAATTTGTCAACCACCAAATGCTTCTGAGACATGTTTGCTTATTGTTTGGTCAAATATTATTTTTTTTAAATCGAACTTTTCATACTATTTATATAAAAGAATGATCTATAAAAGTATTTAAGCAAACGTCTGGTACACATTTACTGCGGTATCCAAACAGCCCTAGGTGAGAATAGTGCAGGGTTGTAAGGTTTGTAAGACCGTGGTGTCCACAGTCTTCTCTACAAGAACCCACTGGTAGAATTATAGATGTTTTAAATGGTTTCCATTATAAGGGGTTTGAATTAATAAATCTTATTCAAGACAACTGCACTGGCTTTAAGACTTGATTCAGTTGAAAAGTTTTGTTTTTTGGGTCCAAATCTATTGTTTTTATTTTGCTTACAATATGCTATATATTGTGTTATTTTATTATTAAAGTTGTTGGGATGAAATTGTGTACTGCAACATGTATTTTATATAAACAAAAAGCTAAATATTGGTGTCCATATCTCGTTTTTAGACCTCTTTCAGGGCACACATTCGATGTGAAATCCAGGTGTAACATCATTTGTATGTGCAATACACCTTCGTAGTATTTCTACAGCAGAATGTACAGCTTATTTAAAGGAAACTCCTGTTTGACAGCAACATGACTCGTAACTGTTGCCAGTCCTTGCTTTCATCCATCCACTTTGTCCAGAAGCTCACATATTCAGATATACAGAATGGGCTTTGGAAGATTAGGCCAATAGGTTGGATGCATTCAGAGAGAATTGCATGAAGATAGTGCCAGAGGAGCATATCTATGTGGACTAAAATTAAAATTCCTTGTAAGGGGAATTCAGTGGCATTGGACACTACAACAATGTTTGGGAAAGCCTATCCATGGGACTTTGACGAGTACCAAAGGAGTGTGCAGAGGAAACGTGCAAAGTCTGAGCTTGGATTTTAAGGTCATGTTGTCATGGAGCCTGCATCAATACAAAGCTTTATTATGTAGACATTTTTTTCACCTCTGTGCATCTACTAATCAAACTGCTTGAGCTTCAAATCCACTCAGTTCGAACAGGACGCCCTGTGACACATGTACTGTGACGTGGAATGACAACCGGTTATTCCTCCATCCACTTTTGATGGTCCACACCCAGGTTACAAGGATTGGAAAAATTCACCACTCATATTGGGTGGGATTGATTTACTTGATTCCTTTAAAGCCAAGAAAGACTTCCACATTAAGTCCATACACTTATATTTGTAATTCTTTTGGAACACCATAATTCTCTGAGTGGTCACTCCTTGGCTGCAATTCAAGATTCAAGGATGTTATTGTCATTGTAAAATATAACGAAATACAGTTTGGCACTCTCTAGCAGCAGTTAGTGTTTAAATGTGTAAATGACACAGGACACAAAAAGGCACTTTGACAAATAAGACAATGACACAAAGACAAAAAACAAACGACAGAAATGTTTTAATATATATATATATATGTCCATACACTATATATATAAATAGTGATGTGTAGAATAAAAGCGTGTAACTGTTGAACCCTGCAGATCCCTGAAAAGGCAACCAAAAGCTGGCAACCTCTCTCATCCAATACCCTCAAGAGAGACAGACCATCCCGGAATGAGGCAATAGTACAGAGCCTCAGTGTGAAAAAGATGACCCACAATGCTCCCTGTTCCTGATGTTTGGAAGGATGAAATGAAAGTTCCAATGGAAGTTGATAAAGGATGCTGCTACAGGCACTGCAGGGATGGATATACATCAACTGCATACATAAAGTGTAATTTTCACTTGTGATTTCACGGATCTAAATAACTGCTTCTTTAAATTTCACACAAACAATGTATCATTTAAGATTGGAGTCCTTTGACATCAAAAATCATTATGAGTTTCAAGCCAAGTTCAAAATGTCATTAGGAAAAAATTGTAAAAAAATGCAGCCTACCACGCATTCTCTCTGTACACTCTCAGATATTACTTTCTTTTTATTATTATGTCAAGATGTGATGTGAGGAGGTTCACAGGTCTGCAACCAGACTAGATTTAAATTTGTAATGAATAATATACAGAGGGAAATGAGTTAGAGCTAAACATCTCCTAACTTCCGGGTGCAGTTAGATATAAATAGTACAGGAAACAGATAATGTAATAAGCAAATGTGTCCCAACCGTCACTGCTATTGAGGTACATACATACAGTATATGAATGCCATGATTATGTCACTCTTTTTAAGGATATCTTGGAAGTGGTAAGAGGATACACGCTTGTCTTTCTGTTTTTATCCCCCTGTATTTTGGTAAATGTGAGAACATTTTTCGATTAGAAAATATATAATTTGTCTATTTGTAATTTGCTTGCAACACATTAGACCGGGCAAGTGAAGTAAAGATAAATACAAACAAAAATTTTTTTTTTATCATTTGTCAGAGATGCATTGTGGTAACAGCTCAACGGCAGCGATGTGTGCAAAGTATAATTGTGGGTTATAAAATGTAATACAGAACTGTGGCGCCCTCTTGTATCTGAAATATGTTACTACAGTAGTAAATTAACCAATGTAATAACATGTGCTAAAGGGTGTTTGGTCTCGCTGGGCTGCATACCGGAGCCTGCAGTTTTATGACACGCAGTTTTGGCATGGGGTGCAATATTAATTAATTTTGTTCTCAGGAGGATGATTGTGAGATGTCACACAATGCTCACACAGACCACGAGGCGACTCAAATGAAACTGCTAGAACTAGTCGAAAATACTGTGTCAAATAATACTAAAAATAAATAATAAAAACAAAACAATTTAATATTTTATGTCATTGCATTTTATCAGGGATACATTTTGTATAGTAAGGAGGACTGAATGCCATTTATCAGGGTTATCAGGGATAAAATACATAACACAAAATACAATAGAATGTTGTCATTTCTAATTTCTTGCTAAGAAAGAGGGGTATCTTTCTGGTCCGAACTGTTACACACAAGGTTCAACGTTCTGCTTCTGTTGTCGTGATACAACATATGATTTAACAAAGAAAATTAGTTCTATTTCATCCTTACTGACCGCCAGAGGCGGTGCATTAAGCACTGGATTTATCCGTCTCGCGCATGCGCAGTTCGAGTACCAATATCAACTATGGTTGCGTTCCGAATCGCATACTTTCTACTATATGGTATGTAGAAAAAAGATTTAGGATGTCCCGATTCTTGTGGCCAGATTTAGGATGGTTAGAAGTACCCGGATGTCCTACTTCATGCGGCCAAGATTGTTAGTGTTGAAAAGTGCATCCTATTTGGGCGATTCTGACCCACAATCCAGTGCGCACGTGAAGTGACGTAACATCGACGAAGCCTCCATATGAAAACAAACGGGGATGCGACGGATATAAAAGCAAGAGGCAAGATCAAGGCGCAATGTTATGATGAAATAAGAGAGAAAAGTTTGTCCCAATAGTATGCCTACTGCATCCTAACTAGATTCTTTTTATCGTCGGATGTAGTATGTAGAATAGAAAAAAGAAAGAGTATGCGATTCGGAACGCAACCAAAGTCACCTGTGACCCTCGTGACACCGGAAGGGCTATATAGCCCGGTGTCGACAGAGGATCTGTTCCTTTCATCTTCTCGCAGAAGACGCAGTTCGTACCGCGTGCAGTGGCGGATTCAGAACCTAATTTGTGGGTGGGCCTAGGAATATTCTGGATGGGCCTTGTTTTTTTCAAAGATTAAACAAACACGTATACATAGCCATATATATAAATAAAAAAATCAAGAAGTGGAGAGAACGTGCAGATCGGTATTACATTTTAATATGCCTTTTACTCACCACAATCAGCAGATTGACAGCAGGTGTGAGGAGGTCACACGCAGTCCCTCCTTTGCAGAGGCAGTTAGAACACTACTGCTCCTCGGCAACTTTTTTGACCGACTTATGTGCGTTCTATGTACTTTGCCTGTGGATAATAAGTGCATTGTTAAATCTCGGATGAGTTCAGCAGAACTGCGGGGCTTGTTTTGAGCCTGGGACTGGGAGTGGAAGCCGGCTAACTATCCTAGCTCCGCTAAGCTAGGAGCTAGTAGGTGAAAGTTGCCCTGGACTGCCTTCTCAGAGCGGGAACACTCTTTTACTAAGAGCCCGAACCCTCTTGCCCTGGACTGCCTTCTCAGAGCGGGAACACTCTTTTACTAAGAGCCCGAACCCTCTGGTCACATTCGTACAGCAAGACTGGCCCGTCTTAAAGAGCAACGTGCAGCTGACGCAGCTAGCCTTTTCGGCTACGAACGCCAGCGCCGCGGCTATGCCCCCCAAGGTGGACTACGGTGAACTGAAGAAAATCATCGATGCTCTGAGAGATGAAGTGGCTGCTATGCAGGAGGGGCAGATCGAGATTCACAGACTGCTCGAGAAGTTGACCGTCATCGACACAGAGAACAAGAGAACAAAGAGATGAGAAAATCAGAGAGCTGGACGACAGGATGACGGATCTGGAGCAGTATTCGCGGATCAATGATGTTGTCATCTCTGGGCTTCGCATCCGACCCCGGTCATTCGCACGAGCAGTGGCCACTGACAACGGGTCCCTGACAGAGCCAGATGAGGAAGATGTGGCTTCTGCGGAGCAACAGGTGGTAGCCTTTCTACAGGCTAATAACATCCACCTTGACTGCAACCACATAGAGGCTTGTCACCCGCTGCCCATGAGAAAGCGCAAAATGGAGCGCAGCAAGGATAACAGATATCAGCGACCCGACTCCCCGAGAGTTATCCTGAGATTCACTAACAGAAAGCACAAAATCGCACTGCTGAAGGAGTGGAAAAAGCTGAAGGGGACGGATGTTTACATGAACGAGCACCTTGTCAAACGCAATGCTGACATAGCCAAAGTAGCACGCGATCTGAGAAAAAACAAGAAGATTCAACAAACCTGGACGAGGAACTGCAAAGTGTTCATCAAACTCAACGGCGATACTCCAGAGGAGGCAAAAGTGATGGTCATCAGAAGCATCGAGGAGTTGGGCAAGTACTGACATGGCATCTGTCTCACATCACGCTAAAGTGTCCATATTACCACACACTGACACTCTACATTCCAACACACACACTGTCAATTCACATCAATCCCAGGATGACATTACCTGTTTATCTGACTTGATTAGTGATTATGAGCATGTACAGCTGAAAACTTCTGAATACACAGATTACCAAACACAGGATATTGATCATGATATAGACCCGGACAATAACTTTTTCTTCAACCTCAATGAGAACTGTCATTATTACACTAGTGAGCAGTTCAATGCAAAAATTGACTGTACTGGCAAACTGTCAATAATTCACTTTAACAGCAGGCATTTGAGCAAAAATTTCCATGCAATCAAGGAATATTTACGTCAATTTTCACAACCATTTAACATAATTGCAATATCAGAAACCTGGATCAACCCTGAAAAGGGGGTGGACTTTGATCTAGATGGCTATGAACTGAACTACAGAAGCAGAGAGAACAAGACTGGAGGAGGTGTGGCTCTGTATGTGGATATAAACCTTGATTGCAAGGTGGTTGATGAAATGACAACTGCAATCGGAAATGTATTAGAATGTCTAACTGTTGAAATCTGCATGGAAAATAAGAAGAATGTGATTGTTAGTTGTATTTATAGAGCACCGGGTTCTGATATTGACATATTCAAGGAATGGATGGAAAAAATGTACACATTGTCAAAGCAAAAGGTCATATTTATCTGTGGGGATTTTAATATAGATCTTCTTAATCCCAATAATCACAAACCAACTGATGACTTTATCAATACAATGTACAGTCTGTGTCTCTATCCAAAAATCACCAGACCAAGCAGGATCACATCTCACTGTGCCACATTGATAGACAACATATTTACAAACGTTATAGACAATAATACAATAAGTGGATTAATGATCAATGACATCAGTGACCATCTGCCAGTATTTCTTGTGTACAATAACAACTACAAGAGGGAAAAAAGGGAAAAACGGGAGAGTACATTCAAGTACAGAAGAGTACGGACAGAAGAGGCAATAAACACTTTAAAAAATGAATTATTAAATCAAAATTGGGAACCATTATATAAAGAAGAAAATATTGATAAAGGTTATGAAATATTCTTGGGGATATTTAAATTGTTGTATGATAAATATTGCCCAATAAAAGAAATTAAAATTAAATTAAAATATTCAGATAGTCCATGGATAACTAAGGGATTACAAAATGCCTGCAAAAAGAAAAATACACTATATAAAGAATTTATAAAGCTTAGAACCAAAGATGCTGAACAAAAATATAAGAAATATAAAAATAAACTAACTAACATTATGAGAATTAGTAAGAAAGAATATTATAGAAAATTAATAGATAATAATAAAAACAATATAAAAGGTCTATGGAAGATACTGAATAATGTTATTGGAAATGGTTCTAGACAAGTTAATTATCCGCATGAGTTTATTGAAAATGATATGACTATTGATAATATGGATGATGCAGTAAATGGCTTCAACCAATATTTTGTAAATGTTGGACCAATACTGGCTGAAAAAATACCTGTTCCTGTGAGATCTGATGACAGGATTAATGATCTCATAGACATTAATCCAAAATCAATGTTTCTAACAGCAGTGGAAGAGAGTGAAATTATAGAGATTGTCAATAAATGCAAAAATAAAACTTCTACTGACTATAGTGACATTGATATGAGAATAGTCAAAGAGGTAATTCACGGAATTTCTAAGCCATTAACGCACATCTGTAATTTATCATTTAAAACTGGTAAATTCCCAAGAAAAATGAAAATTGCAAAAGTCATACCGCTGTACAAAACTGGAGACAAACACCACTTCACAAACTACAGGCCTATTTCACTGCTTCCTCAATTCTCAAAAATCTTAGAAAAAGTATTTGCTGCTAGACTTAATAAATTCATCAATAAACACAATTTACTAACTGACAGCCAATACGGCTTCAGACCCAACCGATCCACTTCATTAGCAGTCATTGAGCTAATTGAAAAGATTACAAATTCCCTGGACCAAAAGAAATATGCAGCTGGTGTTTTTATTGATCTCAAAAAAGCATTTGATACCATAAATCATGATATATTAATTAATAAATTAGAACGGTATGGTATCAGGGGGGTTGTATTAAACTGGCTGAGGAGCTATCTACAGAACAGGCAACAGTTTGTGAAGATGGGTGAATACGTGTCAGCTTGTTTGGACATTGCTTGTGGGGTCCCCCAGGGGTCAGTGTTAGGGCCAATTCTTTTTATTCTCTACATAAATGACATATGTAAAACATCAAATATTTTACAATTTGTGTTATTTGCAGATGACACAAATATTTTTTGTACGGGAGAGGACTTGCAGCAGCTTCTGGAGTCAATTACATCTGAAATGAGCAAATTAAAAAGGTGGTTTGACAATAATAAATTATCATTGAATTTAAGCAAAACAAAAATCATGTTGTTTGGAAATTGTAATTTAAATAGTGATGTAAATGTCAAGATAGATGGTGTTAATATTGAAAGAGTGTATGTAAATAAATTCCTGGGTGTGACAATAGATCACAAGCTATGCTGGAAACCTCACATAAAACATGTTAAATCTAAACTGTCACGAAGCATCTCAGTCCTGGGTAAAGCAAAGCATATATTGGATCACAAATCATTGCATACTCTTTACTGCTCAATGATCTTACCTTATTTAAATTACTGTGTGGAGGTCTGGGGGACCACTTACAAAAGCTCACTGCAACCACTAGTCACACTTCAAAAACGAGCCATAAGAATAATCAATAAAGCTGGATATTATGATCACACCAACCTCCTCTTTTCATATTCCCGTATCATAAAGTTCAATGACCTGGTTGAATATCAAGTTGCACAAATCATGTTCAAAGCTAGAAATAAACTGCTACCAGGTAACATACAAAAACTTTTCTTTGACCGAGAGGGGGGTTACAATTTGAGGCAACAGTTAAACTTTAAGACACTGGCGGTACGCACGACTTTAAAATGTCATTGCATCTCAATTGGGGGTGTGAAACTGTGGAATGGGATGAGCACGGAGCTAAAGCAATGTCCAGACATGATCCAGTTTAAAAAAAGGTTCAAAGCAATGATTTTCATAAGGTACAGGGATGAGGGTGTGAAGTAAGAGGGTAATTATAATTATATGGATATATATATATATACTGATTGTATAGATATGTATGTAGATATGGATATATTGATTGTTTATAAATATAAATATAGATATATGCATTATATAAATATATAAAATATAAAAAATGTTTAGTATATTAAGTTGTATGTAATTGGCAAATATAGTATCGCCAATAGTACAGAGAATATAGATAAGAGAAGCGAATATAATTGTTGTTTTTGTTTTTATTTTATTTTTTATTTTATTTTTATTTTATTTTTTTTATTTAATAAATATTTTGATTTTTAATTTTTTTTTTAAGGAAAGGGGTAGGATTAAATAAGTGTATACTTCTTCCTGCTCCTTTTCAGGCATATGTATTGTATTTCCATGCTTTTCATTTTCATTTTGTTTTGTATGTGGATGTCTGAAATAAACTAAAAATCAAATCAAATCAAATCATGTCAGAATATCACATAATAAAAACACAAATCCAACACTGCGTAGCTCATGTTATAGTGACTACAACCCGAAGATCATATGAATCAAACGAATCGAATGAATTAATATTCAGAAAAAAACTTTCAGAAACAGCAATAATGCCACGGCGGGCCAGAATACTAAAACCCTGTCTAACCGGAGCTTCTACACAAGGCGGAGTCTTATAGCTATATAAAATTATGAAGAGGAGAGAACTTGCAAATCTGTAGTATTTTAATATGCCTTATACTCATGTCATATCACATAGGCCTACCAGCCTGTCGGACTCGGATCAGATGTAGGATAATAACAAAATAAAAACACAAATCCAACACTGCATAGCTCACGTTATATAGTGACTACAGCCCGAACATGAATATGGATCAAACGAATCAATCGAATTAATTAATATTCAGAAAACAACTTTCAGAAACAGCAATAATGCCACGGCGGGCCAGAATACAAAAACCCAGTCTTACCGGAGCGTCTACACAAGGCGGAGTCTCCTAGGCTTCGAGTTGAAAAAGTTGATTATGTCATCATAATCCGAACTGTCAATGAGTTCTCTTTCAAAAGACAAAAGTGTCAAGTTGTTGAGGCGTCCAGCATGGATGATCTCAAGCGCGTTTGGATCCTGTTTGTTGCGGAGAAAAGTCTCTCAACGCTGCAGGACGTGGAAGGCAGTGTTATCATGGTCCTTAAAACACTGTTCATGTTTGGGAAAATGTCAGCAGGGCAGCTGTCCAGTACTTCCATTAATGTAGGAAAGTTTTCCCGATCCATTTTCCGTGTGATGTCTTCAATGAACACAGCATGTTCAGTATCTGCGATCTCAATGCCATACAGTGCACATGGACCATTTAGAATGTTTTTGCCAAAAGTGGCAGATCCAGGTGCGCAAGAGGCCGCTGCTCTCATTAATCCATACGTGTCGTCCATAAAGCGGCAGTTTAACTCGATGATCTGCCTGTCAAGAATACAGTTCCACAGCGCCCTTAAATCATCATTGCTCTTGACAGCCGACGTTTTTCCCAGCGTTGTGGTGACAACAGACTCGTGAAACTTTGAAGGCAGCTTGCGTTCACGAGACGCAAGCACGTCCCAGTTAGTTATCTCATGCTTTTCCATCAGTTCTTCTGTCAATTTGAGCACGTCACCAAAGTCACCCTTCGAGTCCTCGCGGAAAGTTGCATATGTAGCTTTCAGTGTTTCAATCAGTGAAATGCAGTCTGTCACACAAAGTGTTGAGTTCTGCAGGCCCTTGGTGGCAAAATCGCTGTTTTCAAACAGTTTGCAAAAAGTCACAAGCATGAAAACGAACTTTTTCGTTTGCATCTGCTGCAGGAGCTGCTCTGCTTCTATTTTCGTTTGTCCACTGGTTTCGGAAAAGCCGGCCAGGACATCCAGTAATGAGCTGCTTAGCCATTGCTAATTGAGGGTGCTATCTGATGGTGCACGAAACCGCCATCCGCTGTCTGCGTCGACCATGATGTTGTGTAAAGACGTCACTGGACAGAACTAATGAGTAGGCTACGAGAGGGGTTTCTGAATATTATTATTTTTTGGTAGCTACTGTAAATATTTTAAATTATAAATGTTTTCAAGAAAAAAACATATAGCCTATTGTATGAGAAAAGACCATTAAACATTATTTTTTTTCATGAATCTGATTGGGTGGGCCCACTGTCAATCTGGGTGGGCCTGTACCAACCAGGCCCACCCGTGGATCCGCCCCTGACCGCGTGTGGATAGTTTTTCGCTTTTTGGAAAGGATCGACGGTGTGCAGCCTCGCGACCAAGGTCGGAGCAAACGGGTGAGCTCGTTCTCCAGGGGCTGTTTAGCCGTACAGCACGAAGTGCTATCGCCGCTACTTTGTTGTTGGGGGGACGGCTTTGTTGGCTTCCCCCCACTATTGTAGCCGCTAACTGTAACTTCCCTTATTGAATATCATATGTTTTTGATAGAGACAGCTCGGCTGTTCTAGATTGCCATTTTTTGTTTTTTGGCTGGTAAACTTTTCTTAAAAAAAAAAAAGAAGGAAAGAGGTTTTTCGTTCATTGTATTCTCGTCAGTCAGTCCCCAGTGAAGGCAGCACTCTCGCGTCCTCTCCTGGGAACACTGCTGTGTATCTCTGTGCGGTCAATTACCGGTGAAGGCAGCGCTCTCGTGTCCTCTCCCGGCAACACTGCTGTATATTTTCAGTCACTTAGGCCTACTGGTAACACTGTACAGCGCTAATCTACTTGTTGGTGAGCGCTTGTAGCTACTATTTATGGCTTCCCTTTTTGTTAAAAGAAGCAGCTCGCCTGTGTTCTAAGTGACCACATTTATTTAGTAACTTTTTTGTTTGTAAAAAAAAAATAAAAAAAAAATCCTGCCAGTAGCATATGGTTGTCTCAAAGATTAAGCCATGCAAGTCTAAATACACACAGCTGGTACAGTGAAACTGCAAATGGCTCATTACACCTAGTAGTGGCTGGTGTTTGGTGCCCACCATCTCTATGTCCTTGAGCAAGACACTTAACCCAAAACTGCTCCAGGGGCGCTGTATTACGGTTGACCCTGCACTGACCCCTTTGAAGCATGGCTGGACTGACCATCTGGCATACCGGGCAAATGCCCGGTGGGCCGGCGGCCTTTTGGGCCGACCCGGGCCGACGAGGTTCAATTTAAAATAAAAAATAAAAATAAAATCTGGCCCGTCCCATCCATGGCCGGCCCGGCCGGTCCGAGGTCCCTTCCCTCTCGGCCGCGCAGACTGTCAACTTAACCTGAAAGGCCAATGAAATATTGGCCCATTCATTATGATTGGTTCTGGACCGGGCCTGGACCAATCACACACGCAGCGGAGAACCGAGGTCCCGCCCCTTGGGCCTCGGCTGTCAATCACTCAATCAAGTCACGTCACTAACAGACAGAAAAACAACTCGAGAAAAACGGAGAAGAAACAGTTGCTGGACTAGTGGTAAGTTATGTTGAGAACAATTATTTGTGTAGCTTGCTGAATTTTAACCAACACAGCATGTGTGGTTTGCCAACAGCTAGCTGCTTGCGTTTACATCATGGATAGAGCCATTTATAGAGCCAGGTCAAAGTGGCTATTTTAGCTAATAACCTACTAAACATTTGCTAGCTCTCTTGTGGTTTTTAAGAGGAGTTAAATAGCTCTGTTGTTGGTGTATTGAAAGAGTATCATTACTTTGCTAGCTGATCAACATGTCATTTAAGTGAGGAAGCTGTCAGTTTTTGCTTCTTGCTGTAGCCTACTTATTCAGTATAGTGGATTTAATAATGTTTTACTTAAATATACTTTTCTGTACCGATTGTTGACATGGTTAAACATACTTGTACTTTATTTATTTTATATATAATTTAAATGCAATTTAAAAATACAGACTGTAATTTGACCTGACCATTAAAAATATATTAATATATCACAAAGTTAACAGTAAATGCAGAAAAGTAAATTCACTCAAATATGCAACATAAAGTTGTCACACTTTCTCCTTTCACAACACTTTCAGTGTTTGAGGCATTAGGCTTCTCTTTATTAGAAGCAATCAGAAAATTAGACCACCACGACCACCACAGAATTGTAGCCTACTTACTTTTTACAAGCTGTTGAGTTTCTTTTACTAGACCTGCTTTCTAGACCATCATGTACTTTAGAATAATACACATTAGACCATTACTTTTGTACACTTTTTTCACATTGGTTTACTTAGTAAAACAACAATTTGTGCATTTTGCCTGAATAAATCTATTGTAATGCATCTTTCCACCTCTTTAACTGATACATCCTTAAAACCTCAATCAATTGTGTCTCTCCTCATTTATGAAACAGGTTGAGCCACCATCCACAGAGGAGGAGTCTGTGGAGAGAGAGAGCAAGGAGCAGGAGGTTGATTACTTTGTCCGTCCTGAGCCTAGGTAGGTGGGCGGAGCCAGGCTACAACAGAATACTATAGCTACTATAAAACTTTGTAAATATTATTGTATTATATGTCTGTACACTTGTTCAAAATAAACCAACATTTTAATTTAATTCAATGGAACAGTCATCTTTAAGGGACCGTGATAAATGTGTTCTGGTGGGTGGTCGATCAATTATGGTGGGCCGGTCTGGGTCCAAAATGCCAGGGCCAATTTTTGGTCCCAGTCCAGCCCTGCTTTGAAGTGTGGTAACTTGAGAGGGGATATACGGAGAGACAATTTCAATGTAACCATTGACTAATAAAGTAACTTAACTTAACTTAACTAACACTGCTGTGTAGTCTGTTCAGTCGCTTGCTGGTGAAGACTGCGCTCTCGGATCCTCTCCTGGTAACACTGCTGTGTGTTATTTGCTTTAGTAGCTTACTGGAGAAGGCAATGCTATCGCTCCCTCTCACAGTGTTCTGCTGAGGGCTCGTGTGTAGCGCCTGTGTGGTCTCCCATGTTCCTGACGATGGCCATGACCACTGACCCTCTTGCCTCGTGAGGGCCTCGGGTCTCGGCTTCGAGTGTTGGAGGGAGGGCCTCTTGGAGAGCGCCTGCATGGGCTGCAGCCTCATGCCATGGGCACTCAGGGTGGCTAGGCTTGCAAAGATGGAGCGTCTGACTGCCGACGATCTCCCCTTAATAGCACCACTTCCTCCAGCTCAGCCCGGCCGCTCTAGACACCGGGACACAGAGCTCGAATCTCACAGGCAGACTCGGCTCAGCTTGGTGCCTTCTTCAGGTACAGCCCTGCCCGACCCCTTTCTCTGTTCCTCCCTTAGGGGAGTGCTAGAGGGAGCTATATGCATGCTGGAGGGACACCAGGACTAGCTCCCATTCTATTTCCGATGCCTGAACCTTGGCTGCTATGCAGAATGTAGCACGGTTGGGGCTGGGCGGCATGCCACCCGTTGAGCCTGCCCTTGGCTCCCGACGAAGGCGGATGCCAGGTGTCCACGGCCCCAGTGCAGGGTCACCGGCGACCTGCTTTTAAAGGCCTACGATACAGCGGCACGTATGGGCCGGGTAGGCAACTCCCTCACCCACCTAAGGCTGGCGCTCTCAACCTCTCTGCAACAAGCTACAGTTGAGCCATCTCTGCAGAGGCGTAGCGATGCGTCACTGCAGGCCTTTGCCCTCATGTCCAGGGACTTAGGGCACATTATGTTCACCCTTCTCAGCCATGTTCTCATCCAGCGAGAGACGATGGCCTACGCAGGTCTCGGCGGCCCACTCAGCGGCCCGCCCAGCAGCCTACTGATAACTCTCGTGCCCCCGCCCGCCCGCCGTCCGGGCAGCCTTGGGGCTCAGAACCTCACCAGTACCCCCCCGCACCTCCCTTGAGCCCACAGAGGCCTGGGGGCCAGGTGCTCGGGCATCAGGGCTGGCCGCTGGCTGTTTTTCCCAGCAGCAGCGTAGTTTCTGGGCTGACTGTATTATATTACTATAGACCCCTGGGTGGTTTCCACCTTAACCCGGGGGTAGGAATTGCAGCTCCAAAGCCAGCCACAAGCCTTTGGCCGGGTCGGAATGACAGACCCTCAGTGATTCTTCACTGCAGACTTTGCATTATGACTAAGGAGCTGGGTAGGGTGAGGTCAACTGATGTGTTGGCGTGCCGCGGGGGTTGGCTGGCGCAGTACCCCCAGTCCGAGGTGTGTCAACAGACCCTCCGTTCTCTTCCAGTCGGCCCAGGCCAGACGTTGGGCCAGCCGCTCTTCAGGCCCCAGAGCGAAATGGTACCTCTGTGGTACACCGTGCCGATAGCTTCAGCCACATTCAGGTGGACAAGCAATGGGCCAGCGCTTCTCAGTGCATTTTGACCAGCGTCGTGACAGTTTCGGCACTACAGTCGGCATTTCAGGCGCCAGGAGGACTGGCGCCCAGTCCCCCTCCACCCCCCCCCCAGGTCCCCTGGGGGCGCTAATCGATGCTCGATAGGGTCTACCCAACCTATTTTCTGGTACCAAAGAAGGAGGGCGGGTTCGCCCCATTCTGGACTTGAGGGCTGAATCAGTTCCTCAATGTTCTTTCCTTCCACATTCTGCGTGTTGCAGATGTCTTCCAGGCTATCGCTCAGGCAGACTGGTTTGTGTCATTAGACTTGAAAGATGTTTCTTTCACGGCCCTACTGTCCGGTGTCACAGGGGGTCCTCCACCTTTGCATCTCTGAGCAAGGTGTACCACTTCAGGGCTCTTCCGTTTGGGCCATGCCTGGCTCTGCGTATATTAAGTGGTGTGTGGCAGCAGCCCTGTCACCATTACAGAGGCACAGGCAGAGGAGGCTCAGGGTACCTTGGCAGTGTCTCCCCTTCTCTGTCTCGATGTAGACAGAGGGCATATCTGTCGGCGGGCGTGCCCATGGGCGCCATTCCATTCCGCCGGGGGATGGTCACAACAGACACTTGTCTCTCAACTGTTAGAGCCACCGTTTGTTTTGGTAATTGGCAGCGGGGTTCACACTGACTCTATTTTCTTCCATTCAGTCACTTACTGGTGAAGGCAGCGGTCTCGCGCCCTTTCCTGGTAACACTGCTGTGTGTTCCACTCAGTCACTTACTGGTGAAGACAACACTCTCGCATCCTCTACCGGTAACACTGTACAGTGCTGAGCTACTTTGTTGGTAAGGAAGCGTGTCAGCTCCCCTCCAGCATTTGTAGCTGCTATTTATAGCTTTCCTTGTCTGTGGATAGAATCAGCTAAGCTATGTTCTAGGTTACCACATTCAAAGTGTTTTTAATAATTTTATGTTTTGTTTTTTTAAATTAATGTGCAATTGAATCATCTTCCTTTTAACCTCCCAAAACACATCTCCACAACAGACCGGGCACTGCTTAGTCTGTAGTTGTAGTTGTGCTGTTCTGGGGTCAGTCTTCCCGTGTCCGAAAAGGGCTTCATGAGCCATTCCTGCAGGGGATAAGCTGGGTCACCGATCAGGTAATGTCCAACGTCACAGCTAGAGATGGTCACCTTGTTTTGACCCAGTAACTCCCCGTCACCGAGTGCTTCCCACAGCTGTGACTGTCTCAGCACTCTCTCGTGAACACTTCCTGGAAAGCCAACACAGACATCCCAGAAAAGTCCTTTGCCATCTACAACTGCCTGCAAAACTACAGAATGCCATCCTTTCTGGTTGTAAAAGTCACATGGGTATTCCTCTGGTGCCAGTATAGGAATGTGGCTTCCATCAATTGCACCAACACACTGTGGTACTCTCCAACGGTTTTGGAAGAAAGTAGCCATCACCACCAACTTATCAGCATTGGGGGTTCTGATATGAATGGGAAGCAGCACCTTGATGGCCGCGCTGCAGAAGGCCTGAACACATGTGCACACAGTACTGATGCCGACTCCAAACAGATGGCTGATGGTCCTGTACTCACTCTCGGTGGCCAGCTTCCACAGGGCAATGGCGACACGTTTTCGAATCGGGACACGCAAACGGAAGTTGGTATCCCTTCTCCCCAACGCAGGCCTTAGAAGGTCACAGATGTATTTGAACGACTCCCGGGATGCACGGAAATTCTGCACGAATTGTTGCGGGCTGAAATCGGGAACAATTGTCTCCAACCAGTGCTGAGATCGCGGTTGCGCTCTGATAGGATGTGGCCTCCGCCTTGCCATCTGCCTCAATATTAACTGTAATTAGAGAAGAAAACGAGGTATCATTACTCGATTCACTTTTTAGCTGCCAGCTTAGTTGATGCTAGAGGGGTTAGCTATAATGAGCTAGCCGGCTCGTTTACAACAAAGGCTAACAGCGACAATAAAAAAGTGCTTGATAATTACCCTTCTTCTTGAACGTAGTAGCTGGTCATCGCTCTCGTGTGTTAAGTTGCCTAAGTACGTGGCGGCGCCCAAAGCAAGGAGCAAAACTTGAACAGCTGCGGCATATTCCACCATTGTTGTTGTTGTTGTGTTTGAAACTGGCGCGAGGGTTCTTCTTCTTATTGTACATTTCCGGCAAGGCGCGAGGGTTGCTGGGAAAGCGGAGACGTATGCAGACGTTTGCAGTGACGTCATGATGTTGCTCTCGCCGGCTCCATGGCTGGCTGTAGCCGGTGTGAAAATCAACCGGTTCATAACTGGGATAAGGCTGGAACCAGTTTTGAACTGGCCCTAGCACTACCCCAGAACTGACTCTTGGTTCTCTTTGGTGTGAAAGGCCTATTTGTAACCCCGTGAACGAGTCCTGGTTCTTATCTTGTTGTTCCACCGCAACGTTAACAAAACACTTTGTTATTCTGGAAACCACCACGGCCACTTGGTGAAAGCCTTTGTAGAAAAACGTGGTAGTTGTTTTCAGGACGGAAGAAAATCCTGTAGGCTGTACAACGCTGTTTGTCTCTATATTAGTCAGCTGAGAGCCGAACCAGAGAGAGAGAGGAAGCGGCGTGGGGGCGCTTTTATACAAAGGTGAGGGCGCACCGCAGTGTTTCGGCCACATGATGGTGGCACAGAGTTGTCCATAGGTTTGACCCACTACATCTCTTTTATTTTGTAGGCTACTTTGATCTAGAAGGGTGCCATGAAAATAAATTTTTATTATTAAGGCTACCTTATGTAAAAGGTTACAAATTTCCACCAACTGTTCAACCTACAAAAGTTATTCGGCTTGTAGTGCAGACTTTGGGAAAAAAGTAAATGTAGTTGTTTTTCTAAGGCTGTCATTTCCTCCCCAACACCAGCAATTGGCAAAGGCTGTACCAAAAAAAGGGAAATGGATAGCAAATTTGTACAATGGTCAGTACTAGAAAGGCAATATATGTTCTACTCTTAATTTGGAAAGGATCAGAGATTTTATTGGGTAGGTAAATTCATTCATTTTCTCAAGCCCTTGACTACCTTTATAATTAAGTATTTGAGGGACAAATGATAAAATAATAGAATTTTTTTAAAAAGAACAATAGTGGGGATTTGTTGTTCCCAGAAAGCTGGAAACCTTTCCAATTCAATGTTTGCATTATTGTTCATTTCCATAGGTAGGCCTAGATAAATACAGTATTAAGGTACGAGGTAGGCCTAAGCAGGAAGCTTATCATAGTTTATTTAAAACATGTGGGATTGGCCACACAGGAAACTCTTATACCAGAAATCACATGCAGTAAAGCAGAATGCGAACACCCTCCAGTAGACAACACACTTCATGGGACATGGGACATACACAATTTGATTAACTTCTTTTTTAACAGCACCGGCAGATACATCAGATCGCACCAGCAATCAACACATTTAGGTTTGTACAACATTCCATTTTTAAAAATAGTTTTAAAAAAAATGGATCAATGAGGAGACAGACAAAATCTAAATAAATGTTTTGAATAAATGGTTAATACTTTTAAGAAGTCGTACCTGAAAGCCTTTAAAAAAGTGGTGAGATCTGTGGCTTTTTTAAAAATATATTTTATGATTTATAGTGAATAAAGTAGTAAAGTATTTACATACAGTCTTTATTCACAGGCATTTTTTTAACTCTTATCTTTGCTATACAAACAAATAAATATGTATATTTTCCTTTCTTTTCTGATTTTGATCCACTTTCATGTAAACATAATAAATAGAACTATTCAATAAAGTAGAGTGTAGATTCACAGGCATCTAAGGATGGATTAATTATTAACGACTGATTTATTGCATCTTTCAAATGCATGCTCAGGTAACTTGTCAGTAGGCGTATACATTGGCTAAAGAGTCTTTGACTGATGTTTTTTCAGGAACTCACTGATTTCTTTCTCACTAGTTTATCAGTAATTATTTGCAGAATTGTGTTTGTTATTTCAGTGCTTAAAATAATGTACACAACAAGTAATTGCATAAATTGCTTCAATGCAATGTTTTTGTCATAATTGTTTTTCTTCTGTCAGACCTATGAAAAAAATGTGTTGGAGGATGAGAACAAACGTAAAGAAAACCCTCATAATAGTTGGAGCTCTTGGTCTGTTGGTCCTCCATCTCTGGAAAGATGTTTTTGCTCAACATACAACCAACCTCGGTCGAGTAAATGCTGGAAGGGATGACAGTCAAAAGGAACCAACCACCAAAACAAACTATGTTTATTCTTGGCCAAAATGTCAACAAAACATATCTGCTGCCAACGTCACAGGATTCAGCTCTCTTCCTCAGCACATTAAAGACTTTCTCCACTATCGACACTGTTGCCATTTCCCCATGCTACTGGACCTGCCTGACAAATGTGGAGGAGCTGATAAGTCAGCGGAAGTCTTCCTACTGCTGGTCATTAAAAGCTCCACAGGGAACTATGACCGCCGAGAGGTGCTGCGCAAAACCTGGGCCAAAGAGAGGCTTCATAACGGTGTGTGGATCAGAAGGATCTTCATCTCAGGAACCACCGGTTCTGGTTTTGAGAAAGAGAGACTGAACACACTACTTGAGCTGGAGCAACGTGAGTACAACGACATCCTCCAATGGGACTTTAAGGACACATTCTATAACCTCACCATGAAGCAGATTCTCTTCCTGGAATGGATGGAAAGAAACTGTCCGAACGCTCGCTTCTTGCTAAATGGTGACGATGACGTCTTTGCCAACACAGACAACATGGTGGAGTATCTCCAAAGCCAAGATGCTAATGATGGAAGCAAGCACCTCTTTGCTGGCTACCTGTTCCAGAAGACGGGGCCCGTTCGGTGGTCACAGAGCAAATACTATGTCCCGGTTCAGGTGCAGGAGTCAGACTCGTTTCCCCCCTATTGTAGTGGTGGGGGCTTCCTCTTTTCTGGTTACACAGCTTTGGTCATATACAAAATGTCCCAGTCCATTACTATCAATCCAATTGATGATGTTTACATGGGAATGTGTCTGGTCAAAGCAGGTCTCAGTCCAGTTTTCCATGTGGGCTTCAGGACCCTAGGACTGCACGTCCCCTCAAATAAAGTAGATCTATATGACCCCTGTTTTTATAAAGAACTCTTATTAGTACACAGATTCCTGCCAGATCAAATGTATTTTATGCGGCATAAAATACATGATCCTAATCTGAAATGTGGTAGGCCTCAAGACAGAAACTTCGGTAAAAAAGATATATTACCGACTCGTGTGATTGGGGTGTGAGCGTTGCATTGACTTGACTGTGCCAATACGTTATTCTGGTATAGGCCTACACTGGCTTAGAAAGATTATATAATTATTCAAAATCATTGCATGTGCATCGGTGCTTCAGGGAGATCATAGAATGTAATTGTATCATGTCTAAATATGTACAAGGCATCTGCTTCGAATTTGCTTTATTTAAAAAAAAGGAAAAGGAAATCAATTACAATGATATCAAATACAAAAAACAATATGTTTTCAAAACAACACTACCACGGTAGAAATACAGAAAGGAACATATTAAGTATTTTTATACTTTTTTATATTTTCGCAATTCATTTTGATAAAAAAAAAAACATTTTTTCACTTTCCTCAGTTATTTAACCCCCTTCACAGAGATATATAACAGTGATATATTTCGTTTAAAAACTTGTTTTTCCAGTGCCCAGTGCAGTTCACCTTTAATCTTTTGTTTTGTCTTCAGGAATAATTTGTAGTATGTAGTCATATCGTCTAACCAGTGACTGAATGTTGTTCCTCAAAATAAGAATTTCATGATTGTGATTCCGTAAAAGAGTGAGCAGAGTTGTTGTTTTTCACTTGCCATGTGTTAGTAACATTGTAATATAGATTACACATTAAGTGTATTTCCATCAGGTAAGGGGGAAGACTGGAAGTTAGGTTAGGGAGAATTTTATATTTGTATTGCTCTGTCCTGTGAACATTAAATGTTACATTCTCTCTTGGGTTACACATGTAGGGGATAACGGGGTAATTTGTCACACGGGTAGGTTGTCACAATCGTTATATCTCGGAACCATTCATTTTCATTTTCCTTTATTTAACCTCGAAAGATCAATTGAGGGGTGACCCTCTTTTACAATGACGTCGAGAATACAAATACACAATATACAATGAGAATACATAACAAGATTACACACACACACACACACACACACACACACACACACACACAGACAACACAATTTAAAACATTCAGATCAATTGAATGAAAGAGACAATAGCCTAATTAAAACAGTTACAAGTGTAGAGGGGCTGATTTAAAATAATAATTTTAAATTGGTTAACAGTTATGAGTGTATTTATTTTAATTGTATGTTGTAGGCTGTTCCAGGAGTCAGGGGCACTATGGCTAAAAGCGGTTTTACCAAGCTCAGACCGGGCATAGGGAACATATAACATGAGCATGTCAGTTGAGCGGGTTTGATAAAGCCCATCTGAAATAAGCAGCATTTCTGTCAAATACAGTGGTAGCTTTCCAGTCAGAGCTTTATATATAAAAATATGCCAATGTGCATCACGTCTCTCCTTAAGGGAGGACCACCCAACCTTTTCATATAAAACACAATGGTGTGTATCATAGGCATCTCCTGTGATGAATCTCAAAGCAGAGTGATACACAGAGTCTAGGAGTTTAAGACATGAACGAGATGCATGCCGATAAACTACATCACCGTAATCAAGGACAGACATAAAAACTGCCTCAATAATCCTTTTCCTGCTGAACAACGGGAAGGTGGCTTTGTTCCTATAAAAATATCCAATCTTTTGTCGCAGACGACAGACAAGATTTTTTATGTGAAATGTAAAAGAGAGTTTTTCATCTATCCAGATGCCAAGATATTTATATTCAGTGACTCTTTCAATATGAGATCCATTATTTGTGTAAATAATAAGATCATTAAAATGTGTAATTCTTGCTCTGGAAAAACATATATATTTTGTTTTTTCTGTATTAAGGACAAGCCTGAGATCCACTAGTCAGTACTAGACAGTTCTGCAGGGAGTTAAAAGAGCTCTGTAGGTTCTGAACAGATTGTTGTACTGAATCAGAAATGCAATACAGTACAGTGTCGTCCGCATACAAATGGGCATGGCAGTTTTGTAGTGATGAAACAATGTTATTGATGTAAATTGTGAATAGGACTGGACCCAAAATTGAGCCCTGCGGAACACCATTTGTAACTGTTAAAAACTCAGTTTGGTAGCTTCCCAGTTTTACTGACTGCTGTCTGCTGTCCAGAAGGCGCTGTCTGTTAAATTTTGGTATGTAAATATCCACAACTGGGATCAGAGGTCACCTACATAGTCTTCCTTTGAGTTAGACTGCTGCATTTAAGGTGAGAGGACTGTTAGTGTTTTTCATGTCAAATTGAAAATATTTAGCTCCTCAGTATTTTTCTTCTAGGCTTTTACACAATGGGTTTATAACAAAACACTTGTTACCCTAAAAAAGTGTGAAGGGTAAGCTATAGTTTAGTTTGTTTTTAGCAAGCTAATTAGTTGTCAGGTGGTTGTTGGCCTTGATGCTAGCAATAAATTCCAGTTGGGGTTGGTCGTTACATTTTTTGGGGGGTTGGTTGTCACATGTTATCCAAAGGGTGCAGCCAGGAAAGGAACCCAATAACAAAAGAAAATGTCAAGCTGTATCCTCACTGACACCCCAGAGAAGGAGAGAATTGAGCAGGAAAGGCAGCTAGCATGCAAAAGAGAAAAAGGGCAACAAAATCAAAACGACCCAGTGCATCCCAAACTAGACCAGTTGCCAAGGCTACTGCACCCCAGTGCACTCCACCCCAGCTTCTTGCTAAATGGTGACGATGACGTCTTTGCCCACACAGACAACATGGTGGCGTATCTCCAAAGCCAAGATGCTAATGATGGAAGCAAGCACCTCTTTGCTGGCCACCTGTTCCAGAAGACGGGGCCTATTAGAAATCCATGGAGCAAGTATTATATCCCAGCTCAGGTGCAGGAGTCAGACTTTTACCCCGTACTGTGGTGGTGGGGGCTTCCTCCTGTCTGGCTATTCAGCTATGGTCATATACAAAATGTCCCAGTCCATTCCCCTTCTCCCCATTGACGATGTTTACATGGGAATGTGTCTGGCCAAAGCAGGACTGGGTCCAACTTCCCATATGGGGGTGTTGACTGAAGGGTTGTGGGTTCCCTCCAACTAATTAGATGCATACGATCCATGCTTTTATAAAGAAGTCTTACTGGTACACAGATTTCTTCCACATCAGATGTATCTTATGTGGCATAGAGTACATAACCCAAATCTGAAATGTGTGGAAAGCCTCTAGCAGCACCACACTGTAAGTTACAAGTGGTGACAGAGCTTGTTGACACTTTGCTTCCTGCCCCTGGTCTTACATTGAGGTATGACTTTAGTTTTGTTCTTGTTCTTTTGAAAGTGGTCTGCGTCAGGCTTCGGCGAGGTCCAATGGAACTTCTTATTCTTGTTCAGCATGTCTGAGCAGTCAACCAGACACAAATGGTAAACGGTATGGATGATCAACTTTCATTTGAATTCATTTTAAGTCTCTAACATGTTTAATGACCTCAGCATTGTTTTACTGACATTGCAACACTTGCTATTAAGTCATTCATTCAATTTCAGAATTTCCTCATACATTTGTTATTTAATAACTAATGTCTTGTAAAATAATTGCTTCCTTCTTACTCATCCTGAGCTCTGATCTATGAAAGTCACCGACCTTTAACTTTACTGGTTGGGCATTATGAACCAGTGACAAAAAAAAAGACTGTTGACAGTCACTGAAAAAACGAGTCAGTTGGATATATTTTTGCATTTATTATATCATTGTTATTGTGGTAGATTTGAATGGTTAATACCAGAGTTGCTGAGCAAAGGCCTTTAAATGTTAAGAGGTCACTGTGAGAGACGAAGACAACCTTTTAATAGATAAACGTCATCCGATGCTGGGACCTGTGGTATGCCTATTTTAGGAGAACCAGCAGGCCAAGTTTTTGATTTAAGACGGCTCACAGGCGTATACAGCTAGCCTTTGGGGGACAGCCCCCATGCTCATGCTATCACCAAGTCCTCTGTATTGTCTGTTGGAACCTCTGAAATAAACTTGGAACATTGATTTAAAGAGTCCAGCCTCGCCCTTGTCTTAGTCGCCATGGGAAAACAATCGGCTACTACATTATCAGTTTAGCATTGGGAATGTGTTGTAACTGGGGCTGGGTATTCATGCTTATTATTTTCATCATGCTAGCTGAATCATGTCCATAGCACATAATTGTTCCAAAAATCTGTCAACCACCAAATGCTTCTGAGACATGTTTGCTTACTGTTTGGTCAAATATTATTTTTTTTAAATCGAACTTTTCATACTATTTATATAAAAGAATGATTTATAAAAGTATTTAAGCAAACGTCTGGTACACATTTACTGCGGTATCCAAACAGCCCTAGGTGAGAATAGTGCAGGGTTGTAAGGTTTGTAAGACCGTGGTGTCCACAGTCTTCTCTATAAGAACCCACTGGTAGAATTATAGATGTTTTAAATGGTTTCCATTATAAGGGGTTGGAATTAATAAATCTTATTCAAGACGACTGCACTGGCTTTAAGACTTGATTCAGTTGAAAAGTTTAGTTTTTTTGGGTCCAAATCTATTGTTTTTATTTTGCTTACAATATGCTATATATTGTGTTATTTTATTATTAAAGTTGTTGGGATGAAATTGTGTACTGCAACATGTATTTTATATAAACAAAAAGCTAAATATTGGGCCGTGTCCGAACTGCCATACTAACGTCCTACTCATACTCATTTTGACTTCAATTTGAGTATGTGACGGTTGGGTATGCGAGTTTGGGTATGTGAGAAATTCCCGGATGAGTACTAACTTCCGGGAAGATTTTGGGTATGAATCATGGACCTATAAAGAAATGGACAGCGGACTGAAAACCGTTGGAACGTTGAAGCCATTCATTCCTATGAAAGCTGCTCATTGGCGCAGGGCGACCATACAGGAAGTATTCGCTTCCGCGTACACGTTGCCAACACGCCCCTTAAGCGTGACGCGCAGTGTACGTTTCACTGACGTTCTTGGATGAAGAAAGCAGTGTAACAGTCTAATATGTCCATGCCGTAAACTAAGCTGAAGCTAAGCGGAGACGAGCACAGTTGTATTGTTTATCTACCATGGAAGTATAAATTACATATCCCCGATGATTCTCTGTATGTAATCTTAAAATGACACCCCGTTGTTGTTAAGTAATATAGTGATTCACAAGTTCTAAACGAAGACTACTCCTGCCATCAGGGCAGCACTATTAGCTAATGTAAGCTAAACCAGCTAGTGGGTTAGCGCTGTTTTCGTAGCGTGTGCTGTTAGGTAGTGAGCAAAGTTCTTAGTGCTCTATTGAAATAAAGCAAACAAATGTTCAAATGCCAAAGTGAGCTTTTTAAAGTTTAATTATAAGACCGAATGTGTGGTTGTCAAAGCAATTGCCTAATCAGAATGGGTTAGAATTAGTTTTATTTTCCTGCTGTGGGTATCAGTTATATTACAAATTACACAAGCTTAAAAATTCAATGTAAAGTTAAACAGTTACAGTTAAACAATCCTTTTTTAAAGAATATTAGTTTGTCCCTTTTTGACCTAGTGTTCTGGAACTGAAAATCAGGCTGTCTGGTTCAGATGAGAGTTGGCAACGAAATACCAGTTGAAACAACATTCAAGTTAAGTAATTAAGATGTTTATTGCTTTCAAGCAAGAGTCAAGGCACAATTATCAATAAAAATCAAGAATGTCAGCAATTTTTCAAAAATATATAGTAAACTGTACCTGTTGCATGAAACACAAACATTTGCAAGTCCACAACAGGCTTAACATGTATATAGATTATATATATATATATATATTTCCATAACACCAGATAAAGAAAAACACCTTGTAGGCTATTTACATTTTCATTCAGGGAACTCACTGATTCATTCAAGTTGTTAAGAAGCGAAAGAGTCTGAAATGACTCACATGGAACTATAAAAACTATAAAAAGCCATGGAAACCAGCAAGCAACACATTTTAAATTAAATAACCTGATTATAAAATAATAATCATGGATTAAAGCAATTGCAGAATTAGTTAATCTTCAATGTGATTTAAAACTCTGGGATGAGCAGTTCCAAAATAAAAGTGGCAAAATGTTAGTGCAGCCACTAGAGTTGTTAAACGCAGCCACTGGTTTGTTGACCTGATTCTTTTGAACGTGTGTGTGCAATAAATCAGACAGATATGATATAAAAATAAATGGTTACATATTGAACAGCAACGAAGTTGGAGTAGCCTATAACAGCATAATTAATTATAATACACCAACATTGTTAACTGTCATACATAATTTAACAAGCAACTGCAAATTAAAAACCAACGTAACTGAAATGGTTATATTACACTAACAATATTATAAAAATTACGTAGGTCTCCCATAATCATTGAAGTAATCAATACATCCGTGCCTGTTACAGGCATTTCAATGATGTGTGCTTTGGTGTTTTCCACACCATGGGTAGGGCAAATGGCATAGTACCCATTAGACATTATTAGAGCTCATCAGCACAGCTGGAGGTGATGGTGAGGCTGCCGCTGGATGAGCAACTAGTTTTTGTACATGATCCCGTAATGCACCCATCCTTTGCCTATGGATCTTTTCAATAAATGGATCAATATAGTGAATCGCAATGATCGCAAGTAGAGGAACGTGAGAGTTGAGCTCACGCGACTAACAGCTGAACCTGTCTACAAATCCCTCGGCGACTGTAATGTTAAAAAGTCACATGCCTAAAAATCATCAACGTCCTTCATTAAGTAAAAGGAAAAACCTCAGACACGAGAAGTTAATGGAGCCTCGCACTGACAGAGTCATGGACCTATAAAGAAACACTGAGCCCTCTCGGAGGCCGGAGCAGAAAACCGAAACATTTGTTTCACTACGACTCTGTTCAGCTGCCCACGGCTGCCCACTCCCTCCTCCTCCCGCGAAAACAAACTGAAAGACGTTGAAAGCCGTTGGGCTAATAAAACGCTTGAGGTGGCGTTTTGAAATGAGAAAACTTCAGTTTTATTAGTACATGGTCTAAAGATAAGTATGAGCCTATGATTGATATCCAGAAAAAATTTGCGGAGACACAATCTTGTTCGCCGCTTGTATTGTGTGGACGGGGAAATCTGCCTCAGGGCTCCATGGAAAATAAGCTCCCATTCACAGCATGCAGTACCAATGGGTTGGCCACTAGTCCATGCTGGCTGCTCGGAGAAGGCAGCATCCTGGGGGCCTGGGGCCTATCCGAAAACTTTTTTTTGCATAGGAAATTTCCTTTCCTATCGAGATGAACCGGAAGTACTCGGCGGATAGGTGATCCGAATTCTCAAAATGCTTAGGAAAGGCATAGGAAAGGAGCCTCGATTCATCCTTTAACCCTCCTTTAGCATAGGTTACTCCTGACCAACCTATGCTAAAGGAAAGGAGATAGTGGTATCCCATAATCCTTTACGGCGGCAAGATTTAAAGCAACAGGCCACCGCCGGAGTTTACCGACTCTACACGAACGAGAGGCAAAACAGAAGAGAGGAGAGGAGAAGAGAAGAGAGGAAGATTTAACTCAGCTAAAACAAAATACCCCCCCCCCCCCATTAAGATAATAAAGAACTCATAAAAGACCAACATCATAATAGTTATTTTCGTAGCACATAATTTACACCATAAGAAAATAAAATACCAACTTCACATTTAATGAAGTTACTGGGGGCAGTTCATTTCATAGGCTAAGTGTAGCCTCTTTTTATTCCACATGTGAATTGGGATATAAGGGAGTGATTCTCACTCTGTTGGCGACAACCTGATTAAAATCAATATGAAAAGAACGCATGGATTAAACGAGCGCTTGTTGTAGTCAATTTTCGGAGAATAGTGTAGTTTCACGCGACTCACGTCAGCAATACTCGCCGTCGCGCAATGACGTCGGTTAGGAAAGGTTGAGTCGAATTCATTTGAAACAGCGCTGTCCTTTCCTATGTTCGATAGGAAGCACCTTTCATCTCTCCTTAACCCCGATGACGTTTAGGGGTTAAGGCATAGGAAAGGAGGCTTATAGGTTAGGAGATTGGACTTTTCGGATAGGCCCCTGGTATGAATCGATTGTATACTTTTCCTACTCAACCGCCCCACAATGCATTGGGTCAATTCTACCCGCCCAGGAAAATGAAATATTTTCGAGCAAGTTGCTAGGCAACAACATTGTTTGGGGTTCCGCGATCTGACAGATGTACGTGCAGTCATTCATAAACTCTTACAATAGATAAGAGATGAAGATAAATACCTAACAACATTAGAGTCACTAAGTGAAATGAGTGAAGTGAGTCTGATAGTGGAGAGAGATTAGAACAGATCGCTGTTCCACACACCGCGGCTCGTCCAGCTCAACTCACAGACAGCTGAGTGCTGATGAGCCGGACAGAGAGCGTCGGAGGGATCCTCCGCCTCAAAATATAATTATTATAAAACAAGAGGTCTTAAACACAGATGATGAACACAGGACTGTAAAAATCTAGTTCAATATCTAACCTGTAGAGGCCAGGGCGGTTATAAGCTTAACAGTGTCTAAACTGCCTGAATCTTATAAGAAGAAGAAGAAATTCTTCATTGCTTGAGTATACTTCAACTGAGAACGTTTCGACGCAGCTCGCATACACAATCGATCTTTGAGTAGAGAGTAGGCTATGCAGTATATAGATGGTGAGTAGCCTGGTGAGTAGCTTGATGTAGGACGCTAGTATGGCAGTTCGGACACGGCCTGTGTGCCCGTATCTCTTTTTTAGATCTCTTTCAGGGCACACATTCGATGTGAAATCCAGGTGTAACATCATTTGTATGTGCAATAGACCTTTGTTGTAACTCCCTCCAGTTAACGGACACGGACACAAGGCTTTCTTCTTTACGGGCATTTATTAGCTCTTTTGATGTCATCAGACATGACAAACATGCCGTGAGAACTAAATAAAAGCATAGAAATCACGTTACAGAAATAATAATATTCTCACAGAGAATAGCACATGAATAAATACTCTCAAAAACATATGATTTAAATTGACAATTACACATTAAAATAACTATACCTCATTGGCCGGGTTAACTCCGGGGAGTGATTCAGGTGACACGGAGGCAACTTCTCTCCTGTGTGTCTCTCATCGAACTAAGTCAAGTAATGACGCTACCAATACAATCAAAGAGCGGCAGTTGGCTCGGCATGCGCTGCATGCATGGACGGCTGCATGCTCTGATGCTGGCGCTACATCAATCAACAAATGAACCCCAGAACAGCAGTTCCGCTATATTAACAGGTCAGCTTGTAAACATATCTCAAAATAAAA
Organism: Hyperoplus immaculatus; assembly: GCA_949357725.1. Lineage (NCBI taxonomy): Eukaryota > Metazoa > Chordata > Actinopteri > Uranoscopiformes > Ammodytidae > Hyperoplus > Hyperoplus immaculatus. Next base: position 9,793,446 of record OX442357.1, read on the forward strand.
GAAATGCAGATAAATATAATATAATTAAATGTGGTTTGTTTTATGAAACTTAAAATATTCTAATAAACTAAAATTATGTAACTGTTTCTGCTGACAGCTACATTTGTAGTATTTCTACAGCAGAATGTACAGCTTATTTAAAGGAAACTCCTGTTTGACAGCAACATGACTCGTAACTGTTGCCAGTCCTTGCTTTCATCCATCCACTTTGTCCAAAAGCTCACATATTCAGATATACAGAATGGGCTTTGGAATATTAGGCCAATAGCAGTGGCGCAAAAAGTGGGTATGCACTAGAGGGGCGCCAAAGCGATCGGGGGAAAATTATTTGGAGTCAGCATTTTTCTGTATTTAACAGCGTTTGTTTAAATGATATGATCAGTAACAGAGGCACGTCACTGATAAGGCGCCCCCCGCTCCTTTGCCTCCTCCTCCCCACACTATAGGCGCTCCAGTGCGCGCCCCCTCGAGCACGCGCTGGAGCGTGAAAGCTTTCATTTGAATCGTGTTGTCATCTGATGACAGGGACCTGCAGATGGAGAGGCAGAAAAGAAAGCTCTCGGGGTGCCTAAAACAGAAAACGGGAAGATTGAGAAGGAGAAAGATTGTGTGTTTTATATGGCCGATTGTATTGATTAATGCACACTGATTATCGGCCGCGACTCGTGGATTGTCACTGCAGATTAACGTGGTGTCACCTCAAGTTTTTGACTATTGCTGTTTTCACAGTTTTTGAATGGTAGTGTAGTGATTATAGCAGGTCAGAGCCAAAACAACACACTCACCTGTTTCCCACTATTATCATATTTTGCACCGTTACAGCGCACGACTGAGTTGTGTGTGTGAGAGAGACAGAGAGACAGAGAGAGAGAGAGGTCTCCTTACAGAGGCTGTCTTTTCATGTTTAGTTATTTATACATTTTAATCAACTGAAATTGTGAGTCTGGCACATTGCCTCTGTGCACCTCTCTCTCTCTCTCTCTCTCTCTCTCTCTCTCACACACTCACTCACTCACTCACACACACACTCACACACAGTTTGTCTTAGTTTCTGTTTCCAATTCATTGAACAAGATGATGGATTCGCTTGGAGATGAATGATAAAGAGATACACACACACACACGCACGCACGCGCACACACACACACACACACACACACACACACAGAGTCTTTTGTCTGAATTTTGCTAGAAAAGAGTGGGGCCTATGTTTCCTGGTTGACCTGTTTTGACAAGGAAGTTCCACGATTGTCTTTCTGTGTGATTGATGACGCACTAACAGGACAGACAGACTACTGTAACATTTTTTTTTTCATTTAAAAAAATAAAAAACTGACTGTTTTATTCAAAATATGCCTGTAAAACATGAATTGATTGCCATTTCTTATATTTTATTTTCCATGTCACCCTTTACATAAGAAAATGGGAAAGGAGACAAACAGAAAATATAAAAAATTTGCATTTTAATTTTTGAAGTTCCAAATAATTATTTATATTACAGTAATCAGCGGGCTAACGTGCCACAATGACACAAGCTATGTGCGGCCAGCGTCTTGATGGCTCTGACCTGGAAACTGACATACCAACAGAAATGTAATACTCGATACTGATTCCAAGGAAGTTCCACGATTGTCTTTCTGTGTGATTGATGACGCACTAACATGTTTCTGAGGAAATGTTTTCCGCGGGTGAGCTGCAGGGTTTATGTTGCCTACATGTATAGTGTTTGAAGTATGTTATGCAACGCTAGTATGATGTACAAGGCTAAGGGGGGAGGGGGGGCACCACAAAGCATCACAATTCAGAATACCCCAAAGCATTACAATTCAGGATCGGTTTGAATAGTGTGTAAGTTACACATATGTGAGAATAGTGTTAGATAAGTACACCCCCCCCCCCCCATATATATATATATTTTATATTTTATTGTCTGAAGTCCTCATTTTTGCCATAATTAGTTTAACAGTCATTATTCTTGTTTTTGTTTCATTTTGAAGTAAACATTGTGCTCCATTTACCTTTACACAGGCATATAATGTAATGCATGTAGTTTCCACCACAGGGTGGCTTTGATCTATTGCTGCACTTCTGTCCTGTGAAAGCTACACGTTAAAGCGGCTACGAGTAACATTTAAATATCTTTTAAACAGCCTCATGTTTCCTCTGATAATCATAAATTACCTTTAACAGCAAACGAGACCATCAGTGCAAAGAAAGACGTTTTTAAATAGTTTTTATTACTGCTTTTGGTCTGGTCGCACACCCAGTCCGATTTTCGGTTTGCTCGTGCAGGCTCTATGGTCACATATCCGTATTGGTCGCAGATTTCAGTTTGGAGCAGCAATGCGATTTGAGAAGCCTATCCCTCCAGGTGAGGGAAGGGGAGCGGGAGCCTTGTTTGAGACAGTTATTTGTCGTCATAATGACTGATAACGGGGCTGAACCATCAAAGAAAAAAATTAAAATGCAATGAAGAAAAGCTAAAAGGGAGAGTGATATAGGCTACGGGCGGGATGAGGGCGTTGCCAAGCAACGTGTATACAATTTCACGAGAGCGAAACTAGACTGCAGTGTTTACTCCTAAATGAATGAGCGGTTGGTACTAACACAAAGTTTGCTTTGCTTCATCATCATCAGATAACCATTATCTGAAATAGTCATTATTTATCAACAACACAGACACATTACCTCATCGTGATCCATACTAACTGCCGTCTCTCGTTCATTCGCTTTCTGTGAGGACACGTAATCTTTCAGCTCCGTGAGAGAGAGTAGTTAGGTGACACTGCTGCATCAACTCATTGCAATCAGGTGTGTGTGGCAGTGACTGGCATTAGTTGATGCAGTGTCAAAACCACTCTCACGGAGCCGAAAAGAGTGCTTACACTTTCAACACACAGACATGCACTATATTGCGCCCTTCTCAGTTCACACTCGCACGCCTGGCACGCGCTAGAAAACAGCTTTGCGACAGCGGGCGTCGTAAAAATACTACCGCTTTTGTCCAAAGGGGACGCCAACGTGCCATCTCACTCGTAGTGGCTTTAAGTAGAGCAGTATTGAAACATGGCGGACAGAACGTGTCGTAACCAAATGTGTACTTTGCCTGTGTATGTTTACAGGTAAGCAAACAATATAAGAGTCATGAATGTACATAAGAATGAGCTGGGAAAGGATTCAGATATGTGGGGAAGAGTTGGCTAGTTAACTCCGCCGTGAATGTTGTATTAAAAGGTTGTAATGCCGTCATAAGCAACTCCAGTAGCAGCTAAGCTAATCTTCTTGTGTCGCCATTAGGGTCCGGTCGCGGTACATTTATGTAGATTGTGTTTGTTTACTTTGTATGCCAAAGTTAAGAACTGGGAATATTATCAGGAGCCACAGTGTGATTTTATTTTGTGTATTTCCATTGCAAATTACTATGTGTATTAATATGTATTTTTGTGAATTGTGTAATACTTAGATAGGATGTAAACAGACAGAAAGCTACATTAAGTAGAGCAGTATTGAAACATGGCGGACAGAACGTGTCGTAACCAAATGTGTACTTTGCCTGTGTATGTTTACAGAACTCATTAAAAAGAAACTACTCTTCAAGTTACTCTTGAGTTTAATTATTCAAGTGCAACACATACAGTATTAGGCCTACAGGAGAGAGAGTATATAATAGTTTATTGTAAGGGAATTTGATGCAATAGATTTGAGGCTCTAAGTTATTTTCTGTCTTATTTAATGCCATTTCTCTCTCATTCACTTGAAAAAAAAGTGTTATCAACAAGCTGGTTGTTCCCATTTAACCGTTTTTCTGAGCTGTTTTTTAACATTTTTCTTAGTAAATACCTACACACGTTGTATGGGTAAAGTCAAGAAGGTTGGCTGACTAACTTGTCTGTTTCATTTTACTATTCATTTGAACTGAAATAAAACTTTTATTTGTCTTTAATTCTCTTCACCAGAGTACACCAAATTGCTTATTTTACATGTTCAAATCACAAAAAAATTTGGGTGGGAAAACCCCAGACCCCCCTAAAGGGGTGTGTTTTTGGACATGTCACCTTTTTCATGTCTTATGAGTTTGCATGCCTGACACTAGTGAGGCCACAAAAACCTAAATGCCCAGTAGGCCTATATAGTTTTATTTCTGCTGACCAACATGTTATTCTAACACAGTCTCACTCCGAGCTCGTCGAAAACCTCCGCTTGGTCAGGGGCTTTTGGCGTAAGCTGCTCTCGCCAAAGGGTACCCTGTGCCTCTTCATTCCACGCAGGGGGGTTTTCAACTCATTTCAATGTAATCCAGGGGTCCCCAAACTTTTTTCACTGAGGGCCACATACAGAAAAATCTACGAAGGGCCGGGCCACTTTGCAAAAATAACACATTTATCAGGACATGTAGCTGCTCTGATGTTTAGTTTCATAGTGTCTTCGTAAATTGTAATCCTTCTTCACGGCAACACTTTCCTTGCACATTAAACAGACACATTTCTCCTCTTGTTAAATGCCATTGATACACCCAGTGTTTTCTGCCTTTGCGTCCAATGTCCAGCAGGGTGAAAATAGTATCCAGCCGAGGTCCCGACCCTCCTAGTGGGGTCCGGGGGTATGCCCACCCGGGAGATTTTTTAAAGTTTTTAAAGTGAAATGCATGAATCTGGTGCACTTTGAGAGGGAAATTAAGAGGCTAAATCTGAAGAATTTTGTATGAAAAAAAAATGGAGACACTGTGTCAGATGAATCAGAAGCTATTGGAGAAGGACACATAGATTTTCCATAATAATATTAATTTAAAATAAAATATTATGCAGGGTCCTCTGGGATGGGCTTGTTGCTCATTTTCTTTTATGGGACATATTTCTCTGTAATATAATGAGTGCATTTAAATTATTTAAAAATTAAAAGCGCCATATTACATTATATTTTTAAAATGTGCCACGGGCAAATCAATCAGTGTTTGACACCCCTGCACTACTGGGTTAACTAAGAAATGCAAAAAAAAAAAAAAATTATTAAAAAAAAATTAAAATCGGCCGTGGGCCGTAGTTTGGGGACCCCTGATGTAATCCATCCGCGGCATATATGAAGCCCTGGGAACGCGCATATTAAGCTGATGGCATCACATAGAGACGCTATGGCCATTCATCCCATTGGCTAACGGAAGATATATAGGCTATTTACCTCTCGGGGAACGTTTGATTGTAGGCCTATGTTAATAGTCCTACGATTTATATCAACATAGGGCTATTTCAGTCACAAAGAGGAGAAATGAGCTGCTGACTGGGGAACACAGGAGCGGGGGTTGGTGACGGGAGACGGGCGATTTATTTTAATTTTTATATCCAACTGTTGTCAGAGCGGGAGGTGTGCGTTGTCTGTGCGGCTGCCTGAACGGCTGCCTCAACTCCTACACAGCCCGCAAATTCATGATCTGTCTGAAGTCTGATCATTCTCAAGAAATGTGCGGTACATGTGTGTTGATAAACGGGGCAAAATCAAAGATAGCACATACACACAGCTGACAAGAGCACTCCCTCCAATCTTTTTTCTGATTTTTTTTTCACTGAGCACATTTTTGTTGTCAAGGGTTGCCATGGTGACACAAATACGTCCCACTTCAGCTAGTGAGTGCATAAACATATGTTTTGAAAACATTTCTAGCCAGAAATACATCATAATATCATTATATTTGGTCATTGGAAGTATCTAATCTCTATTTGGTTAGTTATTATGGTGGTTTGCCGTTGTAACCGTTGCTATGTAATCCTACATTTCCCATCATCCTTTAGGGCTGGGTGGACCCGTTTGACTCCTATCTCAAGAGTGTCTGCCACCATAGATATATATAGAACACATATATCAGATGTCTGCCACATTCAAGGGTGCATTCCATTTACAACTCAGGGCCTCCACCATAGACATAATAAAGGATTATTATGTCTATGGCCTCCACCGTAAAACCAAGTCAGATTCACACGGCTGACACTTCCGTTCTGCCCCTTCATAATAAAAGCACTTAACAGGACGTAGGTTACATTATTCCCCTCCTCCGAAACGTCCCCGTTTCCACACAGAAACATCATAAGGGCCCTTAGGAATAATGGAACCACTTACAGAAACATGCTGCATTACCAAAAAATAAATAAAATAACTTAAATTGAACACATTCTGTATAGGCCTATACCCTAATTTTCAACCAGTGTGCCGCGGCACACTAGTGTGCCGTGAGAGATCGTCAGGTGTGCCGTGGGAAATTATCTAATATCACATTGTCGGGTGTCTTTGTGTGAGGAAATGGGAGCAGAACATAAAGTCTTATTGCTCCACACGGAGGTCCGGTGGCTGTCGCGCGGCAAAGTGCTGGCCCGTGTGTATGAGCTGCGTGAGGAACTTTTTCCGACAAACGACAGGTCAGATTACTCAAATCTGCTTGCAAGTGATGTGCAAAGCTGCAGGGCTCCAGACAGAGACCAAATGCTCGCATTTTGCGACTATTTTTTCGACAATGCGAGTACTTTTTTCAACTAGGGGCACGCGCGCGACCGGGAAATTCGCCGACATATTTTTTTCATTATTATTATTATTACATCCATTATTAGTGCTTTGTGTTTGAGAGAGAGAGATAGAGCAGTCCGCGACTGATCAGTGTAAAGATCAACAGCGTGGATCACGTGACCAAGTCTCATCTCAGTGTCCCGCTGTCGCCACGTCTTTAATGTTGCCAACTGGCGACTTTTTCCGCTATATTTTCCAACTTTCCGCCATAGCGCTAAGGCTAGTTAATGACCAGAGACACATCTTGCAACTTTTTTTTAATACCGCGCTCACCAGAGCCGAGTACTAGCAACGGCTGCTGTCTCCTCCGAGTCCTCCGCACCGCTGACAGCCCTCACTCACACGGTGTGTGTGTGAAAACAGCACCCTGCTACCTGCAGCAGCCAGCAGACAGACTGAGCTGCCAGGTGACGTTTGACAACGCGTAAATAGTTGTATAGGTCCACATTCAATTGGGGACTGCATATCTAGGAAAAAAAATCTAACCTTTAGTTATGGCAACTAACAAAGTTTTTAAAGTTAGTTTGTAAATATGTAAAGAGGCCCAGGTAATTTGTATAGGTCTACTACCTGGTCAGCATTTTCTATTCATTTAGCCTCTTTCGGAATTGCATATTATGCATATCAGTTGATTATGTCATTTAGCTACTACTAGTTAATTTGGGCCAATAACTATTTTCCTTATAGAGGAGTCAGCAGAGATAGAGAAGGAACAATCACAGGGCTCAGGTGTAGAAGGGGTTGAGGTGAAAATGGGTCAAAATCCCAGTCTTTCTACCATTCCTGCCAGGATATCCATTTTATGTTCATCGAAACAGGCCCAGGTTTCACACTTAATGAGTATAAATACATTTAGAAACTATATTATTAACTATATGTATTATATATACTGTGTTAGAGTGTCATTTTGTGTCATTTTGGTTGGTGGTGTGCCCCAGGATTTTGTAAATGTAAAAAATGTGCCACGGCTCAAAAAAGGTTGAAAATCACTGCCCTAAACCTTAAAGCATGTATCATTGTAGCCTACCCACTATTTTAGGGACACTATATTCTGTAAGAATTTTTTTTTATGTTTTATAGCCTGTCTGGTTGTATAATTTAAAGTTTCTAATCAAAGATATGGCGGATTATATATAAAATTATAAAATAATTAAATTGAATGTACAGTTTAAAATGTCACTGTACAGTAGGCTTCTTTATTTACTAAAGCAGTACTCTACAACGTGTGTGTGTGTGTGTGTGTGTTTGTGTGTGTCTGTGTGTGTGTGTGTCACATCTTGTACCCTGATATACAGGGATTTGGTTGTTTTCTTTTAGTTAATGATATGAAATGTTGCTATAAATCGTGCATAGCCACACATAATTGAATGTGAAGCCTGCAACTGAAAGTATTTGGAAGGAGTAGGCCAGTCACTCAAATGGAAGTAGTTTAAAGATTGCTTTATTCATGATGTTGACCTTAAAAGGTAGAATTTTAGGCAGTCTTATGAACAGTGCTTAATCAGTGTTTGCGGTGTGGTGTGGCAGTGTTTATTATTTTCTGCATATGCAGTTGACTCAGTATATTGTCCCCTGTCTTAATAGTAAGTGGTCTTGATGGCGGTTTGTCCACCACACACTTGGCATGATATATTGATAAGAGATTTATTCTTGTTCTTTTCATACGGGCAGCGACATTACGCCTGTGTATCGCGCTGGACCTGTGGTGTGGCATTGGGAGAGGAAGCCTTGACAGTGCCCTGATATAATCTGCATGATAAGGTTAAGATCTCTCTATAACAGTTTTTTTTCCAATGACTCTAGCCTCTTTTGTTCAAACTGCCTTTGTATTTCACATCCCTCAATTAACACCTGTCACTTTCACATGGGCCTATTTTAATGAAATATTCAGATGATTCAGCAGATGCAAGGTGTGTCAGTTCTGTGTGCAGTTCACGGGACAGTGTACAGGGAACAGGTGGACAGTAGTGTTATGGCATGGTAGGAGCTACACCCTCCTCTTAAATGTAACCAAGGTTGGGAGATGGATATGGATTTTGGGAGGACCAGGAGGACTACGCTGAATCTCCATTCTGGGAGAAGAGGTTGAGGTGGTGGAGGGCTACAGAAACCTGGGCATTTAATTAAACAACAGACTGCAAATGTAACATGGGGGTTGTGCATGGAGGGACAGAGCAGACTCTACTTCATGAGCAAATCCTTGTTAAACTCTTCAAGCCCATATAGTTGGTTGCAGAGAGAATGATAATGCACAAGCTGCTGAAGATGATGGACAGCATTACTCCTTCAGGTATTTGACCACTACAGAAAGTCATTCCTGATACAATTCACAATAACTGCTGCTACAATGCTACAATTTCCCTATGGCAATAAATAAAGTACATTATCCATCTATAAATCCATCCATCCATGCAGGTATATTTAAACAACGCCTATCTGGATTTTAGATTATGCATATGGGTTCTGTATTGTAATCTCTGACGGACACACCTTTTAGTTTACTATTTCCACAAGAAAACAAATGAGCAAACAAAAAGCTTAATTTTCCATATTGATCAGAAAATCAACCTTGCGGTAAAGAACACCAACTGAATACATTGCTGGAAATGTGTCAATGTTGTGAGTAACTTTTGTTAGTGTGAAGATTGTACAATTATACATTTAAACCCACCTACAATTCACCACCATGCTTTTGATTAGATTTAATTTATTTGCACAACAAAATATTGTGCAGGTCAAAAAAAAGTTGTGAATGAAATTTTACTTCAAAGGTAATTTTATGTAAAATAATGAAGAAAATAAAAGTAATTTAATCCACAAGGTTATACAGAGGTAAAAAGACAAGCACAGTGGGTATATGTTGTAGTTTTCCTGCTTATTTAACTGTAAAGGCCGCCTACAACACCCTATTCTTGATAACCATCAAACTACATTGTGCACATTTACGGAGTGACGATTGTGTTTAATTTCTCAAAAACAACAATGATCATCTCACAATGATATGCTCTTCGTAGCTCAGGGCTGCCGCTATAGGCCCATTTCGCGTCACGTGACATTCCTCGACATTGATTGGTCTGTAGAGGGGCGTGTGTCTGACGTCACCGGTTTGAAAGGACGAAAACAGATTTTTTTTCCCTGCAGCGCTGTGCAGTTCAGTAGTTTCACAATTAAAGCTGGCGGAGTTGTTGTTTAGGAACGTGTCATTGTGTCTGTTGGTCAGATTTGAACTAATTTACCTCCGATCGTTTTCTTTGTGCTGTTTTGGACCGCAACTTTGCACGTGCGGTTTGTTTTTCCCACAAAGGGGCCATCATGTCAGAAGTCGTTCGCCGAGCTCATCATGGCATTTATTTAGGTCCATGCATGGGACCATGGACATGTGTAGGCTTAACTAGTGAATTAATTAAGTAAAATATGAACAGATAATTTCCTGCAGCGTTGTGTAGTTCAGGCAGCCGCCCAGACAACGCACACCTCCCGCTCTGACAACAGTTGGATATAAAAATTAAAATAAATCGCCCGTCTCCTGTCACCAACCCCCGCTCCTGTGTTCCCCAGTCAGCAGCTAATTTCTCCTCTTTGTGACTGAAATAGCCCTATGTTGATATAAATCGTAGGACTATTAACATACAATCAAACATTCCCCGAGAGGTAAATATATATATATATCCTCCGTTAGCCAATGGGATGAATGGTCATAGCGTCTCTATGTGATGCCATCAGGTTAATATGCGCGTTCCCAGGGCTTCACATATGCCGCGGATGGATTACATTGAAATGAGTTGAAAACCCCCCTGCGTGGAATGAAGAGGCACAGGGTACCCTTTGGCGAGAGCAGCTTACGCCAAAAGCCCCTGACCAAGCGGAGCTTTTCGACGAGTTCGGAGTGAGACTGTGTTGGTTATTCACTGTGTCCTTTACTTTTGGGAGAATCAGTGCAGGCAGACATGTCATGGTTGAGCCGATCACCTGCTCTAATATGCAACTTAAAATGGAAGTCTGTATTTGGGGCGGGGGGGGGGGGGGCAGGGGGGCGCCTGCTAAGTGCCTGCATACCCCCCAGAAAGTGGGTAGTTGCGCCCCTGGCCAATAGGTTGGATGCATTCAGAGAGAATTGCCTGAAGATAGTGCCAGAGGAGCATATCTCTGTGGACCAAATTGATAATTCCTTGTAAGGGGAATTCAGTGGCATTGAACACTATACAATGTTTGGGAAAGCCTATCCCTGGGACTTTGACGAGTACCAAGGGAGTGTGCAGAGGAAACGTGCAAAGTCTGAGCTTGGATTTTAAGGTCATGTTGTCATAAAGCAGTGGTTCTCAAGGTGTGGGACGCGCCCCACCGGTGGGGAATAGAGACATGACAGGTGGGGTGCAATGAATGGGAGGAATATGTGTCCACATCCGTGGCGCATAGTTTTTAGGAATATTTTAATATAGGCCTATGTTTTTTTTTTACCGTTTCCCAGCGTGAGTTGGAGAAGTGGAGGAGAGCCCCTGCTATTTCCCTTCTTCAATTAACACATAAAAACCATAATAACGTGTATAGAACAGAAGCCGAAATCATCGGCTCAGTGCGCGGGCCAGGCACAATCACTAATAAACAGTGTGGCACCAGATGTGCAATGGACACACTGTGTCATTCACTGGGAAGTGCCGGTAGCGTCAAAGCAGCTCATCCCCGAACTAAACAAAGTTTTGACAGAGTTTGTGAGTGTGCTCAATTTCATCAAAACCCGACCAATGAAAGCGCGAATGTTCTCCGCATTTGTGAGGAGATAGGAGCTGACACACACACACACACACACACAACACTGATCATACAGCTGGGCTCACAATGAGGCGCGTCTTTGAGTTCAGAGCGGAGATTCGGCTCTTTTCTTCATAGACTGCATATAAAAGTGTTGTAGGCCTACCCAGTGGTGTAGTCTAGTTTTTTGTAGTGGGTATACTGTGATGATTCCTTCCTAGCCTCTTCTTGAATATGCAGCATAGCATTTGTACATTAAACATATGGCTTACACCGTGGTTAGTTTACAATTTTGTTGTTTCTGCATTAGGTGCAGCAAAGGCAAAAAACATTTGTAGGGGGATACGGGGGTATGCCCCCCCGGGAGATTTTTTTTACCTTTTTTAAGTGAAATGCATGAATCTGGTGCACTTTGAGAGGAAAATTAAGAGGCTTAATCTGCAGAATTGTGTGAACAAAGAATTTGGAGACACTGGGTCGGGTGAATTAGAAGCTATTGAAGAAAGACACTTGGATTTTCCATAAAAATATTAATTTAAAATAAAATATTATGCAGGGTCCTCTGGGATGGGCTTGGTGCTCTTTTTCTTTTATGGGACATATTTCTCTGTAATACAGTGAATGCATTTAAATGCAGTGAGAGGAACTAAGCAGTAGAACTCTGTTGTCCAGCTATCTTTTTTTCCACAGACGAGGCAGAAATAGGCTATAGACTATACACAGTGCATGTGCAACTGAGGGCAGTCCCATTTCCATTTTTTTTTTAAATAAACTCAATACACACTGTGCATGGACGTGAACGTGACGTGATCAGTTAACCTCGGATTATCTCCCAGATGAACTGATTCAATTATTAAGCTATTAACTATCCAGACCAACACATTGTATTCCACATTGTTTTGTATGGTAGCCTACATAACATTTGCATAACATACAAACTAAAAAAAATAAAAAAAATAAACTGCACTGATGATCCGATCTTGAAGTGCTCGCAAAAGTTACTATGAATTTCAGACCAGTTATGCAAACTGAGAATATTACTTTTTCCTCATTGGGAGAAAATAAGTCCCTGCGCGCTTTTGGTGTGCTCCGACAGCACCGTGTGCGCAGGGCCGGATCTAGGCATAGGCATTCTAGGCACGTGCCTAGGGCCCATTTCCACTAGGGGGCCCAGTGAGAAGGAAATTTTTTTTTTTTTTAGTATGTGTGTTTGATATTAACATCATATTATGCAAATGTAAGTTATCATACAAAAAATGAATACAATGTTTTGGTCTGGATAGTTAATAGCCTAATAATTGAATCAGTTCATCCGAGGTTAACTTATCACTCGGTATTGAGTTTATTTAAAAAAATTGGAAATGGGGCTGCCCTCAGTTGCCCATGCACTGTGTATAGTCTATAGCCTATTTCAGCCTCATCTGTGGAAAAAAAGATAGCTGGACAACAGAGTTCTTCTGCTACGTTCCTCTCGCTGCATTTAAATGCATTCATTAAATTACAGAGAAATATGTCCCATAAAAGAAAAAAAGCACCAAGCCCATCCCAGAGGACACTGAATTATATTTTTTCTATATTAATATTTTTATGGAAAATCCATATGTCTTTCTTCAATAGCTTTTAATTCTACTTCATTTGAGCCAGTATCTCCAAATTATTTGTTCACAAAAAATTCCTCAGATTTAGCCTCTTAATTTCCCTCTCAAAGTGCACCAGATTCATGCATTTCACTTTAAAAAGGTACAAAAAATCTCCCGGGGGGGCATACCCCCGGACCCCCCTTGGAGAGTCAGGATCTCGGCTGGCTACTATTTTCACTAAGCTGGACATTGGAGGCACTAGCGATGAACTGGGTGTGTGAATGACATTTAACAATAGTCAATCATTTGGCCACGATAACATTGGAGAGGGGGGCCCTAATCAAATTCGGCTTAGGGCCTTATGAAGGCTTGGGCCGGCTCTGCTCCCCGGTTATTATTTTAGCCGTCAAACCAGAGTTTTTCTGTGCGGCGGCTCACACCGGCGATGTCTCATCAGTGTGAATTTCGCCGTTACCCACCACAGAGTTCCACGCCAGGTTTCACCAGGTGAATCGCTTTATAATGTCTATGGGGGCAAGGGTGGGCGAAAAAGCAGGCGCAGAGATCTTACAAAGGCAAAAAGAATCTGCTCGCGCGCTTAGAGCGCGCTCGCATCGTCGGTGTCTCTGCCCTAATCTAACTGTCTAGTAGGCTCCGGCGCAAAGACTATCTTTCTCTTGCGCAGCACCAGAGGGACTTTATAGAATTGTATTTGGCTCTATCTCTCTCTTTCTCTCTCTAGGCTGTGCGCTGCATTATAATGTGTGTGATTGTGGATTGCACGGTGTGCCAGTCCCTGTATTTGCGTGTTGATAGGGGTCCATGGCTGGTTTGTGTCCAGGGCCCGTGGTCATGTTAATCCGTTTTTGCACACTGGACTCTGCACGCACTTTACAGAAGTGCTCCTGCAGTGCGCTCACAAACAGACGTGAAGTCGCACACGGTTACGTTTCTCTTTACTCCCGTTTACAAACGCGCAACTCTTAAACAAATGAATGAGCATAATACTCTTGTGGCAGTTCAAATGTATGTAGTTTTGTCACTAAATCGTGAAGTATCCGTTTGGAGGGGGCCCGAAAAAATGCGGTATGCCTAGTGTAATCTTTCCTCTTAATCCGGGCCTGCGTGTGCGTCTCCCGAGGGGACTACTGAGCTGAATGTTGCGTCGCGCTGCCAGTATTTTCGGGTTGTACATCGCCCTTACTTTTACCCAACCGTTCGCAATGAAATGGGCCGTGGGGTAATGCCTGGTCCCGACTCCCGCTTATCTATTATAAGTCCGTTGCGACTTCCACAGGGACACGGCGCATAGGTTGAATTTATGAATGAAAGTATGACAGTTGAGTTCTGTCACTATTCACTATCGAATTTTTTACGTGTCATTTCCCATTTCTTAGTGAGCATCTACACCACTGGGCCTACCTTCAACTGTCTTACCTTCAAACTCCTCCAACTCAGTCTCGTATAGTTAAAAGAAAACTGTATAGTCGGGCTCGGAGTCCGAGTCGGCAACGTGCGCATCTACAGTCATTCAAAGCAGCGGTAGTGATCACACAACCGGACGGTGGAGAAAGTCCCGTCAGTTAAAAATAGTGATCCAGTTTTAAAATCCAAGTTAAAATCGGCAGGATATAGAGCTAATTTGCTTAAAAAAAGTTGCTAACGGTGTCAAATATGTTGTGTTCAGGTCGGCTCAGTAATATTAGACAAATGTCTATAAAAGGTCATCATGATGTGTTCAAATGTAAAAAAAAAAAAAAAAAAAGAATTTTAGTTTTCCGCGAGAAACTTGAATAATATGGTTTTGGTGAAAAACTTGTTTTCCCAGCAATATAAAATAGATAGTAAATATGGATTTATGACCTGTTTAACGTCCTATCTTGACCTCTGATCATCTTATAGGCAATTAAAGCAATAATACCAGTTCTCTTTCAACAAAATCATTGAAAAGTATCGATAGTGGTATCGATAAGGACTCAAATTGTTAAGGAGACTCGATAATGGTATCCATATCAATAAAAAGTAGCGATCTCCATCCCTACTTGAGATGCAGTATTGAGCCTTCAGCCCTATTTTGAAAATATGTGCAGTGCAAAACAGGCTCATTGCAGCCACCAATGCAGGCCAAAGACTCACTGACTTCCTCATGTTTTTGAAAAAAATTTGGGCTCAGATTGCAAAGTAATGACACAAATGCTCATATTTTCTCTATGTTTGAATTGTATTCCTTGATTTTATTTCAATACATTTTAAACTTTTAAGCCTGACCTATTTGGTTACTATTTTGTTGACGCAATCGGGGAACGGTGGGGCGCAAAAATATCCCCATCTCCAAAGTGGGGAATGACAAAAAAAGTTTGAGAACCACTGTCATAGAGCCTGCATCAATACAAAACTTTATTATGTAGACCATTTTTTCACCTCTGTGCATCTACTTATCAAAATGCTTGAGCTTCAAATCCACTCAGTTCGAACATGACGCCCTGTGACACCTGTAGTGTGACGTGGAATGACAACCGGTCAGTTATTCCTCCATCCACTTTTGATGGTCCACACCCAGGTTACAAGGATTGGAAAAATTCACCACTCATATTGGGTGGGATTGATTTACTTGATTCCTTTAAAGCCAAGAAAGACTTCCACATTAAGTCCATACACTTGTATTTGTAATTTTTTGGCACACCATAATTCTCTGAGTGGTCACTCCTTGGCTGCAATTCAAGATTCAAGGATGTTATTGTCATTGTAAAATACAACGAAATACAGTTTGGCACTCTCTAGCAGCAGTTAGTGTTTAAATGTGTAAATGACACAGAACACAAAAAGGCACTTTGACAAATAAGACAATGACACAAAGACAAAAAACAAATGACAGAAACGTTTGAACGTTTGGTGAGTGTGTGTGTGTATGTATATATATATATATATATATATATATATATATATATATATATATATATATATATATATATATATATATATATATATATATATATATATATATATATATACATACACACACACACTCACCGGCCACTTTATTAGGTACAGCGGTTAATTTTCTTGTTAACACATATAACTAATCAGCCAATCACGTGGCAGAAACCCAATGCATCTAGGCATGTAGACCTGGACAGGACAACCTACTGAAGCCAAAACTGAGCATCAGAATGGGCAAGAAAGGGGTCTTAGGTGACCTTGAACATGGCAATGTTGAAGGTGCTAGAAGGGCTGGTATGAGTATTTTAGAAACTGCTGGTCTACTGGGATTTTCACTCTAAACCATCTCTAGGGTTTACAGAGAATGGCCCTAAAAAGAAAAAATATCCAGTGAGCAGCATTTATGTGGACGTAAAATGCCTTGTTTAAGTCAGAGGTCAGTGGAGGATGGGAATACTGGTTCGAGATTATAGAAAGGCAACAGTAACTCGAATAACCACTTGTTACAACCAGGGTATGCAGAATACCATCTCTGAACGCACAACACGACCAACCTTGAAGCAGATGGGCTACAGCAGCAGAAGACCCCACCGGGTGCCACTCCCGTCAGCTAACAACAGGAAACTGAGGCTACAATTCTCACAGGATCACCAAAATTGGACAATAGAAGATTGAAAAATCATGCCTGGTCTGATGATTCTCGATTTCAGTTGCGACATTCAGATGGCAGGTTCAGAATTTGGCGTAAACAACATGAAAGTATGGATCCATCCTGCCGTGCACCATCAACCATGCCATGTTCAAAGTCACCTAAACCCCCTTTCTTCGCCACTCCGATGCTCGGTTTGACTTCAGTACATTGTCCTGACCACGTCCAAATGCCCAAATGCAATACATTTCTGCCATGTGATTGGCTGATCAGCTCTCTGTTTTTATAAGGCTTTGAACAGGTGTACCCTAATAAAGTGGCCGGTGAGTGTATGTATTTGTAAGTCCATACACTATATATATAAATATAGTGATGTGTAAAATAAAAGTGTGTAACTGTTGAACCCTGCAGATCCCTGAAAAGGGAGTAATGAGTAAGAGGCACTTCCGGGCACAGCTGGCAACCTCTCTCATCCAATACCCTCAAGAGAGACAGACCATCCCGGGATGAGGCAATAGTACAGAGCCTCAGTGTGAAAAAGATGACCCACAATGCTCCCTGTTCCTGATGTTTGCAGGGATGAAATGAAAGTTCCAATGGAAGTTGATAAAGGATGCTGCTACAGGCACTGCAGGGATGGATATACATCAACTGCATACATAAAGTGTAATTTTCATTTGTGATTTCACGGATCTAAATAACTGCTTCCTTAAATTTCACACAAACAATGTATCATTTAAGATTGGAGTCCTTTGACATCAAAAATCATTATGAGTTTCAAGCCAAGTTCAAAATGTCATTAGGAAAAAATTGTAAAAGATGCAGCCTACCACGCATTCTCTCTGTACACTCTCAGATATTACTTTATTTGTATTATTATGTCAAGATGTGATGTGAGGAGGTTCACAGGTCTGCAACCAGACTAGATTTAAATTTGTAATGAATAATATACAGAGGGAAATGAGTTAGAGCTAAACATCTCCTAACTTCCGGGTGCAGTTAGATATAAATAGTACAGGAAACAGATAATGTAATAAGCAAATGTGTCCCAACCGTCACTGCTATTGAGGTACATACATACAGTATATGAATGCCATGATTATGTCACTCTTTTTAAGGATATCTTGGAAGTGGTAAGAGGATACACGCTTGTCTTTCTGTTTTTTCCCCCTGTATTTTGGTAAATGTGAGAAAATTTTTCGATTAGTAAATATATAATTTGTCTATTTGTAATTTGCTTGTAACACATTAGACCGGGCAAGTGAAGTAAAGATAAATACAAACAAACATTTTTTTAAATTATTTGTCAGAGATCAACGGCAGCGATGTGTGCAAAGTATAAGGCTGTGTTCGGAAAGCCATACTAGCGTCCTACATCCTACATACTCACCATCTATATACAATAACGGATTACCGCATGGGCAAAGTGGGCACGTGTCCAGGGCCCTGGCCAATAGGGGGGCCCTTGATTTTTAATTTTTTTTTATTTAAAAAAATGCAAGTTGCCAAGACTTTGGTCATAAAAGGATTTGAATGTTTTTGATAATTGATTTTGGAATAGAGAGAGAGAGAACAGTTTGAGAATGTTGCTCATCACGTGAGCTGCGTTGCGATATGCAATGCAATGGTTTGAATTAGGAGCGCAAGCGTTTAAATCTAAAAATGACAATGAAATGAGTTCAAACCAGCCGGCCAGTTGGATCCTAAGGATGCAGGCTAAAGTTGTCCAGGCGGATCAACAGTGTGGAGACCATAGATAGTGGTGGAGACCCGCTGTTTAGTCAACAGGCATAGTCGCGGAAACATATTCTCGGAAGGGGGTGCTGACAAAAAAAAAGCTCAGCCAGACTTGACTCGTAACTCGCTTTGATATTGATAAAAAAAAGAAAGAAAATGCACCACTTATGCAGCATTGTTACATGCAGCGGTGACACATGCCGTATTGGGCCGATTATAAGACGGGGTTTCCCCCTGGGAATGGATCGTAAAAAGTCGGTCGTTTTATATTCGGTGTCTAATATTCGGCTTATTCAGCTTAAGGGCCTGTGTCCAACTCGTGTTTATTTTCTTTATTTTCGGGTGGAACACTGGCTGCGCACTCAGATGCGGCCGGGACATGCGTTTGTGCGCTTGGAGAGAGAACGATGTGTAGAGAGCAAAAAAGGCACGGGAAATGGCCAAAGAGCTCCACATCCCCAGCACTGAATTCAAAGCCTCGACTCATTATGTTGCAAATCACGGAGGCATGAATCGACAAAGCGATCAATTTACAGTGGCTTTTCTGCTGTGGCCAACTGCGCCGTCCTTTTACACACCATCACCGCCTTCGTAATGTTCATTTTTTATAGATTGCATCAAAACCCTTAGGATAACAAGAATGAGATCGCTTTTTTTAAAACGATGTCCATGCGTAGGTGGTGATTATATTAACTGTGTCGGCTGTAGACTGAACCTAGATGAGTGATGCGGTTGTTTCACTTTAAAGTTAGTCGGCAGTGAGATTGGGGACATGTCTCTGTATATCCAGGCTCGGGACATGCAATCGGATCGCGAAAGGCTGTCCCCTCTACAACGTTAACGTGCAGGAATCCCCGGTGATCATTTAGTCTTAAACCACATAATTTTTCTGCACGGCGGCTCACACTGGCACGGTCTCACTGTGAACAACACCAACACAGCGTTTCACCGGGTGACGCGCTGCCTCGCTCATACGGGGCTTTGAGTGTAGGCTCAGAAGCAAAGAGTCTCTATCTCTTGCACCAGAGAGATTATATAGAATTGTATTTTACAACGTCTCTCTCTCTCTCTCGGCTGCGCGCTGCATTATAATGTGCGTGATTGTGGATTGTGCGTGCTATTGCGTGTATGCCTGTTTGCGTGTTGGTAGGGGTCCATGACTGGTTTGTGTCCAGGGCCCGTGGTCATGTTAATCCGTCCTTGCATACGCACAGTAGGATGTATTCAGTAGCCTACGAAAGAAAAAAGAAAAGTCTCCCACTCAACTCGTTAGTTTTCTGAATTTACTGTCCTCTGATTTTCAAACTGAGAGTCATATAATCTGGACGGGTTCCGAGTAATGTATAGTGATGAGTGGGAAACATGCATATTGTGATGCATATTAAATGCGATCGGTGGTATTTGTCGATGTGCTATCACGAACTAATCTGCTCGTCAGACGTTGCCACCACAGCCAACAGCTGGCTCCAAGCTTCGTGCTGGTTACGCACACTGTGACACAGATCTTACCTCACATCAGGGCTGGACTGGGACAAAAAATCGGCCCTGGCATTTTTGGCCATGGCAGCCCACCATGATTATTTATACGATATGTGGAGGCAGGGGCGTTGCACCAAATTCTGGGCCCCTATACAGGAAGTCCTGATGGGCCCTCTGAGAGGCGGTCTTACAATACAAACATGTAAATGCTATGTTTGTCTATAGTCCAAAACGTATGAGTGACTGGTCCCTCTCTGAGCCAGATAACAACACAATGTTTCTATTGATGAATGACCAAATCATTACGCGTACTTGAACACAACCCCTGGTATAATGACTCTTTATAACAATGCACACACACAGTGTTTCTCACAGGAATTTGGGAGACTGTGTCGTGGACCCTTGACCTTCTAGGGGAGTCCGGGGGAATGCTCCCCGGAAGATTTTTTTTTAAATGTTAAAGTAAAATTCATCAATCTGCTGCACTTTGAGGAGAAAACTAAGGCTAAAACAATTGTTTCCTATGTAAGCTATTTAGTACTATTTTCTGGAATAATTTATAGACACAGAATGACCAAAAAGCAGAAAGAAAATAAAAAAATCCAGTCAGCTTCGGGAATTTTTTTCCTTTGTTTGTATTTTTTAATGGCCCAATATAGGTCCCTGATCTTCGTAGCCCTGAACAATGTTATTAAAAAAATAACAAAAATGTACTGACGAATGAAAGGCCCATGAAATCTTTTTTTTCCCTAAATAACATTTTTCTGGGCCTTCAAAGATCAGGGGCCTATATTGAGCCAGCAAAAAAAAAAAAAAAAAAGGATAATTTTTTTTGGGTGTAGCCCCCCTCTGCCTTGGGCCCCCCCCCCCCCAAGCCTGTCCACAGTCCGACGGCCCTGAACGTAACTGACCAGCGTCAGATGCTCATAATTACAGAGTAGAAGTTGAATGCGAGATAATACAATTCAATGCAGCCTCTGAATGGGCGGCCCTCTGCTGTGTGTGTGGCCAGGCCCAGCCTAGAACCAATCACAATGGGTGATGGCCTGGGACAAAGTTTCATTTAACTTTCAGGTGAAGTTGACAGCTTGCACGCACAATTATATGTCCACGGCACTCCCGAGAGGGAAGGGACCTCAGCCCTCGGCTGTGTGACTTGGCCGGGCCGGGCCGAGTCACACAGCCGAGGGTCCATAAAAAAAAAAAAAAAAAAAAAAAATTTTTTAAATGGACCCGGCCCGGCCCAAAATGCCTGCCGGCCCACCGGGCATATGCCCGGTACGCCCGATGGCCAGTCCAGCCCTGCCTCACATTGTATATTCCACTCAAAGGCTATGGAAGTGTAAACCGATATTAAGTAGATCGGATTCTTACGGCCAACATGAACATATTAAACATTTGACGTTTGCGGGGTTTTGATCAGGCATCGACGTAGCTACCACCACCACCAGCTACCCTGATCACCAGTTGATCTGACACACCGGACCAATTGACTGATTCTGACTCAAATGGACTAATCTGAGACCGACAGAACTTCATCGAGCTGAAGTGATCAATATGTCTGAAGGTTGGTTAATTTGAGCTGTTACATTTTTAGTGAAGCAAATATCAGTCTGTATCACTTTCATAATCGATAGCAGAATGTTTGTTGACAACTGGTTAACAGCCTGAGAGGGGCGTAGCCCAAGCAAAACTATTTGCCTATTTGTTCAGATCCTGTGGTTCAGATGCATTTATTTATCATTTAGCCATCTATCCTGTCTATGCAGTAGTTCGAATAATGCATACTTAAGTGTGATATGAGATGTGAACTAAAGTTAGCCTGCCTACTTGTTATAATAATGGCGGTTGTTTATGTTGACTGGGAACTACAATGTTATCCATCTCTGTTCAGAGTCAATGCGCTGAGTGTGTATACTTGTTAAAGTGAGAGTGGGGAGCATTGTGTAGGGAAAACAGGCCCGGTTCTAGACAGTTAGGTTAGGGTGGGCCTGTAGAAATTTTAGGTGGGCACACTGGGCAGGTAGGCCGAAGATGCGAGCGCGAGCTGAATTTTTTTGCCCTTGTAAGATCTCTGCGTCTGCTTTTTGGCGCATTTACTATGAATTGTGTAGAACACAATATGCAAATAAACTTTGAGTGTTGCTGTGTTTGATTCTTGCATGTTTTTTTTCCAAAATGTTTATGAATAACATATAATATACATTATATACAACATAATGTATCTTTTTTTTTTAATCGCAGTATTAACTGTAGGCAGCCTGAGCTGATTGAAGAGAAAGCTTTGGGACTGGGCAACCTGGATGGTGGTAGTCCAGAGGTATATACTATACACACTATATAGATATATCGTCTTTCCACTATTGGGTCCACTGTCCAGCTGGGTGAAAATAGTAGCCAGCTGAGGTCACGAACCTGCTAGGGGGTTCCGGGGGTATGCCCCCCCGGGAGATTTTTTTTTACCCTTTTAAAGTGAAATGCATGAATCTGGTGCACTTTGAGAGGAATTTTGTGTGAACAAATAATTTGGAGACACTGGGTCGGATGAATTAGAAGCTATTGAAGAAAGACACATGGATTTTCCATAGAAATATAAATTTGAAATAAAATATTATGCAGGGTCCTCTGGGATGGGCTTGGTGCTCTTTTTCTTTTACGGGACATATGTTTCTGTAATATGATGAATTCATTTAAATGCAGTGAGAGGAACGAAGCAGAAGAACTCTGTTGTCCAGTTATCTTTTTTTCCACAGATGAGGCTGAAATAGGCTATAGACTATACACAGTGCATGGGCAACTGAGGGCAGCCCCATTTTCAAATATTTTTAAATAAACTCAATACACACTGTGCATGCCATGGACTTGAACGTGACGTGATCAGTTAACCTCGGATTACCTCCCAGATGAACTGATCCAATTATTAAGCTATTAACTATCTACTAAAACATTGTATTCCTTTCATTGTATGATCATTTACATTTACATAATATGATGTTGATATCAAACACACAAACTAAAAAAATAAATTGGGGGGGCCCCCCTGACAGTCGGGACCCTAAGCAACCGCTCATTTCGCTTATGCCTCGGGCCAGCTCTGCTGACCAGTGACCACTGCCCACCCAATAATACAATTAGAAGTGATGCATGGTAATGGTATATTCTTTAGTATTAATTAATTGTCTGAATTTTATTTGACATTTTCTTGGACAGCGAATGAACAGGTCCGTCCGATGGTAGGTCTGGACTTCCACCTAAAAAAATAAAAATAAAAAAAATAAAAATTGGGTGGGGAACTTTTAATGACCAGCAGTAGGAAGACTTCTGCTGACTTATCAGCTCCTCCACATTTGTCAGGCAGGTCCAGTAGCATGGGGAAATGGTGAAAGTGTTTATAGTAGAGAAAGTCTTGAATGAGCTGAGAAAGATTTACGAAGCCTTTGACGTTGTCAGCAGATGTGTTTTGTTCACATCTTGGCCAGGAGTACATAGGAGTTCTTATTGGTGGTTTGGTTCATCATTTGACTGTTAGCCTCTCTCACATGTATTGGGGGGTGAATGATTTTATGTTCAATATAATCCTTACAGAGATGGAGCACCAACAGACCAAGAGCTATCGCCACCAAGATAGCTCTGACCTTTCTCATATTTGAAGATCTGCAGTGACAAAAACAAAAATAACACAAGTTTTTTATCAGAACAACTCATAATGACACACACTATATCAGTATATCCTATGGCAAAGTTCACACTTTTAGGTTTAATGTTGTTTAGTTATGAAATGGTTTTAAAACCAATATTGTTCACAAATGAAAAGTCAAACATAGCAAGACTAAATGTCTTAAAGTTAAGAACCATGCAACAATTCCTGTAAAATCAATGAAGGAATTGTAAATCGTTTGGGGAAAACAATGAAAATTGGTTAAGTTATGATATTGTACATGCACTAATTAGAGATGTTATCTGCCGCATTAACATCTTATTTATTGTCTTTTAAGTTCCTATCTATCAAACAGTGAGTTTAAAAAATGGTGATTGAACATATGACCCACTGATGAAAACGCCTGTATTTGCTGCTTTGCCCTGTAATACAATGGGGCTGCAGCGGTGTGTTCTTTTACTCAGGACATTGGAGCTTCAGACTCAGCAGTACTGAGTTCAGACCTGTGTGCTTTCCAGTACATCTGTAATTTTTTTTAGTTTTGTTTTTATGTTTTATACAGTCTGTAGTTTTGTACAGTTTGTATAAGACATGGTTCTAGGTCCCACAACAGAAGTGCCTGCAACTACATTTACGGCCACTATAAGCCGTTTAACAATTTTAAATGAGCGCATGTCTATTTAGTCCAATTGCAGTGTGTAAATTGTGTAAATTCAAGGGTTAATCTCGCCGGTGACTTGGCAACAATTTATTATGAATCTGTGTATTGACAGCAAGGGAGCTGAGGTCATTAAGGTAGCTTTTGAATCAACAAAATTAAAATGCTGTTCAACTATTTTGTGTCTGAGAATAACTTGGTAGTCTGATGCTATTCTTTCCTTAATTTGCCTAGTGTTCTTGCATGCTATCTGCTTTACTTGTGGTAACAATGGTTTTGTTGTGTTTCCTGAGAAAAGCAGCAGCTGTGCCATTTAAAGTGTACTTGAACCACTCTCTCTAGCTTAAGTATGTTGGAAGGATAATGAATCAAGTGGTATCTAAGAAGACACTTACTACCAAATATCCAACTACAGTTAACTTTAAAAGCAACATTGCCAGCGCCATTTAGAAAAACACTAAAAATAGAGTTAACACACACACACACACACACACACACACACACACACACATACTTTGGTGATCTTTTACTCTAGTAATGGTGGTTTTCAATTGTCCAACAATTAAAAATCAGTAAAGATTTTCTCTGTGCAATATATGTTTATTATATTTGATTTTTAAATCTATAGTAGCTCAATAAAATGTGCTACTAGAAGCAAAGATGTTTAGAATCAACTGTTGAGAAGATTGGAGGTAAAAATTACAGTTGGATGTTTGAGAACCAACAGAATTTGTTATGGGCATAATTGAGACAACATTTTAAATATCTGTGCCTGGTCTGAAAATATGAGACCCATAAATTAAATTGTTGCACATTTTGTATTACAGTAGTGCTCTAAACAACACGCTGAGGCTGACAGGAGTGAGCAGACAGAGCTTCAGAGGATACATGAGGTGGCTTGGCATCTGCCCGCTGAGTCCTCACATGGCTGTGCTGTTACAAGGGGTGTGTGGGGTAGCAACAAATCAAATGCTGTCATCAGTGTTGGGAAAGTTCTTTTTCTACTTGAACTAGTTCAAAGTTCAGTTCACACCCTTTAAAATGAACTAGTTCAGTTCACAGTTCAAAAATGAACTAGTTCATAGTTCTTTTTTTTTAATATGTTGCTGCAGGCTATTATTTTTCTAAATAATTGCCACATACCGTATAGAACCACAGACAGAAATAATTTCAATAACATTCAGGGGCTGTTTACACTGTGAAAACGTGATAGTTTTCACAGTGTAAGTTTTAAAAAAAAACCCCGTTCAGACACAATTTATCTGACATCTTCACCCGTGCACATGTTTTCAGAGGAAACGGGACGAAATCAATGTAGTAAGCATGCCAGGCCAGCAGTTGGTGGTACAAGGTAGTAGTAGATAGCATTTCCGGTGCATCCGGTGTCGGCTGTAAGAATTTAATAAAAAGGCGCGCCTGCGCCTATTTGCTTGTAGGAGCGATTGTTGGCACGATAACAAATTCATCAGCAACAGCACAATGTCCATGAGCACAATGAATACAGCTCGGTGATCCGCCACTGTTGTTGTTGTTTTCCAACTGGCGCACATGGACCTACAAAGACGGCGCATGCCTATTTATCTCCAAACGCAATGCGCATGTGTGAGGGTGGAGCCGTGACGTCAGCGTTATTAGGGGGAATGGTTTCGGTGTTTACAGGAACCCAAAACCGTTAAGTTTTCCAAAAAATCCTCCCTCGGAGGTGATCTCAAAAACCTGCGGTTTCATGCCTGCGTTTGCTGTTTTCCTGTAAATGATATAGTGCAACTGCGGGAATTTTTCCGCGTTTGCACCGTTTTGTGTTGTCGTGTAAAGTGCCCCTCAGTCCACACTAGAAACCAGCTGCAGCTTTTACCCCTACAGTAGCCTATATTCTCAAAAACATGAGGAAAAAGTTGCTGTTTGAATGGTCTTTTTAATTAAGAATTATTCAAACAAAAACGGTTAAGGTGCAAATGTTTTTCCATTTTCATAATTTTCCAAACCTGGAAACAATTCACATGAAATTTCATTCAAATAAAGCAATACTGAAAAATATACCAGGCAGGTTCTACAAACAAATTAGCCTACAACTTAAACTAGTAAAACCCTCAAGGAGACCATTCTAAACTGCAGTGTAGGGCCTACTGTTAACAACAAAGTCCAGAAGATGTGTTGACATACTTATTAACACAAACACAATCTGAGGTAGGTACAATCATGTGAAAAAGTTTGGGAACCCCTCTCAGCCGGCGTTATAATTGACTCTGCTTTCACACAAAAAAGATAAAAGCGGTATGTCTTTCATTTACCAGGGACAGCTAAGTACTGGGATGTTTTCCAAACAAAGATTTTTTGAAAAGCAGTATTTGGTTGTTTTTTCCTCCATGTTTTTTTTTTTTCAACCAAAATTTTTTTTTTCCTCCATGTCCCTTTAGGGGCTCAGTACGGTGGCGCTGAGCATTCACCAAATAAAAAAAAGTTTCACAGCTAATGTAGCCATTAGCACACTCAGGATCTCGTAATTACGAGATAAGGATCTCGGAATTACGAGATAAGGATCTCGGAATTACGAGATAAAGATCTCGTAATTACGAGATAAGGATCGCCCCTCTCATTCATCAATAACGATGGTTGGCTGGCTGCAGGACGGCAACGACTGTGTCCAACCTTATCGTCTTTTATTCCTGCCCTAAAAGCACACTTTACTCTATGTTTACACACAATCCATGACCAGGATATCAAGTAGGCCTATGAGAATAATGTCCTAAATGTTGATTTAGCAATTTAGTGGTTGCGGTTCCGGTGTCATGGCAAACTTATAGTGTGTGTGTATGTGCAGACGAGGTGAACCTAGCCATAGGCAAACGTAGGCAATTGCCTTGGTTTCCGGACTACAATGGGCCCCATAATCAATACAATTATTTTAAATATGTTTTGACTGTTCATTCATTAATCAAAGTGTGGCTCACTTACCGTTTCGAGGAGATAGATCCTCTCGTCTGTCTCTGTAGTCACAAAGAGTATTAATAAGTTAGTGGGCAGCAGCAGCAAGGCTATGTGCTGCTGGCCCCGCCCGTTTCTGCTGCTGCGTGAGGAGAGCTGATGTATCTGCCAGTCAATCACTCTATATATCCTCAGCACGCTACACATCTTAAAGGATTTCAGTAGGATTACAGTAGCCTACAATGTGAAGATGTGAAAGCTGGTTCAGTCTGTTAACTCCTATTTTGAAACAATAGCTTTCATTCCTAGGTATCACAGGTGTAACCAGCTACAGACAATTTGACAAACTAGTTCCCCTGTATCCACTCTTAAAGTTTTAAAAATTGCGACATCTAGCCTATTTGAAGCTGTCGAGTTAGGCCTGGTAGAAGGCTACATTTCCCTCACTGAATGTAGACAAAAACTCCATATCCTGACACCCCAGACTGTAAAGTGTATCAAAGCAACTACTTTTTTTGTCCTTCTAACGGAAGGATTTTATCTTTTGTATTGTACCATCTGCTGTTAATTCTGTAAGAGGTAGTATGACCTACATGGCTATGGTCTTGATGCATTTTTTTAAACATATTTATTTTTACCTTGAACTCGCACAAATTATTCCATGCAAATAACGCTCATTTCTTTCTCATTGCAACACCAGGTATACACTTTGATGAAACAGGGCTGGGCGTACGACTTCGAGGAGCGGCCAGATTTCTCCAGTGTGGGAAACCAAATTGTAACTATAATGCAGGACGAGAGAGAGAACCCAAAAGACTGACAAGGAACGTTGCTGAAACCCCACAGCTGAACTCATGTTTGGCTTTCCAAAACGAAATTCTGTTCACACAGCTTTCACACTCACCGCAGTGGACTACACCCAAGTATGTAAGCATCGGCATACTGATAATATATTTTCAAATCTACTGTAAATACAAGGGAGGTTATATCGCTTATGTACAATAGGAGTAGCATGATGCTAGCATTTATTGTGTAAAGGAGAGAAAGATTTACTCAAGGCAGTTGAAAGCAGGGAATACCATGATGTAACAGTACATGTGTAACCCAAGAGATAATGTAACATTTAATGTTCACAGGGACAGAGCAATACAAATATAAAATTCTCCCTAACCTAACTTTCAGTCTTCCCCTCACCTGATGGAAATACACTTAATGTTACAATCTTAATAACACATGGCAAGTGAAAAACAACAACTCTGCTCACTCTTTTATGGAATTACAATCATGAAATTCTTATTTTGAGGAACAACATTTTGTCACTGGTTAGACGATATGACTACATACCACAAATTATTCCTGATGACAAAACAAAAGATTGAAGGTGAACTGCACTGGGCACTGGAAAAGCAAGTTTTTAAACAAAATATATCACTGTTATATATCTGTGTGAAGGGGGTTAAATAACTGAGGAAAGTGAAAAAATTATTTAATTAACGTATTGGCACAGTCAAGTCAATGCAACGCTCACACCCCAATCACACGAGTCGGTAATATATCTTTTTTACCGAAGTTTCTGTCTTGAGGCCTTCCACATTTCAGATTAGGATCATGTATTTTATGCCACATAAAATACATTTGAGCTGGCAAGAATCTGTGTACCAATAAGAGTTCTTTATAAAAACAGGGGTCATATAGATCTACTTTCTTTGAGGGGACGTGCAGTCCTAGGGTCCTGAAGCCCACATGGAAAACTGGACTGAGACCTGCTTTGGCCAGACACATTCCCATGTAAACATCATCAATTGGATTAATAGTAATGGACTGGGACATTTTGTATATGACCAAAGCTGTGTAACCAGAAAAGAGGAAGCCCCCACCACCACAATAGGGGGGAAACGAGTCTGACTCCTGCACCTGAACAGGGACATAGTATTTGCTCTGTGACCACCGAACGGGCCCCGTCTTCTGGAACAGGTGGCCAGCAAAAAGGTGCTTGCTTCCATCATTAGCATCTTGGCTTTGGAGATACTCCACCATGTTGTCTGTGTTGGCAAAGACGTCATCGTCACCATTTAGAAAGAAGCGAGCGTTCGGACAGTTTCTTTCCATCCATTCCAGGAAGAGAATCTGCTTCATGGTGAGGTTATAGAATGTGTCCTTAAAGTCCCATTGGAGGATGTCGTTGTACTCACGTTGCTCCAGCTCAAGTAGTGTGTTCAGTCTCTCTTTCTCAAAACCAGAACCGGTGGTTCCTGATATGAAGATCCTTCTGATCCACACACCGCTATGAAGCCTCTCTTCGGCCCAGGTTTTGCGCAGCACCTCTCGGCGGTCATAGTTCCCTGCGGAGCTTTTAATGACCAGCAGTAGGAAGACTTCTGCTGACTTATCAGCTCCTCCACATTTGTCAGGCAGGTCCAGTAGCATGGGGAAATGGCGACAGTGTCGATAGTGGAGAAAGTCTTTAATGTGCTGAGGAAGAGAGCTGAATCCTGTGACGTTGGCAGCAGATATGTTTTGTTGACATTTTGGCCAAGAATAAACATAGTTTGTTTTGGTGGTTGGTTCCTTTTGACTGTCATCCCTTCCAGCATTTACTCGACCGAGGTTGGTTGTATGTTGAGCAAAAGCATCTTTCCAGAGAAGGAGGACCAACAGACCAAGAGCTCCAACTATTATGAGGGTTTTCTTCACGTTTGTTCTCATCCTAAAACACATTTTTTTCATAGGTCTGACAGAAGAAAAACAATTATGACAAAAACATTGCATTGAAGCAATTTATGCAGTTACTTGTTGTGTACATTATTTTAAGCACTGAAATAACAAACACAATTCTGCAAATAATTACTGATAAACTAGTGAGAAAGAAATCAGTGTGTTCCTGAAAAAACATCAGTCAAAGACTCTTTAGCCAATGGATACACCTACTGATAAGTTACCTGAGCACTTATTGAAAGATGCAATAAATCAGTTGTTAATAATTAATCCATTCTTAGATGCCTGTGAATCTACACTCTACTTTATTGAATAGTTCTATATATTATGTTTACATGAAAGTGGATCAAAATCAGAAAAGAAAGGAAAATATACATATTTATTTGTTTGTATAGCAAAGATAAGAGTTGCCTGTGAATAAAGACTGTATATAAATACTTTACTACTTTATTCACTATAAATCATAAAATATATTTAAAAAAAAGCCACAGATCTCACCACTTTTTTAAAGGCTTTCAGGTACAACGTCTTAAAAGTATTAACCATTTATTCAACACATTTATTTAGATTGTCTGTCTCCTCATTGATCCATTTTTTTAAAAACTATTTTTAAAAATGGAATGTTGTACAAACCTATATGTGTTGAGCTCTGGTGCGATCTGAAGTATCTACCGGTGCTGTTAAAAAAGAAGTTAATCAAATTGTGTATGTCCCATGTCCCATGAAGTGTGTTGTCTACTGGAGGGTGTTCGCATTCTGCTTTACTGCATGTGCTTTCTGGTATAAGAGTTTCCTGTGTGGCCTCTCCCACATGTTTTCCATAAATTATGATAAGCTTCCTGCGTAAGCCTACCTCGTACCTTAATACTGGATTTATCTACCTATGGAAATGAACAACAATGCAAACATTGAATTGGAAAGGTTTCCAGCATTCTGGGAACAACAAATCCCCACTATTGTTCTTTAAAAAAAAATCTATTATTTTATCATTTGTCCCTCAAATACTTAATTATAAAGGTAGTCAAGGGCTTGAGAAAATGAATGAATTTACCTACCCAATAAAATCTCTGATCCTTTCCAAATTAAGAGTAGAACATATATTGCCTTTCTAGTACTGACCATTGTACAAATTTGCTATCCATTTCCTTTTTTTGGGACAGCCTTTGCCAATTGCTGGTGTTAAAAAGGTGAAGTTGATGTACAGGTGAATTTATTTTCAGGGCACCCTTCTAGATCAAAGTAGCCTACAAAATAAAAGAGATGTAGTGGGTCAAACCTATGGACAACTCTGTGCCGCCATCATGTGGCCGAAACACTGCGCCCTCACCTTTGTATAAAAGCGCCTCCACGCTGCTTCCTCTCGCTCTCTGGTTCGGCTCTCAGCTGACTAATATAGAGAAAAACAGCGTTGCAGGGTTCTCAACCCTCACGCAATGAGAGTGAGACACACGCATTTCAGGCAATTCACACGCTCCACGCCACACCTTGCATTTCTCACGCAAATTATAACTCTGCCAAACAATTTTTTTTATATAAAGCCTATAGCTTCGATAAATCCTGGCCTTCACCACCATCACCTAGTGTTGTCACCTTATTTATACTATCTATGGTTGCCACCCGTCCCGTTTTTCCCGAAATTGTTCTCTTTTTTCACCAGCTGTCCCGAGGAAAGAAAAATCTCTCCCGGGACACAATTTGTCCCGTTTTTTGGGGAAAAACTCATTCGTTTTTTTGGGGAAAAACTAATTTGATTTCCTTCGTTCAGTAGTTAAGGCCGTTTCACACGGGCCGTGGCGTTTGTTGCGCCCACTAATGCATTCTGCGAGAGCCGAGCGGGCAGAGAGAAGGCGCAGCGTTTCGTCAGGCTACGCGACAAGCGTGCAGGGGCGGTCCTAACGATCTCGGGGCCCGTTTCAAGACCCTGTGTGGGGCCCCCCACATTTATTTTTTATTTTTTTCTATGAATAATGCTTGTGCATGCTCCCCGCAAAAATAAAAAAGATTGTGGAAACTAGCTGGTTCATAGACGGATTATGAGATAATAGGCCCAGACTCTTAAAGCCCCCAATCTGGAAAATTTAGATTTAAATCAAATCTTGAGCTGCAGAAGGAACATTATTTTTTTTAAACAGGCAGCACTCTTTACTCTGCAACTGTAAAACCATTTCAGAAGATTGGTCTGCAGACCCATGTTATATGATGGAGGGGCCCATTGCAACAGATACAGGGTGGAAAGCTACTTTTTATGAACAGTATATAATTTACATGTAGAAAGTTTATTCCTCTATGTGTGTGGGGGCCTTAGAGGCCCCTCATGAAGCCCATAAGACATAGCTAATAATGCTTTTGTTTTGCACTTGCTTTTCGATTTTTCACCTACTAGTTGAGGGGCCAAGTTGGTTTTAGTGCTCCCACATTCAAATGCAGACGCCGAAAGAGTCTTCTCCATGGTTGGTCTTCACCAGCACCAGAAACAGACTAGCCCTAGAAGGAACATTGTCCTCCATTATGATGGTCTAAATGGCTGGTGTGGAGCCACAGTGCTTCAAGTGGGAGCCAGAAAACCCCTATCCTGAAGGCCTCAAAATCTGCCACTCGAAGCTACAACAGCGAGCATCAGTAATATCCAGTATCCATATTTGCTGAACTGAACTAAGAGTTTTACTGAAATAACTACCCCGAAGAACTACCCTAGGCCTACACCCATCTCACTAGTCTGGCATTTGGTAATCCAGTTATACTTTCATCATAAAATTACTACAATAGGCTATATTTTAACTAAAACAAATAAATTATATTGAACTGAACTTGTGTTAAAAACCATTATTATGCTTTAAATTAATAAATAAACACACTATAAAATTTTGCTCGCGCGCTTCGCGCGCTCGCATGGGAAATCCGCTTCTGTCTCACTCTAAACAATTTCCAAAAGTTGAGAACCCTGGCGTTGTATAGCCTACAGGATTTTCTTCCGTCCTGAAAACAATTACCACATTTTTCTTCAAAGGCTTTCACCAAGCGGCCGCGGTGATTTCCAGAATAACAAAGTGTTTTGTTAACGTTCCGGTGGAACAACAAGATAAGAACCAGGACTCGTTCACGGGGTTAAGAGAACTCCCGTTTGAATAAGCCGATCGATTCGTCCCCTATCGCCGTCTCCGCACAGACTCAGCCTTGCTTTTTCCTGCTAACTGAAAACATCAGGAGTCAGACCCGACCACCTGATTTCTTGGGCCTGATTTGGACCGCCGTCTAGCCGCCATCCCATGCGTGTATCCCCAACCGAAAAGGATCGACCTACACACGTATAAAAAGGGAGACGAGCACGGAACACGCTGGGGCGTGTTCCCCACGTAGGTTTTGGCAGATGGTTAGATATTATTACTTTTTAAAGTGTTGAACAATACTGTTTATTTTCGAGTTTGTGTTTGCTATTTGATTGGCTTTGTGTTATTCCCCTTGTAAGAAAAAATAATTCCAATATCATATGATGTTATAGCCACCATCATATGTGCATTTACTTTTATAAAATCAAATAATAATCATACAATTAAAATGTGACTTCTAAATGTTCTCATTTCAGTACAGAGCAGGGAGTGGAGAAGGGAGGGAAGGTTCGTGCCTTAGAAGAAAGTTTGGAGAATGGTACAAACCTGACTCATCTCAACTTTTATAGATAAGAAGTAATATCCAAGGTTAGAAGCATAATTCTAGTTTCGGTCGAGAACGAGAAAAGGATGGACTCTGAAAACTGCCTGACAACAAGATCAACCAATCAATAGACATTTTTAAAATATGTTAAGAGACTCTGCTGAAGAGAGGACTCATTTTTTTTGTCCTGTCAAACTGCCTGCATCTCTTCTCTCTCTCTCTGAACTTCGATGTGATCACATCAACCTGCCTTGTCAATTTACTTAAATAAATACTGAGGCCGAGATTCCAAATTTTAAACCTTTCTCCATGGCATTTTTTCCTTCATAAATAAGGCTAAAGAACACGTATATTTTTATTTCTAACACCCTCTGTCTCCTTTTGTGGAGGACTGGAAAAGCTTTGCTTGTTTATTCCACTCAGCGATTGAGGCAGTGTGGAGATATGGCATTGTAAATCTCAAACTTTTCCTTTTCCGCGCTCAAGCGTGACGGTCCTTCTCTCCCCCTTCTACACTCATACACACAATAGATCCCCTTTTCGTAATCTTGAACAGATAGAATTGTGTAAAGATCGGCGGTAGTCTCAGTTCAAAGGTTGATTTCCAATCCTCCCGCGTTATTCTAAAACCCCCTTCTTCGTGCCTTTGTTCTGAATTAGGCGCCATTTTGAGTACTCGTGGCCGTTACTTCCCCTATCGGTTGGAGGTAGAATAGCCTAGTCTAATCCACCACCATCTTGGGCCTTTCGCCCCTCCCTTTACCTTTGGTAACGGTTAATCTACACGCCCACTAGTCTCACTGATCGACTCACTAGCTCCCCTGTGCGTTCTGACTCCCCCTCGGGTCATAAGTCACGTGGGAACTTCCCCCCTCCTTTCTCTTCACCCCCCCCCCCCCACACACACACACACACATACATACATACATACATACATACATACTGGTACATGGTTGTACAGACAACATTGTTCTAGATGTTTCTTTTATTAAGTTTGTCAAGTGTATTTGCTTTATGCTTGTGTTGCAGGTCCCAGGAATGGGACCGGGCAAACAGGTATAGTTCTGATAAAGAAAGTAAAATAACACAACAGGACGACGGTGAGCTGTTGTTGTTGACTCCTCGTAACAGAATTTATTCTCTTAATTTCATTTCTGAACAGTCAAATAATTCCTTTTTTTCTTTGTTTACAACTCAATAAAAATACTTTTACACACTTGATCCTATATAATCTCAACTTGTGCACAAGCCTATAACAGAGGCAAATACATCCAAAATAACACACATTCACAGTAAATACCGTATAATGATCGGCAACGTTGACCGGTACATCTAAGCTAACTAAGGAGCACATTTTACATTATAAACACAATGGCTAGACCAGGGGTGGCCAACCTGCGGCTCGCGAGCCGCATGCGGCTCTTTGTCTTGCTTCGTGCGGCTCTTCAGTTCATATAACATTTTGTGATTATAATTTTTTATTTTTTTTTATATATACTTTTTTTTTGTGTGGGCCTATGTGTGTGCATGTTCGCAAACGTTTCATGCGGCTCTTACGTTTGTTTTACATGTTGTTTATTATTTAATTTTTTATTTTGTTAATGTGTATGTGTATGCCTGTTCGCAAATGTTTAATTGAGGACGCAACATAACATTCGTAAACGTTTGGTGTGGACGCAACCTAAAACTGCCCGCTCAGCTTGGAGGGAGGTTTTCCGTGAGTTAACAATTTGTGTCAAGTTTGCTCCAAAACACAGTGGGAGAGTTTATATTTTTTGTTGAACGTTATACCAAGCCATTCTGCCTTATATGCCAGGCGTCATTAACGCATTTCAAGGCTTCAAATCTTCAGCGCCACTTCAGCTCACTCATTCATTTTCATTTCATTTTCCTTTATTTAACCTCGAAAGATCAATTGAGGTGTGACCCTCTTTTACAATGACGTCGAGAATACAGATACACAATATACAATGAGAATACATAACAAGTTTACACACACACACTGTGGAGTGAGGTGACTTTGATGCAACTTATTACTTGTGCATATATTGTGACATTTGTATATCCTTTTGTCATAGGTAAAAGTAGGAAATGTTTAATGAAACAGAATAGAAAGGGGAGGACCATAGGGCCATAGGAAGTGAGTAGGGGGAAGGACCTTATATGGCCATACAGTAGGAAAGAGTAGAGGGAGGGGGCTACCGGGGCTCCCCCGTGCAGCTGTGTCTTTTTCACTCCTCCCTCTCACAAGTCTCATTGGTTTTTCAAGTCACTATATAACAACAAGTTTTGAGCAGGACAGGGCTTTTTGGGGCCGCTTTTTGTAGACACTACTCTGTTCCAGCTCTCTCTGTCTCCCACCATGGAGGCAGAAGAAAAACTTTGTGAGTCCAAAATACTCTGAAAGATTTTGGACTTCGAAGTACTTAGAGGCAAAGTCTTTTAAAAACACATCTTTGAACCTCTTGACACTAAGAATGACTTGATCAAGAATTTTTAGAAATAGGAAAACGGACTGAGTTGCAGGAAAATAGACAGATACTTCTGTGGAACCTGTAGCCAATGGGATATGCCTTTCTTTAATAGGCGCGGCAAAGGTATCTGTCTAACCTCTTGTACGACACAAAGTTTTCGTAGCGCTTAAGATAATACTTACCGGCACTCATGCAAGTGTTGGGGTATTGTTTCACGAGCTACAACAAATTTAGAAACGAGAACCAAGTCAAAATAACTCTATTTGAATGAGTTATAGGCATACAACCTCTTTTCTTTTCCTTTCTGGTCCATTTTATGTATTCTACCTATACTCTCTTGTATTTTGTAAATAAAATCCCTTAAATGTTGTAAAGCCTCAGTTGTGAATTAGTTTATAACTGGAACAGAAGGACTTTAGGTATAGGGTTTTTTCTTCAAAGAGATGGTTTCGTCCCTGGGGAGGTAAGTTCACTTTGATTCCACACAACGGCACATTACTGATTTAAAACACACACAACCTCATACAATTAACCTCTCTGTAAGGAGAGAATATGTTGATACACCTAATCTTTAAAAATAAAAGAATAGGTTATAAATACCTTCCCAGATTAAACTAGATGTTTAAATTCTGAAAATAGTATATCTGTTCTATTTTATTAGAAGGGTGGTTTACAAACTAAGTTACGTACAACTTACAAACAATAATTTGTGAATTGAAATCTTTATTCTAAAACCTAGAGAAGTATTTTGAGAAGCAATATTAGAAAGGGTTAATAGTTTAGAGGAGGTCGGCCTCATCCTAGGATGAGGTGGCTCTGATAAAATAGACACTTTTCAACACAGTGGTATATACTGAATATTATACTTTTGATAAATGTAAAACTCAGGTGGTAAAGAGGGTAAATCCAGCGCTATTAAGCAAAGATGACGGGGTTCGCGTCTCTGGTAGGTACAGTGGTGAGCGGAGAGTTTTCTTTATGAAGGAATAATAGACAATTTAAGCATTGTGCTACAAGTTGGTTAATATGGGTTTGATAGGACATAACTAATAGACCTTTTGATACTAGCTTTTCATTTAGATTAGACCTTTTCAAGTCGAAATCGTATTATGGCGCCCAACGTGGGGCTCGAGTAAGATAGTTAGTTTCATATAACTGTGTATATATATATATACAAGGGATAGAGAAATAACTTTCTTCCGAGCTTAAAATACAAGGACCTGAAACTCCCGTGAGGGAGAGAGTCTTTTTCAACCGGCGAAAACAAGCCGAGGAAATAATTAATGTCTGCCAGAAGGAATAAAAATACGACGTGTCTCCAATTTGCGTTAAATTTCCTTTAATAAAAATATAACGCACGAACCAGCACAATTGGAGATTAAGTTTTTTGTTTTCTTCTGCTTTACTTAAATCTAGTAACTAATACACTGGACAGGAGGCTATTTGGTCTTCCTCTAAAAACTCGGCCGGCTTTCTTATGTAAAGTAGGAATCGTCTGTTTAAAATGGGGAGATTAAAACTGTTTAGGTAAGATGTTATAGACTAGGTTCAGTAAAAAAGCGCTTTCTGATTGAGATAAAACTCAAAGTAGACAGAAAGGGATTTAGTAGATAGTTCAATTGTTTCTGCGTACTAAGTTTAGGTGTTACAAGTACTTGTGGTTATTAGTTTGTAATAATCGAAGCCAGGCGGTAGGATATATTTAAAAAGATAAGTATATAATACCTCCCCTTTCTCACTGGAATCGAAAAAGGCGATGTCCAGAACAGGTGAAAGTCCAGTTAATCTGATCAAATTAGTGTACGACTCAGGGATCCAAGAAAGGAATTAAAAGGCTTGTTACCACCATATATAGTAAAGGTGTTTCACTTTTACTCACCCGTCATTTGTTTTTTAGTGGCTAGATTGTAGCTTACTTTACAATTAAGGATAGATGCGGTTTAACTCTGTTGTATAGCCTACATGAACAGAGAGAGAGAGCCTTAGGCTTCCACAAGAGGAGAGAGCAACCTCTTTAAGAATTTTTTCTTACACGAAACAATAGTAGATTTTAAAGTTTCTGACTATTTTAATGGTACACATAGATTTACATGTTAAACTATTAGGACCATAACCGATGAAAACCATTGTGGTAGTAGCCTAATTTATTTTCTAAATAGGGACTTTTGAGAGGGTAATTCTTCCTTTTCTCCTTCTCCTCCATTTTGATTGTCTTGGGAGATCAAAATGGTGTCTGCTCTGCACCCAGGGAGTCATAAAACGGTAGAGGCGACAGCCATTTCACCAAGGTTTTCCAAATTGTCAGAAAAAAAAGCAATTCTAGATTATAGTAAGAAAGCTTTGAGAGCTCAAAATCAACTTTCGACAAAAATGGGGTAAAATAGTCTTATATGAGTAAGTTATTGAGTCCATCCGTTGATAAGATGGGGAAATAGGTGCTCGCTGTGTTTTTAACATTTAACAAACTCTTACATTTTGTAAACGGGACAGGCATGGCTCTCACTTTAAATAGTGCGCTCTATGTAACCACAGTAAAGTTAGCGACTGCGTGCAAACGGGGCATTTCCTTTGCGCCTTCACATTAAAAAGCATGATTAATAGCAAATGTAAGTAGGCTTTTATTTTGAAGCAGATAAAAACAGGAATATAGTTTTTCACATGAAGCGCACTAGATAGGCTATAGCAGCATGTCTTCTGTTTTAGTGGATTTAAAAATGGTAAAAATAGACAAAGCTTTTCATTTACACTAATACTTGCTGCGCTCACACTAAAAACCTCATGAACGTTAGTGGTAGTCTTTCAGGCATATATTTTCATTAAACATTCGTAGAGAAAGGAAAATGGTTATTCAGAGCAAAGAGAAGAGACGGCTCTGAAGCTTTAACCGCGAGTCAGCATAGAAACAGTTTGAAATTAGCGCAGTAGAACTACTCGCAAAATATTCACAAACAATCTTTGTCATTTAGCCTACAAAGGTGAAGTAATCTATTTAATATAGGTTTAAGGTTTTATGTTTGGGTTTTTAATGAGAGAAATAGATGTTCTAAAAATGATTGTTAAAGCAGTCAGACAGGATAGTCTATTGGTAACCGAGAAATAGGAATAGAAAGGCCTAAATAGCCTATGGCTAGAGAACTTTGATTTTCCATCAAAAGTAAGAAAATGCACACACCAGAGTGACCATCGAAATGGCCTCGATAAGTTACTCTGGTGCACAAACTTTGTAGAACTTACTGGACACATAAGATGTGGTTCATTTTAAAAGAGAAATTTGTTCTCATTTCCAAAATGCACATACAACACAAGAGTTAAGAGATTCAACACTGTGTTTGGTTGATGAGTTAAAGATACGACTGAGAATACTCCTTTGAGAAATTAAATAAAGTGGAGACACCTTACCTCATTCTTCCTTGATTCAGTGTTGAACCCTTTTTAGCTCAATATACATTACACAATGCCGTGTGGAATATTGTCTGCCCTGGGGACCGATTTATTATCTTTATTTTATTTAGATGTTTAATACATTTGTACATTTGATCTCAGAGTGTGAAGAGAAGTAAACTGTGGGTAGAAAAACTTTTACAGGTTCCCACAGACCGTGCCTGGGAATTCACACCTTAGGGGAAATACAGACCATATAGTAGCCCTAAAAAGTAGTGGCCATATTTATGGCGTCTATCCTTCCTTCCTACACACTCTGAGCTGATCTTTGAAGATACAGCTGGTGCGTGGGCTCTTTGAGTTTAAAACTTTAACTTTTTACAAGTTGCCTTTACTTTAGTATAGTCTAGTGTATTCTTTCTTTTTATCTTAGTCTGTTTATTTAATCACAGTCTTTTCTATCGTAGAAGGTTTTTCCTCTCAGCTATTTTTTTGTTTTTCCAGCTGAGTGTGAAAACTGAAATCCAAAATAATATGGCTTCAGCTTAATTTTATTTTTATTTTTTCCTTGCGTCTGAGTTTTGCTACAAGGTTTTGCCAAAAGTGAGCATTGTAACGTAACATACAGCAGCGCGACCGTTGTCTGACTCTTAATAACCATGGTACTATTAGAAAACTCTGTATCTCAAGTATAATCTTATAGGATCAAAATATGGACATTTGCTTTTGATTAGTAACAAATAAGTGAAAGTGTGAGGAGTGATTTGGTGCAGTGAGCGCAACCTGTTTGACTGGTGCGCGTATGATTTGATTCGCCAGAAGGCATCACGGGACCTGCTCTGGTTGCCGGGTAGTTTGAAAATCACAAAATAAAATGGTAAAAAACACCGAAAATATTCCAAACTAACACAAAATAAAGACTGATTTATGTGGATACGGACATTAGATGATTGCATTTTGAAGGGGAGAAGGGTTAAAAACATGTAAATGATTCCGATCAAGGCGGAGAGACATAGTCTGTTAATGCGCATGAGAGGGGGAGACAGAGGGGAGAGTGCTGCGGCTACGGCGACAGTGGCTCATAATGAATGTATCACGTTTTAATTAGAGTGTGGATGAAAATGTTTGTTATGCCATAGCATAGTTTATATGTTAAGCAGCGGTGTTGAGGGGTATAGGTCTTAATTCAATAGATTGTTGTAGCTATAATCAGTAATTACCAGTAACATTCACGTTTTTATTTTTATTTTATTTATTTTTACGGCCGTTTTCACTGATCAAGTTTTTTCAATACTCCGAGTCTGAATAAAATGTCTCGGCTTCTAAACCACTGGCGTCTACTAGACTTCCCAGTGTCATTCATTGCCCTATTTTGAAAGTTTTACACAAGCATCTGTTTATATATTGTTAGTCTGATATATGATACATTCTCTTCCTGAAAACATGCCAAAGGTGCATTTCTAAAACGTAGGCTTACATAGTATTTTTTGATTTATTAAATACAAGGAAATAGTGTCCGAAATCTGTGGTGTAAAATCATTAAAGACTAATATGTGGTAAACATAAAATAAAGTTCTAAATCTGGCTTCATCCAACATCTGGATTCTTTGGTTTAAAAGACAGGGAAAAATCCCTATTCACTTGGGGTGATTCGCCTTAATTAAAGATGTGTGCCTTTGGGAGAATAAGTTATTATGTTTGTTTTACCTTAGTGGCTAAAAACAGGAGTATGGAGTATCAGCTTTTAGTTTTTATTTCATTGCATGTCTAGAACAGATACCCAGAAACCTGAAATCTATTGCAAATCTCAGCTTTTGAAATAAAATCTGAGGGCTTGTCTAAGTGCCTTTTACCTAGATGTTTTTATTTATATTTTGAAATTTTGAATTAGATGAAGAAATAAATGATAAAAGGATTAAACCAATGATATTAGTTTCACTGTTACTTTTATTTTCATCTTCATTTTTATTACTACTGAAATTGTGAGTGATTTGTTCACGTATTCTTTTCTATTATAGAAAGATTTTAGTTTTGCTACCTGATATTATGTGAGTACCCTATGAATATAGCATACGAGCATAACACCAGTTTCTATCTTTATGTTTATCTTTATTTTATTGATGGATTACTTAAGTTTGATTTGCTACTTTTCTTTTAGTTTTCAATGGTGAGACATTCTCACTCTCCTTATGACAGATGGCTGTAGTGCCTCTTCACCAAGCATTAGGCTCTCTATATTCCAATACGAATCAATAGGATTCTTTCTAAAAGTCCTAAATACAACTTTATCAGCAGCCTTAGTTAGTGAATTGCATTTTCCTCTTACATTGAGTAGTCTATTATATCACAACCATAGACTCTTAGTCTGCAGAAGAAGTTGGGAGACTTCTGGGCCTACTAGACCTCTGACACATAGGTGTGACCTGATAGCCACGTCTCCGGCTTGACACCTCCAACCTGACCATCTCCTGTTCCATCTGGGTGCAATACACCATGTCTCCTGGAGGGGATTAATCATTCCCTTGCTGAGTGCTGAGGTCCATGTCACTCCTAACAGTCGGTTGGGGCCCATCAACTGTCCTGCTGTGGCGTCATCCGTGTCCTGCAGGGGGCCTTTCTGCATCTGCCTGTCTTCTTGCTCTCACAACAAGCAGACAAGTCTTCTATGCTGTGGGCCAGGGGCAGGTGTACTATTCTAAGATCAGAAGTTCTGGGGACTGTTGGGAAGGTGCCCTTTATGCTAAGCTTGGAGAAGATATCAAAGTGTGTAAACATGGGGACAAGGGTTGCCATCTTGCATATTGAGCAGACATTCAAATACTGACTAATCTACATACTCTGTGATTGATGAAGGGGCTAAAAAGGCCTGAGGATACTGTTTTTAAAGTTAAGATCGTCGTGGGACTGTTTTTAAATTTTTTGGACATTGCAAACTTATGAACTTTTGATTGTACTGTCTGATGAACTCTTTACTCTGAATGGTGTCAGGATGTCATGGTTTTCTTACTGGTGTACTCTAATGTGTTTTGCTAAAATGTTTCTTCATCTGTACGGTTGTGTCATGGTTGTATTGGCCTATGTAACTGAGGGGAGTTTTTTAGTATTGTGTATACACTTTGAGGTTGCTTATATTATCTTTTGCTTTTTTATTTGAATAGGTTTTCGGTAATCCGTCACTTACTTATTTTTACTTTTTGATCTGGTGTTGTGTTTATGCTCTCTGAATTGGATTTTACCGTTATGAATGTTATAATTACTATATTATTACGTTTATGCTTTTCTTTTTTGTGATTTCTTTTTCTGGGTGCCTGTGATTTATTGTTATTTTTTATAGATCTGTTTGAGAAAAAAAAAAAAAAAAAAAAATATGAATTTTTTTTATGATTTTTTATTTATTTTTTTATGATGAGGGTATTTGATATCTGGATGATGGTTGATTATTTACAAGTAATAAGTGACATGAGAGGGTGTGGAGTGAGGTGACTTTGATGCAACTTATTACTTGTGCATATATTGTGACATTTGTATATCCTTTTGTCATAGGTAAAAGTAGGAAATGTTTAATGAAACAGAATAGAAAGGGGAGGACCATAAGGCCATAGGAAGTGAGTAGGGGGAAGGACCTTATATGGCCATACAGTAGGAAAGAGTAGAGGGAGGGGGCTACCGGGGCTCCCCCGTGCAGCTGTGTCTTTTTCACTCCTCCCTCTCACAAGTCTCATTGGTTTTTCAAGTCACTATATAACAACAAGTTTTGAGCAGGACAGGGCTTTTTGGGGCCGCTTTTTGTAGACACTACTCTGTTCCAGCTCTCTCTGTCTCCCACCATGGAGGCAGAAGAAAAACTTTGTGAGTCCAAAATACTCTGAAAGATTTTGGACTTCGAAGTACTTAGAGGCAAAGTCTTTTAAAAACACATCTTTGAACCTCTTGACACTAAGAATGACTTGATCAAGAATTTTTAGAAATAGGAAAACGGACTGAGTTGCAGGAAAATAGACAGATACTTCTGTGGAACCTGTAGCCAATGGGATATGCCTTTCTTTAATAGGCGCGGCAAAGGTATCTGTCTAACCTCTTGTACGACACAAAGTTTTCGTAGCGCTTAAGATAATACTTACCGGCACTCATGCAAGTGTTGGGGTATTGTTTCACGAGCTACAACAAATTTAGAAACGAGAACCAAGTCAAAATAACTCTATTTGAATGAGTTATAGGCATACAACCTCTTTTCTTTTCCTTTCTGGTCCATTTTATGTATTCTACCTATACTCTCTTGTATTTTGTAAATAAAATCCCTTAAATGTTGTAAAGCCTCAGTTGTGAATTAGTTTATAACTGGAACAGAAGGACTTTAGGTATAGGGTTTTTTCTTCAAAGAGATGGTTTCGTCCCTGGGGAGGTAAGTTCACTTTGATTCCACACAACGGCACATTACTGATTTAAAACACACACAACCTCATACAATTAACCTCTCTGTAAGGAGAGAATATGTTGATACACCTAATCTTTAAAAATAAAAGAATAGGTTATAAATACCTTCCCAGATTAAACTAGATGTTTAAATTCTGAAAATAGTATATCTGTTCTATTTTATTAGAAGGGTGGTTTACAAACTAAGTTACGTACAACTTACAAACAATAATTTGTGAATTGAAATCTTTATTCTAAAACCTAGAGAAGTATTTTGAGAAGCAATATTAGAAAGGGTTAATAGTTTAGAGGAGGTCGGCCTCATCCTAGGATGAGGTGGCTCTGATAAAATAGACACTTTTCAACACAGTGGTATATACTGAATATTATACTTTTGATAAATGTAAAACTCAGGTGGTAAAGAGGGTAAATCCAGCGCTATTAAGCAAAGATGACGGGGTTCGCGTCTCTGGTAGGTACAGTGGTGAGCGGAGAGTTTTCTTTATGAAGGAATAATAGACAATTTAAGCATTGTGCTACAAGTTGGTTAATATGGGTTTGATAGGACATAACTAATAGACCTTTTGATACTAGCTTTTCATTTAGATTAGACCTTTTCAAGTCGAAATCGTATTAACACACACACACACACACACACACACACACACACACACACACACACACACACAACAACAACAATTTAAAACATTCAAATCAATTGAATGAAAGAGACATAGCCTAATTAAAACAGTTACAGTTAGTTAGTAGAGGGGCTGATTCAAAATAATAATTTTAAATTGGTTAACAGTTATGAGTGTATTTATTTTAATCGTATGTTGAAGGCTGTTCCAGGAGTCAGGGGCACTATGGCTAAAAGCGGTTTTACCAAGCTCAGACCAGGCATAGGGAACATATAACATGAA
The DNA here is from genome assembly GCA_949357725.1 of Hyperoplus immaculatus. Lineage (NCBI taxonomy): Eukaryota > Metazoa > Chordata > Actinopteri > Uranoscopiformes > Ammodytidae > Hyperoplus > Hyperoplus immaculatus. The sequence goes on from OX442357.1 coordinate 9,837,927, forward strand.
CATGTCAGTTGAGCGGGTTTGATAAAGCCCATCTGAAATAAGCAGCATTTCAGTCAAATAGAGTGGTAGCTTTCCAGTCAGAGCTTTATATATAAAAATATGCCAATGTGCATCACGTCTCTCCTTAAGGGAGGACCACCCAACCTTTTCATATAAAATACAATGGTGTGTATCATAGGCATCTCCTGTAATGAATCTCAAAGCAGAGTGATATACAGAGTCTAGAAGTTTAAGACATGAATGAGATGCATGCCGATAAACCACATCACCGTAATCAAGGACAGACATAAAAACTGCCTCAATAATCCTTTTCCTACTGAACAACGGGAAGGTGGCTTTATTCCTATAAAAATATCCAATCTTTTGTCGCAGACGACAGACAAGATTTTTTATGTGAAATGTAAAAGAGAGTTTTTCATCTATCCAGATGCCAAGATATTTATATTCAGTGACTCTTTCAATATGAGATCCATTATTTGTGTGAATAATAAGATCATTAAAATGTGTAATTCTTGCTCTGGAAAAGCACATATATTTTGTTTTTTCTGTATTAAGGACAAGCCTGAGATCCAATAGACAGTTCTGCAGGGTGTTAAAAGAGCTCTGTAGGTTCTGAACAGATTGTTGTACTGAATCAGAAATGCAATACAGTACAGTGTCGTCCGCATACAAATGGGCATGGCAGTTTTGTAGTGATGAAACAATGTTATTGATGTAAATTGTGAATAGGACTGGACCTAAAATTGAGCCCTGCGGAACACCATTTGTAACTGTTAAAAACTCAGTTTGGTAGCTTCCCAGTTTTACTGACTGCTGTCTATCAGAGAGATAGTCCCTAAACCAGCTACATGTAGAATAATCAAAACCAATTTCATGCAGCCTCTCTAAAAGCAAATGGTGATCTAAAGTATCAAAAGCTTTTGACAGATCAACAAAAAGTGCTGCACAGTGCATTTTTTTACTCCATGCTAAAAGTAAGTACCACTAAGCAACATGCATAGTAAGAGAAAAACGCTATTGTAAATTGTTATATTTTTGTTTGTGGACTTGGTTGAACTGAGAGTTTGTGTGTGAGGCAGTGCACACAATGTTCATTGTTGAAAATGACTGGCCTGTCGTCTTAGTACTGTAGGAGTCCAGTTCTGTCATTATCACAGGGGCAGCCTTAATGATCTGGGGGCCCGTTTCAAGTCCTAGTGTGGGGCCCCCCGTTTTTTTTTTTTTTTTTTTTTTTTCAATAAATAATGCGAAAATTAAAAAGATTGTGAAATCCAGTTGGTTCTTCGACGGATTATGAGATGATAGGCCCCTGGACCAAGACTCTCAAAGGGCCCCCCCACTCCTACCTATCCAGTCAGTTACACTGACTTTTCCGCACAGATACATACAATTATTGGCAAAAAACATATTAAGAAAGTCAGTGTTTCCCAGATGATTTTGGGACACTGTGAGAGGGACCCTGGTCCTTGTTGGGGGGTCAGAGGGTATTGCACACTGGAAGAAAATGTGTACCGTTTTAAAGTAAAATGCATCAATCTGATGCACTTAGAGAGGAAAATTTAGAGGCTTAATCAAATCTTGAGCTGCAGAAGGAACATTATTTTTTCAGATTTTTCTTAAGCAGGCAGCATCCTTTACTCTGCAACTGCAAAAACAGTAGATTGGTCTGCAGACCGATGTTATATGATGGAGAGACCAATTTCAACAGATAAAGGGTGGATAGCTACTTTTTATGAACAGTATAGAATTTACACATAGAAAGTTTATTCCTGTATGTGTGGGGGCCTTAGAGGCCCCTCATGAAGCCCCTAAGACAGAGCTAATAATGCTGTTGCTTTACAATTGCTATTGTATTTCTCCCCTACTAGTTGAGGGGCCCATGATGATTTATTTCCTTATATTTAGGCTATTCCTTTTTGGAACCTTTTATTGACATGAGTGACTGAGCTCTTTGACTATAAGACATGTAAAGTTATCAGTACCTTAGCTTAGGGCCCCCTTGAGCCCTTGTGCCCCTGGGCCTGGTAGCATGCACAAGCATTATTTATTTAAAAAATAATAATAATACAAAATTCAACTGAAACGGGTGAAACATAGTTAAAGCCGTTACTGCGTTATCATTTTGGTTGTGACATTTACAGTAAATCTGACTGAGCAGAGGTCTGTGTGTTTGTGTGTGTGTGTGTGTCTGCGTGTATGAGGAAGGGATGGGGGGATGTTCATGTGTACTCGTGTGTACGATGTGGCTCTTTGCAGTAACACAGTAAAAAATGTGGCTCTTAGTCTCTGACTGGTTGGCCACCCCTGCCCTAGCATATGCAATGGCCCTGGTGGACTCTCTGAGGGAGGGACAGTCCAGAAGACTCCATGAGAGAGCAGAGCTGGTTCTCCATCTCCACTGCACCTGCTGCCCTTCCACATCCTGTGAGAAGATCTCTAAAGATGGACCATCCTGGAACTCGCTTGGCTGTCACAGCTTCATACAGCACATTATTAGTCTGACTCAAGCACACAAATTGGTTTCCAGTTTTCAGATTGTGATTATTAAGTCTAGACAATGATCACCGATCAGTTCTCAATTCATACAGTGGCTTGCAAAAGTATTCATACCCCTTGAACTTTTCCACATTTTGTCACGTAACAACCACATACGTACATTTATTTTATTGGAATTTTATGTGATAGACCAACACAAAGAGGAGCATAATTGTGACGCTGAATCTGACGTTGAGCTATTTTTCAAAGAAGAATGGTCAAAAATGTCAGTCTGTAGATTTGCAAAGGTGGTAAAGACATAACCCAATAGACTTGGAGCTGTAATTGCAGCGATAGGTGGTTCTACAACGTATTGACTAAGGGGGCTGAATACTTATGCACGCCACATTTTTCAGATTTTTATTCATAAAAAAAAATTGAAAACCGTGTTTTATTTTCATTCCACTTCACAATTATGCGCCACTGTGAGTTGGTCCATCACATGCAATCCCGTTAAAATAAATGTAAGTGTGTGGTCGTAAAGTGGCAAAATGTAGAACATCTCACAGAACAAGGATAAGTTTTGTTTTATAAAGTCTTGTTCTGGCAAACACCTGAGGATTGTGGGTATTTTTAATCTAGAGCCAGATACAAAATTGAACATTTTCTCTTAATACAATATCTAAGGGATTACACAGCTACACTTGGAGGTATGCTATTGTGAGTGCATTCTAGTTCTTAATTTTTTAATTTGTATTTTCCATTTTGACCATATACACTCATCAAAAATATAAACGCAACACTTTTGTTTTTGCTCCCATTTTTCATGAGATGGACTTAAAGATCTAAAATTCATTCCAGATACACAATATTACCATTTCTCTCAAACATTGTTCACAAATCTGTCTAAATGTGCGATAGTGAGCACTTCTGCTTTGCTGAGATAATCCATCCCACCTCACAGGTGTGCCACATCAAGATGCTGATCTGACATCATGATGAGGTGTGCCTTAGACTGTCCACAATAAAAGGCCACTCTGAAATGTGCATTTTTTTGCTTTATTGGGGGTCTGGAGACTCAGAACCAGTCAGTATCTGGTGTGACCACCATTTGCCTCATGCAGTGCAACACATCTTCTTCGCATAGAGTTTATCAGATTGTCAATTGTGGCCTGTGGAATGTTGGTCCACTCCTCTTCAATGGCTGTGCGAAGTTGCTGGATATTAGTGGGAAGTGGTGCACACTGTCGTATACGCCGGTCAAGCACATCCCAAACATGCTCAATGGGTGACATGTCCGGTGAGTATGCTGGCCATGCAAGAACTGGGACATTTTCAGCTTCCAAGAATTGTGTACAGATCCTTGCAACATGGGGCCGTGCATTATCTTGCTGAAACGTGAGGTGATGTTCATGGATGTATGGCACAACAATGGGCCTCAGGATCTCATCACAGTATCTCTGTGCATTCAAAATGCCATCAATAAAATGCACCTGTGTTTTTTGTCCATAACAGATGCCTGCCCATACCATAACCCCACCACCACCATGGGCCACTCGATCCACAACATTGACATCAGCAAAGCGCTCACCCACACGACGCCACACACGCTGTCTGCCATCTGCCCTGAACAATGTAAACCCGAGATTCATCCGTGAAGAGAACACCTCTCCAAAGTGCCAGACGCCATCGAATGTGAGCATTTGCCCACTCAAGTCTGTTACGGCGACGAGCTGGATTTAGGTCAAGACCCCGATGAGGACGACGAGCATGCAGTTGAGCTTCCCTGAGACGGTTTCTGACAGTTTGTGCAGAAATTGTTTGGTTATGCAAACCAGTTGTTTCATTTAGACAGATTTGTGAACAATGTTTGAGAGAAATGGTAATATTGTGTATCTGGAATTAATTTTAGATCTTTAAGTCCATCTCATGAAAAATGGGAGCAAAAACAAAAGTGTTGCGTTTATATTTTTGTTGAGTGTATATACAGTCAATTATAGCCTAATCCAAAAAAAATATTTTAAAAAGCTACAACTTTCTGATTTCTTGGTGGGGTAAGCTCTTACTATGCATTTCAACTGATCGTGTGTTGATGTGATAATTGTCATTCATAAATATAAGAATACATTAAATGTTTGTATTGAAATGACATGTATTAGTCTTGCTTTTGAAGTACAAAGACCTAATTATTTTTGCAATATGTGTTCAAAATATGGACATTCCAAACTGCATAAAATGTTATATGGTGTGACACTTTGCTTGATATTAACTTATCATTGAAATGAATCTGATGAATATGAAGCTTTGTAAATACCCAGTTCCTCTGGACACATCACATAAGGTAAGATCTATAGCAGAACTGCCTGGGAATAGGCACACAATATCCACAGATTTTTCAATTTAAACTGGTAAGTACTTTACTAGACCAACAAGTGTATGATTTAAAAGCAATAGCCTACTTGTGGATACATGCTGAATACTCTGAAACGAGATGAACTTAATATACTTTGTACCTCAAGGCTTGTATTCTAATTGTGGAAAACAACATCTACAAGCTAGGGATGGGCATTTTAAGAAATTCAATTTATCGATCATCGGGAAAATTAACGAGCAATTATCGAGCAATCGTTATCTTTTTTTACATATTAAAAAATGCCAACAGAACATCCAAAATACAGCGTTTTTACCATAGACTGTATACAAGAGGTTTTTACTCAATTACATCTTTATTCCAAGATCTTCTAGGCAAACAACAATTTATTAAGACAATGCAACTTTTTAAAATAAAATAATAATAAAATGCGGCGCTGGTGAAAGCCCGAGGCTACGAGCCAACAAGGAACCAATGCTACGATACCTTTAAAGTTTAAACACATATGCGCCTCCTAAGATGCTGCCAAAGACTGCATAAGGGCACGGCACGTTTCTCTGAGTGGTAAAGGACCTAACCTTACTTCATCTAATAGACAAAATGTGCAAATTATTTCCCTGATGAAGGTGAAGTAGGAAAGCATAGACGCTAAAGTTAGCTGCTAATGCTAGCAGCGCTAACGTGACACGTTTAACAGGGTCGGATGTAGGCTTCAATGTAATCAAAGTGGTACATAATTCGGTTTGTTTAAGTGTTGTACTTATACAAGGTTTCACAATGCTTAATGAACTTAGTTATTTTCAGTTCTAAAGCTGTCCGGTCCGATGCCAAACTTCTCCTTAACTGCTTCCTGTTTATGTTTTGAGATCTACGGCAGCTTGCAGGCTGCTGCCTGAGCCTGTTCTGTTGTCTCCTACTACTAGTTAAGTATCTCCCCTTGCTGGTAGGATGTTAAATTGCTGCCCATACAGTCTTTGGTGCTGCCACATAGTGAAACTAATTGCTGTGCTGCCGGACTCACACTGCGCAACACAACGGCTATATGATCGATAACAATTTCACGTGATCGACAATATTCTTAACGAGCAATGATCGATTAATCGATTAATTATGCCCATCCCTACTACAAGCCAACATTGCTTGTTGCACAGCTCTATGTTGATTTTGGCTGCTGAGCTGTTAGCTAATTTTATTGTTGTCCTTTGACATGGGATTCTTTACAAATATTAGATGAAATGTTTATGTTTTTGGAGCCATCAATCTCTTGTCCCGTTCATTCTTGACTTTACCTGTTTAAGTGGTGAACTAGAAGGGGAATTAATAACTGAATAGCCTTTTGAACTCTTACCATCACTATACTATAGGCTACACAAAGCACTTATAACTGCATGAAAAATGACTATACAAATACAGTAGGCTATTTTAATTCTCGTTATATAAGCATAGGTTTGTCAGACTAATAACATATAGGCACAGCGACGTGTGTGTGGTTAGATGTTCAAATTGGGCTAATATGACTATCACGGACCTGGCTAGATCTTATATGAACTATGAAACGGCATGAAGTTTGTCCGACCAGAGATGGTGAGACAATTTTCCTGTGCTTCAGGATGAAAGCCACACCTCAGGATGGACACAGTGCTGGGTTTGGTCTATTATTTACTATCTATGGTTTGGTCGGACTTGGCTGTCCTAAGTGACCTCATATGCAGTGACCTAATAATTGCTTATTACCAGAGCTTTGCGTTACCAGTTTGTTCAAGTAGCCTATTGTATCGAAAATAAACGCAAATAAATGTTTAGGCATAATTGTGTTTGTGTGTGTGTTCAATTGAATACTTTTCTGTCTACCAGGGTCAACATATAGCCTATATGCACAAAGGTAAGCACGTAGGCCTATGATTTAAAAAAAAAATCCTCCTCTCCTCTAATTTTTTTATTTTTTTTAACAATTAAAATTAATAGACTAAAGCCAACAAAATAACATTTTATAACTATTTATAACAGAAGCCTATCTATATCAAAATATTTATATATAAAACTGTATTTTTAGTTATGCTTTATTTTATTTTAAACAACAACTTTTCCGACATCAGCTAGCGTTGCAAAGACTTTTATTTTGACAGACACAATTTGACCACGGTATCGACACAGGACCTCCTTCCTGTTTGACACCACGTGACTTGGTTTTTCGTTTTGAGCACAAAATCAAAAAAGGAATCAGCTGGCAGTAATTTCCTTCTTCAATTCAAATCGAAAATGGATCAAAGGTATCGGCGAAAACGAAAAACGGAGCACATTGGAATCCGTGTACCTTCCGTTCAATCCATATCCGTTTGGAAATTAAAACACGAAAAACGAAAAAAACTGTTTGATTTCATTTTTAAATTATTTGTTTAGTTTAAAAAAAAATAAAAAACGGACTGTTTTATTCAAAATATGCCTGTAAAACATGAATTGATTGTCATTTCTTATTGTTTATTTTCCATGTCGCCCTTTACATACGAAAATGGGAAAGGAGACAAACAGAAAATGTAAAACATGTGCATTGTCATTTTTTAAGTTCCAAATAATAATTTATATTAATCAGCGGGTTAAACTGTATCCTACTGCCACAATGCCACGAGCTATGCGCGGCCAGAGCCGTGATGGCTCGGACCCATAGAGTGTTTTCTGACCGTGGCTATCTCCGTCTTTTAAGAAGGCTAAAGCCTCTTGTCGGTAGTGGAAACGCATGGCAGATCTAGTAGGGTAACCCTGCCGAACCGTGCCGAACTGTACTGCTCAGAGGAAACCAGGCATGATCTAAACAGCGACAGACAAACAGCTGTTGATCCAGATCAAAACGGGACAAACCACCAAATGTTTAATCTTTATTGAGAGGGGAAACATATTTTGGCTGACTGCCAAAGGCTGCTATGTCATAGTCTGTCATAGGCTACCATCAAGTGCCTTATTTTACAAAAAGCTCAATTCAAATGGCCTATAGCCTAAACGTGGACAACATATAGCCTAGACAAGTTTCTTCTTTCCACGACACACACACACACACACACACACACCCACACACACACACACGCGCGCGCGCCCCTTACACTGGGCGATTTCCCACTTTGACTCGGCAGGTGAAGTGAAGACAGGGAAAAAAGAGAGACAGAGAGGACGATCGCCTCAGACGCAATCTTCACTCGTGGACCTAACCAATAAAAATGCTTTCATATGCAGCTGTCTGCACTGGGGCTCACGCCTCAGCTGATCACGAGTATCAATAACATTATCAATTATATAGGATGTGTCCCTCAGTTCCCAGTGCGATGCTGACGTCCGCACGTAATCGGTGATTAATGAATGAAGAGTTAAACAAACATTTATTAGATGATTATGAGACCCAAGGCAATTCCCTACCTTTGCGCAATGGTTAAGTTCGCCTCTGGGCGCGCGCACACACACGCACACACGCGTGCGCGCACTTCTTTCACTAAATTGAAACATGTATTTTTCAAAATCAACATTTAGGCCATTATTCTCATATTTGATATCCTGGTCATGAACTGTGATTAAAAATTGATAAAAACGTGTTTTTAGTATAATATATAATGTAGATGAGAGGATGATTATTAAAAAAAACAGGTCACTTTTCGTTTTTCGTGTTTTGATTTCCAAACGGATATGGATTGAACGGAAGGTACACGGATTCATTGGGCAGTTCTGTTCGTTTTTCGATTCAGACAAAAAAAACAATTCAGTCCGTTATTGGTTTGAAACCAACAGAAGTTTTCCGTTTTTTAATTTTTGATATCAATCAAAAAAGGAATTATACGATAGTAGCCAGACCCTTTAGCCTACTTAAAAGACGGAGATAGCCACGGTCAGAAAACAGTCTATGGGTCAGAGCCATCACGGCGCTGGCCGCACATAGCTCGTGGCATTGTGGCAGTGGGACACAGTTTAACCCGCTGATTAATATAATTATTTGGAACTTCAAAAATGAAAATGCAAATTTTTTACATTTTCTGTTTGTCTCCTTTCCCATTTTCATATGTAAAGGGCGACATGGAAAATAAAAAATAAGAAATGGCAATCAATTCATGTTTTACAGGCATATTTTGAATAAAACAGTCCGTTTTTTATTTTTTTTAAAGGAAACAAATAATTAAAAAATTAAATCAAACAGTTTTTTTCGTTTTTCGTGTTTTGATTTCCAAATGGATATGGATTGAACAGAAGGTACACGGATTGTTGATGTTCATGTTTATTCAAAATTCACCATTAAATTTGGAGAATGGATGAATTTTTAAATATTGCATAAAAACAACGGTGGTGTTGAAGTAATCCAAATACTTAGGACATTTTTTCAATTAGAAAAGGTATTGTTACATAACAGCATTGTTGCATTTTGTGGTAAAATACATTATTTTAAAAGGTTGAAGAGAAAAGGTCAGCTGCAGAAATTAACTGTTATTGTACATTCTTTTAAACTGATTTAAGCACACTAAAAGAAATGGCTACATACTGATGAATTTGTTCTGGTTTATAGTGTACTTATGAAGAATACACTAATTTAATTATTGATATTTGAATTATTTAATCAATTATTAATATACTTACTTTAAGTGCACTTTAACACTGCTGTGCTAACAATGATATGAAAAAAAGTGTTATAAAAGTGAACTTATTGAAAAGTGCACTTGATAAAAGTAAATGCAAATACACTGACATTAAACTTATATTTAACACATTCGAAGTACATAATAAATAAATATACTAATCAAACACTTATATGTATTTCAGTGTTAGTATATTTTATATGAATATACTTAATGTGAATTAATAAATAGTGTACTTTATCTAAGTAAACTGAAGTACTACTGAGGAAATAATATATTTGTAATTAATACATTTATAATATATTTTTGGTTTACTTTATTTTAACACATAAAGTGAAAATGTGCTAGAAATGTACTTTCAAAAAATTAAGTAAATTTTTAGTACATTAAAGTATATTACTTTTTACCTGGGTTGACATGTTTGTTCCTCGGTTTGAGATCATATGACATGAATAAATAAACTAGAAATTATTTGACACCTAAAATGTGATGCCTTACCTTCAAAATGAATGGAAAAAATTATATAAATTCAGCTTTTATCTTGCCATTACCAAGGAATCAAAAATACTGGTTTTATGGCTTTTTATGAGTTTACGAAATGGCATCTTTTTACACAAGGATTTTAGTGTCTGTGATTTGAGTTCACACAGACTGACTCCTGGAAAATATTTTTTCACTTCAACCATTCTGACTAAAAGATGTGTTCACTAACTACACATCAAAACCATTGTATTGTATTTTTTTTATTGGTTTGCAGCCATGAATTATACAATGATGCCAATTTGTTGTAAAGGGTCACCATAGAGGTTAGTGGGGGTGGGGCTAAAATGGGGAATTTTTTTTATTGACCTTATTTTTACACAAGTTTATCAAGTTTACTACAGAGAAATGGGAAATTACAGTCAAAATAATTTTTCACTTTAATTTTAAGGGGGGAGGGTCAAAAAATGTCGTTATAATGGAAGTCAATGGTACAAATCGTGTAGTTAACGGTCCCAGTGTAACAAAAACATCTCACACAGTCAAAATTAAGTAGATATGAATGAAACTCAGAATATCCAAACTTCATTGAAAAACACACCTCCTTACCAAATTTTATGGCTAGGGGACAATCACAGCCAATATTATCTAAAAAATGCGACCCCAGATACACAAATTTCCACCAAGGGTTAAAGAGGACCTATGATGCTTTTTGACTTTTATGATCTATAAATGTTGATGATAATGATGATTTATAGTCATGCTTAACCATACTAAATGATCAAATAATGACTTACATGCATTTCGACATATTCCCTGCTGACCGTCTGGGGTGTCTGTGCAGAGCACTAGACACTATTCTAGCCAGTCGAGAAGTCACGTGTTCAAAGCGGTTTGAGGCTTTGTAATATCGTGACGTCGCATGTAACTTGGTGTCGTCACCACGCGGATGTTTCCATGTATAGTAATGCTGTCACTTCCCTGTTCGCGTCTGCCCTTATAGGTCCATGCTCGCGCTTCCCGCCACTGAAAGTGTTCCGGAAGGAAGGTAACCAATCACAACAGAGTGGGGTTTGCAGGAGGGGGCGGGGGGAGCGGAGATGGCCGAAGCACAGGCGGAGGGAGCGGAGATGGCCGAAGCACAGGCATGCTGGATCGCCAAAATAAGAGAAAGAGCTTCCCGAAAATCTACATAGTTTTTTGTGATGTGATTCGTGTCAGGTTGCTCTATAGCAGTGTTTAACAAGAAATTAAGACCAGAAAAGTAGTATAATAAGTCCTCTTTAAGTATTTTTATACTTTTTTATATTTTCGCAATTCATTTTGATAAAAAAAAAAAAATAAATCACTTTCCTCAGGTATTTAACCCCCTTCACACAGATATATAACAATGATATATTTCGTTTAAAAACTTGTTTTTCCAGTGCCCAGTGCAGTTCTTTTGTTTTGTCTTCAGGAATAATTTGTAGTATGTCGTCATATCGTCTAACCAGTGACAAAATTTTGTTCCTCAAAATAAGAATTTCATGATTGTGATTCCCTAAAAGAGTGAGCAGAGTTGTTGTTTTTCTCTTGCCATGTGTTAGTAACATTGTAATATATATTACACATTAAGTGTATTTCCATCAGGTAAGGGGGAAGACTGGAAGTTAGGTTAGGGAGAATTTTATATTTGTATTGCTCTGTCCTGTGAACATTAAATGTTACATTCTCTCTTGGGTTACACATGTAGGGGAGAATGGGGTAATTTGTCACACGGGTAGGTTGTCACAATCGTTATATCTCGGAACCAGAAGGTGCTGTCTGTTAAATTTTGGTATGTAAATATCCACAACTGGGATCAGAGGTCACCTACATAGTTTTCCTTTGAGTTAGACTGCTGCATTTAAGGTGAGAGGACTGTTAGTGCTTTTCATGTCAAATTGAAAATATTTAGCACCTCAGTATTTTTCTTCTAGGCTTTTACACAATGGGTTTATAACAAAACACTTGTTACCCTAAAAAAGTGTGAAGGGTAAGCTATAGTTTAGATTGTTTTTAGCAAGCTAATTAGTTGTCAGATGGTTGTTGGCCTTGATGCTAGCAATAAATTCCAGTTGGGGTTGGTCGTCACATTTTTGGGGGGTTTGGTTGTCACATGTTATCCAAAGGGTGCAGCCAGGAAAGGAACCCAATAATAACAAAATAAAATGTCAAGCTGTATCCTCACTGACACCCCAGAGAAGGAGAGAATTGAGCAGGAAAGGCAGCTAGCATGCAAAAGAGAAAAAGGGCAACAGAATCAAAACGACCCAGTGCATTCCAAACTAGACCAGTTGCCAAGGCTACTGCACCCCAGTGCACTCCACCCCAGCTGGGGAAGAAGAAACAGAAGAGAAAGAGACAGGAGGAGGAATCTTCATCAGATGAAGAGGATAGTGCAACCAGTGGGCACACAATCTCTGCTTAGTTAGAGTGAGCAGACCCTACATTTGCCATCACTGTAACTCAGATAGTGAAAGTGTGTATCCTAGTTGAGTAAGCTATTATTGTTAGACCTATTTGTTTTGTTCTTTATTTTGTTACATACAGTAGGTTGGTCTTAATATGGATTTATTTTTTGTTAATTTCTTGCTCATTTTGTGTTAAGATGCATAAAGTTATGTAGGCCTATTTTTCAACTTGACAATGAAATTAAACTTTCAAATCTAGTCCTGCTTTCTTGCCTTCTTTTTAAGATGTTTCCCATAAAGATAACATTGTGACAAACAACCCCATAGTGTGTGACAACCGACCCCTTGATGGGGTTGGTTGTCACAATGTGTTAGAGTGTCTTTGATGGTACATTTCTTCTTTATTACAATAAGTTAGAAAAAGTGAAGGGTTCACATTTCAAGCCAACACTGTAAGCTTCAATTTAATGTAGGAATGACTATTGAAAGATGTTTAGGTGATGAGCAATTCTCACTAGAGTAAAAAGTGTGCCTTCAGTCTCCCCTACTGTTACATCATGATATTCCCTGCTTTCAACTGCCTTGAGTAAATCTTTTTCTCCTTTACACAATAAATGCTAGCATCATGCTACTCCTATTGTACTGTACATAAGCGATATAACCTCCCTTGTATTTACAGTAGATTTGAAAATATATTATCAGTATGCGGATGCTTACATAATTGGGTTTAGTCCACTGATGTGAGTGTGACAGCTGTGTGAACAGAATTTCCTTTGGGAAAGCCAAACATGAGTTCAGCTGTGGGGTTTCAGCAACGCTCCTTGTCAGCCTTTAGGGTTCTCTCTCTCGTCCTGCATTATAGTTTCAATTTGGTTTCCCACACTGGAGAAATCCGGCCTCTCCTCGAAGTCGTACGCCCAGCACTGTTTCATCAAAGTGTATACCTGGTGTTGCAATGAGAAAGAAATGAGCGTTATTTGCATGGAATGATTTGTGCGAGTTGAAGGTAAAAATAAATATATTTAAAAGAATGCAAGACCATAGCCATGTAGGTCGTACTACCTCTTACAGAATTAACAGCAGATGGTGAATTAAAATACAACAGATAAAATCCTTCCGTCAGAAGGACAAAAAAAGTTTTCTGGGAGGTGTTATGTGTGGTCCTTATTCAAAATGATCAGCATCACAGCCTATTTGTATTAGAGACCGGAATGCAGTCTTCTTAAAAGGCTCCTGTATTTCAACAATTGAACCATATAGATACTACATACCTTGAGTGGGCAGTGTGGAGGAGCTGGCAACCTCCAAGTATTCTTCAGGATATTTGCCAAATGCATTAAGATGGATGGACCCGGAACGTTGTGTCCAATCTCCTGCATACATAGCTAAAACAGTAAAATTAATTCAACTTAAAAAGAAGGGGGAAACTGAAAGTTTGATTAAACAATTCTTAAGAATTTACAAAATATTGAAATATTGTCAGTGCATGTATGCATCAACAGTAAACCTTCTTACTCGCTTTGGGTTGGTGCTCATGTCGCAATAGGAGAAAAGCTCGTGAAGGACAACTCCAAAACTCCAGACGTCTGACTTGTGGGAGAATCTGGACTCAGTAATAGACTCTGGCGCGTACCTGCATCAGATGAGAATTGTAATGTCGTGATCTTCAGAGTACAGAGTATTTGAGTCTACAAAAACATTGGGGAAAGCTACCAGAAAATGGGACTCTCTCCAGGCTGCGTGACTCTGTAGTACTCCTTGTCAAAAGGAATAATCTTGGTCAGCCCGAAATCCGCGATTTTCACCAGCGACTCACTGGCTACAAGAATATTTCTGGCTGCGAGGTCTCGATGCACATAACGCTTGGTCTGCAGGTACTCCATCCCCTGGGGAAAGGAAAACAGAACAGCAAAAAAACAAAAGAAGATGAAATAACTTTCTCTCCCATTGTCCCATTCACTTGGTTTTATGCCGTGCAATCGACCTTGCCTAATATCTTACAGATATTTAAGGTAACATACAGGGTGCAGAGGGATTTCCTGATTGTATGTTGTAAAATAATAAAAACACATTATTCTATTTGCTCTTGTTTGACTCCTTTCCATTGGTTTAAAAGTATTAGTAAAAGGACGATAGGTGGAGTTTAGTTTCCTTTCAAAAATTGCATCATGCAGAGACTGCTAAAGCTAATTTCAGTTAACTCAGGGTTCAGTACAAATGCTTGCTTATCTGGATGTCTTGTATGGCTACATTTCTACAGAAATTTCTGTCAAAAGATGTTGACTTGTAAGACATTTTTGGTGTGAAATGTGAATAAAAAGCAACATTTATTTTTTTAAGATAAAGAGAGAAGCCTGTATTTTCTGGCAACTTAAACATTAAAGTGTATTCATTTTTAGGAAAAGACTCAAAGTGACAATTCTTGATGTTTTTGATCAATGTGAAAGTCAACAAATAATAATTAATTTACGGTTCATTTAAATGTAGCTTACTGAAAATGTTGCAGTGTCAACCATATGCAGGAGTTGTGCTCATGTAGCCTACTAAATGGAATCTTACCTTACAGATCTGAGAAGCAAAAAGCAGCATCCGCCTGGTGTTGATGTTATGTCGGTGATTCTCCATGTAGCCGATAAGGCTGCCGTGGGGCAGGTACTCCATCACCAAACTCATACTGAGGCGACCTGTGAACAGAAATACATCTAAATCATTCAGCAGAGGAAAACCTTCTCAACCCAGAACACACTCCCAATCATATAGTTGTTTTGAATTACAAGTCAGTCTGGAGTCAGCTAAAGACCGGAACGATCAATGTCAAACTGTGTTGTTCGTTCTTCCGGAGTTGCCCATTTGTTTGCAGTGAGTTTATTACCCATGCTGTAGCACACTCCTTTGTATTCGACGATGTAGTCACATTGAACATCGCTGAGGGTTTTGACCTCTGCCTTGAAGTCGTCCAGGGTCGACTGCTTGTTGGGCTGCAGTTTCTTCACAGCGACCAAATCGCCCGTGTTATCCCCAAGCGGGTCATAACGGCAAAGTTCAACGCTGCCAAAGTTACCCTGGAGAATGTTTGGAGTCACTCAGTTATCTGGTCACACACACCCAAACATTTCAAATAAAACCTCATCATATCATGTGCCAGTGCAGGACACAGTATGATAATAGACTGTGATCCTTTTAGAAAAGTTAAAAGGTTTGTTGAGCAAAGCCACAGCTTATATTTACATACTACTACATAATACTTAAAGGTTCAGTAAGCGGAATGGTCAGTTTAGCTAACTTCCTGTCACTGTCTTGCAGTTAGCAGTCCCCTCCCTCATCCCCATGTCACCACATTAATGCACTGCGGTCTTCAAGCAGCAGGTTATCTAGCATCATCTCAGATAAATAAGTGTGATAAAACATGATGAAAACCATCAAAACAGACATTGGGAATGATTTTTACCTGCTCCGCCATTGTAGGCGCATAAACATTCACCCATCTGCACGTGCACCGGCAGTGAGACGGGTGCCGATTTGTAGCGTTCTCTCTGCTGATTGGATATCAGTTTCGGGATCCCAGAAAAGTTTATTTGTCGATTACATGCAGAGCAGGTGATTGAGAGATCGGCTTTTTGAAACTTGCACAATATGTTAGTGATCACTGTTTGAATAAACACTTATATTAACATAAATAAAACGCTTACTTCACCTCTAAAAATAGCTTTAGTTAAAGGTGAAGTAAGCGGTTAATTTATGTTAATATAAGTGTTAAACCGCTCTTTATTCAAACAGTGATCACTTACATAATGTGTGTGTTTCATAAAGCTGATCTCTCAGTCAGCTGCTTTGCATGTAATCGGCAAATAACCTTTTCGGGGATCCCAAAATTATTATCCAATCACAAAAGAGAACGATACAAACCGACACCCGTCTCACTCATGGTCTCAGTGGCGCAAAAAGTGGGTATGCACTAGAGGGGCGCCAAAGCGATCGGGGGAAAATTACTTGGAGTCATTATTTTTCTGTATTTAAAGCTCCCATATTATACACTTTTCGGTTCTATTATACACCATATTATATGGGCTTAGTGGTCCCTAATACGTTTTTCTTTAATTGTTTGCTGAAAAAAACTTTCAGATAATTTATTGTGTGATTTAATATGTGACCTTTAACAGCGTTTGTGTAAATGATATGATCAATAACAGAGGCACGTCAGTGATAAGGCGCCCCCCGCTCCTTCGCCTCCTCCTCCCCACACTATAAGCGCTCCAGTGCGCGCCCCCTCGAGCACACGCTGGAGCGCGAGAGCTTTCATTTGAATCGTGTTGTCATCTGATGACATCTGATGAAGTTGGAGAGGCAGAAAAGAAAGCTCTCGGGGGCACAAAACAGAAAACGGGAAAATTGATAAGGAGAAAGATTGCGTGGATGATAAAAAGCTTTTGTTTTAAATGGCCGATTGTATTGATTAATGCACACTGATTATCGGCCGCGACTCGTGGATTGTCACTGTAGATCTACGTGTCACCTCAAGTTTTTGACTATATCTGTTTTCACAGTTTTTGAATGGTAGTGTAGTGATTAGCCTATAGCAGATCAGTGCCAAAACAACACACTCACCTGTTTCCCACTATTTTCATATTTTGCACCATTCCAGCGCACGACTGAGTTGTGTGTGCGTGTGTGTGTGTGAGTGAGTGTGTGTGTGTGTGTGTGTGTGTGTGTGTGTGTGTGTGTGTGTGTGTGTGTGTGTGTGTGTGTGTGTGTGAGTGAGTGAGTGAGTGAGTGAGTGAGAGAGAGAGAGAGAGAGAGAGAGAGAGAGAGGGAGTAAGGTCTCCTAACAGAGGCAATGTGCCAGACTCACAATTTCAGTTGATTAAAATGTATAAATAACTTAACATGAAAAGACTGAGGTTAAGTTTGTCTTAGTTTCTGTTTCCATTTCACTGAACAAGATGATCGATTCGCTTGGATGCATCTCAGTCTAAAGAGATATTTTAAGGTCCTGATAAGACAGTAGATCAGTGCAGGCAGACATGACATGTTGCCTGCAAAGTGTCTGCATACCCCCCAGAAAGTGAGTAGTTGCGCCCCTGCATGGTCTCACTGCCGGTACACGCCAGAGCAACACATGGGTGAATGTTTATGCGCCTACAATGGCGGAGCAGGTAAAAATCCTTCCCAATGTCTGTTGTGATGGTTTTTATCATGTTTTATCACACTTATGGATCTGAGATGATGCTATATAACTCGCTGCTTGAAGACCGCAGTGCATTAATGTGGTGACAAAGGGACGAGCGAGGGGACTGCTAACTGCAGTAACTGACAGGAAGTTAGCTAAAAGAGCCATTCCGCTTACAGCACCTTTAAGAAGTGGGTCCAGTCCATCTTTCACATCTTCCCCTGTCTGTTTTTTCAGCAATGACAAACTCTTTCAATTTGAGTCATTGCCACATTGAGGCATTTTCTTTATCTAAAAATACACGCTGTTATTTGTCATTTGTAATTGTCTATACATCATGGACATGCAGATAATTACCTAGCACTTCTCAAAACATAAAATCGTGATTATTAAAGTGCAGGGGTCTGCATTATGTAGATGCTGTCTGTTGAGTGGTGAGTTAACACTTACTTTCCCCAGAAGGGCCAGGTAGCGTAGGTGTCTCTCCTCAAACAATTTCTCATCTTCTCGAGCTGAGGGATCTCCACACAGGGGTTTCCACACAGGGTTCTGTGTGACTGTTTCAGTGGCGTGTAGAATCACATAGTCTGCCACAAACAATAAAGAATTCTTAGTAATGGTTCGTATAAGACTTTCGGGCCCAAACAGAAAGACAGAGAAGTATTTAAGATGATAATTTATGGTGGGCATCAGATTTTTAAAGCAAGCTAACACTTTGATATTCAACTTGATGATATATTGAAGAAAATATTCTTCCCAACTGCACAAAAAGAAGAGATAAGTAAATATATAAAATAAAATTACCAGAAATGTACATGCAACTCTTCCTCATGTTTGATATTTAATATCTCTTGTCCCTATTGAAGATATTGTATAATGGTGTTGTCATGACTCTTCCTCTATTTCATACCGTTAATACAATATATTGATACTATTTTCAGTCGTTTCCAAAGGATCAAAACTGATCGGAAAATTCTCCTACGGGTCATTTGTTTTACTGAACTGGAATTAAGGAAAGTGAACCTGACACTTTTTATAGAACTGGGATTTCAAATGTCCGTATTCATTATCAGGTGAGATACACACCCGAAGTAATCAGACTGTTGAGTTGACGGATGATACTGCGACAGGAAGGCCTGAAGGCTGCCTGGTATTCCATACACTGACTGATTAGGTCGGCAAGCTCTGTCCACTGAGAGGGAGGCAGCTGCTGGAAGCTGTCATAGAACTTCTGCTTCTGAAAAAAATAAGATTTGATCCCAATAAAACATTATACTTTTTTAGAATACACGTTTAACATGATATAATGTCAGAACTCAAAGGCAGCTTCATTGGTCACTGCATTGACTATAGGAAATAAGTGGGAGTACCTGGCCCAAGTTCCAGCCTTGCAGGGGATTGTTCCCACTGTTGAAAATTTCCCACATGGTGGCGCCAAAGCTCCACTTATCACAGTCCAGAGTCAAGTTATCGGTGGACTCCAGCACCTCAGGGGCCACCCATGGGATCCTGTCCTGGATAACTAGACAAACAGATGCATAAATACATGTTCACAGATGCATGAACATAGCACAAACAGTACATTTTAAATGTTTTACACTAACTTGGGCGACACAAATACAATCTATATTATAAAGTATTATTCCAAATAAACATACTCCATGTAAACCCGGTTCCAGGAAAAAGTGAGTAATGTGAATTCCTACTTGGTATTCTATTTTATTTTATTTGAGTGCTACTAAATCATTAAACTGTATTTAGTCACAGTAAAACCTCAGTCATCAGGTCCATCTCCAGGCTGTTATATGCAGTATATTTGCAATAAATGGACCTCATGATTGTGTCTGACTTGGTTGTTTGGAGATAAGAAAAAACCCTGCTTTATTTACCCTCATAGCTGAGCATGGCCACGCTGATGCCCGGGTCACTCAGCTTGATGAAAGGAGAGCTTCCCTGTGACTGGTCACCTTCTCTGGCCAGCAGCAGATTTTTTGCACAGATGTTTCCATGAACGATGTTCTTGTCCTCCTGCAGGACAGTGACATGTTAATGTTGACTACATGCAATATCCCACATCAGCTTATTCTCAGACTGGAACTGATTAAGCAAAATGTCATTCAGGATAGGAATATTTGGCTAATATCTAATATATGATATCAATATTTCAATGACTCCTTGCACTTTTATTGTGGCAGTAAGATCAAAGAAATGAAAGTGAAAATCAGAACTGTCTAACATTAAATAGAAGAAAAAAAATGTAACAACCAATTCGGCTTCAGACAGTTTTGTTGCCGTTACTTTTGTAAGATCTGATAATGCTCTACATTAGAAACATGTGTCTTACCAGAAAGCTTAGGACAGACGCAAGCTGTTTGGCAACGTCAAGTTTCCAGCTCACTGACACGGATCTCCCTCTCTTCAAGTAAAGGTCGAGGGCCCCGTGCTCGACAAACTCCTGCACCATGATGTCTGTGGGGCACAGCAAGGATTGTTTCTACAGCTGTACTTCAAACCAAACACACAGGGTCAGAAATGCTCAACCACAGACAAGTGGCTGAGTCAGGGTCACACGAGGACTTAATGTGAAGATCAACACGAGGACAATGTCTTAATCTTCCCATTCATTAAGTTGCACACATTTGCAAATGTACAGAATTGAACACCAAGTACATGTAAATGCTTTGTAACTGACCCGAAGTGTACAATCTTATTCTCCACACGTACCTTAGTAGCAAAAGTGTCTCTTCGAATAATCACAAATATTTACATTTACACAAAACACATGATTCCCAGAACACTAACCCAAACACACATTGACCTAATTAAACTGATGAGAAATAAAACATTAAACTGTAGCAAAGGAAGGGACAGTCTGACATAATCTGCGGTTTAGTTTGAACTTACTTTTTACTCCATGAACACTAACACCATACACAAGGAGGAGATGTTTGTTTGAAATCTGACTCATCAAGCTGGCAGCTTCAAAAAATGACTGGCAGAAGTGAAGGACAAGAAAACAACATGTGTATGAAGTTAAAATTAATGTTTTTGATCTATGAATATTTCATTGGAAACATTTATAGTATATTTCAGTCTACAGATGAGCCCCACCTCCCAGCAGTTTCTGTGGATAGCATCAAGCTCTTTCAGGAAAACGTGTGTCTTATGCTTCTCCCCATCACGAATGTCTGTTTTTTTGCCCTTGAAAATTCGAGTGAAGGATCCCTGTCCGAGGCTTTCACCCTTCCAGGAAAAATACATAAAGAAACTATAATCAAAGATTACTCCATGATACATAAAATTCTAATTTTGAAGTACCTTTCATATTAGTTTGACATACACTTTCTTTGTAGTAGCAGCATTTGTCGCATGAAAGTAGTGGGGTACGATTAGTTGGAGCAACAATGGAAATAGTCTAATAAAAGAACTAGAGACGGCAGTAATAAAAGCAATGTTGGTATCAAAAAGTGGAAGTAGACTAGTATTGATTATCATATAAATGGTATGGTAACAGGTCTGGTGCTTTTGAAGTCACATCTAGAAACTTACCCATTCCAAGTCTTCATATTTGATCATGTGGAACTGGATATGACTGAATTTGTTCCTTTCGAGGGTTGGGGACCCTTGAGCGTCTAGAGAGCTGCTGTTGCATACGATGATCAGATTTGTGAGCTCTGTAGGAACAGCAGTTTATTGTTACGCTGAATATGAAGGTTGCAAATAGGAAGGTACACATCTTGGTTCAAGCAAGAAATAGAGAAATTAAGTTGATACATGTTCTGAGTGAGTGTCAGTGTTGTACTTTAAGGTTGTGGTCTCAAGTCTGTTCTCAAGACCAATTTTTAAAGGTCTTGTTCTTGTCAAATAATAATAAAACACGTTTTTATTTTGGTCTTGGTCTCAGAGAAAGAGGATTAGGATTTCATAGAAGTTTATATAACCACCTGGTAGAACACAGGGGACTGCTAACTGCAGTCAATGACAGGACGTTAGCTAAACTGACCATTCCGCTTACTGAACCTTAAAGGCAAACAACTATTGACAAAACTACAGATCCAGTCCTATGTTTAATAGAGTACATTTTATTAATCATCATATGCAAGAAAAATGGAAAACAAACCTTTAGGTCGGGGAGGACAACAGCGATCCAACTTGACAGGTACTTCAGCAAGAAGTAGCTTATTGTGTTGGTAATGGCTAGTGAGCTCTCTCAAGCTAGAAAATGATTTCTGGACACCAGGAAGACTGTATTGCTCATTCTTAGTAATGAGACAGTCTTTATAATCAAGTCCAAGTGGGGTCTACAGAAATAGATTTGTTAAACAAATTTCACAACATTAAAAACATACTTGAATAAATTAATTAAATAATTTCGACAGACTTTGATCTGTGTAAAGTTCTGAAAAGGAGTGGAAAAGTCGATAGGTTGTCAGTGTATACAGTTTTGTGACATGACAATGATGCAGATGATTTTCTTTGGACAACTGTTCAGAAAAACAGGTGCATTGTCTGCATAGAGATACACCTTTATGATTGCAAGATACTTGCACTTGTGATTTAATTGTAGTCACACACTTTTTAAATTTGTATATTATAGTATCTATGCTAAGCTTGTCACATACTGAACAATTAAAGCTTTAGAGAATTTTTTTTACCACATCTGAACCACATACAAAAATGTACAGACACAAGTTACCAAATTATTCTTCAGAGTAAATTCTAAATGTATCTTCTGTGTCTGTTATGTTGCTTCAACAAGAACCCTTACCTGAACACAAACAGTAAGGAAGAAGTTGCCATAGTTCTTGGGACTCCGTCGGAGAAGGAAAGTACCACCTTTAAATCCTGACTTTTTCAGCTTGTTGACTGCAAACTCTGAACTGATTAAAACATATATAATGGAAATATAAAAATGTATTAACACCCCTTATATGGTGTTATTAGATTCAGTATCTATCAAGATGAATCGGGCGCTCGTGACGCAATGGTCAGAGCTTCGCCCCCCTACACCCCGCAACAGACCTGGGTTCGAAACTCGCCCGGGTCCGTTCTCTACATGTCTTCTCCTCTCTGCCCCACTTCAACTCTGTCTCTCCATCTAATAAAAGCAAAAATGCTCCAAAAATAAATCCTTCAAAAAAAATTACTCACGTGATTGGGCCATGACAGTGGTTTTTGATCCCCTCAAGAATACTTGGAGGAGCAATGTCTTGACAGAAGTAGTGGCTTGAGTCTGTAGTCAGTCTGAAGTAGCCATCAACAAGTGACACAAATGAAAGTGCTGTCTTTAGACTTTGGAACATGGCTTCCTGTAGCGCAAATCAAGGGTAAATAGAAATGTATATTTAGCATCAAATCAAAATAATTAAATCTGAAAAACTTTAACAGAAATGATGATAAGGGTAAAATATGTCCCTAACCAAGCATTTGTCATCTTTGCGTGTAATTGTCACCATCCTGTTGTCTTGGGGAACCTGCTCATGGCATACCCTTTTTATACTGATGTCAATGATTTCTTTGAAATCACAGAAGGTCTGCCACTGTCAGAATAAAGAAGAAGTGAGATTAATTATTCAACATCTCTTAACTCAGGGTTGGGTATTAGGTCACCAGGGCATGCATTTTGTAAATGCAAACTTCAAAAGGGCCAAGTAAAGTCATCATAAATGCCAGATTCACAGAGTTTTTTCAAAGACCAATTGACAAGATCTAATGAACAAGATCTGACGAAGTACAGTTTAAAAGCAAAATATAAAGCATCACAAATTATTTGGTGGAATGAACTATGAGATGTCATCTGGTGCAACAAAAGACTACCTCTAATATACCTTGTTGTTGTTGCCATCCAAGCTCAAGTTGAACTTGCTCTTACCATAGCACCATCAGGTTGACAACTTCCACTGGTTTGAATTCCAGATTCCCCAGTGACCCGTATGAGAGAAAATGTTGACTTTGAATGGGAGGACGAAGGAATCACGTGGAAGATTTCGCTTCCAAGAGAAGGCTCGATACCAGCCAGTTCAATCAGGTACTTGAGCTTCAGGCTGCACTCATCTACTGTGAAGTTGCCAAGCTTCTTTAAGAAATGCTTGAGGGTGTTTCGGATGCGATAGCGATCCAGGCGGTTTCTTCTTTGGATGTCGTGGCGATGTGACTTAGGAAGGCATGATTTATAGCTGAAACAGGAAGAGTGTTATAATGACTGCTAACCATAACAAATAGAACATATCATCCGAAAATAAATGAAATGTCACCGAAAGCTTTAGTTGTTTAAACTTCCGCTGGTGAAACTGGGTTTGTTCGAAATAAAGCGCCTTCTAAATGTAAATACCTGACTGTTTTGCAGAGCTCTCTTACAGTCTGTTTGCGCTCTTTAGCCATTCTCCACAAGTCCAGCACTGCAAGGCCGAGGCATTCCTCTTGGGTACTCAAAGGTGGAGACACTCCTGCCTCACTAGTGATGAAGTCGCTTCGCAACTATGCACAAAAATAAATCATTAAGGTTCATGGTCTTTGATATATGGACAATGCATGAAACTTTTTTCTGGCATTTAACTGTTTCGCACATGTAACATTAAAGTAGTAGTGCAAGAAAACAATGAGAATGTTTAATGAGAATGATTACTACACCAACCGATGGGACAAGTCTAAACATGAATCCAATTAAAAGAACATCAGACCTTGTCAGACCTAATCATCCTTAGATTTACACTATATAGCAGATTAGGAGATGTCTCTTAGGATACGCCAGTGCTAAATATAATGCGATAAAGATTTATCAAACCACCATATGTATGAATGTAAATTAATTGGATAATTACAGAATGAGATACTGACATTGTTGGTACTATATGTATATTTAGAAACTTTCACAAAAACTGATATAAATATTTCATTAAATTACATCGATTCATTATATATTGCAATGAGCCAATAAACTACATGTTTCGAATTTTATACTTTACCTGAGCAAAGAGATAATCAATGACACTGTAGTCAAGCACTGGATTGGCACTGTCTCGGGTCAGACTGTAGCGGTACGATGTTTTTGGTCCTTGTCCAAACCAGTTTCCAAAGAAAAACCTGAATATCAAAAAAAGGGCAGTTATTAATATGAGCATAGACATATACATTATTTTAGTCACTGAGTTAATGTCCAACAAAATGCACAGTTATTTTTTAACATGCATTGTGTGGTACCTTGTGATGGAAATTAATGTTGTGTGTATGTATATATATACATACACACAACATTAATTTCCATCACATATATATATATATATATATATATATATATATATATATATATATATATATATATATATATATATATATATAATATACATATTATACATATTATATTGCCATACTTTGTGAATCTTCATACAAGTAATCTAACTGTCAAGCTGTTCTGACCTTAGTCTTGTTTAAGATAAAGTAAGGTTGTTTATAACTGAGATAGTAGGTACTGGAGACTAAGATCATGTCGTTTTTTATGGCTTACCATTTTTTGGTTTTGATTTGTTTCTGTTGTAAGCAATGTATGCCTTCATTTGGGTTGCATCCTATTCCGTAACATCTTAACACAGTGTATTTTACTTTACTTTTTGACATAAACATGAGAAAAGGTTCGATTCCTCATTTACTTTTCACCCACCTGACTCTAAAGTGGACTTGTATGGTTTCTTCTGTGTTGAACATGTGCGATGGAGGATACCAGAATGAGAGATCGGCAGATGCCAAACCAAAAAGACTTTGGTACACCGGTAAAATTCCTGGAGAAAGAGAACACGTATATCATCTTGGCATGGCTGATCCTGGTAATGCCAAAAATACTTTCCCAACAATAAGAAATGTCCACACTTGTAAGAAACAATGAAGAAGTATGTTGTGTGCTCCAATGAATTGTTTTACTAGCCATGAAAAGCCTTCTGTGAGACTTGTGACTTGCTAGTGACGTCTTACCACATGTTTTTCCTGCTTCAACGCAGACATTTTCAGCAGAGATTTGTCCAGATGAAATGTGTATTGTTGTTTCCTCCTTCGTGGCTGGGAAGAAGTAGAGGTGTACAAGTAAACTATGGTCAGCACTAGAACTGGACCGCTGACTGCCTTCCCGCTCTCTGATCACCAGAGGGGCCAAATCCTCCTCACTGAGATCCATGTGTGCTTCTGAGGACGACATCAACAAACTTTTGATATTTTCAGACAGCAAAGACAGGAAACTGACACTTAGCTTAGGGTGACACAATTTCAGTGCTTTCGAATGCAAATTAAGCTTTACAATAATGTAGAAAAATAATATAACCCTGATGAGATGGCGTTGTGAAACTGAAATTGCATTTGAGTGCTCTGTGGACTCTTCCACGTCTGTCAGTTTCATAAATAGCATGACAAACAGTCCTCTTTAATAGCCATAAGCATGATGTGTGGTTGGCCGCTTTTCACTAGGTCACACCACAGTAGCTGGTTTCCTACTTTAATTTTGCTCAAAAAAAAATACGGTTAAAATCATACACTTTCTAACATATGGATAAAATGAATGAAGAGGTTTTCTATGAAATGGTAAATGTATCTCTTCAAACTAATGTTAGACTTTATAATCAAATTATAATAGCACATAGCATTTTTCATGTTAATAAGCTACAGCTTATTAAATAGTTGTGATGGCTCCTGATGTAACCTCAGTGAACATTAGCCAGCTGCCAGCCTTTTGTCAACATCATTACTTCACTGATTTCTTCTTCTTTTTTAAACCATTTATGGTAATTGTTGTCAAGCTGAAATGAAAAAACGTTCCCCTCTGCCTCGTCTTGTTTTTTCCATATCTTTGTTGAGGAAAAACCTTTGAAATTATTTACTCAAATAAAAGTTACAACAAAAAGTCACTATGCATATTCTATAAACTGATGTTTAGCTCACAAACTCTTAAAAACAAAGTGTCACTATAGCTTATAGATACATGTAGTAGATTAAAACGTCCAATGTTTTCCCTTTGAAACTCATGCACACAGCTTAGATTCAAACTCAGATGTATATTAATGTTACAGTATAAAAATATCATGTTGTAATGTACAGAACTTTGTACAGTAATTTACTGAAGTTTGTGTGTGAACACGTGAGGAAAAATTTCCACGATGACTACGAATGTCAAATGTAGATGTGAGGGGATTCCCGTTATATTAGAAGAAACTGCACAAAATGTTCTGCTGCCGATGATTTTGGAACAAAGCATATCAAATGTATTATTCTATGTAATAATGTGTGTTATTGTTTTAAATTTCCATAATTGATATTCTACTTACTTTCAATATGATAACAATATAATCCGATTACTTTCACTTGGCATTATTAACATAAATGGAATTTAATTGTGTAATGTACAGTTAACCCGATTTTTGTCACAGCCAGTAGTATCTTAATAGCAGCTTGCTACAGATGGAGCAAAACATTAGAGAAAGCACATTCTACACAATATAGTATAAAATGGACAATATAAAATGGAACTGATATTTCGTTACCTCGCATTGCAGCTTAAAACTCACAGATTTTAGGGCTAAAGATTAATAAAATACGTCATGGAGCTTTTTGGTTTAGTCTTACCTTTACATTTACACAGCAGAAGTCCTCGTCTCGGTCATTTTGTCCTCGTAAACCAGGTCTATCTTCGAGTAGTTCTGCGTTTATGCTGTATGTGTGTGTGTGTGTGTGTGTGTGTGTGTGTGTGTGTGTGTGTGTGTGTGTGTGTGTGTGTGTGTGTGTGTGTGTGTGTGTGTGTGTGTGTGATTGTGGCTGTCTGTGTTTTACAGGAAGTTTAAAAGCATTTCCTGATTTTGAGAAGCAGTTGCTTGTCAAACAGTTTTGATGTTGTTTACTGACCTGACACTTAATATGAATACATTAAAAGTTTAAATGATTAATGGAATAGTTTACTTTTCAGAATAACTGGGTTGTAAACATCAGGGCGTATATGGTGCTTTACACAAGTGTTCTCTCTCTCTTTTTTTTAACTGAAGAGCCCTGTTACAAAACTAGATCAACTGTTAAATATTCAACTGGAAATGCTATAAGGAAGATGCTACCAAATTGTATGGGAAAAGGTAAAAATGCCACTTAAATGTAGGGGAGAACGGGGTAATCTGAGACACTTTTAACATTTGCTCCCTTCTAAGCGAGCTAAAATGATTCATCACTCAAATTTACACTTTTCCCAGTAATTCAGGATGTTTCCTAGAAATGGGCATCAGCAGAATTTATTCAAGACAAAGGGCAGCGAAAATATGATTGTTTTAAAAAAAGTTGTCATGTGTCTCACTTTACCCCAGCTGTGGGGTAAACTGAGACATACCAAAAAAATCAAGGGGGTAAACTGAACCACTTGCTTTTTCCACTCTGAAACTACCATAACAACACAAAGTGTAACAGTTAGAATCCTGACAGCTAGTTTGAAAACCAAATATTCCAAAACTAATGTCGGACTAGTAACAGAATCATGGGGTTTGATCAATAAAGCAAAACATTTTTCTAAACACTTGAAAGTAACTCTGATCAAATACAACATATCATTCATATTCAATAATTAACATTCAAATGAAAGATGGAACCAGTTAGATTAAAACAGTCTGGGGGTCAGAACTAAGGACCCTTAGAGCCAGCTAGTGTCTGGGGGTCAGAGCAAAGGACAATCAGAACCAGAACAGTCTGGGGCTCAGAACAGGATTAGATCCAGCTGTCATTTTCCATCTTTTGAATCTTTTTTTCTGCATTTGTTTTATTGGGATCATTCATTGAATAAAGATATATTTCTTAGTGTCTATTGATGTTAAAGGTCACTCTCCTGTTCCCCACATACAAACGTGCCAAACCATGCCCTTGCTGACGCCGCTTCAACCATCAACCCCCACCTCCAGCCCACATTGTCTTTTGTCTTTTCGAACTAGTCTCCTTGCTACCTCAAATGTAATGGATTCATTAAAAGAGGGCACAGACACTGTCTCACTTTACCCCACAGCATTTGTCTCACTTTACCCCACAGCATTTGTCTCACTTTACCCCACTGCCACAATTTGAGAAAAAACTACCTCTCTCAGCAATTCAGGCTAATCTTCAGTTATCATCATCACATGGTTTCATATGTTGGTAGTTCATCAACATGTGTGATAGAATTTTTTCTACCTGAATCAATTCGATTAGGCACAACAATCGATTAAGTTGACAGCAAGTAAATTTACTTTTACAAAACATTTATGCTTACAACATCACCATTAGGTCCTCTCTTTCATGGCCAAGGTGAAATGACAGGGGCTTGAAAACATATATCTCACATGACCAAAAATGTGTTGCCGTGTCCTAGATACAGGGGGTGTCTCACATTACCCGATGCCTCACATTCCCCTGTCCTCCCATATTGATTAATTCATTCAAATTCTGCGTTCATTTGTGTTTTGTCATACACTTTGGTTGATAGATATGTCAAAAATAGTTGCTTAATTTGACGTTCAATTCTATGAGATACAATTTAGTTATTAACAACGCACTGTGGTCCATGATGATGTATCTCAAAATGTTGGTGGAATTTGCTGTAGATATTTATTTAACACAACTACACACACAATATAAATGTATTCTAAGTGCTCATTTCATTATCTTCTTTGCAAATTGCCAATTAATATGGTGTATTTTTATCTCCTCCCCATGGGCTATCACGGTGGAGATTTAGATTTACGTTATTTTTACCTGTATTGAGAATAACTGGTTGATAGGAACAAAATCTTCATCCTCTTTTTGATGTGAATTTTGGAGGGAAGTAATGGATAGTTTATTCTAAGGTTAATTAAAACAAAAAAAGGCAAAAAACTATCCAAAATTAGCACAAGCAATGCAGAAACACGTAAATACAAATGAATCAGCAGCGGTATTATCAGTATCTCTACTGTATAAAACAATTAGATATAAAGCTCACCAAAAGTTATCTCATTGTTATAGACTCCTGCCTTTGAATCAACAAATAATCGTAAAACTGTCACCAGTTTTGAGATGTCCTGCTACATTCAGGGGTCAGGAAAACATCATTTAACACAAGTCAGAGATTCTTCTTCTTAATGTGTTCATCTCTGATTGACTTTATATCATTCATGAAAAGTTTCCCTCTGTTGAAGTCAATGCAATGTAGTGCAGAGATCAACTATCTAACATTACAGGAAAGAGAAAACCAGCTGACAACTGTGGTTTCCTTGTTCAGCACTGAGGCTTATAGCAGTTTCCTGTATCAGCTGCTAAAAAACCACCTCATCTTAACTGTAACACAGCATTTCCACATACGTGTTCCTTCAATTACATATGTTTCTAACCATGTATTTTGTAATAGGTTTTTGTCCCAAATTAAATAATGTATTCATTTTTTTAAACCCTTTTCCTCTTGATTATGTCTATGGTTTTCAATATTTTTTCTATGTTCAATGTAAACACTAAATTATTTTGAATAACTTTGGTCAAAAGTGGTACACCATCCATAGGTTATACTTTTGAGGATTATACTGCAGATTAAACCACCCCTCCTCCATCTATCTGTATGATCCACATATTTCAAGGATGTAGTTCAAATTCGGCTTTTGACTCTACTTACAACATGATGTAGTGTTGTTGAGAGAAATAACACTACATGGATAACCTACAGGACATTTTGGATTTTGTGAAAGATTAAAATTTTGTTGAGCACACCAATATGGCACCATTGGAATCTGTTGTAACTCAATGAATTCAAGTTGTAGCATTAAGAATGAGGGCTCAGTGAGGCTAGCATGCTGATGTTTTAGCAAAATATCAAACATTATATTGATGCTAGAAATAAGTCAGTAGGATAAATCTTTACAGGGAGCATAACTGAATGTACAGAATTGGATTGGCAATCAATCTGATAGTTGCTAAGATAGTTCAGCCAAGTGGTGAAAGACCGACATGTGAAGGAAGTTTCCCTCTAAATATAGAAAATATGACACAGTGTTTCCCTGGGTCACATTTGCAGAGGGGTCAGGGCCTTACTATTTCAGAGCAATAGTTCAGGTCTGTGTGTCTCAAAGGGTAGACTGGTCAGTGCAGCTGCCCTGATAAGGCTAAAGTATAAAGACGAGATTTATAGTCAATGGCTCAGAGAAAAAATGCAAATGTATACACTAGTCTTATACATTTGACTTTATTTAAATTTTATGATATACTTTATTAAATCTTATGCCCGTTTCCACCGAGTAGAGTGGGTCGGATCGGAGCGGCTTAGAGCGGGACAGCTCACTTTTAAGGCCAGGACACACCAGTCCGACTACCCGAAAATGGAGACTGCCGATTCAGGGAGCTCCAGTCTTCCCGTCGCGGCCGAAAAAGTGCAAAGAACACACCAAACCGACTGCTGACTTTTCGCTGACTTTAATCTGTATTGTGGCCCGAAAAAAATACGGAAGCCGGAAATGATGGGACGGCTCTCTAGACCATAAACATACACTCAACAAAAATATAAACGCAACACTTTTGTTTTTGCTCCCATTTTTCATGAGATGGACTTAAAGATCTAAAATTAATTCCAGATACACAATATTACCATTTCTCTCAAACATTGTTCACAAATCTGTCTAAATGTGTGATAGTGAGCACTTCTGCTTTGCTGAGAAAATCCATCCCACCTCACAGGTGTGCCACATCAAGATGCTGATCTGACATCATGATTAGTGCACAGGTGTGCCTTAGACTGTCCACAATAAAAGGCCACTCTGAAATGTGCATTTTTTTGCTTTATTGGGGGTCTGGGGACTCAGAACCAGTCAGTTTCTGGTGTGACCACCATTTGCCTCATGCAGTGCAACACATCTTCTTCGCATAGAGTTTATCAGATTGTCAATTGTGGCCTGTGGAATGTTGGTCCACTCCTCTTCAATGGCTGTGCGAAGTTGCTGGATATTAGTGGGAAGTGGTGCACGCTGTCGTATACGCCGGTCAAGCACATCCCAAACATGCTCAATGGGTGACATGTCCGGTGAGTATGCTGGCCATGCAAGAACTGGGACATTTTCAGCTTCCAAGAATTGTGTACAGATCCTTGCAACATGGGGCCGTGCATTATCTTGCTGAAACGTGAGGTGATGTTCATGGATGTATGGCACAACAATGGGCCTCAGGATCTCATCACGGTATCTGCATTCAAAATGCCATCAATAAAATGCACCTGTGTTCTTCGTCCATAACAGATGCCTGCCCATACCATAACCCCACCACCACCATGGGCCACTCAATCCACTACATTGACATCAGCAAAGCGCTCACCCACACGACGCCACACACGCTGTCTGCCATCTGCCCTGAACAATGTAAACCGAGATTCATCCGTGAAGAGAACACCTCTCCAACGTGCCAGACGCCATCAAATGTGAGCATTTGCCCACTCAAGTCTGTTACGGCGACGAGCTGGAGTCAGGTCAAGACCCCGATGAGGACGACGAGCATGCAGTTGAGCTTCCCTGAGACGGTTTCTGACAGTTTGTGCAGAAATTGTTTGGTTATGCAAACCAATTGTTTCAGCAGCTGTGTCAGTGGCTGGTCTCAGATGATCTTGGAGGTGAACCTGCTGGATGTGGAGGTCCTGGGCTGGTGTGGTTACACGTGGTCTGCGGTTATGAGGCCGGTTGGATGTACTGCCATATTCTCTGAAACGCCTTTGGAGACGGCTTATGGTGGAGAAATGAACATTCAATGCACGAGCAACAGATCTGGTTGACATTCCTGCTGTCAGCATGCCAATTGCACGCTCCCTCAATGCTTGTGGCATCTGTGGCATTTTGCTGTGAGACAAAACTGCACATTTCAGGGTGGCCTTTTATTGTGGACAGTCTAAGGCACACCTGTGCACTAATCATGAGGTCAGATCAGCATATTGATGTGGCACACCTGTGAGGTGGGATGGATTATCTCAGCAAAGCAGAAGTGCTCACTATCACACATTTAGACAGATTTGTGAACAATGTTTGAGAGAAATGGTAATATTGTGTATCTGGAATGAATTTTAGATCTTTAAGTCCATCTCGTGAAAAATGGGAGCAAAAACAAAAGTGTTGCGTTTATATTTTTGTTGAGTGTAGATAGAAATACGTATTTATATTTATGGACCATAAAGAGCACCATTTTTAGCAGAGAGTGTCGAGCATGGTGTCGAGCAGTCAACAAGGGTTGATGCATGTGAGTACTTGCTGAACGAAACAAACACATTAAAACGATGACTAACTGTTGTTAGCTGTTTGTGCTACCCGCCTCACTTCTGGGCTTCACTGATTCGCCAGCCCTCCACAAAATAAATTGCTCCAACTGAAAGACTGCCCGTGTTCAAACATGTTCAATCGGCTCAAAAGAAGCCCGCCAACATCTACGACGACCGATTTCACGGCACACACCAAACGGATTCGTGTCCCCGCCCCCTTCCGACGATTATCGGGCCGGTGTGTCCTGGCCTTTAAGAATCTCGGTGTTGTTTCCACCGCCGACCCTACCCTTACTGGTAGGGCGGGGTTTAGGCTGGACTGCGATAGCCGCCGCCAGAATGTGGGTCAAACTATCGGGCTGTGGAACAACTGTGGTCAAGCCAGCGGTCTCTTGTTTTTGCTTGGTCAAACCAGCCGCTTCTTTATTTATTCCCCCCGTGTTGTTGTGAGCACAGAGACGGCTCGGTGCAACTGACAGAGACAGTGAGCGAACAGCGCTGGCTGCGGCAGCTACGTGACATCGTAGCAGTGGGACACAGTGTAGCCAACTGATTCATTTAATGACGAGGAAAAACACCACACAATAAACAGTGCCGCGCTCACATTTTCGCCAAAACTCTCTTCACTCTAGCCGAGGTGACTACACACGGCGGAAATGATTCAAACCAGCCGCTTCTTTATTTATTCCCCCCGTGTTGTTGTGAGCGTGTATTTACTAGCCTACTATCTATGGCGTAAACACACAGAGACGGCTCGGCGCAACTCATAGAGACAGTGAGCGAACAGTGCTGGCTGCGGCAGCTACGTGACTATGGGACACAGTGTAACCAACTGATTAATTTATTGACGAGGAAAAACACCACACAATAAACAGAGCTGTGCTCACATTTTCGCCAAAACACAAGACTCTCTTCACTCTTGCTGAGATGACTACACATGGCGGAAATGATTCTTTCGACCAATCAAATGACGGCAGTGTGTAGCTCCGCCTTTTAGGCACCCTTTCAGGCGGCTAGTACCCCTACTGAGTACTGAGATTAGGAGCTTAAACCGTACCCTACCCAACTTTTGGCAAATGAAAAGCCAAACTACCCAGACCGAACCTCTCCGATCCAACCCGCTCTACTCGGTGGAAACGAGGCATTAGTGTAACTGCTTGTGCTGCCAGTAGTGTAATTTCATGATGGTTGTGGACAGTGACAAAGCAATACCTGCTCTTTGCATTTTTAAGTAGGATAACGTACTGAACAATTTCTTTGTGGGGAGAAAGGAGGTTACTGCTCCCTGTCAAGAAATACACCTTTTTTAATACTTTGGTTTTGGTACAGATAAACATTTAAAAAAACTTTGTTAAATAGTGAACTTTAGAAAAGATTTGTCCCCCTGCTTCCAGCCTTTGTGCTAAGCAAAGCTAACTGACTGTGGTCTTCTATCTTCTCATGACACTGTTTGCCAGAAGGCGAAAACAAACAACGTCTTAAAATCATCATCATAGTAGTCATAAAATCAATCTTTTGTAATTTAAATACATTTTGATAAATATTGCACTGATTTGCATTTTCAAAATTGCATTTCCTTTAAGAGCTTAGAGCTTCTTAAGGCTGTCCACCGCCCAAGGGAAAAAACAGTTTCTCAGTCTGTTGGTTCATGCTGGGATAGTCCTCAGTCTGCCTGAGGGGAGAGTGACTCCAGGTTGGGTTAGGTCTCTGAGGTTGCTTTTTGTGCATCTCCGTAGACGGGTTCAAAGGATGGCCTCTAACCTTTAACTTGGGAAGAGGAGATCTGATGATCCACTGAGCTGTTTTAATTTCAAACTGAATGTTCTTCCTGTTTGTAGCAGTGCAGCTGGAATACCACAGCCGAATGTTAAGGTGGTCTCTATGGTCTCTATGGATGTAGTGGATGTTTGATCATGATATTAGGAAGGCTTTTGAAGAGAGCATAATTGAGACCATTTTAAACAAGTTGTAACATTTTTCACTGCAAGAAAACACTTAAATACTCTCTAAGTGGTTAAAGGCCAGCAGCATTCTGAAAGTGTCCTCTAAAAGTTAAGTTGTTTTCAAAGATTAATAATTCTGTTGTCATAAAACCTGATTGAGAAGATCTGTATGCATTATTTTGTTTAAAGAATTATTATTATTATTCAAAAACATTTTCTAATCACCGTCAGTACTGTATATTCCCCCATAAAAACAACCGGCAGTGCATTAATCAATACATACATTATGTGCTTCATTGATTGTGCTTCATTGTCTATATAAGCAGTCAACGACCATCTTAAGTAAATGTACAAGTAGATGGAACAACTGCTAGGCATTGCTGCCGGTCGCACCTCCTCCGGTGCCCACGGGTCAGCTGCAGGGTCATCAACCAGGAACCACCATTCATCAACGTTTCGCTCCTTTAAACCTAGAACGTCTCCTGGTATCGGAGCCTGCAGCTGAGAGGTGTTACACTCTGCGGCTGTTGTCAGGGTTAGTTGTTCTTTCCCCAGCACTTGTCTTTCCTCCTCAGCCAGAGCCAAAAGCTCCCCTTTTCGTCTTCCTCTGCAAGCTCTTAAGTTACCTTCTTTAGGTTCCCTCCGGTCACTCCTGCGTCTTTCAGAAGGCGTGTGGTTGACAGTGCCACATGGCCTCGGCATCCAAGATGGTGGTCTTCCAACCAGTCTACCCGCATCCAGCAGCCAGCTCTGAGTACTTTTCCTTCTTTCGTTCGTAGGCGGCCTCCAACCCGTCCTCCGCTGGTACTGTGAGCTCAATGAGGAGCACATATTTTGCCTTGGTGGACCACACCACTATGTCAGGGCGGAGAGATGTAGCAGTCTGGACATAGCTGCTTTACATTGAGGGACTCTACTGTAGGCTATACAGTTTCATGAAAAGACCTCAATCACCCAAGGAACTTTTTTTTAATCAACACCTTCCAAGAATGCAAGTTCACTTTCAACAACATCGTTAGCTTTGTGGCCCTTTTGTTGTTCCACTAATATTTTTATCCCATTCAGAAAAAGTTGCATCCACTTTCCTCAACACTGGAAGCTCAAACAAGTGTGTCGCAATAGGTAATGGGATTGTACTTTGACATTATCAGAACTGCAGAGGAAAACAGTCCACAAGTTTAAAAACAACATTCCGGCAAATTTAGGGTTTACACCATCTACAATCCATTATATAATTAGAATCCGGAGAAATCTCTGCACGTAAGGGGCAAGGTCCAAAATTAAAATGTAATGCCCATGACATCAGGTGTCATTGAATAAAAAAATAGTACAATTTTATAAAGGATATCACTACATGGGCCATAGAACACTTCAGATAACCATAGTCAGTAAACACAGTTTGAGGCTACATCCACAAATGCAAGATAAGACTCTACCATGCAAAGTGAAAGCCATTTATCAACAATATCAGCAAATGCTGCAGACTTCTCTGGGCCTGGGCTCATCTGGGATGGACTTACGCAAAATGGAACTGTGTGCTGTGGTCAGATGACTCTACATTTCAAATCATTTTTGTAAATCATGGACTTTTTGTCCTCCGGTCTCCAGAGGAAAAGGAGCATCCAGATTGTTATCAAAACAAAGTTGAAAAGCTAGCGTGTGTCATGGTATGGGGGTGGGATGGTGCCCATTGCATGGTTAACGTGCACATCTATGAAGGCACAATAAATGTTATACATCAAGTACAGGTTTTGGAGTAACATGCTGTCATCCAGACAACATGTATTTCAGGGACGTCCCTGCTTATTTCGACAATACCGAGCACCATTCTGCACATCTTTATACAGCTTGGCTTTATAGGAACATAGTGCAGGTACTAGACTGGCCTGTTTGCAGTTCATACATGTCTCCCATTGAAAACATTTGGTGCATTATGAAGCCCAAAATATCGTAATGGATACTTCAGAATGTTGAGGGACTGAAATTGTATTTCAAGCAAGAATGGGAAATAATTCTGCTATCAAAATGTCAACAATTGTTTTCCTCAGTTCCCAAATGCTTACTCATAGTTTTTAAATGAAGGGTGATGTAAAACAATGGTAAACATGTCCCAGTCACAACTTTTTTGGAACGTGTTGCAGGCACCAAAGTAGAAATGTGAATATATTTAGAAAAAACAAAACAACATATGATGTCTTCGTACTGTTATTTATTGAATACACGTCGAAAGGGATTTGGTAATGATCACAGTCTGTTTTATTCACATATTACATCCCAATATATAAACTTGACCTTGAATTTCAAGTTAGCCATGACTTAAGACAGCATGTAGACGCTCAGTAGAGCCTTGGAAGTGGTTATGATACTGTACTGGCTGATTCTATGATTTTATTTCTTTGCATTTAGCTGATTAATAAAACATTTATTCTCTGTTACTGTTATTTAATGTTAAAAATGTGAACTGTTATCTAAAGAAACCTGTTTTTGTTTAGGAAAGCATTTTTGCACAGTATTTAGGTAAGTTATATACATAAGATTCATGACAAAGTCTTTCAGATATTCCTGCATCATATTGTATGTACAGCACATCAGCGTGTCAGTCAATTGAGTCTGGGTTATATTTGATAAATAAGGGCACATACCTTAATGTCAGAACTCTTAATAAAGGTTTTGGTAACACTTAATGGTCAGGGTATAATTCATCATCATTTATGGATAACCTCATGCATGAAAAAGCATTAATTCATACACTCAACAAAAATATAAACGCAACACTTTTGTTTTTGCTCCCATTTTTCATGAGATGGACTTAAAGATCTAAAATTCATTCCAGATACACAATATTACTAGCCTGGCTCCGCCCGCCCGCCTACTTCCGGCCAAATTTTATTTTCCCTTCAGTAGTCAGTCTGGGTGTACAGCCCATTTCCCAGTTTTGCCGGAGATTCGACAGCCGGTCCAATCAGCGAACAGAGCGAGTGGCTGAGAACGATGACGTCGAAGTCGCGCTCCAGTTTCAGTTGCCAGAAGCCGGCTCATGACACACGTGACGACCAAACGTTATGCGATTGGTTGGCTAATCCAGAGTGGCACTGGGCAGATCCAATAGTTTTAAACTTTAACAGACACCCGCCTCCATGAGTGAACGTTTGCCAATTACAGCACTGCCAGACCTTCTGTACAAATTAAATGAAGTACGATGGTCTGGTAGCACCAGGCTACAATATTACCATTTCTCTCAAACATTGTTCACAAATCTGTCTAAATGTGTGATAGTGAGCACTTCTGCTTTGCTGAGATAATCCATCCCACCTCACAGGTGTGCCACATCAAGATGCTGATCTGACATCATGATTAGTGCACAGGTGTGCCTTAGACTGTCCACAATAAAAGGCCACTCTGAAATGTGCATTTTTTTGCTTTATTGGGGGTCTGGGGACTCAGAACCAGTCAGTTTCTGGTGTGACCACCATTTGCCTCATGCAGTGCAACACATCTTCTTCGCATAGAGTTTATCAGATTGTCAATTGTGGCCTGTGGAATGTTGGTCCACTCCTCTTCAATGGCTGTGCGAAGTTGCTGGATATTAGTGGAAAGTGGTGCACGCTGTCGTATACGCCGGTCAAGCACATCCCAAACATGCTCAATGGGTGACATGTCCGGTGAGTATGCTGGCCATGCAAGAACTGGGACATTTTCAGCTTCCAAGAATTGTGTACAGATCCTTGCAACATGGGGCCGTGCATTATCTTGCTGAAACGTGAGGTGATGTTCATGGATGTATGGCACAATAATGGGCCTCAGGATCTCATCACGGTATCTCTGTGCATTCAAAATGCCATCAATAAAATGCACCTGTGTTCTTCCTCCATAACAGATGCCTGCCCATAACATAACCCCACCACCACCATGGACCACTCGATCCACTACATTGACATCAGCAAAGCGCTCACCCACACGACGCCACACACGCTGTCTGCCATCTGCCCTGAACAATGTAAACCGAGATTCATCCGTGAAGAGAACACCTCTCCAACGTGCCAGACGCCATCGAATGTGAGCATTTGCCCACTCAAGTCTGTTACGGCGACGAGCTGGAGTCAGGTCAAGACCCCGATGAGGACGACGAGCATGCAGTTGAGCTTCCCTGAGACGGTTTCTGACAGATTGTGCAGAAATTGTTTGGTTATGCAAACCAAT
The DNA here is from genome assembly GCA_949357725.1 of Hyperoplus immaculatus. NCBI lineage: Eukaryota > Metazoa > Chordata > Actinopteri > Uranoscopiformes > Ammodytidae > Hyperoplus > Hyperoplus immaculatus. Next base: position 9,876,840 of record OX442357.1, read on the forward strand.
TGTTTCAGCAGCTGTCTCAGTGGCTGGTCTCAGTCGATCTTGGAGGTGAACCTGCTGGATGTGGAGGTCCTGGGCTGGTGTGGTTACACGTGGTCTGCGGTTGTGAGGCCGGTTGGATGTACTGCCATATTCTCTGAAACGCCTTTGGAGACGGCTTATGGTGGAGAAATGAACATTCAATGCACGAGCAACAGATCTGGTTGACATTCCTGCTGTCAGCATGCCAATTAGACGCTCCCTCAATGCTTGTGGCATCTGTGGCATTTTGCTGTGAGACAAAACTGCACATTTCAGGGTGGCCTTCAGTTGGCAGCTGATTCGCAGCAGCCGATTCGGCAGTTAAGGAAAAGTTAATGGATTCTTAAGGAGCTGCGGAGCGACTAATTCTCCGTTGTTTAACCTCCTAAATCGCCGCGGTAAAGCCACATTAATTAGTCTAGATTATCTAAGAGAGTCTAACCATTCTTTAAAAACAGTTTACAATTGATGTAACCTTTATTAAGCTTGTTTAAAAGAAAGAGAGGGGAGATTTCACTGCTTTTTTTGCATCTGGACTACATTAGAACTGGTCCTGATTGAAAACCACTGCACCTAGACTCTTCAAATCTGGACTAGAATATCACAGTGAGGCTATAGATTATAGAAAACATAGTTTCTGATTTGTGAAACTTTTTTTCTATTTGTGAAAATGCAAAGAATGCACATTTTAATGCTTTTTGGAGTACAGACCGCATTAGAACTGGTCCTGATTGAAAACCACTCCACCTAGACTCTTCAAATCTGGACTAGAATATCACAGTGAGGCTATAGATTATAGAAAACATCTGATGTGTGAAACTTTTTTTCTATTTGTGAAAATGCAAAGAATGCACATTTTAATGGTTTTTAGGGGTCTAGGCCGCATTAGAACTGGTCCTGATTGAAAACCACTGCACCTAGACTCTTCAAACCTGGACTATATTATCACAGCGAGGCTATAGATTATAGAAAACATAGTTTTTGATTTGTGAAACTTTTTTTCTATTTGTGAAAATGAAATAAAGGCACATGTCAACGCTTTTTTGGGGTCTAGACCGCATTAGAACTGGTCCTGATTGAAAACCACTGCACCTAGACTCTTCAAACCTCGACTAGATTATCACAGTGAGGCTATAGATTATAGAAAACATAGTTTCTGATTTGTGAAACTTTTATCCTATCTGTGAAAATGCAATAAAGGCACATGTCAACGCTTTTTTGGGGTCCAGACCGCATTAGAACTGGTCCTGATTGAAAACCACTGCACATAGACTCTTCAAAACTGGACTAGAATATCACAGTGAGGCTATAGATTATAGAAAACATAGTTTCTGATTTGTGAAACTTTTACCCTATCTGTGAAAATGCAAAGAATGCACATTTTAATGGTGTTCAGGGGTCCAGACCGCATTAGAACTGGTCCTGATTGAAAACCACTGCACCTAGACTCTTCAAATCTGGACTAGAATATCACAGTGAGGCTATACATTATAGAAAACATATTTTCTGATTTGTGAAACTTTTACCCTATCTGTGAAAATGCAATAAAGGCACATGTCAAATTTTTTTTTGGGTCCAGACCGCATTAGAACTGGTCCTGATTGAAAACCATTGCACCTAGACTCTTCAAACCTGGACTAGATAATCACAGTGAGGCTATAGATTATAGAAAACATAGTTTTTGATTTGTGAAACTTTTTTTCTATTTGTGAAAATGAAAGAAAGGCACATGCCAACGCTTTTTTGGGGTTTAGACCGCATTAGAACTGGTCCTGATTGAAAACCACTGCACCTAGACTCTTCAAACCTGGACTAGATTATCACAGTGAGGCTATAGATTATAGAAAACATAGTTTCTGATTTGTGAAACTTTTTTTCTATTTGTGAAAATGCAAAGAATTCACATTTTAATGGTTTTTAGGGGTCTAGGCCGCATTAGAACTGGTCCTGATTGAAAACCACTGCACCTAGACTCTTCAAACCTGGACTATATTATCACAGCGAGGCTATAGATTATGGAAAACATAGTTTTTGATTTGTGAAACTTTTTTTCTATTTGTGAAAATGAAATAAAGGCACATGTCAACGCTTTTTTGGGGTTTAGACCGCATTAGAACTGGTCCTGATTGAAAACCACTGCACCTAGACTCTTCAAACCTGGACTAGATTATCACAGTGAGGCTATAGATTATAGAAAACATAGTTTCTGATTTGTGAAACTTTTTTTCTATTTGTGAAAATGCAAAGAATTCACATTTTAATGGTTTTTAGGGGTCTAGGCCGCATTAGAACTGGTCCTGATTGAAAACCACTGCACCTAGACTCTTCAAACCTGGACTATATTATCACAGCGAGGCTATAGATTATGGAAAACATAGTTTTTGATTTGTGAAACTTTTTTTCTATTTGTGAAAATGAAATAAAGGCACATGTCAACGCTTTTTTGGGGTCTAGACCGCATTCGAACTGGTCCTGATTGAAAACCACTGCACCTAGACTCTTCAAATCTGGACTAGAATATCACAGAGAGGCTATAGATTATAGAAAACATAGTTTCTGATTTGTGAAACCTTTTTTCTATTTGTGAAAATGCAAAGAATGCACATTTTAATGGTTTTTAGGGGTCTAGGCCGCATTAGAACTGGTCCTGATTGAAAACCATTGCACCTAGACTCTTCAAACCTGGACTAGATTATCACAGTGAGGCTATAGATTATAGAAAACATAGTTTCTGATTTGTGAAACTTTTATCCTATCTGTGAAAATGCAATAAAGGCACATGTCAACGCTTTCTTGGGGTCCAGACCGCATTAGAACTGGTCCTGATTGAAAACCACTGCACATAGACTCTTCAAATCTGGACTAGAATATCACAGTGAGGCTATGGATTATATAAAACATAGTTTCTGATTTGTGAAACTTTTACCCTATCTGTGAAAATGCAAAGAATGCACAATTTAATGGTGTTTAGGGGTCCAGACCGCATTAGAACTGGTCCTGATTGAAGCTGAGGTCTTTATATTTGTTTTTTTCTATTTTGTTTTCTAAAGATATTTTTTGGGCCCAGCACTCGCTCCGAGAATGGGGTGCTGGCTGCCACATTCATGCAGTAGAACCGGATAAAAGTCGAAAGGGTCGACCAAGAGGCCGCCGTACAAATCTCAGATAGAGGGGCCCTCGCCATAGGGCCCATGACGTAGAAATGCCCCGTGTGGAGTGCGCCCGCACCCCTACTGGGTTCGCCTTGGTTGCCCTCTCATATGCCTGCTGGATAGCATCCACAACCCAGTGGGCAAGCCTGGCCTTGGAGACTGGCTGTCCAAGATGGTTAGGCTTGTAACAGACAAAGAGCTGGTCCGTTGTCCTATGGCCACGTGTCCGATGCAGATACACTGTTAGGGCCCTGACTGGGCACAGTAGTAACTGCCTACTCCACCCTTCTTCACCTTCCTGAGGAGAGTGGAAAGGGTGCAGCTCAATAGATCGACCGGCATGGGACTCAGACCAGACTTGAGGGTGGAATGCAGGGTTCGGGCGCAGCACCACCCCAGCACCACCTGGCAAGAAGAGGCAGCAGTCCTCATGCACTGAAAGAGCATGCAGCTCTTCCATTCTCTTAGCAGACACAATTGCGAGCAAAAACGCTGTCTTGAGAGAAAACCATTGTAGCCTAGCTCTATCCAGGGGTTCGAATGGCACATTCTGCAAGGCCGACAGCACCACCTCCAAATCCCATGGGGGGACAGCTGGCCTTCTGCGATGTGGAGTAACCCTACGAGCACCTCTAAGAAACTGAGCAATAAGGTTGCAACAGCCTTCTGCCAGCTTCCGAGGTCCAACACGGGCTGCCTTTATGGCTGCCACTATTCCCCTCAATGTCAAGGGAGATTTGCCCACCTCCAACATTTCCTGGAGGAACTGGAGAATGTCATGGGCCGTGCAGGCGAGGGGATCCACCTGTCTCAAATTGCACCATGATTGAAACCCTCCCCAACGATAAGCGTATGCCGCCCTCGTTGATGGAGCCTGGGCTCCTTGTAGAGTGCTAACCACAGACTGGGGCAACCCCATAGCTAGAAACCCGGCCCTCTCAGGGGCCAGGCCCAAAGCCGGAGACCCTGGGGAAAAGGATGAAAGAGAGTCCCGTGGACCTGGGACAGGAGGTCCAGCCGACCCGGGAGCTCCCACGGGTGTCCCTGAACGAGGGGTGCAATCGCTGAGAACCAGATCATCTGGGGCCAGCTGAAGGAACACTCCCAAGGGATCAATAAAGTGTCTATCTATCTATCTATCTATCTATCTATCTATCTATCTATCTATCTATCTATCTATCTATCTATCTATCTATCTATCTATCTATCTATCTATCTATCTATGTATCTATCTATCTACCAGGATGAGGCTCACCTCTTCCACCTGAACTCTCTGTAGAAGTGTATGAAGGAGGGTGAAGGGAGGGAAGGCATACAGGAGGCCGTGTGACCACTGGTGTGCAATGGCATTCGTGCCCAAGTGAGGATCGTCCCTTTTCATGGAGAAAAAGAGGGGACAGTGAGCTGTCTCCCTCGAGGCGAAGAGATCGGCTGTGGCTGTACCAAAGCACTCCCAGATATCGCTCACGACCTCCAGATGCAGTCTCCATTCCCCGGGGAGGGGTCCCCCTCTGGAGAGCCGATCCGCCGCAAGGTTCACCTGACCCGGCATGTGCATCGCCCTGAGGGACTTGAATCGTGGATACGCCCACTCTCATATTATCTGAGCCAATCTGCAAAGGCGCGGGGAACCCAGGCCCCCCTGCCTGTTTATGTATGCCGCTGTTCTGTCTGTCCTTACCAGTACATGGCGGTTTTCTAGCTCTGGCAGGAAGTGCAAAAGAGCTAAATGGATAGCCTGCAATTCCAACTGATTGATGTGCTGTGTCAACCAGGGTCCGTGCCATTGGCCACTAATGCCTTGACCCTTGTGTACGGCTCCCCAGCCTACCAGGGAGAAGTCGGCGGCGGACACCACCTGGCGACGCAACACCAGCCCCAGTGCATTGCCCCGTGCTAAATTGGCTGGTTCCTCCCACCAGCGGAGAGCTATGCGCAGTCTGCGTGAAACCAACACTCTGGCATGCAGATCTCTCTGTGGACAAAGACCCAGGCTCAGGAGGCAACGCTGCGCTGGGCGCATGTTCAGAAGGGCAATGGACATGATGTGCACTGTGGCTGCCATTAACCCAAAGAGTCGAGGCTGAATCTCCAGGTCACTCTGGCCACCAAACGAAACTAGGACAAGCACGCCCTGAGGGCGGCCTGTCTCGCCAACGTCAAAAAAAAGAGTTCCTGATTTGGCATCCAAACAAATGCCCAGGAACTCTGTCGATTGTGAAGGCTGCAACCTGCTCTTTCTCTTGTTGAGTCTAGTGCCTCGTTTCCACCGAGTAGAGCGGGTCGGATCGGAGCGGTTCGTTCCGGGTAGTTTGGCTTTTCATTTGCCAAAAGTTGGGTAGGGTACGGTTTAAGCGCACCTAACCGCTCTGAGCCGCTCCAAATCTCAGTACTCCTCCGTAGGGGGTACTAGCCGCCTGAAAGGGTGCCGAAAATGCGGACCTACACACTGCCGTCATTTGATTGGCCGAAAGAATCATTTCCGCCATGTGTAGTCACCTCGGCAAGAGTCTTGTGTTTTGGCGAAAATGTGAGCACAGCACTGTTTATTGTGTGGTGTTTTTCCTCGTCAATAAATTACTCAGTTGGTTACACTGTGTCCCACTGCGTAGCTGCCGCAGCCAGCACTGTTCGCTCACTGTCCGAGCCGTCTCTGTGTGTTTACGCCATAGCCTAGATAGTAGTAAATACACGCTTGACATGTGCCTTTATTTAATTTTCACAATTAGAAAAAAAGTTTCACAAATCAGAAAATTTATTTTTTGTATAATCTGTAGCCTCACTGTGATATTCAAGTCGAGATTTAAAGAGTCTAGGTGCAGTGGTTTTCAATCAGGACCAGTTCTAATGCGGTCTAGACCCCAAAAAAACCTTGACATGTGCCTTTATTGCATTTTCACAAATAGAAAAAAAGTTTCACAAATCAGAAACTATGTTTTCTATAATGTATAGCCTCTCTGTGATAATCTAGTCCAGGTTTGAAGAGTCTAGGTGGAGTGGTTTTCAATCAGGACCAGTTCCAATGCGGTCTGGACCCCAAAAAAGCGTTGACATGTGTCTTTATTTAATTTTCACAAATAGAAAAAAAGTTTCACAAATTAAAAACTATGTTTTCCATAATCTATAGCCTCACTATGATAATCTAGTCGAGATTTGAAGAGTCTAGGTCCAGTGGTTTTCAATCAGGACCAGTTTTAATGCGGCCTAGACCCGTAAAAACCATTAAAATGTGCATTATTTGCATTTTCACAAATAGAATAAAGGTTTCACAAATCAGAAACTATGTTTTCTATAATCTATAGCCTCACTATGATAATCTAGTCGAGATTTGAAGAGTCTAGGTGCAGTGGTTTTCAATCAGGACCAGTTCTAATGCGGTCTAGACCCCAAAAAAGCGTTGACATGTGCCTTTATTGCATTTTCACAGATAGGGTAAAAGTTTCACAAATCAAAAACTATGTTTTCTATAATCTATAGCCTCACTGTGATATTCTAGTCCAGATTTGAAGAGTCTAGGTACAGTGGTTTTCAATCAGGACTAGTTCTAATGTGGCCCAGATGCAAAAAAAGCAGTTTGATCTTCCCTCTCTTTCTTTTAAACAAATTTAATAAAGGTTACATCAATTTTAAACTGTTTTTAAAGAATGGTTAGACTCTCTTAGATAATCTAGACGAATTAATGTGGCTTTACGGCGGCGATTTAGGAGGTTAAACAACGGAGAATCAGTCGCTCCACCGCTCCTTAAGAATCCCTTAACTTTTCCTTAACTGCCGAATCGGCTGCTGTGAATCAGCTGCCAACTTCAGCGTCGTAAAGTAAACGTGATATAATTGAAACGCGTACGCGCACGAACACACACACGGTTTAGGATCCCTGCATTCCTACACAGCACTTGACCATCCGTTTCTTTTTGGTCACGCAAACTTAATCTGACTCTCTTATCATACACACCTGAGCGTCTTTTTTTTAGGGAGTTACAAGGGAATTTGCGCACGTCTGACGCACGCGCGCCAGAGAGGGCGTATGGATGTGAAGGGATTTCTGACATTGAAGGAGAAAGTCAGCACATTTCCCTTTCATTGACTGGAAGCAACTGCAATTAATGGAGCCCCACTGGTGAGTCTTTTGAAATGTCCAATTTAGAATGAAAGAAATGCAGATGTATGTAACGTCCAGCACGCTGAAACACATTAAGGGCGTGACAAACTCAGGTTTTCTTATTTACGCTATCCTGCAACTTTAAAAGTGTTTACCAGATGTGAAGCCCAATTGACAAAATTTCAGCTGCAGTACCCTAATCCATTTTACTTCTGTTTATTATGACGGTGTTTAATACTGTGGGAAAAAAACGAAAACATGTTTAAATAGGCTAACATGTTTGGCAAAAGCACTGCCTAGTGCGAATGAGTATTGCTATTGCAATATTAACTATTGCTAATATTGATGTCGGCTCATTGTGTTCCCATATTAAAAGTTAAAATGTCCTTATTGAGGGCATTTTGACTTTTAATATGGCAATGTGGTATGGTAACCTAAACGTAAAAGGAAGAAGCAAGCTACAGAGAATAATAAACCTTGCCTCAAAAATCATAGGGACAAAACAGAAACAATTAAGTTGTACAGTCATATGAAAAAGTTTGGGAACCCCTCTCAGCCGGCATTATAATTGACTCTGTTTTCACACAAAAAAGATAAAAGTGGTATGTCTTTAATTTACCAGGAACAGCTAAGTACTGGGATGTTTTCCAAACAAAGATTTTTTGAAAAGCAGTATTTAGTTTTATGAAATTAAATAAGATGTGAAAAACTGGCTGTGCAAAAATATGGGAACCCTTGTGGTCTTGCTGATTTTAATGCATGTAACAGCATGTAAAACTGAGGACTTTAAACACAAAATTGGTTGGATTATGTTGTTAAGCCTTGAACCTCATATAAAGGTCTGTTTAATCATGATAAAAGGTTTTTTAGGTGCCTAAATGCAAGTTCCACTTCTCTTTGACTCTCTGCAGAAGTGAGACAGAATGCGATCATCAAAACAGCTCCCAAAAGATCTTAAAAACAAAGATTATTCATTGTCATGGTTTAGGGGAAGGCTACAAGAAGCTTTCCCAAAGGTTTCAATTGTCAATTTCTACTGTAAGGAACGTTGTCAGGAAATGGAAGGACACAGGCACAGTTGCAGTTAAACCCAGGTCTAGCATACCAAGAAAAGTACAAGAGCGGCATATGCGGCGGATTGTGAGAATGGTTGCACACAAACCAAAGATCACCTCCAAAGACCTGCAAGAACATCTGGCTGCAGATTGTGTATCTGTACATGGTTCTTCAATTCAGTGCAATTTGCACCAAAACATCTGTATGGCCGGGTGATGAGAAGGAAGCCCTTTCTGCGCCCACGCCACAGATACAGTTGCATGGAGTATGCAAAAGCTCATTTAGACAAGCCAGATTCATATTGGAAGAAAATGCTTTGGACTGATGAGACAAAAATTAAGTTATTTGGTCTTTATAAAAAGCAGATGTTTTGGTGCAAATTGCGCTGAATTGTTGAACGATGTACAGATACACAATCTGCAGCCAGATGTTCTTGCAGGTCTTTGGAGGTGATCTGTGGGTTGTGTGCAACCATTCTCACAATCCTCCACCTATGCCGCTCCTGTTTTTTTCTTGGTCTGCCATGCCTGGGTTTAACTGCCACTATGCCTGTGTCCTTCCATTTCCTGACAACATTCCCTACAGTCGAAATTGACAATTGAAACCTTTGGGAAAGCTTCTTGTAGCCTTCCCCTAAACCATGACAATGAACAATCTTTGTTTTTCAGATCTTTTGGGAGCTGTTTTGATGATCCCATTCTGTCTCACTTCAGCAGAGAGTCAAAGAGAAGTGCATCTCGCATTTAGGCACCTAAAATACATTTTCTCATGATTAAACAGACATTTCTATGAGGTTCAAGGCTTAACAACATAATCCAACCAACTTTGTGTTTAAAGTCCTCAGTTTTACATGCTGTTACAGGCATTAAAATCAACAAAACCACAAGGGTTCCTATATTTTTGCACAGCCAGTTTTTCAGATTTTATTTTATTTCCTACAACCAAATACTGCTTTTCAAAAAATCTTTGTTTGGAAAACATCCCAGCACTTAGCTGTTCCTGGTAAATTAAAGACATACCACTTTTATCTTTTTTTTTGTGAAAGCAGAGTCAATTATAATGCCGGCTGAGAGGGGTTCCCAAACTTTTTCATATGACTGTATGTACGAGGAAGTGCTGAGGTCCGATCCGTGATCCGTCCCATCCACTCCATAGGGAGTTTGAACTTCTTCCCTCGGGTAGACGTTACAGAGTGCCAAGGGCAAATCGTAACATTTTTAAAAATTCCTTCACTCCTAAAGCGATTGGGGTACTGAACACCATGTCCCGCTGATGTGTATACTGCCACTGCTGCCCTGCTTCTTGCCCTGAAGATGTCTGTGTGTAAATGTTGTTGTTGTTGCTTTTGTTGTTGTTGTTGTTGTTGTTGTTGTTGTTGTGTTGTCCTGCTTGTTGTTTTTTTATATGAGACCAAAGACAAATCTCCACACCGTGGACAATAAAGAATTAACTAACTAACTAACTTGATAACATGTTCGATTTGTTTTGGTTATAATGGGGCAATGTACGGTAATGTGATTTTAGTGGCATTGTAGGATTTGCTATCTAGCAATATGGACCGTTGTATGGCTGTCACTCACTTATTGACTGTAATTTATTTTGACAGATCAATCAAACTGCACGAGGCCGAGAGCATCATAGTAAAACCATGGAAGAGCAGACTGTGAGTGAACCATTCACATCTGGCTTCGCTGTGGCTGACTACGCAGTCTTTGCTACCATGTTGCTTGTCTCCATGGGCATTGGACTCTTCCAGGCCCTGAAGAAGAGCCCCAGGGATGCCAGTGCCGATGACTTCTTCACCGGGGGTCGGAGCATGCCCGCAGTGCCCGTTGGGATGTCGCTCTGTGCCAGTTTCATGTCAGCGGTCCAGGTTCTTGGTGTACCTGCTGAAGCTTCTCGCTATGGCTTTAAATTCCTCTACATGTGCCTCGGGCAAAGCATAAATTCCCTGCTGACAGCCTACCTCTTCATGCCAGTTTTCTTTCGTCTGGGCGTCACCAGTACAAATCAGGTCACAATGGCATCAACTACTCCATGTTATTATCATTCATGTATCAGATTTGTAATTATTTGAAAGAAATATATAGATTCTTCAAGGAGCAAGAACATTTGATTTGTTTTTAATTGTGGTGTTTTTTTAAAACCACCATATATAGTATATGAAAGAGAAAATGCTTAATTTGAGGCTTTATGCAAACTAACTATGAAATAATTAAGCATAGATATACCTTAAATAGAAGTAAGTATTCATATCCAATATAGTGCAGTGCAAATGTTTTCAGGTCTTCTGTGACACGATGTTGAAATGCACCTGTGGGTCATTAAACGGGAAGAATATAAGAGGCGTGGAATGATGAGTTATGTGTGCCATGGAGATACTCATCCATGTTATAACTCCAGCCTTCTGCCTGTCACAGTATCTGAAGATGAGATTTGGCAGAGGGATGCAGCTGCTGGGTAGTGTCCAGTTTCTCTTGGCGACGGTAAGACGGTCAGCGCTGTGCTCTGTGATACCCTGATTGTTAAAGACAAAGTTGTATTGACTGATCGTAAAGGGGTTGTCACATCAAATAGTTTCCCCCAAAACAAATATTTGCTGAATAACTGTTTTCCAATTAAAAATGAACTTCAGGCAGGCAATGTTTCATGTTTGCACAAAACAAAGCATGAGTGATTGTCTCTGTTGTTTCCTTTTTTTCTCAGCTGCTTTACACGGGGATTGTCATCTATGCACCTGCCTTGATCCTCAACCAAGGTAGGAGATATAATCTGATGCTGGTTGTAATTCCCTCAATATCTGGTTTAACAGTCAGTAATGCATATTTCTTCTACAAATGCACAACTATATGACAGTTTACAAAGGTATTTGTAGTCAGAGATTTCCTGCATTTTGACACCCAACACAAGACCTGACAATTTACGTTTAGCTGGACATAAAACAATACAAACCTATGTATTATTACCTTTCCCGTCCATAGTAAGGCCATGTGAAAGAATGATTACCTAAACTCTCTTCTCTTGCTGAGAACAGGATGTGCTAAGTAAACTAAGAGTAATATGAGCTCTAAATGTTGTCATGGTGCAAGCAGCATGGGGAAGGACCCAAATGCAGACAGAACAAGTTCAGTGGGGAAGTATTCATTTATTGCAAGTAATAATTGAATTATTATTTATAATAAAATAATTAAAAAATAAAAAATTAGATGAATGGTACTTGAGGTAACCTTTCATCATATCAATTATACAATACAGGACAAAGTGAAGAGCCCACAATATAAATCAACCACATCCAACATTGCAATATGCAATAATAAATATGCTCAGCTCAGCAACAAGTGATGTCTGATATAGTATCAGATAAATTTTGTCAGTTCAAGTTAGTTTAAAAAAAGAAATAAAGTTTTGAATTGTGTAGTGGAGTCAGTATAGGGTGAGGGGGAAGAGAGTGCCAAAGTTTGGGTGCAGCATATAGGCGAAAACCCCTCGGATCCACTGGTTTATGGCAAGTCAATAGTTTATCTGATGATGAAGAGCGCAGATAGCAAGAGGGAATGCATGTTTTAGAAAAGGTCTGTCAATGTTACGTAAAAATATGATTTTTAAGTGACAATGGGAGCCAGTGTATTTACTATATAAGAAGGGGAGCGACATGTTCAGTGGATGTATTAATTAGTGCTGGCTTACATGCACAGACAGGAATGACGGTTGATAGGCAGGTAGACATGAAGGGACTGGAAGCAGCAGGTGAAAAGGGTACAATGGCTGAGGAAGAAAACAAGAACAGGTGTGACGATGTGGAGAGAAGGGAGTCCCGTGGGAAAGATTTGAGTGCAATTGGCAGACTGCTTGAAAGTCACAGGTATCGGGAGCTGGAGGGCCGCAGGAAGGGATAGTTGCAAACTGTGGGAGATGTATTTATTCAGTTTAGATATTACAAATGTTTACGAGTTTTATAGTGTCAAACCTCTTCTGATTCAGGTTTTTTTTCTTTTTTGGCATATTTGCATTATGTTATCGCATCTCTATTAAAGCCCGACCAAAAAAACTGTTTCACCACTGCATAGTGGGCCCGCCAGAAAACACAAACAAATGTTGGAAGTTTAAAATCCAGCACTGAATTCATATATTGTGCACAAATCTTCAACACTATTCATCATCGGATGGCATCAGAACTTTAGTTATCAAATCGGCCTTAAATACCCAGCATCACGGGTTGTCACTGTTAAACTGGCACACTTCACCTTTCCCACAAGATAAAGATTTTCTCTCCCTGCAAGATTTACAGCAACACATGCAGAAACTGGATGCAATACAGGTGGCTATAATCGAGCAAAATAGGGTTTATGAGTTTGGTAGTCTATTGACCACAACACTAAAAACATCATGTTTGCTTCAGATGTCTTTATTCAAACATGTCTAAAGGAATCCCCTCAGCACATAGTGTTTTTGGGTGTGCTGTAATTAATATATGTATGCGTATGGCGTAGTTGCTGCCTACAACTAATGTCAATACATTAATACTGTAAGTTAGCCACGGTTCTTTACCTAAGAGGTGTGCATACTAAATAAAACAACACACCTCTCTTCGTGAGCTGATAATTATTCTCAAACGCTGATTATAAACAATTAATTACAATCCCAATCTGAACATAATGAAGGTTTAAATATAGTAGTTTTAAATGAGCCCTAGCAAGGGGATCAAAGCTTTCATACTTGCTAAACTTTTCAAGTAGAGACTTTCGACAACACACATTTGAAAATGGAACCTATTTATATTGTAGTGATGTGCTGTTATTGTATCTTATACTGTAAAACGTACTTTAAGAATGAGGTGTTACATTACATTTTTTATTTTTATTTTTTCAGCTACAGGGCTCAATATATGGGTGTCTCTGCTTTCTACTGGGATCATTTGCACCCTTTACACCACACTGGTAAGGACATTCTTTTTCAAAGTCTCATAAAGCCTGCATTGCGCTTAAGTTAGGGAATCTTTAACAAACAGTATGTTTCAGCCGAAGTGCATGTTGGATGGGCAGTGTCCATAGACAGTATATAAAAGGCAGTGTCTGAACATCTCTCCCTAGTTCTTATCTTAACACCCAGGCCAGACATTAATGTAGACATGGAAACTATGGGAACATCTCTCACTCAAGTCCCAGATGTTGTGTGTGTTTGCTTTCCGTCTCATCCATCATCTGTCTGTAACAGGGCGGGATGAAGGCCGTGATCTGGACTGATGTGTTCCAGATTGTCGTCATGTTCTCGGGCTTTTTGGCCATTCTCATCCACGGCACTGTTCTGGTTGGAGGTCCTGCACTGGTACTTGAGATCGCCAAAAATGGATCACGCCTTAATTTTAATGAGTAAGCCTGCATTTTTCCCCCTCCATTTCACTTCATAAATATCTGGATAACCCCAGAAACCTAAATAAGGAAATATAGGATCACATCGTGTTCAAAGATGGTATTTGCACTACTGTGCACAACACATGAAATGCCACATAATCGCAAAGTTACCGGTTCCATTCCAGCAGGTAACCATTGTTGCATGCCATTTCCCCTCTCCCAATGTGCACTTAGCTATCCAATAATGGCGAAAGCTCCAAAAAAGTACAACTATTAGCAGTTTCAATAGCATTTGTGCAAAAATTGGTCAATAAAATCTGTCTGTAAACTCCGGGTGTTGTAATGGAAAGAATCTGTTTTGAATTGAGTGTCACTCATTTGCATAATGTTTCCAACAGTTTTGATGTTGACCCTCGAAAGCGCTATACCTTCTGGAGCCTGTCTGTCGGCGGGACATTGGTTTGGCTGTCCATGTACGGAGTAAACCAAGCTCAAGTCCAGCGTTACATCTCCTGTAGATCAGAAAGACAGGCCCAATGGTGAGTGTGTAGACTTTTTTGCAGTTCATATTTTAAGTGTTGATGTCTCTGCAAATAATAGTTCAGTTTAGTGGGATTTTGTGCTAGCCTCCCAGTGAAACTGGGCTGTTAAGTTGTTAAGCAAACAAAGTAAGTCTATGATAGCTGTGTATTGGGAGGATTCATTGATTTGATGTCATGGTGATGACATATTCAATTTATAGGTTTGACACACCAGCACTGGCGAATGTGCAGCAGGCAGAATAAATGCCTTGCAGGTAGCAAACCCCTAAGCTTCTATCATAATACAGCTAAAGCCCCAGATAAATAAAAGACGAGACGACAAGAGACATATACACTTACTATTCTTTTGTGTTTGGATAGAAGGTGGAATATTTTATAAAGTGTTTGCTAATGTCATGGAGAAGAGTTTTATTATTTGCCTAGGTGTCAAAATATTTGCATGGTATTTGCATTATCTTAAATTTCCTGAAGGGCAAAATACTTATCACTTCACTGAACCTGCAAACTGTCTGCTTCGGAGACAGAGGACTTGAAAATGTAATTGTTTTGTTTCTTGTTAGGTAGTTCAGACAAGGGTTATATTCATCAGGCATTTTAAATTATTAGAAACGGTTGCTCCTGCAATCAGTCATCCAACATTTGATATATTACTTTCAATGTCTTTTCTGACACTCCCTGCAAGAGTTTACATGTCCTGCCGCGTCTTGCTGCTGCAGCTACTGCTGATGATGAAAGACATGGTTGGAGTAAATCTGAATATTTTGATCACTCCTTGCTTTATTGCCTTGTAAAGTAAAGACTTAACAAATCACACTGAAAAGATACTGTTGATCTCTTTGCGTTGACAGCCGAGCCTTTAATGTACATGCGAGGCATAAATAGACATCTAATTTCTCCCAAATTGCATGACAAATGTACATTATGGTGTCAGCAAAATTCCTTGAAATCACATGTTTAATGGAAACAATCATCAGGGGCCTATTTCAGGTAGCTGGTTTTGAGGCAACCCAGAGTTTGTTCGCTCTGAGTTAGTGGAAACTCTCGGTTTTCCGTTTCAAGAAGCAGGTTCAGCGCAACCGAGAGTCAGTTACTGCGGCAACATACGCCGTGGGTCTAACCTGCTGGATAGGTGGTTAGACCTACCCTGAGTTTGTTTTCACTTTACGCTGCAGCTCCGACTGAAGAAAGAGTCACTGTCACACGCGTCCCTGTACAGTTTAAAGCAAAATCACTCCATAGAAATCTCCATCGGGATGTTTTTATCATTTCCTGATGATTTTACGTTTAATCGATCATTTGATCAGTAGCCTTGTTCTCAGCCCTCGTTCGTTCGCGGCCACCTTACACATCGTGAACATGCTTTACATTCAGATTAATAAACCTATTGTATTGTATGTAACTCGTTATTTATTTTTATCATTATCAGTAGTTTTTTAACACCTGTGCCACTGAACATAGGCTATTTATGTCAGGTTGAAATGTAATTCTGCGACTGCACGCGATCGTTACTGTTCACTTGTGTCATCCCAAAGTCACAGACAAGCCTCGTTAAATAGCCCAATATGAATATAGAAATAATATAATAATTTAAACTGTGATCACTAGAGGACAAGGGATCTGGTAATAAAACAATCAGGATCTACAATGGAAACTGTCACCTTATGTGTCAAACGTTAATATCTTTCACTCCCCATTTAAAAGAAGCGACAGTCTGTTTACTGCACAGTAGGCCTATTATAGCTTGCCTACATAATAGGCTACAGCGAATATAAAACACTGTCAACAGTGCTGTGCAGCGGCAGCTTGATAATTTTGTTGCTGCTGATATGCGTAACTTAATTCTTAAAATAGACTTGCTTCTCATACGGAAGCAATGATGCTCTTGACAAAAAACGTTTGCACCGTTTTTTTCTGAATTGCCGAAGTGATTAGATCAGAGTTATGAGACTATCCCCGTTCATTCTTCTCCATAAGCTCATAAGTTAATATTTCTTACTCTAGTGGGAGGAGCGGAGAAGTTTTTTTTTTCTTTTTTGAGAAGTGGAGAAGTGGGAGGATCAAGCATTTGTTTCTTCTGTTTCCATGGTGAATCATGTTATCAGCGATCCATTGACGATGGCTTTTATGCACACGCTCCACCCAGAGTGAACACGCTCAGAGTTGATTAACCCAACGCTGATCCACTAGCCTGGTGCTACCAGACCATCGTACTTCATTTCATTTGTACAGAAGGTCTGGCAGTGCTGTAATTGGCAAACGTTCACTCATGGAGGCGGGTGTCTGTTAAAGTTTAAAACTATTGGATCTGCCCAGTGCCACTCTGGACTAGCCAACCAATCGCATAACGTTTGGTCGTCACGTGTGTCATGAGCCGGCTTCTGGCAACTGAAACTGGAGCGCGACTTCGACATCATCGTTCTCAGCCACTCGCTCTGTTCACTGATTGGACCGGCTGTCGAATCTCCGGCAAAACTGGGAAATGGGCTGTACACCCAGACTGACTACTGAAGGGAAAATAAAATTTGGCCGGAAGTAGGCGGGCGGGCGGAGCCAGGCTACTGATCCACTGCTCTGAAACCGAAAACCCAGAGTTTCTCGTCAACCCTGCTCTCTGAGTTGACCAACTCAGAGCGCAGGATTAGTATGTAAAACCAGCTACCTGAAATAGGCCCCTGGTAAATTTGAAGTTGTCCTTTTCCCTAACTCGCCAAGTAAGCAGTAAGCGTAAAATGCACAAGGCCTAAAGTAAACCTTGGTAAATGGAATGATGTTTGTTTTTGATTGCAGGGCATTGTTTGTGAACCAAGTGGGTCTGTGCCTCATTGTGAGCAGTGCGGCAACCTGTGGCATAGTTATGTTTGCTTATTACATCCACTGTGATCCACTGAAGTCTGGGAAGATTTCTGCTCCTGATCTGGTACTAAATTACATATTAATCTATGCATAGAGATACGGTGAAGGGTTCAAATTATTTTGCAGGTTGTTCTTTTAACAAATGTATTTCCCTCCTGGTTTTTATAGCTGAAATGAACTGCATAAAACAAATTTTATTTTTTTTGCAACGTGACACCAAGAAACAAGAAATATGAAGAAATAATTATTTACAAAATACATTTACTTTTAAATTTGACTAACACATATATATACATTTCACTATCCCCTCTCTCCCTCTGTCATCTGATACAGTATATGCCGTACTTTGTGTTGGAAATATTCAAACGTTACCCTGGATTTCCAGGTCTTTTCCTTGCCTGTGCGTACAGCGGGACTCTGAGGTATTTTCAACTTTGTTTCTCTAAACCTTATTTTATATTTCTCCTAATATTATAGAATATAACTGAGTCATGCAATTACAGTAATTTTTAATACCCCAGGGATGACCCTTTTAAGATGCCTGACCTTTATATTGCGAACCACATGACACTGGATATAAAATAGTTAACCAGCTCAACCTTGGCAACAAAAACTGTAACATTTTACTATAGGCATTGATGCATACTTATAAACAACCCTAATAATTTAATATACAATAATAAAATTGAAACATGCCATTTTACTTTTTCTAAGAATAGGATTTTGAATAAAACACTTTTACTTTTAATAGAGTATATTTTTACTTTGGCTGATTGGAACTTTTTAACAATATGAATATTTCTTATACCACAGCAGGAAACAGATCCCAGCCTATTAAATCCACAAGAAGAATTTAAAAATATTTAATTTGGCGGCTTTTAGTGGTAGTACATCAAATGATGTGGCAGAAACCTAAGGACAGTGCCGTCTTATTGGCTTATATATTTGGTACACGATCATTATTACATAAATGATCTATGTAAGATAAATAAATCTATTTTATTTTTTAGAACTTTTAAAGTTGATAGTTTCTAGATAGTAACAAACGTGAAGACACACATTTGAGCATTCTGCCTTCTTCAGTAACAGCGATGTCGACTAAACGTCTTCTTCACAGCACTGCTTCCACAAGCATCAATGCGATGGCTGCAGTAACGATGGAGGATCTGCTGCGACCTCATCTGCTCAACATGAGCCAGAAGAAATTGATCCTTGTTTCCAAAGGACTGTGTAGGTTTATTCTAACCAGGGGAGAATACACAAGACAATCACACATTTATTGATATTGCAGTTTTCAGTATTATATCTCTTTTCCCTCATAAGCATTGCTCTATGGAATTGGCTGCATCATTGTGGCTGCTCTCTCCTCCTTGCTGGACTGGGGAGTTCTTCAGGTATACTTTTACTATATTGAATGTTATTTAATGCATTGTACAATGTCCTGTCTATGGTAAAATGTAGCATTAAAATAGCAGCACCCTGCAAGTGGCTTACGAAATGATCAACTATTTAGAAAATATAATTAAATGTTAAATAAATGTCATTTTCTGACTTATAATATATACAACTTTAGACTTAACTTATAGTATAATCTTTATTTTAACTTGTGTAATACATTTATACTGCTGTTTTAGGTAGCTCTTCCATAACTTTCTTTGTCTTCTCTGTTCAGGGATCCTTTACTGTCATGGGTGTGGTCAGTGGTCCATTACTGGGCGTATTCATTTTGGGAATGTTTGTCCCAGCAACAAACAGGCTGGTGAGTGTCTTGTGTTGTACGCTATAGATGGTTGATTGACTCTCTCAATTAGAGAAAAACCTTGTGTTCTTAACAAAAAGGATCGTACCACTGACCAGTGAGCAGGTGTTGGGAAATGATGTTGCAACATTTTGAAGGAATTTTTGATTGTTGTAGACATCTGGCAAGCCCTCCGCTTTGTGTTGGTTGTGCTACTTCTTCTGTTAACCCATTGATGACTATGGCAATCTAGGATGCATGTCCTTAATGCCTGAGGGTTTTCTGAAAAAATAGTAGGAATTGTCAAGTCTACCAAAACCTTAATATCTAAGCCTGTGCAGCACATAGAAACATGAAATAAAATACATTTAAAAGTTAAGGTTCACAGGTTTTATTTAAACATGCTCCCTTAGCGCTTACAAACCAACAAATATTTCTAAAAATCGTCAAAATGAGATGAATTAGAAAATTATTAAATATTGTTAATAAATAGATGCAATGTGTTGTGTGATTTTCGTCAGTAGTCTATAGTAGACCTTGATTCTGCGCACCAAACGCCACTAACTGTTCTGTCGCCGACATAGCTGGCGTATTTTTTTAATTATTTTGTTTTATTTTTTTATTTTTTTGATTGACATGATTTTTGACAAACCACACAACTTTTGGGTGGTCACGTGGTCTTAAAAAAATCAACAAAACCCACCTCATGTGTATTTGAACCAATGACAGTGCATTCTATGCTGGGAATGCCATGAAAATTAGATAAAGTAATAATGCTGCGCGACGCAGCATCAGGCAGGAGAGCCAATGTGGCATCGCGCAGCAGCCGTTATCAATGGGTTAAAAGTTGCACTTGTATTTCAGGGGGCGTTCTCAGGGTTATTAGTGGGCTTCTGTGTCTCTGTTTGGCTCGCTGTCGGCTCAACTCTCTGGCCGCCCAGTGAAGACATCATGGGTGTGCTGCCAAGCTACGCAGACAAGTGTGGAGCCATCAACATCACCCTGAACAGCAGCCTTGAGCAGGACCAACCCTTCATCTCCACACCGTTTCACCCAGATAACCAGGGGTCAGTGAGTGCAACCAGGAGATGGAGATATCAATGGACTTCTATCAATCACAATCACAAATATAAATTAGAAAAGACAAATCAATTTCTTAAAGAAATGGTGTGTTTGACATGGTCTTGTTTTGTTTTTCCAAAGATTTTCTTAATTGCTGTTACCGGTACTTTATAGAGTGACAATGTCAGATAAAATAAGTCCTGACATAGAACAATATACATGTTCCAATAATTAAACTCAACAATATTTGAACGTTCCCTGTCTTGTTCAAAACTAGGGGCCTGCTTAACTTCTACTCTATATCCTACCTCTACTTCGGTGCAATGGCGACAAGTTCAGTCGTGCTCGTTGGGCTAATGGTGAGCTATGCAACAGGTGAGATGCTAAAGATGCTGACACACGGTGAAACCATTATTCAGAACTGTTGTTTGATTTCAGGCCAAGAAACTACACTGAGACTGACCTACACCCAAAGCTTGTAATGTTTTCATGATTCTATGTTGCCCATTTTATTCTCTTGTCATATGTGGTAATTAAATGTGTTACATCACACAGGAAAACGAACAAATTATATTGTTTGTGTCACACACAGGACCAACAAAAAGGAATCAAATTAAAGAGGGATTGATATGGTGGGATCTGAAAAAAAAGGAAGTAGATGACCAATCAGAGCGCAGAGTAAGTATGATATGACAAGCTTGTGACTTGGTGCCCTTGTTTTACTATACCAAACAGAATGCAGAAATGTAAGGAAGTAGGAACACTGGATAAAGCCAACTAAGATTCTAACCGCTTTAATATTAGTAATAGATCATTTTGGGAGCCATATGACACTGTATGCATTAATGTGAATGTTGTTGGCTGGCTGTTTGTTTTTAAGAGTGGATCAATATCCAGGATGTTTCCCTGCCTTCAGCACAATGCATGCTGGGATATGGTGCAGTCGCCTGCGAGTCTCAATAGCAATAACCTGGTAAATAAATCTGTGAATATATCATTATCTTTGATTATTACTTAAGAAAATAACTTAAATGTCTATTTTACAACACTTGGAACTTTATATGAGGGATTGTCATTCAGCTGGAAGAAAACTTATGTTAAGAATGTAATGTAGTGCAAGGTGTTTACTACACAATTACTACAGTCTGAGCGCTGGACTAACTGAAACCTGCGAAATCTAAACATGTTCACAACGTGTGTCCCCTTGGCATCCATCAGTTTTTGGTTCTTATTGTTTTAAAAAGCAGAATCTCTGTGTGTTTTGCAGGGAGACACTGCAAGATATGGACCACAGCTTGTGCCTTTGAGGGAGGTGCATAAAGAAGAAGCAAATGAAAAGGAAGAGGAACCAACAGATCTGGGGAATATAAAATCCCCACTAAGAGTAAAGGTGTAGGACAACTATGTTTTATAGTGGCATTTCCCCTAGCAGAAAGCATTTTTTTTTAAGTTCTGACCCCCTCAATTCAACAATTATTCCCAACGTTTTTGCATCATAGTCTAAGTCGGCTGGTGTTCCAAGGAATGTGTAGACTTTTTTTCTTTTAGCTTGAATCAACCATCTGGTGATATTAGAATTCTTTTAAATGTGAAAAGGAAATTAATTCTGGTATGTCCCTTATCTGTATCAATGCACTTTCAGATAAATTTAGGTAAACTGAGTGTGGGCTGTGTGTGTTTGTGTGTGTGTGTGTGTGTGAGAGAGAGAGAGAGAGAGAGAGAGAGAGAGAGAGAGAGAGAGAGAGAGAATTCAGTTATTCATGTACTCACACGTCATGTTAAATTCCTCTCAAATGGTCAGTAAAAGGATTTTATTTTTAGTTTGTATAAAGTGGTGTGATTTTGGGATTAATATTTGGCAATATGACTCAAAAATAAATTGGAGATCTCTTCACATGCATGAATGAACTGCAGAAACAATCGTAAAGTGATCAGAAAAATTTGAAGCCACAATAGGTCATTGACAAAAAGCCAGCATCAGCAGGGACCTGTCAAATTTGTTTACATTGGGGGAGGATCCAATTTTATGAAATTGTCTCCTGCATCACAATACCTTTCTTGTCTCAGGAGAAAGATTAAGCTATAGCAACTTTAAAAGTCACAGTTTAATTTAATATTAAAAAAAAATGTTATAGGTTATTAATTCAATAGTTTAAGTATAAATGCCACATTGCCTAGTTTATATAAAAAGGGGAATGTTGTTATGGGAATTCTGTCTGAACCTGAACCCTAAATTTATATTTGACAGTTCCTTGTGTGTACTTTTTTTCATTTGTAAATGTGGTTCCTTCCAGATTTTCAAACACGAAAGTTGCAAACATTAGAGTTCATGAGGCTTCTATAAAAGCTGCATGAATGCCAGTGATGCATTTTCAACGTATTTCCGCTCAAGCAGGGGGCGGCAGTTGAGTAGGAGGTCCCTAATGTAGACAGTCACATTGCTGTTTCCACTACTATTTGAATGTGGAGCGACGTAAACCACCTCCAAATCTGGTTGTGATCCGATCTCAATGCATCTTCAGAGTGTTTCCACCTGTAGTTAGAGCAGTATTCATGTGATCAGATCACAACGATCAGATGTTAAAGACAAGTGGAAATGGGTTCTTAAGAGTTTTTTTCAGTTAATATCCCCTACGTGGCTTTTCCACATGCATTCTGTGAATTCGGGTAATGTGGGACAATTTTCGCAATTTTGAATTCAGCGACCTATTGCGATATCTATCTAACACATAATCTCAACATATTATACATTTCTAAAATCTGTAAAATGTTTTCTACAACACCAGAAGAAAACAAATGTAGATATGATACCAATAAGAGATATACCACAACTATTAGAGTTCTTTGAGACAAATTAAATATTCTGCCTAAATTTGATAATCTGGGACAGTTGTATTAGCCTTAAAAAAAAGCCTAAATCACATTATTTTCTGCAGTTTAGCCTCAATCTCAACAAGTCATATACAAGCATCGTGGAAAAATGACACAAAGAAAGCTGAATAAGTCAAATACATTGTACACTTGATGAACTGATCTACCATTTGCAATCATTCAAAACATTGTCTTTCAGTCGTGGTCTCTTTTCCTGACATTGTGGGGCCATTCTAGTCTGTAGGCCTAATGCATTGAATTTTGTACATTATAGGTCATATATTTTTATATATTTTATGAGATATGCTATTGTATTGTACTTAGCATTAGTAGTTAAGCACTGTAAATGCACATTTTTCCAATTTGGATCATTTAAATGACTGTCCCAGATTACCCAAACCATGCTGTCCCAGATTATCAATCATATTTGATAATCTGGGACAGCAACAAAATGGTTGAAAAGTAAAAATCTAAAACAAATATTCAACATATTATTGCATATTTTGTTTCTTTAACAGATCACAAACATAATTGACTAAAAAAACAAGAACATGCATTATCTTTGAAAGATGTATATCCTTAACATTAAATTGATCAGAATCCTATGTCTCTGACCAATTCTCGAAATTCTCAGGGGAGCTTGTTTAATAAGTGCTCTTCCGCTTCCTGTGACATCCCCCCCATGAAGTCATATCATTTCAGTTGTGTGACATTCATGCTAATCCTGTAGTGAATTTTTTTTTGAAAACACTTTGTTAGAAAAGGAAATAAACATATTTGAGTTTAGGTGTCCCAGATTACCCAATGTCCCAGATTACACGAATTCACCCTACTTGTAATTTAAAAGATCGAACATCACTCAGCCTACTAAGAACTTTTTAATATTAAGACTGATGTGAATATTAATTTTTCAAAATAGGCGTAGATTGAAAACTTTAATCTTGGTGGGCCTATAGGACTACTTTTTCAACTTGTGATAGGCTGTTAGAAAAAATAACTCAACTTTAGTAGGACTGTCTTTAAATAAATACACTGTCAAAACGAGATTTGGGAATATTATGCAGCATTATTTCTTGGTGAATACTGACACCTGCTGATGATTGACTGTGACTTCAAAATTCAGATGTGGCCTACACACACGGCTGCCACACATCCATCGCTGCCAGATACACGAAACCAAGTACAAAGGCTTTTCATCTCACATGATGGTAATTTATTGCATTTTCATAATATTTCACCCATTCTCAATATACAAAAGTAAGCATAACATTTCAAGACACTCCCATCCTCCAGAATCAATTTGCGGGCATATCTACAGCTCTGTCTCTCATGTTGAGGGATTGTGCTTCCGTGCACATTGGTCCTGAATCCCCTTAACCACCACCACCATGTTGCTGCCTCCGCCGCTGCCTTGCTTCTTTAGCCCGGCGCCTCACCACTCCTCTGCGGCCCTGTTCGAGTCCTCGTCCGCTACTGCGCAGTCCAAGCGCTGAACACCGGGAAGCGCCAGGTCCCTTTCGTTGAGCTTCTCCAGAAACGAGGAGAGCAGCCGTTTGTTTAAATGGTCCGTTAGGGTCCGTTCCTCCTCGACTCGCTCCTTGGCGACATTTTCAGTCGTCTCCACTTCTTCCGCCTCGGTGTCCGCGCTGAGCTGCGGAGGGGCCGGTCGGTGGTTCAAGGACAAGCCGTTCGACTGCTCGTCTTCCCCGGACTGCTGCTCCGAGCAGCTCCCGGCGTCCGCGGCAGATTCTGTCTCCATACGCGATATTAAAGTGTTCTGCAAGGCGGCATTCTCCAGCTCTTTCAATCGCTTGCTGTGGAGGCCGCAGGCAGGAGGGTTATTTCCAGTCGTGCTGCTGTTGTTGTGAGGTGGCTCACCAGTTTGCTCCATCATGCTCTGCGTCAGGAGTGCAGCCCATAGAGCTGTTAAGCGGAAGTTCCTTACTTCCGGGATATGGGACCTCTCGGCTCGAAAAATTACAACGGTAGTCAATGGAAAGAAATGTATTATTTTCTGGTCCCAGTCATGAAATGCCTTCGATTACACATATGTTTTGTATGGATTTAGATGGTATTTTTTCGTGCAAAGAATGGAACAATTTAGCGAGTAGAAGCTGGATACGGTCAGGTTTTGTGCAGAGCGCTTTTGTGGACTACAGCTCTTCGCTGCTCTTGACACTTATGATATACGTCACCACCACTCGCACCGCTTAGCTCAGAAACATGGCTGTGTATTTAATGCACTTTACCGCCTTCTTTCAATGACAAGACAAAAGTCTTCAGCGTGGCGAAAACCACAACACAAGTGGACATGTGGAGAGTTTCAATTTCTCGAGTGGGGAGATTGTTGGCGTTGTCCACGCCAGCCATTAGCATTAGCACTGTCCGTCGAGAAGTGGAGGGAATGTGTTGAGGTGACGTCGCAGAGGCGACAAAACTTGTAGTTGTTCTCGTAACATTTTTTCAAAAGCCGTTAGACGAATAATCATACAACATACCGTCAAACTCTTCACATTAAAAATTATCATTTAGACCCATACAAAACATATATGTAATCCAAGGCATTTAATGACTGGGACCAGAAAATAGTAGATTACTTTCCATAGACTCCCATTCATTTTTTTGCAGCCGAGAGGTCCCATGCCCCGTAATTCCGCCACTTCCGCTTAACAGCTCTATAGAAATGAAAGGCTTCTGTGGTGCACGGGGTGAGGTGTCGCCCCCCTGTGGCCACAGATACCACTGCACCATTAACAAACTGTAGCAGCCCCTTTCCATTGGAAGGAAGTGGTAGAAAAGTATCAATTTATGACAGGCCTACATTATTATAGGCCTAGGCTATATGACGTATGATAGACCTAGGCCTACTTGAGTATCAAAATCACTCATTATGGAGCAGGCTATATGTTGTCAGGTGGAGTTAGGTGTAATTGTTTTGATTAACATTGTGTTGGCCTACCTATTTTTGAAGAAGCTTTTTACTTATTAAATGTAATCAAAACCATTCAATCCAGTCAAGATTATAGGCCTAGGCAGTCATGGGACATAGGATACAAATCGTTCAAGCTAAGCCCGTACCAGTTAAATTAATCGATCCAAAATAATATGTAGCCTAACTAATCTTCAGGAACAGGATGCGAATGGTCTTGGTGCCTCTTTCATCAACGCTACTCTTTTTGATCATGTTAGGCATCCGTAGAAAACGAATTCGTTTCCATAGAGACCATCTATGGTAAAGGCGGACGAACACCTCCTGATCTCAGACATAACAACAACAGGTAACACAAATATTATCAGCCTTTTAAAACGAGGTGCTGCGTTTGATACCCGCTAGTAAGGTTGTTGTGAAATAAAGAGAATATCTGGTAATACGCCATCAGCTATTGGCGACAACAAGTGTTAGCATTTTGCTAAGATAGCTTGCATGTTACGAGACAACCACAGTTGCTAGTCGAACTGAGGTTGCCTTCACTATCTAACATGTGATCACAAGTAGCGTAATATGTTTATGTTATATCATCATATTCTGACTTTCATTTACATGGTAAATGAAAGTCAGAATTGATCGTCCAGTGAAGGTATATAGCGAGCTCAAACATCACTATGTGGTGAACATAATTGTACGACC
Organism: Hyperoplus immaculatus; assembly: GCA_949357725.1. NCBI lineage: Eukaryota > Metazoa > Chordata > Actinopteri > Uranoscopiformes > Ammodytidae > Hyperoplus > Hyperoplus immaculatus. The sequence continues at coordinate 9,903,210 of OX442357.1, forward strand.
ATAGATCATCATCGATAAATTAATCTCAAACAAATGACTTCATTGGTATTATTAAACTGTCTTAAATCAGTCTTTGAAAAGTGTATCCAATATGGTCATGTTGAGACATTTACTGACACATTATATTTGGCTTTTGAGTTGTGTTTTTTTGAACGATCTGTGATACAACGATTAGATACCAAAAAACTGTTTTCCCACATTTGTTGCAGGTTACATCTTAGTATTTTACTTGATCAAATAATTCTTGTTTTATGCAAACATTTCCCCAACCCAAAGTAATATAGGATATGTTCATGACGGCTTGCTTATTGTACCATTAGTCATTAATTACATTCAGAGTGACACAAGTGACAGAGTGCAAAAGTCTTAAAGTTAATGTGCCTTATGCTGTAGGATTCCTTTAAACACAACTTTTTTTTGCGAGTATAAACGTGAGATAATTCTTAAATCACATTGGTAATAGTCTTAAAAAGGTATTACAATTCTTTGATTTAACTTGTTGAAACCTTCAGAAACCCTGTGTACCTTCAGTTGCTTGGTTGTCGGTAAATACATCTTCTGTGTTTGTTTTGCTGTACAGTGCTCGCAGGTCAAAATGTCCTTCAGAGATTTAAGAAGTAAGTGATGTTCACCATCTGCTTCCTCCAATGACACATGATAAACATGACAGCACTGAACAGCACATCAGTGTTCTGTGTCTTTGTTTTCCTTACATGTTTGTAATTGAAGCTGCATTTCATTTTGACAGATTTTACAGAAATGATGAGGGCCTTGGGATATCCTCGCTTGATCTCCATGGAGAACTTCAGAACACCAAACTTCACTTTGGTGGGAGAAATCCTAATATGGCTTGTAAAGAGGTACGCTTGACCTTCACAAATTCCACAGTCATCACCAAAGATACTATGACGATACGATGATATTGCTCTTTGTCTTTCACCACCTATCCCTCTTTTTCTCTATCACACGTAGATATGAGCCTCAGATGGATATCCCCACAGACGTTGACACAGAGTCTGACAGAATATTTTTCATCAAGGCCGTGGCCCAGTTTATGGTGATGTCTTTTCTCATGTTCATACAGAATGTGTGTAGATCTTAGCCGGTCGTTGTCCTAACCAGTGTCACACGTGGTTGTAGGCAACTAAGGCTCACATCAAGTTGAACACCAAACGGCTCTACCAGGCCGATGGCTACGCAGTAAAAGAGATGCTGAAGATCACCTCGGTGCTTTACAGCGCCATGAAGACCAAGCAGATGGCCATGGGAGATCGAATAGAGGAGGACAACAACAAGTTCAAGTTTGACCTCGGATCACGGGTAAGATGCAGCTATTACGCTGTGTGATTTAATGTATATGTTACTTTATCCTCGGTTGTTTCTAGAGATAATAACTAAGCTATCAGCTCTAAAGAGTTTTGAGGGAGGTACATTACACTAAGTGACATTTAAGTTGAGTCACCATTGGAAACTATGAAGCAATTACCATATGTTGTGCTCCACATTCAGGTAGGTTTTTATCAAGAAATTAAAACAGTGTTGTCAATACATTATGTTTGACCTAACATCCCATAGTATTTAATATCTAAGTGTTTTTACCTTTGACCAAAACAAATATTTTCCTAGTTGCTATTTCCCCCTTTTTTAAATCTAGATTTGAACAAATCCTTGGTAGAAGATCAAGCTGTGTGTTCTTCTTCTCACTCTGTCTTTGCTTTAGATTTCAGACCTGAAAGCAGCACGGCAGCTGGCGTCCGACGTCACATCCAAAGGAGCATCTCTGTACGATTTACTGGGGAAAGAGGTGGACCTAAGGGTAAGGACAAACACAAATAATAATAGACACACATGCTCGCATTGATCATAACTCCCTAACATTCTTGAAAGTACAATAAAATACTTGGGTTGGGACAAAATTCAATAGCTCTCACGCTGGGGGACATTTTTCACAGGTTTATTTTCATACACATCAGAGCTGCTGCTCTTAGATGATAACAACGGTCCATTTGAGAAGACGTCATTGATAGTAATGCAGTAAATCAATCTGCTGCCTTTGTTTTCAGGAAAGGAGAACAGCAGCCATCGCCAGACCTCTGGAGATCAATGAGACGGAAAAGGCCTTGAGAGCCGCCATTAAAGAGGTGTTGGTACGTATTTAAACTGACAACCCTTGGTTCAAAAAAAATCTTAACATGACCTTTTTTTTTTATCCATGAAATGGCACTAAATCCTTTGTGTTCTTTCAGATATGCGAAAAAGAAAATATTCAATGTAGCGTTGTGTTAATTGACTAATAAAGCAACTTAACTTTACTTTGTTAACAAGGAAAGTGTGGAGAAGACCAAAGAAATGCTGAGTAACGTTGTTTCTGATGAAACCAGCCTTGACGCTAAGATAGAAAAGAAGAAGCAGGAGTTGGACAGAAATCGGAAAAGGCTTCAGACGCTGCAGAGTGTCAGGTCAGTCAGAGAAAAAAATTAAACCAAAAAATTTGACTGACTGGTAAGAGTGTCTGTGCTCAGCCGCTTGCATGTGCTAATTTTTTTTTCTTTTCTTTCTAGGCCAGCTTTCATGGATGAATATGAGAAGATAGAGGAAGATCTGCAGAAGCAATACGAGACATATGTGGAGAAGTTCAGGAACCTATGCTTCCTTGAGTCTCAGCTAGATGAGTACCATAGACTGGAGCAGGAGAGGTTTGAGGTGTGTGTGTGTGTGTGTGTGTGTGTGTGTGTGTGTGTGTGTGTGTGTGATAGTGATTTTCAAAGGTTGTATAAAAGGACTTGGAACACTTTTGCATACTTTAATTTCTTACAACATATTACCACTTTGTATCAATAATGCTCAGCATTACCTAGATACATGTATTAGTCAAATATGAGAATGAGAAGATATGAAAACACACACAAAAAAAGCTGATTGTGACCACTTGTAAGAAATTAGAAATTACATACATGTAAAAAATTAGCATCCCTCTTCTTCAAAATGTAAAAATCTAATTTGCTGACTGTGATGATGAGAGCTAAGACAAAGCTGTTTACAAAGACTGGCTTGCCAAAGAAAATATTTCATGATGGCTATATGTGTTTGTCCTTTTTTTTATCACTGCAGGAGGCCGAAAACACACTTAGGATGATGCAGAACAAACTGAGGGAAGAGGACAGGGATCTGATGAGGAGTTCCTGTAAGGCAACCCAATCACACACTGCCACAAACCAAATAATTAAGTCACATAATCTCCAACCCTTTTTTATGATTTTACAAACTTGCTTCATAAGCTATGTTTTGTCTACAGTGAAAGATGAAGATTCTGACTCAGACGTTCCAGAGGACGAAGGTTCAGACAGCGACATGGAAGATAGTCGACCCTCTAAACCACAGCCCGCACGGAACGGCATCGCGACAGGTACACAGACCAGGGACAGCCGCACGCCATTGTTCTGATCAACTACCAGTCGAAAAGATTCCGATTAGTTTTATATCAGTTTGAAAAAAAAAATCTTTACCTGCCTTCATGTAATTTAAGCGTTGCCTCTGTTGCTCCATAGGAAGAGGAGCTCGATTCATCGGGAACATGCAGGGGGGAGACAGTGATGAGGTCAGTACTTTCATAGCCACACCAATACAAGATTTACTTCTATTTTCCCCAAGTTAATGCAATATGCACCCCTTCATTTCTTGAGCCACAATTTGGAAAAATTAAAAAGTGGTCCTAGACAGCGCTCCCTGTGCTGCATCTCCCAACACAGAATAGCTTGCAGTTTACTATTCTGTGTCCAGCTCTTATCAGTTTCTGAATAATTTTTTTCACCGTATCTTACTCTTCTCTATGATTCACTTGTATTATAAAAGCCATCTTTAGCTGTTTCCAGAAGGCCAATCCCCCAGGCCAAAAAACAACGGAGAGGAAAGGTTTGTGCAGGTCCAAAGTCTAGTTTGCTCGTTGTTCCTCCTTCCTGTGTATTTTAAGGAAAAATCCATTTCCGATTCACTTGACACACAGACAGTAGTGGGTGGTTCACCATTAGTTACACAAAATATTTGTCAGGAGTGCTCATATATAAAAAAAAAAATACACAGAACATATGATTATTTAACATTGTTGAAGTGTTTAAAGTGGATTTTTCCTTAAATTAGAAACTGATCCCTGTAGATATCTGACTCTGTTTTTCATTACAGCCGAAGACACGATTCAGTGATTTAGATCCTTTTTAGTTTCTGCCAGAAATGAGCCCATTCAGTGTTTAGTTAGAATGAATACGCGTCCTTCCCTGTTGTAGTTGTACCTTGTGTCGGAAAAAAATTGCCCCGAAGAGCGAGGCTGACATATTGATGAATGATTAGACTGTACGCAATTTGTTGTCACAATTATGTGTCCCTTAAGGCGGCTGTGGCAAAGTGGGTAGGGTGGTCGTCCACTGTGTTGCTTCGGTGTATGAATGTGTGTGTGTGATTGGGTGAATGTGTACAAAACAATGTAAAGCACTTTGGGTCTGTGAAAAAACAGGGAAAAGCGCTAATTAAGTGGAGTCCATTTACCAATTGACCCCGCGTTTCAGTCCGAAGACAGCGAGATCGATGTGGACGAGGACGATGAGGAAGATGAGGAGGGCGAGGAAGAGGAGGAGAGCAAGGATCTGGAGGATGACAGTCTGGAAGGCCCAGTGTCCCGCGCTGCTCGACAGTCTAGAGCCGGGCCCAGACCGCCACTGCTGGAAGAGAGCGACAACGACTTCTGAATGAAGAACGTCACACACAACATATCTCAGCTTACATTAGAACAGCTCATTACTTTTACTCAGAAATATGCATTCATTCTTACGTTCCATCATGTTGTTATTGCAACATAAAGCATTGATATTATAGTTCCTATTTTGGAATATTTGTGTGTAAACTGTTAAGCTTAATAAAATATTTAAACTTGCATATTTCTATTGTGTTATTTGAATGAAATATGACAACAGCATAACATTTTATTGTCCATTGTTCATTTTGGCACAGTTGTATCCTTTATTCTATACCCAATTTAACTTGGTTAAATGTGTGGCCTTTTTTAAACGAGATATACATTTTATCTGACACAAAGTAACCTGGTAGTAAGTCTGATGTTGTTCACATGCTGAATATGTCCGAAAATAAGTGTTAGATACTTTAAGGTTTCTATATGCGATTTATTCATTTGATACATTTAATTTAATTAGTTAAAATTAGGTTACAATCAGGGAAATGTTTGCAAATAGGGATATGATCTTTGACAGTGTAAATAAAAACGTCTCGTTATATTTCCCTTCGAAATAAGCCTACATGCTTTCTTTATATGTTCATGACTACATGATGTCATATATTTATACCCTATATATAGGAAGAAATTAAGTATTTTTGACATTTAGATACTAGTGTATTTATTTCAAATCAACAGTTTAGAGCTTTCCATTAAAACGTAGTGGAGGATAATAAAGCTCTAAAATTGAAAGGAAAATAACCTGTATCGGCGACGTCATCAGAGCGCGCGCTGGTCTCAAAGGGGGTGGCAGCAGATGCCTCTTGGAAACAACAGTTTACTGTCTACTCAACCTGTATTTCCTCTCACACTGGTATGAAACTATACTTATACTTGAACATGTTGTGTGTTGCGGTCATAAACATTTTAGCTAAATTTTCCTCAAAATTAAATCGAGAATTTTAGGTCTTGTTGACAAGAAAACAAGTCTTGTTTATCAGGCTAACATCAGCTAGCTTCACAGCTAACGAGCTACTCTGACAGGGAAAGTGCAGCCGTTTGTATAATTTCAGACAGACCGCTTTCTTTAATAACCTGCGTGATTGCTAACCCAGATTTTTTAAATCGATTAATAGGTATTGTATCCATTTAAGGAAGAATGAATGGCTTCTGTTATTTACTAAACAATTGCACGTCATGTGAAGTGAACTATATAATATAATATATATTCTCAATATAAAGGTGATGAACACTAACATATGAATAATTCTACTACTCTCATAAAAACAAAATTTTAGGTACCGTTTTGAATCATTGTTGTTAGGTTGATTTGGATTATATTCCAAACTAATGATCAGCAATTACAAACACACAAAATATGTTGTAGGTCAAACTGCTCTGATTGGTCCATTGTCTCTCAGCTGAAGAGCAGCTGTTGGGATGCCAAAGAAGTTCCAGGGCGAGAACTCCAAGGCTGTCACAGCCCGAGCCCGTAAAGCCGAGGCCAAGGCAGAGGCGGACTCCCGCAAGAAGCAGCAGGAGGAAGATGCTCTGTGGCAGGAAACAGACAAACATGTGCTCAAGAAAGGGCAGAGAAAGGTGTTGTTTAGACACACACACACACATATATATATATACAATTATTTTTTTTCAGGTCCAAAGTCTTAATAGGAAATTATCCTTGTTCATCCATTTATCATTGTTGTATCATGCATTTACATGACAAAATCAATGGGAATTGAGAAAATTCAGCATAATTCAATGTAAGCATATTTAGGTTTACTTCAGAGAGAGGAGAAAATGACTTGCTGTATTTACTTTATGGGACTGTAGCTATACATGGCTTCGACAGTCCTCCTCCTACTACAAGCTTGACCTCACTCCACATATAATCAATTACACAAAGTAGTAAAATGACTACAGTGGACAGTCTTATGGGGATAAGAGAGATATTTCCTTTTTAACCGTATAGTGTTCCACAGAGAATGCTGTAATTGTTTTGTTGCTAGATTCTATATAGGGATGTTTACACAGCCTTCTGTGCCGTTGCAGGATGACAAGGAGAAGAGAAGGCTCGATCTCCTTGAGAGGAAAAAGGAAAACCAACGACTTCTGGACGAGGAGACCGCTACACTGAGAGGAAAAGCTCAGAAGGAGGCTGAAGCTGCAGCTGCAGGCAAAGTGACACGGGCCCAGATTGAGGAGTTGCTTCTAAACGAGCAGAAAGACGGCCAGCCGCTGGAACCGAAAGGTAATGTTCAAGCCACAGACACCGACAAAGTGCGCTGCTTTTGGGAGCAGGTGGGCACGTTTTCTTCACCGTCTCGTTCGTCTTTCAAAATAAACAATCTCCTTCCACAGAAAAGAGCCACCTGGAGATTCCACTGGAGGAGAACGTCAACAGAATTATCCCTGAAGAAGGATCCGTGGAAGCCAGAACAATAGAAGACGCCATTTCTGTGCTCAGGTACAGATGATCGTTCACCATTTGTACCAGTTGCGACGTCCTTTTGTCCTTGTGATTCCTTTTGATGTAGAGTTAAGTCAACTAATTTACGCCTGTAAGACAGCAACAATGACATGACAGTCTTATCATGAGATCCTCTCTCCCTGTCTCCAGCACTGGGCCTGAGGACTTGGACCACCACCCGGAGCGAAGGATGAAAGCGGCATATGCTGCCTACGAGGATGCCAACATGGCTCGCCTTAAGCAGGAGAACCCGAACATGAGGCTGTCACAGCTGAAGCAACAGTTGAAGAAGGAATGGATGAAGTCGCCAGAGAACCCCTTGAACCAACGCTTTTCCAACTACAACTCAAAGTGAATGCACTTCCCCCCCGCCCCCCCATCACTCCAACATTTGAGACTTCCATTTAAAAGTTTAATAATTTGATCTTAAAATGAGTTTCGCTGACAAGAGCGCCACCACCACCCACCCAGAAACAATCTCTCCAATGCCGGAGGACTCTGCTTTGTTGTTACATTCATTTTCAGGGAGAAGCTCATTTCCCCCTACCCAGGCCACAACTGATCAAAATGCCTTTGCATGTGGCCTCTAATGAGGCACTTAATTATCTCATTCATTTAATTACATAATTTCTCTTTTTTCGTAGCACTTCTGGTGAGGTGGGAAGCCAGGTGTTTTGAGAGCAAATAATTAAAGTTCACCACTCGATCATCAACATCTCTCGTTCCTTCTCCCTTGTTGTTAGGAGGCACGTACATCAAGTCATACACTGAAGTAAAAAATGATTGCAAACTGCTGTTGTTGTGCAATGCATGTCCTGATGAAGATGGAGTAACACTCTTCGAACTTTCCCTTTCATTCAACACTCAACAGCCACCAGCCAAAAATATTAAAAAAATGTAAAACAGCTTTGACAGAACATGCCATTTTAAAGGGAAAGTTTGTTTGCTTTGCTCGATGGTTTTTCGTCCCCCAAACGAAGCCTTCAAGGCAGCGCTGCCTGGAAGGCCCTATTCCTTACCATTACACTAACCCTAACCGCAGGCTGCCTTGAAGGCTCTGTTGGGGGGACCAAGTGTTGCTATGAAAATACTCAATTTTAAGGTGTGTTTCTACCAAGGTATCTGTGTTTTTAGGCATACAACGCCTAACTTTATTAAAGAACGGCATCACATTTAATCTAAACGGTGGCTGGATGGCCAAGTGGTTAAAGAGATTAACCTTTTTTTTTCCCTCGTTGTCATGTCTGTCAGAGATGACAAAGTACCACAGGCCTAGGGTTTAGTAGCTCCGCCCGTCTACCTACTTCCAGCCAAATTTAATTTTCCCTTCATTAGTCAGTCTGGGTGTGCAGTGCATTTCTCAGTTTTCTCCGGCTAATCTACAGCCGTCCAATCAGCGAACAGAGTGAGTGGCTGAGAACGATGACGTCAAAGTCGAGCTCCAGTTGCAATTGAATGCTGCGTTCCTTTATACTCGGAAGAAGGAGATTTCCGACTTGGTAGTTCCGAGTTCCGACCTGTCTGTGTTCCAGTGCATCTGCTCACGAAAGTATGGACGCCGACAACCTTTCTTGTCCAAATAACTAAATGTTAGGCTCTAACAAGTTACCGTTGCCAGGTACCGGTAGATCCATAGACTACAATATAGTGAAGTCGGAAATTTCCGAGTTCCCTATCCAACTGGAACGCACCGTCAGAAGCCAGCTCATGACACACGTGACGACCAAACGTTATGCGATTGGTTGGCTAATCCAGAGTGGCACTTGGCAGATCCAAAAGTTTTAAACTTCAACAGACACCCGACTCCAAATGAGTGAACGTTTGCCAATTACAGCAGTTCCAGACCTTCTGTACAAATTAAATGAAGTACGATGGTCTGGTTGGACCAGGCTAGGGCTTTAGAAGACAGTCCTGGTAAAGGCAGCAAATGTAAAATGTGGCTGGGTTGCATCGTTTCGCCTGACTGTGGAGTCAGGGCTGTTGTCTCTTTGCCCGCAGTGCAAATGGCAAATGCTGAAGCTCAAGTATTCATGCAAGTAGTTGTTTACTGGCTATTCAGCCTTGGTGAACGCCTGATCATAGAAATGTAAGCTGATGCCTCCCCTCTAGTAGTTTAAGGTCTTGTCCTCAACCTGGTAAGAACAAGATGGGTCATGTAAATGTGACACTTTATTCAACGCCAGGGTGAGAAATTAATATGAAATGTCATTGGACGCCTGGTATATCTACTTTTACCAATACAAGACACACTTCATTGCCTTATAACCCAACTGCAGAAATAGAGGAATAATTTTGCTAAGCTTTAAAAGGGGATAGACGCTCATTAATATTTTTTACTAAAGAAAAACATAACCCTAATCAGGTTTACACAACCAATATTTCTCTGTATAGTCAACAAGGTGTCGTGTTTTCCTTTTTATTTACCATCTACAGGCCTCAAAATGGCTAATTGTGTCCCCTTATCTTCCCCAGCAGACCCTTTAGCCTTTAGCCAGCTGTGACGTCAGGGTCCTTTTATCTTTACACGTCTAATATGGCTGGTGAAATGAAAGTTAATGGTGATTTTTAAAAACAGAGGACTCAGGTTATGCTCCAAACACTCAGAGCTGTGTTTGGTGCTGTGTTTAAACAATGGTGCTATTGTGCCGAATGAAAATGAGCTTTTAATCAAATAATTGTTTAAAATACGTCCAATAAACAGCAGAAATGGGTCACACACTGGTACGTTTAGTTTTAACTAGAAATACACAGTTAAATCCTGTTTTTTTAAAGAACAAAATCCAGTTTTTTTATTGAAATACTTGCTGTTTTGTTTTTTACTAATATTTCTAAAAATATTTATGTAGAATTTAGATTTAACAGCAGTTGTTGAATAAGTTTGCATTCATTTATATGGCCAGCAATGATGCCCAGGGCTGCTGATGGTCACAAAGGTTTTCTCCAGCGCAGCAACATTTATATACTGAGCTGCTGAGGCAGCAAGCTGTAGGCCTTTTGTCTGATGTTGGCTGGAGAAACAGAAAGAAGGGATACAAACTGAGCTTTAGCATCCTAATTGTAAGTTAACATATGGGTAAAACCAGATAACAACAAAAATAACTGCGATGTTATCTGGGAAACTGGGTTTAACCACACACCAAGGCACCTCCACGTGCCTGGAAAATTAAAGGGAAATACAGTATGCAGAGCAAGTGAAGCCGTTTACATGTTACATTTAACTTGTATTTTATTTATTTTTATAAAAGAAAACAATATCTTCTAAACGTTTTAGAGTTTCATATATAATGCTTTTTTTCTTTCTACCTGTTGTAAAAAGGCAACCACTCCTGTAGACTGAATCTAGATTTTTACCAAATGAGGAGATATTTATGTCTGTTAGTTTTTTTGTTTTGTTTGTTTCCATAGAATTTTCATAAAATTGGCCACATAGTAACATATGTGAAGTCATCTATTCTAGGATCTGAGGAGGCTTAACACTCACCAGCTTGATTCATTCATAAGCACATTTAAAAATGGCCACCTTTGTCCAGCCGGGCTCTTGAAGCGGAGGAGATAAGAGACAGTTAGAAGGCCTTTGAACCTAAGAGCTTCAATGGCAAGTTCAACTGTCCTTTTATTTGATCTTTTTGCATTTATAGCGACCAGTTTCTTTTCTTTCCCCTCAGCAACCATTCAGTCCACTCCCAATTCAGAGGGATTTCTTTGAGCTTGTGTGTGATGTTCTATCTCAACACTCTGGTCTGATGTTACAGGTTTTTGTTTTTCTGCATCCTAACCTGTTGCTGTCCCTCCCACTCCCTGTCTATTTACATGGCAACCCTTTACCAGGCCAGCTGCTGCTGCCCTTTTCTTTCTTTGTGTTGAATTCTAATCATTACTTTCAAAGGAAAGCGTCTCCAAAGCTCCTTTATCAAGTGTTCATACTGGGAGGAGGAAAGCCGCATGTCCAACAACCACTCGGGCTGCTCCTCTTCTTCTTAACACTTTGGTTCTGCAAACTGGGAACATTTCATTTAGGTAGCTATCTTTTTCAAGTTTGGAAACAACTTACACATGGAAGGAAAAGGTAAGGATCCCCAGTAGTTTTGGGGAATTGTTAATCTATTATTTTTTATTTATTGAGAAAATGATCAAATGTTGAATTGCAGTTTGAGGGTTAAAGTCCAGATTAAGACAAACACCATTTTGGCATAATTATGTTCGAGCTCTTATCAAATTTGCATCAATGGAAAATGGAACCTAAGTTTGGAACCTTAAGTTTGTAAAGCACTTTAACATGATTAACTAATCATGTTGTAATGCTGCTATCTTTGAGTATTCATATTTACTCAGCATGTAGACATGTGTAGATGCTCTTAGCCTGCTTTTTTTATTTGTAGAATGACAATTTGCCTTTTTTTCTGGCTGAAGTCCAGGAGTCCAACATGATACATTGTGAAACTGATCGGTAAAATTATCTGAACTGTTAAAATTTCCATTAGCAGTAGACCTAACATCAGAGGGGGGTCACATCTGCTTTTGACAGAATGCGTCACATTCAAAACCAGTTGAACACACAATGTGAGATTAAGCAAACTGTTGCTTTTCTAAATCATGATTATGCCTTTGAATAAATAATCCACATGTTAGCTGTAGGGAGAGTGACTTTTGATCTAACTAGAAACAATTCAGACCAAAAAATGCCAAATAGTAGAATTGTCTATATTTCTAAAGCAAAATAACATGGTATGTATGCCTACTTTCTTACGCTGCCTGTGAAGACCACAAGTTTCAAATTACTTCAGAGTTAAGAAAATCTGTTTGCTCTTTTACATGATTCTTTTCTGCTTGTCATTTCGGGATCCCTGTGCAGCCCAGGCTTTGTTACTAATACTAATTACCTATAATGCAGTAGGCCTATTGATTGGATACTGTGTGTGCACATCTCCAAACTGCGTCATGCTGCACATTTTGTTGCCTGTCCTGCTCTTTCACATTTTTCCCCTTTCTTTCTGGTTACATGTGAAAAATCATTTGTGTGTGTGATCTCAATTCAGCTCTGAAGTGATGCCATGAGGTTGATTCTGGTTAAACCCACCAATGCAACGCGACGCCTTGACTCGACGGGGGAAGTCTTCCGTGACGAGGACCACCAGCATTGTACCTCAGGAGGCCCATCACCTGCCACTAAAACTCCAGAGGGACTACGCGATCAATGCTCAGTGGAAGCACCGTCCTCCGCACAGGAGACGGATCAGTGCAGTGTTTCATCTTCACCCCACCAAAGGTCTAATGGAATCAGTCTGCCAAGAGTTTCAGCCCAGTTGTCGCCACTGAAAACCCCAAATCTGACCTTATCGCAACTGACTGATCAGGACTGGCTGCTCTTTTGTGGCCAGGTCAGAGGCGTAGGAGATGACTCATGCCCAGCCGAGAGAGCCGGGACCAGTGTGGGACATCCAAACCACAATGACAGATGTGGTTGTTCCTGTACTGATGCACAACAACAATCGCAGGCTTCTAGTTTTCATCTGCAATCAAAACAAGGCACGGCCCAAGACTGCCTTTCCAGGGTTTCAAACAAGAAAAGCCTTTTATCTTCACCGCACACCCTGCCTTTCTCTCAAAGCCCCCAAGATTCGGCCACTTGCCAGATTTTACCGCAGCAAGTCTTCGGAAGGGATCTTTTGAAACCTGCAACAAACCATCCACTGGATAACTTCATGCTCCAGTGCAGTGACCAAAAGGGTCAAAAGGAGCTATTGCAGCAACAGCTTTGCAATAATTTCAAACTTGAGGAGAGCACCCAAGCAACTTGTCAAAATGTATTCAATATCCCCCTGAACTCCATCGAGCCTGCTGAGACAAGTCAGAAGCTTCTCCAACATCCTCAGCCTGTCGTCACCGCAGACTTCAACTGGAGAGAGCTTTTTGGTAAAGAGCCGCTGTTAGTTCAGCAACGTCAAAAGCAGGACTCCCGATGCTCTACCCCCTCAATCGTCCTCAAGTGCCGTCATCTCCCTTACGACCCTTTAGCCAGCACTCCAAGGCTGAAGAGGTCCTCTACTCCATGCAGTAACAAAAGTGTCCAGTCCTTCTCCACCAGCCAGTACAGTTCTCTTGAAAACCAGGATTTAGTGGAGGAGAGAGCTAGACAGCGACAAGGTCAGGTACGTGCATTTTATTTCAATGCTGCAGCTTCCTGACCTGGTGTCAGGTGCAAACTTAAGTTCCAGCTAGTTCTGATTGTAAAGCTTAAGCGTATTTATTTATGTTTGCTCATCTTCTTTCTCACAGCATACTGTTACTGAATAAGGTCATATGCTAAATGTACCTTTTCATGGTTTTTCAACAATAAATGGGTCCCTGGTCTATAGAGTGTCTGAGCCTTTAGAAGGTGGGGCAGGCTCTAATACGGAGCGTGTCTGACAGAGGTTCAAAAGAGGAGGTTCATCAAAACAGTTTCTAGTAGAAAGCCAAGTTACAACGTTGAAGCTGAAAATGTTTGTGACCTTTGTTTGAATTTGTTATGAATGTTTGTGTTACCCATAGTAAAAATAATATATTTAACGTTTTTTACGTTTATCGTGTAGTTCTGTGTCCAAAATGATCATTTAGTTGGTCAAAAGGAAAAAAAATAACTATCAGGTCATATAGGTGAGGGTGTGCTGAACAAAAGGATAGCAACATTGGTATGATAAACATTTCTTAATGTAGTTTAGTTAGGATGTAAGGCCAAAATAGCCCCGGACCTCAGAGGGTTAAAGGAGAAGTGATATTTTTTTGTTAATATAAGTGTCAAATCTCTCTATATTTATACAGCAATCACTTAAACAGTAGGCACAGTTCATACTACGGGTATCCCAGTCATTTAGCTTTGCAGTTATTGCCAGATAAAATTTTGAGTATATCCCGCTAATTTTTATCCAATCAGGAGACAGAGTGCTATAAAGAGGCTGGTCTCTGTGCCCGTGAATGATGACTCGCTGCTCTCCATCGCGGCACTTTCTGATGAAGACGGTTGTGTGTTAATGTGGTAGTCACGTAGGGACGAGGGAGGAGACTGCTAACTGCAGTCACTGACAGGAAGTTAGCTAAAAGGACCATATCACTTACTTCTCCTTTAAACATGCCCTTTGCTATGGGGCGCTTGTGGTGGGGTGGTTAGTGCCCCTTTCGCAGCAGACCTGGGTTCGAATCCGGCCCGTGCTCGTTTTCTGCATGTCATTCCCCTCTCTGCCCCATTTCATCTCCATCTCTGTCTGCACTATCGATAAAAGCATTGAAAATGCCAAAGTCTAATCTTAAAGAGAAAAAAAACATGCCCTGTGCCTGTATCTCTTTCCTTTGCAGACAAACTCTCAGCACCTCAGTGGATCAAAACTCTCGCTCCCTAAACACACTCCTCCACCTTGTAACACATTGGAAACCAGTGGCATACTCAACGGTGATGCAGTGCACCTGCTGAGCAGCAATGGCACTTTAAGATCTAGCTTTTCAGATCTCCACTCAGGACAGCAGCCTCTTCATCACAGTGCTATCCTGGAGGACGCCTTCTCCAAAGTCATCAGAGAAGACTCCAGCAAGACAAACAGTGAGAACCTGACCAGGGAGGATGGTACTGTACCGCAGAAGAAGACCAAGGACATTAGCTACCGGCTAGGCCAGAGAAAAGCTCTCTATGGAAAGCGCAAACAGTTGAGCGACTACGCGTTGGTCTGTGGGATGTTTGGCATTCTCGTCATGGTGATCGAGACTGAGCTGTCGAGGGGATTTTACAGCAAGGTACTGTGGTCCTCTTTGGACTTACGTTCTTAAATAAGTATAACGGAGCATTTTGATCCGTTGTACATACAATGATCAAAGGTTTTCATCAATGTGACCCAATGGGCCCCCCTTGGCCCCACTTACTCCATTAAAGATGGAGCAAGTGATTCTGGAGAAATCTTCTTTTCATCACTTTCTGTTAAACCCAATTAATATCTCCTCATAAACTGCTACTGTGTGTCGCACTGGAAAATAAATCTGGTGTTAACACACAGCCTACGCTCTGTAAACGTCGATGTTACTAATTACGGTGGGTGCCTATTGTTTACATAGTCTTTGTTTACAAACACGTTTACAGACCCTAGGCTGTGTATTAACACAAGATTTATTTTTCAGCATGCACACATTACAGACGTGTAGTGGATCATGAGGAGATAATGACTGATTTTGACAAAAATAGATTTTGACAAGCACTCTTTAATAAATGACAGCAACTGTGTCACTAGAAACCTTAGCAACTTTTATGGCCCACATCTAAAGAGACTAGCCAACAACTTTCTGCAAACGACTCAGCATATTTTTTCATTGATTTTGATCATTCAGTGTATCTTCAAAATGAGCAGCACTCACCATGTTCATGTTTTTGTCTCCATTATTTATAGGAAGCCATATATTCATATGTGATGAAATCTCTGATCAGCCTCTCAACTGCTATTCTTCTGGGACTCATTGTGATGTACCATGCGAGGGAAATCCAGGTATGTGAATGAATTAAGATAGCTCCATGCATACCTAGGTCCTTGGTTCCCATGGTAAACCGTATTGTCATCCAGGAGACCCTAATGTGAGGGGTATTCCTAATACTGCGACTGGTAAGTCTGGCAGAGTCAATCATGGTATATCCCGGGGCACAAAAGTCACCAGAACACAGTTTTTTACATAATCATGTTTCACAGTCCAGTGGGTTATATTGGCTCTGAAGGAGGAAACACAAACGAGCCAAAAATATTTTTTAAATTAACCAATACATTACAAATTGCAAACAACTCTAAACTAGTCACTTCACGGCTATGTGTAGTTAAAAAAAAGACCATCAATTGCACATTAAACCATTATAATCTAAATCTACAGCCAACTCAAATAAATGTATTGTCAATATTTCTCCTTCGTTCTTTTGCTCTCCCTGACATGTTCACCTCTCATCTCTCTACAGCTGTTCATGGTGGACAACGGAGTAGACGATTGGAGGATAGCGATGACCTTCGAACGGATACTCTTGGTCACGTTCGAGCTCATTGTCTGCGCCATCCATCCTATCCCGGGCCAGTACTTGTTCACCTGGACTGCCCGACTGGCCTTCAGCTACACACCGTCGGTAGCGGACGCTGACGTTGACATCTTCCTCTCTGTGCCCATGTTCCTGCGCCTCTACCTGATTGGCCGGGTCATGCTGCTCCACAGCAAGCTGTTCACAGACGCTTCCTCCCGCAGCATCGGGGCGCTCAACAAGATCAGCTTTGACACTCGCTTTGTCATGAAGACCCTGATGACCATCTGCCCTGGCACAGTCCTGCTGGTCTTCAGCGTGACATGTTGGATCATCGCTGCGTGGACGGTGCGCGTATGTGAGAGGTAATAGGCCTATCGTCTTAGAACTTCTAACTGTACCTTCAGTAACCAGTGTCATTGCTTCAATGTGATGGCGATGTGCATTTGTCAACTCATTTAAAGGTGGAGACAGCGATTCTGGAGAATGTTTGTTGTTAAAATCCCTTTTTTCTCAAACTCAGGGTATTATCTCCTCACCGATATTCACTGATTTCGACAAAAATAGATTTTTGAAAACAAGCATTCTCCAGATTTGCTGACTACACCTTTAAATGGTGGGAAACATTTTGAGAACCCTAAATCATTAATTTACTGAGAAAAAGACAAAGCGTTTCTCAGCTGTCATATCACCGCAGGTATCACGATGCACAAGAAGTGACCAGTACCTTCCTTGGAGCAATGTGGCTGATCTCCATCACCTTCCTGTCCATCGGCTACGGTGACATGGTCCCTCACACCTACTGTGGGAAGGGGGTTTGCCTGCTGACAGGAATCATGGTGAGATTGGTACAGAATCAGTACATCAGACATGTATTACAGGGCAATCCAAAACTCAGCATACCCCCTTTAATATTTTTTTGCAAAATGTAATACATCTCTATTATACATGATTTTTGTAGTTACAGTTAAGTACAGCACAGTTTCATTTATTTCTGCTGTCTGCTGCTATAAAATTTTACTTTGCTTATAATGGTAAAACCTACTCTAAAATTGGTGGATATATGGACAATATGAATGTTCTTTCAACAGTATGCCATAGTGTCACTTCTCACCACTGCTCTCCTCCTCAGGGAGCGGGCTGCACAGCCTTAGTGGTAGCCGTTGTTGCAAGGAAGTCAGAACTCACCAGAGCGGAGAAACACGTCCATAACTTTATGATGGATACACAGCTCTATAAAAAGGTATTTTTAAAATAGAATTGGCTTTTTTGACCACATTGTGTCAGTTTATGCTCTGCCTGATTTATGCCTCAAGAAGACCCTACAGAGGAATGTAAACAACAGTCAACAAAATGATGCCATGCCATTGGAAACAATTCATTACATTTCTATTCTGCTGTTTCATCGGCATGGTATTATGTCGTCCACAGGTCAAAAACACAGCAGCCAACGTGTTGAGGGAGACGTGGCTCATCTACAAAAACACCAAGCTGGTCAAGAAGGTCGACCATGCCAGAGTACGCCACCATCAGCGTAAATTCCTGGTAGCCATTCATGAGTAGGTACAACTATGCCATGAGCATATGAATGCAGAGTTAACTCAAGCAGAAAAGCCTTTGACAGTTTCCATAACATGTTGATACATTGGTGTATGTAGGTTATGACTTTAACTGTTATCAAGACAAGCTGTACTGTGACTTTTGGTTCTGGTTTTCAAATATAGACTGCGATCAGTCAAAATGGAGCAAAGGAAACTGATGGACCAGGCCAATACACTTGCTGACCTTGCCAAGGTTTGTATAAGCAGTAACTTTTACATGAAATAATAAAAGCTATTAAAGGAAAACTTTCAAATCCCTACTTGAGTCAAAAAATGGTGATCAAAAATACATATTGTAACTTCATTTGGATGGGATCGGATTGGCCCCATCCCTACCTATAATTATTAATCAGTTTATAGAAACATCACCAGCAAACAATCTGTTTTGGAGTTCATATGAAAACACTGTGGTCCTTACACTTCATTTATATGGAATGGACTCACTGAGATTCCACAGCTTTTCTACTGCAAATGCACAATAATATAGACAACGTCCATTGAAATGGGTTTTATGTGTTGCCCTTTTTAAATTTGCTGTTGTTATTCTACTATGTCGGTCATAGTCAGACGTGTGAGCTGTTGCTTTCCAGACTCAGAACATGATGTATGATCTGGTGTCGGAGCTGCAGCACCGAAGCGTGGAGCTGGACAGGAGGATTGTAGCCCTGGAAGAGAAACTGGACTCCATCCTTCTCAGCGTGCAGTCGCTGCCCATTGTGCTTTCTCAAGCAATAACAAAGCTGCAAAAGGATTTCCTGGACGACTTGGCCTGTCGTGTCCACTTCCTGTCATCCTCCCTGAGCTCTGACTGCTGTTCGGTCCCTAGCAGGCAGCACTGTCCAGGGTCCATCACACCAGAGACACCACACTAAGCCTCATTCAATGGCTTTCCTCTAAGTCTGCAACACTTTTTTCCCCTCCTCGCTGGAAAGGATTTTCTCGACATGTACAGCTCTGCTACACATTCATTCAGTTACATACATCCACCGCAGGGAGTTCGAGCTACACTGCCCCATACCGAGCAGCTCCATTGAGACGGGATGTGCCTCAATCAGGGGATTCTAGAGGAAAGGGAGAACATTAGTCCCTCATTTCCTCAACTCAACGTTACATAGTCCAGGGAGATCCATATAATAAGAAGATTTGTAAACTATGGCTTTATGGAGTACTGCAATGTAACTGTCATTGTCAATAAATTATGTGATTAAAACAGTTGATCTTATTCAAAGTAAACATTCCTAAGTTATTGAATAAGTGTGGCAAGAGATGTTTTGCACTTAAATGATGACACTTATGACCATTGGATATTCCTTTCTTATTTTTCTCAACAATGTATTTAATATTGAAAAAGAAAAAAAAATATTTGGCATATATATATCTAATGTGTATGGTTACTTTCAGAAGTGCCAACGGTCCCGCTGGATTTCAGTGCTGTTGAATGCTTGTGAGAAAGTACACTCAGACAGTTCAGGTCAGACAAAACTGTTTTGATTTTGCCATACGAGATTAAAGGGACGCTTGTTTCATGAATACATTAATTTTGTCTAGCCTACCTAAATCTTTGTTTTCTTGTTGTTCTGCTACTTGTGACTATTCCTGTGTAGGCTCAGTGTCAGTATTTATTTATTTTCTTTAAATTTGTAAACTTTGCTCAGAGGAACTTTCAGTTTTTCTTAATTCTTGCACCCCCTTTGGACTAAAGTGGTAGTGTTTTTACTACCCCAGCTTTTGTTCCTGGGTGAGCGTACCCATGACAAAGGCATAAATAAAAACTATATCAAAATATAATTTTTGCACTGATGGTCTCGTTTGCTGTTACATGTCGTTTATGATCATCAGAGTAAAAATTGGACTGTTTCAGAAATATTAAACAGTTCTTCGTAGCACCTTTAATATCTGCTATAATGAAATGGCTGTGTACATTACTTTGTGTTTTACTCAGCTTCTTAACATCATTAATAGTTTGGTCTCCATGTATGATATATTACAGAATCTACCATTTGCAATAGGCTACTTAAAAACTCTTTGTAGCAGCCACACGATGCTTTTGTTTAGTACTTATTTTAATCACTGATAATAAAGACGTTCCTAAGAACTTAATTTTGTGTTGTGCTACTCAATCAAAATAGCCTACTTTCTGTTGTTTATCTAGTTTGTCTTGGCCCATGAATGTGATAGGCCTACATCTCTCTGGAAATGATAAAGTAGGGCCTTATATGTAGGCTATGATAGATGTAGGTTTTAGGAAATTAATTTGTGTTTGTCAGGTAAAAAAAATAAAAAATAATCCTCCATCAAGTAGGCTAGATGCAGCTGGACTTAAATTCAGTAGGCATATGACAATCCTTCACCAACAGAGAAATGTAGCCTACATAGGCCTATTTTAATTAGGCTACTATTTGCATGACATGTTGCTTTTAATTGATGGTAGAGAGCGATGGGTATTTCTGGAAGACCAGACTTAATCTAGAGATGGCCTGGTCACATGGATGGAGGATCAGTGTGCCACAAGGACCCCAGCCATCACTAGCCTACACAAGTTAGCTGAGATAGGCTAGGTAGGCCTACTAAAGGTAGGCCTAGCCTAGGCATTAGTGAAAGAAGCTGTGTATTATATTGCATTACAATATAGTATTGTGTGTAGCCTATGTAACAATTTAGCAAGCAAACACACAATCTCTCCTATATTACCCCAAATACAAATCCTGCTCTCAAACACACAGGTAGGCTAGCCTATTCTTATTGCCAGTGCTGTGGTTTGGGCCTCAATCACTTTCAGATCCCGCCAAACTGAAGGGGAGATAACTGCACATCATTAATGAAACAGCATTACTAAGTCAAACGGAGAGGGGGTGGGTGCTTTAGAGTTGAAATATGTACACCATACGTTTGAAGAAAGAAACCAAAACACGAAGTAGTCACACTTGACACACTTCGGAGCAGAAGTGATAAACAGATCCACCGTTGAGGTTGTTTACCAGAAGCACCATCTGTCTCTCTGGGTTACCAGTTCCATGACTGTACTGGGAGCTACCTAGTCTCGCGATAAGTGTCCGCTGGGGGAACTGCACCCACGAGACTGTAGTTTCGCGCGCTGAGGCTAAGCTCCAGTCACATTCCAGATTGACAGCCCAGCAAGCCAATGAACATGATTTGCAAGGACGCAATGAGCCAATGGCGAATCTCTATTTTCCTAGCAGGCGGGTTATCAAAGTCTTGAAGAATAACTCATTGATCAATCTCCAACAAGGCACTGAGTTGGTCGCGTAAACCCACGCATTAAAGTTATCTGGAGAAAACTTGTGCATTACTCCTTAAACGGCTATTTCTTGTTTTTTTTCACTTGGACGGACAAAGAGGTAAAGCATTTTTTTTGTCATAACCAGATAACTTTTAAAATTGTACTCATTGATATCTTCACTCAGTAGCTAGCTTACTAAGGTAAGCTAACTTGACAAAGTCCTACCTCGTTTCTTTTTAGGCTTAACCTGTTATTCCAAGTCTCTCAAGCTGCCGAAAGCAGAATACAAAATGTGTCCACATTTTAAGTCACCGGGACCGTTTCTGTTTTGTTGGTTGTACTTTGATTTCTTGTTCGTAATATACAGTAGAAAGCCCTCTAACAATACGTTGTAACGTGGTTTGCGTTGCTGCAGCTAAGCAATGACGGGTGGGTGATGGACTTGACTACGGCGACCTGTTATCTTGTGTTGTTTATCTGTAGTTAAAGTTCTCTTGACAATGCCCAGCGCATGCAGAAGTCTCATCTGGCTGCTTTCTATAAAGCATAACAAATACGCTAACCTTACACCGATTGTTTATTTATTTTTATGTTTTCCTTATTTGCTTGTGATGCATGGTCTCGTGTTTTCGTCCGCATTTAGACAGATATAACGCTTTCGGTGATGTAGCTTATCTGAGCTGCGCGTAAGTAGTTTGTTTTCGATGTTACTACTTGTGTTTTGTTTACTGGCGGTGGTTTATTCCGAGCGAGCAGAGCGAACAAGACCTCAGCTGAGCGTAAAAAGTAGAAAGCCAAGCAGCTGCGGAGCTCGCTTCCCACCACGCAGTACGAACAAAGATCGTGTTTGTGTGAGCACATCACCGTTCACTTATCAAATAATCTATCTCGAACTATATACAAGATAGCATTTCGATGTGTTTTTTTTATTGTCATAGAGCGAGGGCACATTGTTTGCTAGCGCTCCCTCCCTCCCGTCCGGATGTGCTTTGCTTTTAAAAGAACTGGGAGTGGCCTGCAGCTCAGTTTCCCGCACTGTATTTAAATCAGCTTGTTCCCTCCCTTTATGATATTCTGTTCAAGTGACAGTCCAGTACTGACAGCAGTACAATACACCGACCAAGCACTGGCACGCTCATACTCCTGCTTCTGAGACACACTTAATTACTGCTTTTGATCAAAGTTGATTTGTTCCAAACTAAAGAAAAACGGCCTAACCTGTGATGTTGGAATTGGGCAGGAACTTTATGCTTTGACAATGTGTCCACACAATGCCTTTCGAAATACAATAATCTTTGGTGTTAAAATTGAAAAGTTAATGAAGAATAACAATTAATATTTAGATACTTTTCACCTCCCACAGCTGGTAGGGAAAAGCTAAACTATTATGATGTTGCAAAATATCGTACCTGTTCTCTTCTTGGGTTACTCTACTAACTGTGTGCTTCTAGCAAAAAATTGCCAAAACAAACACTTCGATCGATGCACAGATGAACACTTTTCTTAACATAAGTCATAGTTAAAATGCCATTTATTTAATTTATTTTTTGTTTATTTTGTACACTAGTTTATTTATTTATTTATTTGCCTAATATTGGTGCAGGGGATGGATAGTAAACTAAACTGTTTAGCTTCTGTGTGCTGCTGGAATTGAAGATGTGCATACAATCTAATGATCCATCAAACTATTCTGAATATTGCAGCCAGTGGCTATAACGTGTTATTGATTGTCTGTTGGCACAGGGCAGCGGCAATGTGGATTCAAGTACGCACAATGGATGGGAAGGAAACCCACAGAGTGGATTCTCTGTCCAAACTCACCAAGGTGGATGAGCTTCGTGTTAAAATCATGGAGCTCTTCAAGGTGGAGCCAGAGAGGCAGAGGCTGTTCTACCGTGGCAAGCAGGTAAGACGGCATGGGTAAAACTGTTCATTTGAGTGTCTTTTGAAGATGCTCTGGGTGATATTTGTGTCCAATAAGTCTGAGAGCTCCTGAAAGTATAATCGTTAAAAAAAGGCAGCCCAGTTAATTATCATAGGTAATTTATCAAGTTATGTTATTATATATTTTCATTCATTCATTACAAGGAAATATGAGGGGCTACTCGAACAATAGGACGTATTGGTTTTCCTTTATGAACCGTGTCATATTTTTGTTTTCTATCAGATGGAGGATGGTCATACCATATTCGACTACAACGTGGGCCTAAACGACATAGTGCAGCTGCTTGTGAGGCAGAGCATGGCCCCCGTTGATGTGATCAAAAGCAAGGACAAAGAAGCCGAGCTGTCTGACTCTGATTCTGGGTGTGGCTCCACCCAGAGTGAGTCTGACAAGAACTCCACCCACGGCGAGGCAGAGGGTCAGACCGCCGGCACCTCTGCCACGATAAACACCCCAGAGCTCGTTGATCCAGGGTTTGGATTTTACAAGGTGTGTCTTGAAGCCAGTACTTGGTACTGAGGTGTATTTTAATTTAAAATTTTTCTTTGTCACGTGGATGTTTTTTGTTTTGTTTTGTTTTTTTAAGATATTTTTTGGCATTTTTATGCTTTTATTGATAGTGTAGAGACAGATTTGAAATGGGACAGAGAGGGGAGTGACATGCAGAGAACGACCATGGGCTGGAATCGAACCCGGGTCCGCTGCTGGCCGAGGCCCATGGGGGGGACGCCCTACCATCTGAGCTAAGGGCGCCCCCATCCCGTGGATGTTTAATTTATTTATTTTAAGTGAGGTATTATATTAAGGGGTTACAACTAAAGTTACTTTTCCTTCGTATGGAAGAGAAAAAAACTAAAATTTTTGTTGGATAGGGTCAAGGATTTAAACTTCCCCTGTTGTTGTTCTTTACGAAACTATTTCGGAAACTTTTTGTATAACGTAGTGCAACACAATGGAGGTCTGCCAGGAGTGATCATCTAAATATGGAGAAAACATATGTTAAAATATCAGGTCGCCCGGCCTTGTTCACGTTCACCATTACAGCGTTGAGGAAATAGAGCAAGGTATTAAAACACAAGTCCGTGGATTCCAGTAGTAAGAAGACTCACCATTGAGTGGATTCATTGTCCACATGAACTGCATGGCAAGCGATGCTGTTGTTTCTTCACCCATCTACTTATAGACTATTTTTTTTACCTGAAATTGTATGTCATGTTTTGAAATTCTGTGTACGTAAGGCCGGTAGAGACTTGTGATATTCAGACGAACATGACATTTTCAAGAAACCAACTGAAAAATTGAGAGTTTCTTAGGAACATTCACATAACTCTGTGTACATTTGTGTTTAAAGTCAATCATGCTTTTGTTTTTGCAGATTAATGAGCTGGTGGATGCCAGGGACCTGAACATGGGAGCGTGGTTTGAGGCCCAGATTGTGAATGTTACCAAGACGACAAAGACACCTAAAGAGGAGGCAGCCGAAGCAGAGCAGGAGGATATACTGTACCATGTTAAATATGAAGAGTAAGAATCTTATTTTTTTTTAACATTACTCATGTTATATAGATGGGTATGTTTATTTTTCCCCAAAAGATTTTAACCATCAGTCAACATCCAGAGTGAATGAGTCCTGTCTTACAAAGCTGTTCTGATATTTTTGCATAAATCAAATTATGTTGAGAGTAACTAACAAAAAGCAAAATTTATATCAACATAAAAGAGCGTTATTTGTTGAAAAATTACAGACCACCTCCAATGTAGAGCTTTGCTTTTAGGGATTAATTACAGAAAGAGATGTAAAAGAAGTACTAGTTTCGTCATCGAAAATGTTCAACTAAATGCACAAAACTTAAAATCACATTTAAAAAAAAAAAAAAAAAAAAAAAAAAAAAAAAAAAATTATAAATGGTGTTAGGATTGGGTTGACTAAATAATGATGAGAATGATAAATTAGCTTTCCCGGAGCTGCAGCGATGGATTGTCTATTTACTTGATTTGCAATGTTAAGGTTCTAAATAATAATAATATTATCATATTCTAACTGTTTTGTGGAATGTGGAAAGTGAAAGAGACATTCTTCCATTGGAATATAATAGCTGACTAACATGCTGTGGCAGTTATTCAGGTCCCCATGTTCACTGAACAGTCAGGGTTGTATACTAATGTTAGTCAGTGATACAGAACACCTAAAGGTGCCAACACACTGCACTCCGCGGCGGTTGGCCGCGCGAATCGCAGGTTCCGCGCCGCGCGATCATATTGGGTCATATTGTGTCCGCCGCCGGCCGCCCGACCAGAGTAGCCTTCTCCTACTCTGGGGATATGCTGGTGCTAACCGGTGCTGAGAGCACCAGTCTGCTGAGCTGATGGTGCTTTACCCAAGCTAACCAGTGCTAACTTGGTTCATAAAGCAAAACTGATAACTGTACACAGCAGGCAACAGACACATAGGCTATTCACAGAATTTATGGGAGGACGGCGCAAATTTTTCAGGCTTTCGAATATTCGTTGGTTTTTCCGAGCGACTATTCGTTCCGGAAAAACACACCATCAAAAACAACATTATAAAAAATAAATAAAAAAAAAACGTTAATAATCCCTATATACTCCCTGGAACCGATTTTGACAGTATCTGCATATTTTGTTGAATATTTACGAGCTCGGAGGTGAAGTAATGGATGCGCTATGACACTTAGTGATGTAATATCCTCCTAAATGAGCAATACTACTACTACAATATTACTAACTTTTATATCCAAATATAAAATTATTTGATGACATTATATTGCAGTACTAGCTTCTTGCAAAAAAAATATATATATATATACAGTATCTCACAAAAGTGAGTACACCCCTCACATTTCTTCACATTTTTCTTTATATCTTTCCATGGGACAACACTGAATAAATGACACTTTAATACAATGTAAAGTAGTCAGTGTACAGCTTGTATAACAGTGAAAATTTACTGTCCCCTCAAAATAACTCGACACACAACCATTAATGTCTAAACTGCTGGCAACAAAAGTGAGTACACCCCTTAGAAAAAATTTACAAATTGGGCCCAAAGTGTAAATATTTTGTGTGGCCACCATTATTTTCCAGCACTGCCTTAACCTTCTTGGGCATGTAGTTCACTAGAGCTTCACAGGTTGCAACTGGAACCCTCTTCCACCCATTTATGACAGCATCACAGAGCTGGTGGATATTAAAGACCTTGCGTTCCTCCACCTTCCATTTGAGGATGCCCCAAAGATGCTCAATAGGGTTTAGGTCTGGAGACATGCTTGGCCAGGCCATAACCTTTACCCTCAGCTTTTTTAGCAAGCCACTGGTCGTCTTGGAGGTGTGTTTGGGGTCGTTATCATGTTGCAATACCACCCTGCGGCCCAGTTTACGAAGGTTGAGTGCACATGGTCAGCGTCGTACACAGAGGTTGGCTTTGGAAAATAGACGTATGAGTGCTGCCAGCATTGCTGAAGGGCTTGAAGGGGTGGGGGGTCAACCTGTCAGTGCTCAGACCATACGCCGCACTCTGCATCATACTGGTCTGCATGGTTGTCATCCCAGAAGGAAGCCTATTCTAAAGATGATGCACAAGAAACCCCACAAAAAGTTTGCTGAAGACAAACAGACTACGGACATGGATTACTGCAACCATGTCCTGTGGTCTGATGAGACCAAAATACATTTATTTGGTTCAGATGGTGTTAAGAG
This sequence comes from Hyperoplus immaculatus, assembly GCA_949357725.1. Taxonomy (NCBI): domain Eukaryota; kingdom Metazoa; phylum Chordata; class Actinopteri; order Uranoscopiformes; family Ammodytidae; genus Hyperoplus; species Hyperoplus immaculatus. The sequence goes on from OX442357.1 coordinate 9,929,917, forward strand.
TGTGGAGCGGCAACCAGGTGAGGAGTACAAAGACAAGTGTGTCTTGCCTAGAGTCAAGCATGGTGGTTGGAGTGTCATGGTCTGGGGCTGCATGAGTGCTGCCAGCACTGGGGATCTACAGTTCATTGAATTCTAACATGTACTGTGACATACTGAAGCAGAGCATGATCCCCTCCCTTCATAAACTGGGCCGCAGGGCAGTACTGCAACATGATAACGACCCCAAACACCCCTCCGAACGACCACTGGCTTGTTAAAGAAGCTGAGGGTAAAGGTTATGGACTGGCCAAGCATGTCTCCAGTCTTAAACCCTATTGAGCATCTTTGGGGCATCCTAAAACGGGAGATGGAGGAGCGCAAGGACTCTAATATCCACCAGCTCCTTGATGTCGTCATGAATGGGTAGAAGAGGGTTCCAGTTGCAACCTGTGAAGCTCTAGTGAACTACATGCCCAAGAGGGTTAAGGCAGTGCTAGAAAATAATGATGGCAAAACAAAATATTGACACTTTGGGCCCAATTTGGACATTTTTTCTTAGGGGTGTACTCACTTTTGTTGCCAGCAGTTTAGACATTAATGGCTGTGTGTCGAGTTATTTTGAGGGGACAGTAAATTTACACTGTTATACAAGCTGTACACTGACTACTTGACATTGTATCAAAGTGTCATTTATTCAGTGTTGTCGCATGGAAAGATATAATGAAATATTTGAAGAAATGTTAGGGGTGTACTCACTTTTGTGAGATACTGTATATTAAAAAAAAAAAAAAAAAAAAAAGCTCCGAATACTAATTTAAGCTCCGAATACTAATTTTCCGAACGAGTATTCGAATATTTGAATAATTTGGGCCAGCCCTAGTTGGCACCTTAACAATAAAGTGGGTTTAACTCCGGTTGTATACTATGTAAATAGTGACGAAAGACATTGCTGAAAGTTGCTCATTTCATTAACATTTATTTTGGGGGTGTATTTGTACTTTCATACATTTGATACTCTACCAGGCAGCCCTGTGTAGGAAGCACCTGTGGTGGTGGTGGTGGTGGGGTGTGTGTGTGTGTGTGTGTGTGTGTGTGTGTGGCTTGCCTCTGAACTTCAAACTGATATGGTATTGCATTTCCTATGGCAGCTACCCAGAGAATGGGGTGATTCAGTTGCTGGTGAAGGATGTCCGTCCTCGGGCCCGTACGGTCTACCAGTGGCACCAGCTGGAGTCAGGCATGGTTGTTATGGTCAACTTCAACCCCGACGACCCCAAGGAGCGCGGCTACTGGTACGACGCTGAGATCCAGAAGAAGAGGGAGACGCGCACCGTGCGAGAGATCTATGCCAAGATTCTCCTTGGGTAGGGTTTTTATTTTCTCACTGCATTTTTAAGTAGCACACAGAATAGGGGAAACTGTCTCATGTCTGAGTACATACCTTCTCACATGTTGCAGTGGGAAGTGATCATCTTCATCTTGTGGTGCCTTTTTTGTCTAATATATCAAGAGTTTGCAGCTGGGTGTGAGTAGATTTCCTGCTGTTCTCTGGACTCTTTGACAGTTTTCTTTCCTTGTTTGCAGTCAAGCTGGTGACTCTCTTAATGATTGCCGGATCATGTTCCTGACTGAAATTTACAAAATCGAGGAGCCTGGTTCTTTGGCCGACACCCCAGCTGGATCTGAGAGTCCATTAAAAAGTAGGTTTAAGGATGGCATTTTTAGTAGCTAGTGACATTTTGTGTGGTGAATCCTCACAGGGTTTCTCTTAGCTTAAAATGAGTTGCAGGTAATACCATCCTGTAGGCTACAATGCCAGAAGCCACAACACCTTTGTGTGTTTCTGACCTGTCATTTTTGAGATGTTAGAATTGCATCATCTACCTCCAATGTATAAAGTGAAGAGGTTAACTATTAGAAGTCTGTGAGCTTCTGTAAAGCTACTAATCCTCATGATAATGATCCTTAGTCTCATAACAGTAATCAACCTTGATTTGCGTCTTAAACTATACTGTGTTGTTGGGTCCTTAATTGTGACACAATTGGGACTGGGAAGTCATTGAAAGTCTGTTTTAAAGTGTGGGAACCCTGGCAGGGAAAATACTGCATACTTGTCTCTGTCAAAAGTTGTCAATTGCTACTTATGAAACAAACCTTATCCCATTATACTGTATAAAGTGAAATATAATTAATTATCTGTATTTTCCAGGATCAAATGGACCAGAGTGCAAGCACTGTAAGGATAATCCCAAAAAAAACTGTCAGTGGTGTAACTGCCATATCTGCGGCATCAAGCAGGATCCTGACAAACAGCTGCTGTGTGACGAATGTGACATGGCCTATCACATTTATTGCCTGAACCCTCCGCTCACCTCAATCCCAGAAGATGAGGACTGGTCAGTATGCTCAAATACAGAACCCCACAATTCATGAAATGCATTAAGATATCCAGATGGTTGTTTGAATCAAATTAAGGCGTGATCTAGTGTTGTAGCATTGTGTGACCTTTAACTCTTCGTGTCATACTCTCTCAGGTATTGCCCAGGTTGCCGAAATGACTCTAGTGAGGTTGTGAAGGCTGGAGAGAAGCTGAAGGAGAGCAAGAAGAAATCCAAGATGGCTTCTGCCAGTTCCTCCAGCCAGAGAGACTGGGGCAAGGTGAGTGCTGACACAAAGTTGCCAAACAGCGAATCTTGCAAAATAATTTTTTTTATATATTGCACTGGTTAAAAATACATCGACTACATTGTGATGCATGAGCCTACATATTAAATGCTCAGTGTCCTTGTGGCAAACTAGATACAAAACTATCATGGTGTTAACCATAGCTTTCCGAATCCAAAATGCTTCTTCCCCCACCAGGGAATGGCCTGTGTTGGTCGAACCACTCAGTGCACCATCGTCCCGTCCAACCACTTCGGCCCAATCCCTGGCGTCCCCGTCGGCTCCCTGTGGAAGTTCAGAGTGCAGGTCAGTTCACACAACTGGAGATTTGAATGAATGCTGTTGCAACATGCATCAACAATACAAAGGTATTTGTGTGATAATTTGTTCCAATGGCCAGCAACAGTGTTTCAATTCTGCTGGCTTTTTCTAGGTCAGTGAATCTGGCGTTCACCGGCCACATGTAGCCGGGATTCACGGCAGGAGCAATGATGGTGCCTTCTCTCTGGTCCTGGCAGGAGGCTACGAGGATGATGTGGTATGCTGATTCATTTTATTTTTTAATTTTTTTTTATAATTTGCTGCCAAACCTTCACCATATTTTAATGTTTGTAATATGTGTCTTGCATTGTAGGATGATGGTAATGAGTTCACTTACACTGGCTCTGGAGGGCGAGACCTTTCTGGAAACAAGAGGACTGCTGAGCAATCATGTGATCAGACACTTACCCACATGAACCGGTATGACATTTGTATTACTAGTTTTATTATAACTGCCTTTTAATTAACAGGATTTCTAAATTATCTGTGTTTGTTTCATTTTTATAAATATTCTTAATTGTTTGTTTTGGGTTCACTCCAGCGCGCTGGCTCTAAACTGCAACGTCCCTGTGAACGACAAAAACGGAGCGGAGTCCAAGAACTGGAAGGCAGGCAAATCGGTTAGAGTTGTGCGCAGCTGCAAGGGTCGCAAGCACAGTAAATACTCTCCTGAGGAAGGAAACAGATATGATGGGATTTATAAGGTATGAGGCAACACTCTGTTGTTGTGTGTACCTTGGAGTTTTCAAACTGACCCAGGCACACAATAATCGAGACAAATATTAAACCTGGTGTATATAATGGTAAATTAATTTAGTTGATAACTGGAATGATTTCACTACTAAATAAACTTTGCTAAAATCATTGAATAAATGGAATGAATTGGTTAGCCCTGCAAGACCTGAATTACCTGTAAACCAACAACAACTTCTAGTTTGATTAATTCAAATTTGATTTATAGTCTTGTCCTTACAAACAACTGTTTGTAGTTTGACTTTGTGTCATTGTCTTCCTTCAGATTGTGAAGTACTGGCCAGCCAAAGGCAAGTCTGGCTTCTTGGTCTGGAGGTATCTGCTGAGGCGGGATGACGATGAGCCGGCACCATGGACCAGAGACGGCAAGGATCGCATCAAGAAGCTCGGTCTCACCATTCAGGTAGAGATGGACCTCTATGATGATGTTATACAGGAGGGTTTTTTTATTGTTGCAAAGCAAAAGTGTCCCTGTACAGAACGGTACAGTCGTGTGTGGATGTGATCAGCTCCCAATAATTAGGCTTACGGCCTCCACACACATCCTGCGTCTACTGCGCGTCTGCCTTTTTGTCACTGACCATGTAATCAACCTAGAGCGGGCACTCATCCAACCTCAGACGCACTGCTGATGTGCGTCAGAGGCACGTCTGCAGCGACGCTCCCCTTTACCTCAGGAGGCTCGCCTATTTTTTCTGAGAGCCCCGCGTCTGTCTCGGGTCTCTCTGCTTTAACTGATAGAGAAATACTCTGCTGAGAGTCATATTGACTTCATACCGGCAGGTTTCGCTGTAGTTTCACTATTTCCTGGTGTGTCCCTTTCAAAATAAAACTTCCAACAAGCGAAAATGTGGCTAAATAAATAAATAAAATAAAGGCAATGGGGCGCACAGATTACTGTCCAGACTGTCACAGCCTGTGTCAAGGGAATGACAATGAGGAAACTACACAAGAGATTAAGTGCAACCAAATAATAATTTATTTAAACAAAGTTTAATGTAATCAGTAATGGGTGCTGTGTCTGTGCGAGTGAAGAGTGTAATGTATGTGCAAAGCAAAACTTAACTAAGCAAAACCAAAGCAAAGCAAACCATACATCAAGGAAGGGAGACCAAGTGGCTGATTCCTACAGCTTATATAGCTGAGGAGATCATCCAGCATGGGTGATTATATGGGAATTATCTATGAAAACTATGTAGAAAGATAGGGCTTTTAGAAGCAACAGCAGCAACAGCAGCAGCAGCAGCAGCAGCAGCTGCTGAGACGTTCCATGTGTGTCCGAGAAAAGCCCGAGAGACGCAGCAGTAAGGTAAGGCGACGCGCTCCAGAGGTAGACACAGGATGTGTGTGGAGGCCGTTACTGTTCATGGTTCAAATCCAAAGATACTTTTGATACAGTTTTGGTTCATAACTTGAGCATAATAAGTTCAAAAACTATAACAAGTATAACAATCGTTAAAGTTGTACTAGCACGTTGGCACCGTTTCTAAACATTACATTATCATTTTAAAGTACAATCATGTTTTTACACAGTAAATTGAATGGAGTTACTCTTGTTTTAAAACCCATGCCAAGGTGTCTGAGAACATTGCAGAAATTTAAGCAGTAGCATAACTTCATGTAAATTGACTTGATGTTGTTACAGTATCCTGCTGGTTATCAGAAAGAGAAGGAGAACAAAAATGAAGTGGAAGTGGCAGAGGCCGAGGCGGCAACACCAAGCAAATCAAAGAGGAAGAGAAAATCTCAGGGCAGTGGTAAGTTGTGTGTGTGCTTACTTTTACATAGTATTCATTAGGGGTTCATTCAATAAAAGATGGTTGCAAAAATCACCTGTGGCACACAGAAAATGGGATTTTCAGTAGGAGTGGGTTTTTTCTGTTTAGAAACCTAAGCATAATTGGCCAACTCCCATACTCCACAACTGTAAAGTACATTTAAATTGCGTTTCTTTCTGTCAGACTCCTCCAAGACCTCACCAACCAAGACTCCTAAGAAAATAAAGGTAGAAGTGTACAAGCTTACAAAGGAGCAGAAAGCCCTCATCAAGAGTGACGAGGGAAACAAGAAGGTGTGGGATGAAGCCATGGAGTCACTAGCACTCGGACCGGTGAGGATGACGCTGTATTTTGTGACCAGCAGGGTTTTCATACTTATTCATAACGTAATTTGTGGCTATAAATATGAGTGGTTTATAGTCAAGTAGAAGCCGTGGCATACTGGATTTATACTAGCAAATACTTAATAAATCACATCAGATTTCAAGTGAAAGCCAAATCTGTCTAACATGTACAGTTGAAATGAAGTGTTACCAGATATGCATGGATTGAGATAACAAGGCATACAAAGTTCTATTGACAAGTCTATGCGTAAAGTGGATGTTTTGCTTACCTAAGCTAGACTGAATTAACTATTTTTTTTTCTACCTGGGTATTTTGTTTGGCAACTGCACATTTTTTGATGATGATGATGATAACTATGAATTGCTCAGTATATGCTAATTTATAAAATGGCAGAAACCTGTCAGTAAAAGCTAGTGCTCATGACTACTGCTGCACTGTTTAGTGATAGATCTGTTTGCAAAACCTTTTCTCACATTTAATGTTTTGTTCCTGCAGAAATTCTTGAGCAAAGTTGAAGATACATTCCTCTGCATTTGCTGCCAAGAAGTGGTCTTTCAGCCAATCACCACAGAGTGCCATCATAATGTCTGCAGGGTAAGAAATATCCATTGTCCAACATTTTGGGATCTTACTTCCTTTTTATACAGAGGAATGTATGACTGAATTTTTTTTTTTTATATAAAATTTATAATATAAAAAGTTTTAGAACTAAACAATTTTTTTTATTATTTACTTCAGGAATGCCTTCAGCGGTCCTTCAAAGCAGAGGTATACACCTGCCCGGCCTGCAGGCACGACATGGGCAAAAACTACTCCATGGATATCAACAAACCCCTGCAAGACATTCTAAATCAGTTTTTCCCAGGGTACAGCAGCGGGCGATGATCATTGGTTCTGCCTATTTTGCCCTCGAGGACACAGGATGCAAACTGTAAGGGGAATTTTCAGTAGAGGCAATAAAGAATCAGTTTCTCTTAATATATTTTTAATGATTTATAAAATCTACAATTTTTCTTTCATCTCGGATCTGCCATGATGTATAGCTAATGATACATTGAAAAACTCCTTTGTAACTACTTTTACTCCGTTAATACCCTCAAACGTGATTTTACTTCTGCAGCGTTTTGTTATGTTCCATTAACTACTGCTAATGTTATCCATAATGTAAAATGTTTGTTACTTTTAACCAAATCCCTCCATGTATGGAACTCCTGAAGAGAACATTAAGCCGAAGGTGGTTTAGCCGTTTGCTTAACGTGATTGGGGATTTTTTGGTATCTTGATTTTTATCTGGTCTGCCATTAGTTTGGCTGTGATTGGTAATCATTTTGGTGTAATTTTATGTAATCTGATCATACATTTGGTGGTCTTCATCACATCTGACCTTGTCTCATGTAGACAAACAGAACAAGCTTTTTTTTTAAGTGTTTACAAACACAGTACAGAGAGTTTCCTATTAAGAAATCAATTTCAAACCTAGACAAAAAGAGAAGAGACTACTTGGACAGGATTGTGACACTTTGTTGTTCTGGCATGATCAGATGATTAAAACTGCACTAGAATGACAAGTGAACAAAGCCTCTCTTTTTGTGAAGAGGCCTTCTTAAACTAAAGCTGCTCCATAAAATGTAGATGAGCCCTAATATACAAGCACAAATTTAACCGTTTTTAAAGTTTTGGTTCTTTACTGCTCTTCAGCAGTCTGAGAGGAAGTGTCTTGTTGGGAAGTGATGTCATCAAATTTGGTTGGATTTTATAACTTGTGTATTGGTTCCTAAAACAGTAATTTTATATTTTGTATATGACGTTTTTTGTAAGAGTTTGTTTAAAAGTTACTATGAACTTGATTTAACCTCGAAAGCTAACATGATAGATTCTTAAAGCCATTATAATCTTTGGTATAGATTTGGATTTCCCCATTTTAAAGATTAACTTTGATAAAGTCCAAAGAAACAAAAGTGCATAACCAAGAGTGTAATGTAGAACTCCTAACTATCTCTTTAGACATCGTCCCTTTCCCTGAAACTCAAACCTAATTGAGTCTAGGAACTATTTGTTTCCTGTTTTTGTTCTTCATCTTATAATAATAATCAAATACTGCCATATTTGGGGGGCCTGTTCAGTGAGATTTTGAACTTCTCCTGTGGTCACTTGTTTTATGTGAACTCATTTCAAAAACAAACTGAAAATGCTTACATTACATTGAAATGTCAATGAAATTCCACACACTGCTCCTGAAATTTGATATTGAACTCAACTTGATAATCTGAATTTGTTAATGTATAACCTTTGCTGTTGCACTCGTCTTCTGAGTCTTTGGAGTTCAATTTCAACAGCAGTGTGTTACATTGTCCATTCTCATGCCAGCATGTTGACTTTTGATGGAGTGACAAAGATTTGTATTGACTGGGAAATGTATATTTTCAGAAATTGTATAATTTTTAGTCATGTTTTAGTTTTGATATGTAGTTTAAGAATTGCTTGCACACGTTTGGTGCAAATATTTGTCAATGCATTTTCAGTGTTCAATAAAAAGTGAAAATGTGGTCTTAAGTACTTTTTGGGGAGAACTTTGTGCTAATGAAAATTGGCTTGTATTGAATACCAATGATCTACACTTGTCTTACAGGTTTAATGCATTGTGTTGAACAGTTTAATTATTTACTGCTGACTTAGACGGTTTATGAGATAATGGGCCCCTGGGCACAGACTCGTCCCTATCCAGTCAGGTACACTGACTTTTCCACACGGATACAAACACTTAATGGCAAAAACATATTAAGGAAGTCAGGGTTTCCCACAGGATTTTGGGATACTATTGGAGGGACCCTGTACCTTGTTTGGGATTTTTTATTTTTATTTTTTTACCTTTTTAAAGTAAAATACATCAATCTGGTGCACTTTGAGAGGAAAATTAAGAGGCTACATTATTTTTCAGATTTTTCTTAAACAGGCAGCACTCTTTAAGGTGCCAACACACTGCACACCGCCGCGCGGCGAGTTTACATAGAGAGTCAATGTATTTCGAGCGCCACCGCACGGTTCACGTGGCGCGGCCGCCGCAGGAGTTGAATTTTTTGCCGCCGGCCGCGCCGCGGTAGCCAATCAGCGTTGAGCTCCTCCCGACGTCACTCACCTCGGGACGACGGACAGAGGAAATTAAGATGGATGAAAACATAATAGTCACAGTTTGCTCCCATAAGTTCTGTGAATAGCCTGTGTCTGTTGCCTGCTGTGTGCAGCTATCAGTTTTGCTTTATGAACCAAGTTAGCACCGGTTAGCTTGGGTAAAGCACCATCAGCACAGCAGACTGGTGCTCTCAGCACTGGTTAGCACCTGCGCCAGCATGTCCCCAGAGTAGGAGAAGGCTACCCTGGTCGGGCGGCCGGCGGCGGACACAATATGACCCAATATGATCATGCGGCGCGGAACCTGCGATTCGCGCGGCCACCCGCCGCGCCGCGGAGTGCAGTGTGTTCGTACTTTTACTCTGCAACTGTAAAAACAGTACAGTAGATTGGTCTGCAGACCCATGTTCTATGATGGAGGGGCCCATTTCAACAGATTCAGATTAAGGGTGGATAGCTACTTTTTATGAACAATTTAGAATTCACACATAGAAAGCTTATTTCTGAATGTGTGAGGGGGCCTTCAAGGCCTCTGGCTAAGAGCCCCCCTGATCCCTTGGGCCCCTGGGCCTCTGCCCGTGCAGTAATCCACCCCTGACTGCTGACAGACACATTTTAAGGGCAGAACTGATTTCAAGGTAGAAAGTCACTGAAACACCAAGGTTGAAAGAAAAACTGGTTAAGAAACTTCAAACCTGCAGTGTGTAGAATTTTGGGTTTTATTTCCTAGCAGATTTAGTAGAAAGTAATTATAATATCCATAAGTACGTTTAATTTAGTGCTGAAACAGTTTTTTAGAATCATTTTTTTCCCCCTTTGAAAGGGTCTCATATTTCTCCATATTTCTCCATACCTTGGACCAAGGCCTAGTGGCCGCCATGTTGAAAGTGTCATAGTTGGAATGTCATCAGGTGCATTGTTTAGAATTTAGAATTGTTCTTGTCCTTGAAGGTCACTGTAGCTTCTGTTATTATTCAAAAGGGGTGGGGTTGCCCGGGGAGCGTTGCATTCTAGAACTTTCTAGAATTTTCTAGAAATTTCTTGATGATGTCATATTACACACTGCACCTTTAAAGGGGCACTGTGTAATATGACATCATCAAGAAAGTTCTAGAAAGTTCTAGAATGCAACGCTCCCTGGGTAACCCCCACCCTTTTTGAATAATAACAGAAGCTACAGTGGCCTTCAAGGACGAGAACAATTCTAAATTCCAAACAATGCACCTGATGACATTCCAAAAACATGGATTCCTCCATAAGACTTGCCTGCTCAATGTACAAAATGTAATATTAATATTTGTAATTCTCCGCTCAGGAGGATAATTCAGATTATTGGCAGAGGTGATTTTATACCAATGAGGACATATTTATGAATGAGGATATTGATTTTAGCTAATCAATTACTTAAAATGTTACACAGTGTCCCTTTAAAGGTGCAGTGGGTAATATGACATCATCAAGGTGCAGTGTGTAATATGACATCAAGAAATTTCTAGAAAGTTCTACCCTGCGTTCCAATACCCTCGTTCACTTGCCCTAGGCACTTGCCCTCGGGGGAATCCCCACCGCCATCTTAAGTGTCGTTCCAATTGTCTGGAAACTGAAGTGAACTTTGTGATATAGACCCTCGGAGGGCTGAGTGATCGAGTGAACATCCAGGGTCACTCTGAGGTGGATATCACCCCACAGTGCATTGCAGTTCGTCTTCTTCTTCTTCTCCTCCTTTTATTTTCCGGTGGACTGTATGCTTTTAGGGACATCGCGGCCACCTGCAGGACAAATATATAAATATATTCCAAAACGCCTCAATTAGCCTATCCTATTTCCATAGGAACAATCTAGTGAATGTATTGCAGTTTACACATTGCTGCTATAACACCGATGGCTGCCAATTATAGGAGTAATTAAAACAAATGTTTTTGGTTGAAACTAACATAAATAAGAAAATATGTCGGAGCAAACAATTTACATGTGTAAGTAACAATATCTTGATAATCTGAGTTACCGTGTCAAAATTCAATGTTTGTTTTGCCATGGAAATGGCTTTCTGCAATATAGGTTACCTTAGCAGAATGTTATTGTGAGGGCAAATTTATTTGTAACCATCGTATTGATCTGATTTTCTATATGTATATCACATCAGTTTAACACGTGCATTTACTCTAAGAAATGTGCTGACAACAGTTGCTTAAACTAATTTAAGGTTTATTGTGGCTGACCACAATAAACCACAATGACCACAATAAACCCCTGAGACCTGTTTGACCATCTGTTAGTTGACACCCCCGTTGTTGAAGGGGGCCTTTAAAATCCCTGTCTGACCAAAAGATAGGGTCAGTCCCGTCGGGGGCTGTCCATGCAGGTTTGAACTTTACTCTGTAACTCTGTTGTTTTATCTACTTTTATTACATTTTTATATTGAGAAGTTTCAGTTCATTTATTCCCACAAGGTTTAACTGATTAAAAAACTTCCACGACAGTTATAATTCTGTATTATTTGCATTCAGAACTACCTATAACTGACGGTCCATTGCGAGTACACTCCGCTCCTCCCCGGCCCAGTCTCCCTCCACACTCCAAGTTCCCTCCGTGCAAAGTATGCTGTTACGTCATACCAGGGGCTGAGGGTAAATGAACGAGGGGAAGTGCAACTACTATTGGAGGTCCATGATTGGAATGCAGCTCTAGAATGCAATGCTCCCAGGGCAACCCCACCCCTTTTGAATAATAACAGAAGCTACAGTGGCCGTCAAGGACAAGAACAATTCTAAATTCTAAACAATGCACCTGATGACATTCCAACCATGACGCTTCCAACATGGCGGCGCCAATGCCTTGGTCCAAGGTATGGAGAAATATGGAGATATGTGAGATCCTTTCTAAGGGAAAACATTTTTTTTCAGCTATTATGCACTAAATTAAACGTACTTCTGGATATTATAATTATTTTCTACAAAGTCTGCTAGGAAATAAAACCCACAATTCTACACTGCAGGTGCATTAGTAATGTTGAGGGTTTTTGACAACTATCAACTCTACAGATGAGAATGCTGGTCAAATGTATTAACTTGCTCTAGAGGTAATTTATCCATCCCATGCAACGGTGCGGAAAGCCTTTTAAGAACCTGGCACTGGCCTCGTTTGAGTAGGAGCCGTCTGGGTCAGACCTGCGCATTTATGACGCGCGTCTGAGCAAGACGCGTGTCATAAATGCAAGGGTCTGAGCCAGACGGCTCCTACTCAAACGAGGCTAGTGTGTTTACGTGCTTGACGTGCACGTCAGCCATGTACGGTAGTAGTAATGGGCGTGTATTTCGATTGGTTGATCTGGGGTCCATAACCGAACAAAACCAATCACATCGTCGGTTTCGTGAGATATAATTCTGTCGGGGTTATTCAACCAATCGCAACGCGTACTGGGAGGTGGGCGTGACTCCAAATAGCCGTAGATGGCTAATGCTAGAGGAAAATCGATCAAGGGAATTTTCACCAAACGACACCAAATCAATTGAACAACACGGGGAAAAGGCATTACTTTGCTGCAGGAGGTACACCATTTATATTTATAAACGTGATTTATTGTATTCAATTGCCGATACCGTTTTCTCTTATACGTTTGTGGTGTCTGTCGTCGCAGTGTTTTGTTTCTTCTAAATCCAGATATGGAAGTAGCTAGCTCGAAGCTAGCTAGCGTTAGCTAAGGACTCAGAAACCTCCACGGTGTAGTTCATTTGGATTGTAACCGTGTTTTTTGCATATGTGTGCACCGTTGGTAGATGAAATTGAAGGTAAATGTAAGTTGAACATTTTACTCATTTTGAGGCGCTTCAGCTACTGTGTTTTTGTTCACTGTCATCAGAGATTCAATGCTAACAGGTAATGTTGTGCAGAGCTATCGTCACCCAAGCAGCAGCAGCAGTTGCCTGTAGTAAGGTCCTTTTTAAATCGTTCAGCCTCGTTTTATTCGCACACAGCCAGACTTAGAGCTATGCATTAGCCGTCAGAGGACAATATGCCGTGTGTGAGAGAATCAATATATCGTACTTTTTAAAGAGTCTTGCAGAATTAAAATTAGTGTAAGGCCCAGATGGAGTTAAAGGGACGGTGTAGGCCCCTTTTTGTTGTGTTTAGACAGCTGGGGTCATGTGGCCTTACATCATCTCATAGTTCAGTCCCAGGCAAATAAAGGGTCCTTGTTTCATTTATTGCTAAGTGAGTGAATATTATTGTGAAAGTAGATTTACATTGTTAGTTGTTTCGGCTAATGATCAACAATCTATTTAGAAAGACATGCATTTCTCAATCACTTTGTTTGAATGGAATTGCATTAACACATATAATGAATTCAGCAAAACCTACTTTTTCTGTTTTGTTCAACTGATTAAAGTCTGACTTTGTTTTGTTAAACCTACAGTGTGTTTTTTCTGCACATAGTGTTTTGCTTAATGCAAATGACTTGTTGGATGGATGTCTCACTTGGCATTGCCTTGTAGTAGGAAGTCACAGTACAAACAGGGAACCTAATATTGACAGCTATATACTGTTGGTGCAGTTTCTTGGGTGGCAGATGTGTGTGAAGTTGTGCATGAGAAGCTGGATGTAGTGATGTTTGTTTTTCTGTTTGCTTATTTTAACTAATCCAAAAACTGAATTTGTCACCATCCAATTCATATGTAAATATTACATATTATCTGACATGCCAATCTTTAGACTCAAATAATTATTTTTCATCTATGTCATTATTATTGTATCCATTTATATTGTCATGTGTGATGACACTAAAATAGTCTAGTGCAATTGATTGCAGTCATTGAAGAATTTAAGCAACTTTTTCTTGGTTGACACCTGTTGTTGACACTAGTGCCGTAGTCATCTGAGTTCATCTTGTAACAGATGACTTCCTGTCACCTGTTTGTGTTAAACAAACTGTAATATCATGTCACCTGTTTGTCTGGATATGGGAACACACAACTATGCTGAAAATACAAAAACTTTTTCTCCCAACTGACAACTTTGCTCAGTGCACCTTTTAAGCAATAATAAAACAATAATAATTCTTGGATAAACCTATCTAGGTTTGCCATACACGTAGATCCCGATGATATGGTTGAAACTTGAAAGTAAGTGCTGTAAGCGGAATGGTTCTTTTAGCTAACTTCCTGTCAGTTACTGCAGTTATCGGTCCCCTCGCTCGTCCCTACGTCACCACATTAATGCACTGCGGTCTTCAAGCAGCAAGTTATCTAGCATCATCTCAGATCAATAAGTGTGATAAAACATGATTTAAAAACCATCAAAACAGACATTGGGAAGGATTTTTACTAGGGATGCACCGAACATTCAGCCACCGAAAATGTCAAAATAAGTAATTTTCGGTTTCGGCCCGAAACAGTTAAAAAGCCGAACTATGGGGCTATTATTGTAGCTAAACGTTTGCAAATGTGTATTTGTGTATTTGCGATTTGTATTTGCGATTTGTATTTGCGATTTGCGATTTGTATTTGTATTTGCAAATGCGTATTTGTGTATTTGCGATTTGTATTTGCGATTTGCGATTTGTATTTGCGATTTGTATTTGCGATTTGTATTTGCGATTTGTATTTGCGATTTGCGATTTGTATTTGCGATTTGTATTTGCGATTTGTGTATCTGCAAATGGTTTTGTGCATGCACACAAATATTTGTGTGTGTACATGGTTCTGTGTGTAGACACGTCTGTAAATTATATTAATTGTGGTTCTAAAAGCTCAAATAGACTAAGTCTTTTTACAAATCTCTTTTTACAAAGCCATGGAAGAACTGTAGCAAAAGTCACGTGGTGTAGCAAAAGTCACGTGTGAAAAGACAGACACGTTGATTGGTCAATGTGTTACAGTGGCAGGACTCTTATTTTGAAAATCCCTAAACCGGATGTAAACAGTGCTTTGGCTATGAACCCATGTGGGCTATGCATGGAGGTGTCGTAGAGACAGAAGGCGAAGAGTGCTAACGGACACCGCAGTTGACAAAGCACTTCAACTTAAAGTAGTTTAAAAGTAAGTATTGATTAACAATTTTCCTTTTTTTTCTTTTCAAGAATCATTCGTTCCTTTGTAAATCTCAGTGATATCGGATACGTTTGCAAAAAGGAATCCCCTCGTGAATGCGTGCCGTGGAAGGACCATATTAGCTTGATGTGAAACATATCGTCACAATAATTATTTTAATAACGCGAGTGAGAGTTTCAACACCGGTGTGTCAGGGCAGCTGGTGATCAGGGTAGCTGGTGGCGGTAGCTACGTAGATGCCTGATCAAAAACCCGTAAACGTCAAATGTTTAATATGTTCATGTTGGCCGTAAGAATCCAATCTACTCAATATCGGTTTACACTTCCATAGCCTTTGAGTGGAATATACAATTTGAGGTAAGATTTGTGTCACAGTGTGCGTAACCAGCACGAAGCTTCGAGCCAGCTGTTGGCTGTGGTGGCCGATCACCAGTTGCCCTGACACGACCAGATTAGTTCGTGATAGCACATCAACAAATACCACCGATCGTATTTAATATGCATCACCTATGTTTCCCACTCATCACTATACATTACTCGGAACCCGTCCAGATTGTATGACTCTCAGTTAGAAAATCGGAGGACAGTAAATTCAGAAAACTAACGCGTTGCGTGGTAGACTTTTCTTTTTTCTTTCGTAGGCTACTGAATACATCCTACTGTACGTATGGCATAGTTTGGGTAGGCTATGTGACTGAAAACTGTTTTTATCATGATGTTTTAAAATAAACCGACAAATGAATGCGACATAGAGACCTAGTCCTGGTTCATGTGTTGGATTATCTGGTGGTGACCTGGTGGTGACAGGTTTGGGAGGATATGGAGCAAGTAGGCTAGCTGACTGTCGATGCCTTGTCAGTTTTAAATTGTACATTGAACGCTATTATTCAGATTTAGGCCTAGGCATAGCCTACTTCAGAAGGATTGGTGAGTATTTGTCCATACGCTTTTAGTGAAATGTTGTTTGTGGTAAGCTATTTGTGTGTAACCATTGAAGCGTGGAGGTGTGTGCTAGCTGGGGTTTACTGTGATATCAGTTTAACTTGTGACTGATCTGTACTACCGTGTTTCATACCGTTTTCATATCATCACTACTGTGTTTTTCAATACTCGGAGCCTATCGATGATGTGACTGATATCACATTACACTATTGTCAATGTACAAGGAAAACAGCAGCATTTTGCTATTGTAGACTACGTAGGCTAGTTAGTCGAGGTGGACATAGAACTGCAATTCGCTCATTTGACATGAGTTTTTTTTTTTATTATTATTATTTTTTTAAATGGTGATAATAACAAACTAGCACAGACGTTGTTCACCAAACTAGTGGCGTACTGATAAAATTCTGACACCGAGTAGTCGAGATAGATATGAGGTTGGTGGTTCGAATCTGACAGATACTAATTATTTTTCTTTTTTGGTTGGGGGCAAATGTAATCATCCAGATCAGGGCAACTGGTGACAGCAGACTCGATGCCCGCAAACGTGAAATGATTATGCCTACATATCCGATCTACTTAATATTTAGACTTCCATAGCCTACAGCTTGTTAGTGGAACAGTGTGAGGTAAGATTTCTGTCACACATGTGCGTAACAGCACGAAGTTTGGAGTCAGTTGTTGGTTTTGGGGCAAATCGTGGCGATCAGATTAATTTGTGACAGCACATCGGCACGCACGGGATACTTTTCTTGTAATTATAATTTCATAGACGAACTATTCCTGGTTTATTTGTTGGGTTATCTGGTGACAGCTATAGGAGCGTGTAGGTGACTGTGTCGATGCCTTGTGAAAATAACGCAAACTTAAATAAGTAGGCTGTGTGTGGTTGAATACAAGATGTTCTCGTCAGTTTTAAAAAGTTGGACATATATCGCTATATTCGGATATACTTGAGAAGGGTCTGGGATTATTCTTCCATTCAGCTTTTTAGTGAAATGTAGCCACGGGTAAGATATTTGTGTCACAAGTTAAGCGTGAGGTTGGCTGTGTTAGCTGTGGCTAAGTGTGATAGAACCAGTTTAATTTGTGATTACACTTAGAAAAACGTCTGAAATACGATGGTATTTCCATCATCACTACAATGTGTTATTCACTACTCGGAACCACAGTCATTGCTTAGAACCAATGTAGATTTTAGCCTACATGGTCAAATTCGAGTATGAAGATTGAATGATAGTAGGCTATTGTTACTTGCTGTAGTTTGGTCTGGCTTTGAGAGACTAGGTAAGTGTAGAAAACAAATGATCAGGGGCGTGCAGTCTTTCTTAAAAGGATGCTATTTTACACATTTGTGGGTTTTAATCATATGGTTTAAGGGGTTCGGAGAGCGATAGTTGAAGCGAGATATGGTGACAGTTAGGCATAGCCTACGACGCGACGGAGTGTTGATATTCTTTCTGTTTGCTTACTGACAGTAGTGCGCATTGAGGTGTGTATTTTTGTTTGAGGAGTAGCCTATATTTGTAATGACAGTGACAGTGTGGTTCATGTAGGCCTGTATCTGTTATTTTGCTTTGTTGTAGGCCTATTTATTAGTCTGTGTGAGTGAACAGGTGAGCGTAAACAGTGGTGCTAGTAGGAAATGATGTGCAGGAGATACTGTAGGTGAGCCAGGTAGAGGTAGGTGCAGAGAGAGGTGAAAGCATAAGACACAAGTCTAATATTTGAGTTTAATTCAGACGTTTTGCTGGACACTGTGGAGTGGATCTAGAGTGCTTGAGTTTCTGCGTGCAGTCTGTGGAAGTTCTACCACACTGGGAGTAGCCTACTGTTCTTTTACTGACACTATTTCTGCACTGCTTGTGTTCAATAAAATCTCGTTTTAATGATCATTGTTGTTGTCTTTTCTTTTGTGATGCTCGTCTCTACAGAGCTTGTATTGCATATTTGAACTTTGATTTGAAACACTGTATGTGAAAAGGGTAGGCTAAATAATAGATCATCATAAAACGTTGCCAGTTGATTACTTAGATTAAAAAAATAGATTTTATGTATTACAATTTTTACAGAAATGTTTGAATGGATATTCAACTTTGCTATAGGCCTTTATACATGCATTTTCTAGGCTACATGTAGCCTATTTCCAGAATAAATGTATCATAAATCATACAACTAACAACATAAAGAATTATTCTGTAGGCCTAATAAACTCCAGAATAGTGCTAAGAATTTGAGGTGTACAAGTGAATGTTATCGAAAAAGAAAATAACTAGGCCTAATGTTGAGATAATGTCCGTCAAAGATGGGAGAAATATACAGATGCAAACAGACAAGGATTAGTCAAAGAAACACCTTGTAGCCTACATTTTGGACCGTTTATTTGTACTACACTATTCTGCAATTTGCTCATATTTGACAATTGTACTTTTATACTTCATTATTTGCCTATGGCAATACTAGCACCGTGCAACTACGTCCGACTTAGTGGCACACCGCGTAAAATTCGGCCTGTGTGGTTTATTATGAATGAGTAGATGAGATCGCTGGTTCGACTCTGCCACGAATTAGTTTTCTTTCCCCCCGCGCAGAAGACAACAAATTGTATGTACTTTGGGACCAAAGGTAATGATCCTGCAAACGGTTTATAGCATCATGTTTTAAAATAAATCGATAAATGAATGCAAAGAGAGACCAGAGAGAGACGATGTTTTGAATAGGTTTATTTCCGGGTTTTTAGACAAGGGGTCCTAACTAGACACGCCTACGAAACATCTGCAAATGCCACCAGCTACCCTGATCACCAGTTGCCCTGACACACCGGCAATCGCTTCATCTTCGTCAGTTTTGTCCATCCAGTTGTAAGCCTTGGGTAGCTTCTCTTTTAAATATGTGAACAACAAGACCGCACAACGAGCTCCGACACCAACACACACACACACACACACACACACACACACACACACACACACACACACACACACAATTACTTTTATTGTTCGCAACCACAGATTCTTGGAAGAAGGCAAGGTTTGTAGATGACAGGTTGTTATTCGCAGCCCCAAGGTACATTATCTGTATCTGTATCCGATATCACTGAGATTTACATAGGAACGAATGATTCTTGAAAAGAAAAAAAAAGGAAAATTGTTAATCAATACTTACTTTTAAACTACTTGAAGTTGAAGTGCTTTGTCAACTGCAGTGTCCGTTAGCACTCTTCGCCTTCTGTCTCCACGACACCTCCATGCATAGCCCACATGGGTTCATAGCAGAGATGGAAATTAACTTTTTTGCCTACCAGCCACTGTGGCAGGTAGATTTAAAAATCTACCAGGCACTCGTCTTTTTTCCAGCCACTTTTTACACGCAATATCTTTTTTAATATATGCGTTAATGTTAAACAATACAATAGTAAGATTAGCTAATGAAAGTGTTTTTCATACAAATGTTTTCCATCAGAAGTCATTTCTACTGTTAGTAGGTGCTACCAAGGAACTGAGTTGCAAATGGTACACTCTTACTATATGATACACAATACACGTCATCTTTATTTCAAAACATTTTATAATTGAACTCCATATATACTCTGGGTTCAATGCAACTTTTTTCCCAACTGGCCAGCTTGGCCAATAGATCCGAGTTTTACTGTCCCCCTGTATATTTTCACTGGCCCTGCAGACACCTTTTTTTCATCATTTAGTCAATAATTATAATACAGTATTGAAGTTAGCTTCAGATTTATTTTTTTATTTTTAGTTAATGATGTGAAATGTTGATATTGTGCATACACATAATATAAAACCAGGCAAACATATAAATGTGAAGCCTACAACTGAAAGTATGTGGAAGGAGTGGCCAGAAGTGCAGTACTTTAATGATTTATTTTATTCTTGAATTTCGGCAGTTTAATGAATAGTTCACCTGCAGAAGTCATGGTCAAGCATAGGGAAAAATAAGAGATGAAGGTCTGATCAGTCTTTGTGGTGTGGTATGCAGTGTTTATCACTTTCTCTATGCATTAGGGATGTGAAGGTGTCGACCCAATGACCGGTTTTCCAATTGCGCTCAAGTCGAATTTAAAAATAGAAATCTGAAAATCTGTTATGCCGTTTTATTAATGGGAGATGTCACCGTGCGAGTTCACGTCTGGTCGTGTGCGCGCTGCAGGAGCGCCACTTCTGCAAGGTGCGTGCATGAAGTAATCAGCTACACATAAGAGTCCGGTGTGGGACCATGTTTTCACTGTTGATAAAAAACAGTGCAGTGCAAAAGATGCAGCATAATGTTAAACGCTAGTCTGAGGCTATGGTGTTAAATCATCTAGAAACACACGATGCCTTCGTCCGAGCAAAGCAGCGTTTCAACGTCAGATCTCACCAGTGAGCGAGCGAGCCGCCGCGTGGGGAAGAACTCTGTGGTTTGAGGCTCAAATAATAACCGAGGATATTCTCCCCGTTAGCGATATCGATGGGAGAGGCTTCCTTGTTTGTATGCGATCCGTTTGAATGTCTCGAGCCTGAATACACTGTAGCCTACAGTGAGCCGAGTCCCTCCGTTAGTTTCTGTTTCAGCCGACACAATTACAATCACCTCCTAAGCACGGACAGCGTTAAATAAAGCTTCTAATTTGTATTACCATTAGGGTTTGGATGTACATACTGTAACATAACGGCGGCAGCTCTGCTGCTTAAAGGAAAAGCGCAGTTTTCACTTTATTTTCAGCACCTCAACCTCTGCTGTGGGAAGAAATAAAGGGGGCAAAGTAAGTCGATTGATTTGTCGACTTATGCCTCCACACGTCTCGCAGATAGTATTTCCTCGCGGAGCGGATCGCACCGTAGTTCAGTTCGACTAGAAAGGCAAAAAGAAACTGTGGGACTGTGCAGCACACTGGCATCATTGTATGTATTAAATATGCAAATTCGATCGGACCTGACTGGAAAGTATTACCCGACACAGTGGCGGGTGAAGTGACACAATTTACACGCCAGCACGCAAATCTACCCGCATTTGGCGTGTGGCGGGTGTTAATTTCCATCCCTGGTTCATAGCCAAAGCTCTGTTTACATCCGGTTTAGGGATTTTCAAAATAAGAGTCCTGCCACTGTAACACATTGACCAATCAACGTGTCTGTCTTTTCACACGTGACTTTTGCTACACCACGTGTCTTTTGCTACAGTTCTTCCATGGCTTTGTAAAAAGAGATTTGTAAAAAGACTTAGTCTATTTGAGCTTTTAGAACCACAATTAATATAATTTACAGATGTGTCTACACACAGAACCATGTACACACACAAATCTTTGTGTGCATGCACAAAACCATTTGCAGATACACAAATCGCAAATACAAATCGCAAATACAAATCGCAAATACAAATCGCAAATACAAATTGCAAATCGCAAATACAAATCGCAAATACACAAATACGCATTTGCAAATACAAATACAAATCGCAAATCGCAAATACAAATCGCAAATACAAATCACAAATACGCATTTGCAAACGCAAATACAAATCGCAAATACACAAATACGCATTTGCAAACGCAAATACAAATCGCAAATACACAAATACACATTTGCAAACGTTTAGCTACAATAATAGCCCCATACCGAACAAAATTACCGAAAATTGGTGAACTAAATGACACTAAGGAAATATGTTTATAAAAGAGCTGCGCGCTGGTAAACCAGAAAATGGTAGTAAAGAGAGACGTAACCGTGTATGCGAGTCCACGTCTGTTTTTGAGCGCGCAGCAGGAGCAGTTTGTAAGGTCCGTGCATGACAATGTCAGAGTCCAGTTTGGGAGCATTTTTTCAAACTGGATGAAACGCGGTGCAATGCTTTATGCAGCATAAAGTTAAAACGCTTCTCCAAGACTGATGTTACCTTAGAAACAAAAAAGCCTTGCGCGAGCAAAGCATCGATTCACACGGTGAAACTCTGTGACAGTGTGACGGTTGGTAACGGTGTCATTCACAGTGACACCTCGCCGGTGAGGGCCGCCGCGCAGAAAGACCTTTAGTTTGACAGCTAAAATGATACCCGGAGATATCCTCTCCGTTAGCACTGTTGGGGGGGAAAAGGCTCCTATGATCTGATTACATTTCTCGAGCCTGAATACACAGAGCCATGTCGGTAAACTGACAGCGCGACTAAATATATGTCCAGCGAGCCGCCTCCCCCCCATTAGTTTCAGTCTACAGACGAAAAAGTTACAATCACCTCCTAAGCATGGACATAGTTTAAAGCCTCTCATTGATTGTTATGATCAGGGCTTTGATGCAAATTCTGAAGTCTGAACATTATGGTGGGAGCTGTGGTGCAGTTTGTTTTAGAGCAACTCAATCTGCACTGCACTGCAAAAATTAAAAATTAAAAAAGGCAATAAGTTGATCTTTTTGTAGATTCATCCTCATATAAGTCAAGGTAAAAATCAGTGAGTGGTTCACAAATTAATTCCTAGTAAAATGTTAATTTTACTCTTAGATTTGAAGGTTTTACTGTTTATTTATTTAGGGTTGCTTTTTAGTTGTAGGCTATGTTTGAGGAGAACATTTGGGAGTTCATGTATGCAATGTTGAAATAATTGACTAAATAATAAACAAAACTGCAAAAGCCTCTTTCGGTATTTGGTTTCGGTCTTTCGGCCAACTGTTTAATTTTATTCGGTTTCGGCCAAGAATTTAATTTCGGTGCATCCCTAATTTTTACCTGCTCCGCCATTGTAGGCGCAGACACATTCACCCATCTGTTGCTCTGGCGTACACCGGCAGTGAGACCATGGAGTGTATATACTATATATGAGAGACAAGTGTCGGTTTGTAGCGTTCTCTCTTCTGATTGGATACAAATTTCGGGATACTCCAATAAGTTTATACGCTGATTACATGCAAAGCAGCTGACATAGAGATCGGCTTTATGAAACGCGCACATTATGTAAATGATCACTGTATGAATAAAGAGCGATTTAACACTTATATTAACGTAAATAAACCGCTTACTTCACCTTTAAGAATACTTTCCCTTTTCAATATACATGAAGATAAATATGAAATAATAAAATTGGTGTAAGAAGCAAGGAAAGGTCGCCTCAAATCAGACACACACTTTTTTACAATTTTAGATTTCAAAGTACTTTGAATAATACATTTGAACAACAGAGGTAACTGTTAACTTAGCTCTACATTAGGGCTGTAACGATACAAAAACTCACGATTCGATTTGTATCACAATTTGACCCACGATTCGATACATACGATTTTTGAAATTTAAAAAGCATTTTATTTAAATAACATTTATAATACAATTTTACTAAATCTAACATTTAATAACAAATAACCTGAACAGATTTGAACACAAAGAACAATATTAGCAACATGAATAAATAAATAACCAAAGATATAACATTTCTCTCTTCTCTGTAACAAAATAATACTGTTGAAAAATTGTGCTGTAAACCAAAAATCAACTTAGAAAATGAATAAACACCTAAGAGCAATGGCTTCCTTCACCAAATCTATAATCGACAACTTAAGCCTAAAAAAGAAAGAAAAAAAAAAAAAAAAAAACGCGATTGAGCCTTCTCACAACGCGATGCGGGATCGTCAGGGCTGTACGCTTATTTTTTAAAGTGGTAGCACTGGTGCTAGCTAGCAAAAAAATTCAGTAGCACAAAAATAAATTTGGTAGCACACAAAGTATGATCGAAAACTTGCATGACCCTAACCCTTGCATTTAGCTCTAATTACCTTTGAGCCTGTCATCTTGGTTTTATTTGAGATTCTTAATGAATATGATATCCTAGTGTGCAGTAATAATTGTAGAAAAATTAATAGGGGTGCACTGATTGCAATTTACACAAAAGAGTCTAACCTGCCAATGGCAATTTTTTTGCTGATTGGGGGAATTATTTCCCCCCCATAGAACTATAAAAATAATGTCTATACCTATATATTTTTATAAACATATCATTATTATATTAGGCTAATAATAACAAACATTTTTAGAACATTTCATTCTTTTAATGAAAACCATACTTTAAAACATTGAACATATAGCCTATTAAATAAATTAGTAAACATAGTTATACAATTTAGGCCAAGTTAAATAGGTTGTGTCAATCTTTGTTTAAATCATAGATAGTTACTGCTGTTGACTGCTTTCTTTATAGGTCCATGGTTGACTGCAAGGCTGTGAAGCGCTAACTTCCTGTTCTTACCTGCTTCAAAATAAGAGTCAACTCGCATTTGGCTAGTAACCGACTTTTATTGTGAAGGCGCACAGGAAATGTTCTGTTTGCACTAGGGCTGGCCCGAATTATTCGAATACTCGTTCGGAAAATTAGTATTCGGAGCTTAGTTTTTTTTTTTTTTTTTTTTTTAATTGTTGAGAAAATGTAATGAATGGTGTGATTGTTGTTGTAACTGGGCGACTTGATTGTCCAGTAGGTCTCGCATTATACAATGGTGCCATCTACTGGATCCATTTGGAACGGCAGAACCACCTTTGAACTTTGACCTAGTTGGCTGCTGACCTTTTCAAAGCCGGTGATACACGGTGATACACCAGCTGTATGCTACGTGACGTTACCAGAGCGAGGGATGCAAACTATAAGCGACACCAAGCAGAGAAGCGAGAGAGGTGGAGGAAGAATAGATAACTTGTTTCCATTAACTTTATAACACAACATTAGCGGGCTCTCGGGAGGAAAAGTAATGCTTAGCTAAATGCTAACCTTAGCTTAGCTGTATGTTTACGTACAGCACCGCACCCATAAACTGTGACTGGCTTGCTGCAGAGCGTGAACGTCTTGGCAATACCCGGTAAATATAATGGATATAATATGAACACATAAGACAATCAATAATTCGGTACTTGTTATGGATTTATTGTACAAATTCCCTGAAAACAAAGATGCACATTCCAGGATGAATTGAAAAGCTCCCGTTACATAAGGGCTGAGATCGCAGAGAGGACAGCTTATTTGGACAGCTGTTCGCGTCCACGGGGAAAAAGTAAGGAACTCCAACTTAATTAGGCCTATTAATTAACGTTCAAAAGCTATTAAATCTTCAACAAAATAATATGCAGATATTGTCAAAATCGGTTCCAGGGAGTATATAGGGATTATTAACGTTTTTTTTTATTTTTATTTTTTATTAATGTTGTTTTTGATGGTGTGTTTTTCTGGACCGAATATCCGGATATTCGCTCGGAAAAACCAATGAATATTCGGAGCCTGAAAAATGGTATTCGGGCCAGCCCTAGTTTGCACACGCACTAACTTGACTGCGTTAATGTAAAGAGAGCCGTCTCCTTCCTGTTTTAACCGTTGGTGAAGTTAGACGCCATAATCGCCGCACAAGCACAGATCCCGAGCACCCATCTTTCACCAGTCAAAGTGGAGGGTAGACTTAATAACTTACTCGCCTAAGACTACATTCACCTGCATTTGGAGAGTGTTAATGTAGAGCCCTCTAAGCAGTATTTTTGCATAGCTCCTCTGTGTCTCAGACAGCATCTGCTCATTAGCACTGGTGCGACTGGACTTGTATTCATCATCGCACGTGATCAATTTCAGTAGCAAATGCGATCAAAACTGTCGCACTGTACAGCCCTGGGGATCGTGGCTCTGTTTCGCGATTCTCAGTTGGATACACATATCGTTACAGCCCTACTCTACATGCACACTCTTTGCACACATCTTACAAAATTGGCTGCATCTTTTGAACTGGTGTTTATTTTACTAGTGCAGTGCTCGTAGGAAGCAGGTAAACAAAGAAAGATATTAGACAGTACATTTGGCTACTATCATTGATGGCTAATTTCACACTGTTGAAGGTTATTATCAGTAACTTACTTTGTAGAAGTTGGCTATAGAGTAGGGCAACATTCCTTAGTGTATTGTGTAAAGATAACCACAAACTAATTGTTTGTTGTGTTTTGTTAAGTGAAAGGAAACACAAAATGTGTTAATTAAGTGTTGAAGCCCAAAGAAGAATTGAGCTGTACAGGTGTTACCTATACAATCTGATATTATGGTACCCTGCAAACTGCCATCCATACTGCACAATGCACTGAAATTTACAATAGGGCTGGCCCGAATTATTCGAATACTCGTTCGGAAAATTAGTATTCGGAGCTTAAATTAGTATTCGGAGCTTTGTTTTTTTTATTTTTTTTTATTATATATTTATTTATTTATTTTTAAAAAAAATTTTTTTTTGCAAGAAGCTAGTACTGCAATATAATGTCATCAAATAATTTTATATTTGGATATAAAAGTTAGTAATATAGTAGTAGTAGTAGTAGTAGTAGTAGTAGTGGTAGTAGTAGTAGTAGTAGTATTGCTCATTTAGGAGGATTTTACATCACTAAGTGTCATAGCGCATCCATTACTTCACCTCCGAGCGCGTAAATCTTCAACAAAAGATGCAGATACTGTCAAAATCGGTTCCAGGGAGTATATAGGGATTATTAACGTTTTAAAAAAAATAATTTAAAAAAATGTTTTAATTTTTATATATATTTTTTTTAATGTTGTTTTTGATGGTGTGCTTTTCTAGAAAGAATATTCAAATATTCGCTCGGAAAAACCAACGAATATTCGAAGCCTGAAAAATGGCATTCGGGCCAGCCCTAATTTACAATCAGTTGCCTATATACAGTAGTAAATGGCTGCACTGTGCTCCACGCCGTCGCCATGACAACATTGTCAACCCCATTACCAGTTTGGTGTGCGGGCGCGCTCGGGCTTTCGGTTTAGCTTTTTTAACGTTAACGTGTCAGTAGCAGTCCGCTGTGTGTGTTTGGGACTTGTGTGTGTGTGCGCGCCTGCTCGCTCGCGCTTTCGGTTTATCTTTTTTAAAGTTAATGTGTCACTAGCAGTCAGCTCTGTGTGTGTGGGGGAGGGGGGACTTGTGTGCGTGTGCAGACGCTCGGGCTTTCGGTTGAGCTTTTTTAACGTTAATGTGTCAGTAGCAGTCAGCTGTGTGTGTGTGGGGGAGGGGGGACTTGTGTGCGGGCCGCTCGGGCTTTCGGTTTAGCTTTTTTAACGTTAACGTGTCAGTAGCAGTCAGCTGCGTGTGTGTGTGTGCGTGCGTGCGTGTGTGGGACTTGTGTGTGCGCGCGGGCGCGCTCGGGCATTCGGTTTAGCTTTTTTAATGTTAAGGTGTCAGTAGCAGTCAGCTGTGTGTGTGTGTGTGTGTGTGTGTGTGTGTGTGTGTGTGTGTGTGTGTGGGGGGGGGGGGACCTGTGTGCGCGCGCGGGCACGCTCAGGCTTTTGGTTTAGCTTTTTTAACGTTAACGTGTCAGTAGCATAGATAGTAAATAATATGGATGTAGCATCCGGGCTGACCTCAGTTATTCACACGGCATCCAATAATCCTGGTTTGTGCGCGTCGCCATTTTGTGAGGGAGAGGGAGATAGCTGACGTATACCTCCGAGGCAAAGTGAGGGACAATGGGCGGAGAGCTGTCACTCAAGAGGTCGCGCCAATACATTTTAATCTCCAAAAGAATAAAAACTAGCGTGGGCCAAAAAAATTCACCCCCCTCAGTGTTGTCATGGAGATATGACCTAAACATACAGACTAAAATGGTTTCGTGGCCCAGGCTGTAAATAGGTTTAATAATGCTGTGAAAACGGCATGTTTAACATTGGAGTCAATGAGAGATGGCTGTCTTCTGCTCCCAGCCCCCAGTGGCACTTCCTGGTTACTACAGTTGTGGTCACTTCCTTATTGGATGCTGGTAAAAATCGCTGAGGTTGGGGCTTGGTCAGTAGCAGTCAGCTGTGTGTGTGGGTGCGCGCGGGGTTTATTCGGAGATTACTTCATGCTCCGTTCTCACTGTGCTCACTGTGGCCTTCAGTGTGCGCACGTACTTCTATGAATGAACAATGAAGGATGCACACCTTCGTACTTCTAAAAACTTCACAATGAAGGATGCACACCTTCGTGCT
This sequence comes from Hyperoplus immaculatus, assembly GCA_949357725.1. Classification (NCBI taxonomy): domain Eukaryota; kingdom Metazoa; phylum Chordata; class Actinopteri; order Uranoscopiformes; family Ammodytidae; genus Hyperoplus; species Hyperoplus immaculatus. The sequence continues at coordinate 9,957,843 of OX442357.1, forward strand.
GTGCACAAGCAATATCCGGAAGCTCATGCCGATCTGACTAAAGACTAAAACTCAGAGATATGCGAGCCACAGACACACAGACAGATTAAATTGTATGCAGATTCAAGAAAACAGACTGAAGCAAATTGTTTTCTGACTGAAGCTGAGCTGTGTTTTTAAATTTCACATTCAACCAACTGGGCACATATTTGAATTTATTAAGTCAATTCGTTAAGTGAAGCCAGACAGGAATGTCAAATTCAAATAAATGTTGAACAACAGTGAACAATGAAGAGTTTAAAAAAAAGTTGGGTTGTCTGAGTTGGGTTTTTGAAAATACAGATGCAGAGTAAAGAACTAATTATTCCTGGTCTTCTTCAGAGGCAGTTTCTTTCAGTTTGCCCTGAAGCCATTGGGCTGGAGTTTGCTGGCTGCTGCACCTTAAGATCAGCCCGCTTAAGAGGACAGGTTAGTTAGGTTTCACTTTCGCTTGTCAGTGACATACAGCTGATCGGCTTGAGCCTCAGAGCTGACAGCTAGACAGGGATCAGATTGTCAGCCTAATGTCAGTGGTGATCACTCTAGGTTTTAAATAGCAAAACTATGAAATAAAGCTCTCTCACTGCCTGTCTCTGTCTTTCTCCACTGCACACTCAGTCACTCCAATAGCACCGGTTAAAAGAAAACACAACTCTGTTGCACTGGCTAATAGAAAACTATTGCAGATCATGCCTTCAATTACAGAATTAAAGACACGTCCAATTTGCAACTGCTCGCAATTTGAATTGCAAAAATGTTTTGAGAAAAAGCTGAAAATAGATGGAATATGCCCTTGTCTTCCTCTCCAGGTTTACCTGCAGCCCTTTAAAAGATCCAATGGCGACCAACATGCCCATGGACACGGTACCAGCTCCTCACCCTAGCCCTGCCTCAGCCCCTGACCCTACTCCTGCCTCCCCTCCTGCTCTGAGCTCCAGTGAAGCCCCAGGTCAGGTTCCCACCCAAGAGCCAGCAGTGGCCCAAATCCCCGAGCCAGCGCTCACCTCAGAACAGGATGCAGCTCCAGATCTCACCCCGGCTCAGCCTACAGACCCAGACAAGGTCCTGGGCCTTGTTCCAGGTTCTGAGCTGCCCCCGACCCCTCTGCTGCCACCAGTCACTGCCAAAAACCCCAGCTGCAAGATCATGACCTTCAGGCCCACCATGGAGGAGTTCAAAGATTTCGCCAAATACGTTGTCTACATGGAGAGTCAAGGAGCTCATCGTGCTGGCCTGGCAAAGGTGACAACACACCTGCTAAAGCACAAAGTAGTAGTGTCTTAAAATTATATATTTATATTTACTTGATTACAAACCAAAATCTGCAGGTCATTCTAAAACTCTTATTTTGAATTTCACTGAATATGAAAATAATAGTATATCATATTTTGACCCATGTAGCATGATGCGTATCGTAATGTGAAGTCCTTGCCAATCCAATCTGTGTCCTTCAACCAGGTGATTCCCCCGGAGGGCTGGAAGCCTCGGAGGTCCTATGACAGCATAGAGGACATGGTGATACCATCCCCTATCACACAGGTGGTGACTGGACAGTCGGGTCTGTTCACTCAGTACAACATCCAGAAGAAATCGATGACCGTGGGGGAGTACCGCAAGCTGGCCAACAGCAAGAAGTAAGTTGGTCCCTGGCCTGGTCTATAGGCCTTATTCATCAATGTGGTTCCTCTCTTATGTTTGTGAACTTTGTCATCCTTGTCTTCTAGAAAAGAACTGAGACTGACAATGAGAGGCTTCCGTATCACTTTTGTCCTCGAAGCAATGTTTTTTAAGATTAATGCGTTCACATGTGGTCCTGTTTCGCACAAGTGCTGGTGATACAATAATTCCTTATTCACATTTAAGAATTATAAATAAATTAAGATGGACCATTCAAAGAGGTAGTAACTTCTACCACTTATCCAAATACTGCAGGAACACGTTTTACAATTTCAATTGTGTCTTTTGACTCCTCCAGCAAAAAACAAGTGTTTGTTTTCTGCTTTAGTTATCTAAACATTTACAAATATTTTGCAAAGTGGCAGTGATTTCAATAAGTAATTAAATTGTATTTGTATTTTTTTGTAAATGAAAATAGCAAGATATGAACATGTAGGTAATAATCGTTATTGAGTAATGTTGAAAAAGTAATCTTCTGATTCAAAGTTAGACGAGCGGGATGAAATACGTCCCATAGGCACCTAAATGCCTTTTTGCTGTTGGTTTGTGTTGGTGTCTTTTTTGCCCTCTAGTGGTCATACAAGGATGAAGTAAGTCGATTTAAGACAAAACCATATCTATATTTATTGAGGATTATGTCTAGGAATGGGCATGTAAAAAACAACAACTACTGACTTAAAATACTACTTCTAATAATAACAACAATTTAAAAAAAGTTAATGTTATACAAAGACAGTGATACTTTCCTCAATTTTCCATTTTCTATGAAGAAGTTAAAGGTGTTGGATTTTTTTTTTGTAGCTACAAGCTTCAAAAACGGCCTTCTCCCTGCTTATAATCTGACTTGTTATGTGCTGTTCTCAGGTACTGCACACCCCGGCACAAAGACTTTGACGACCTAGAGAGGAAATACTGGAAGAACCTGACATTTGTGTCACCCATTTATGGTGCAGATGTCAGTGGCTCCATCTATGATGAGGTGAGGCTCATGTGTTTCCAAAAATTGTGTAGGTGTTAATTGGTTAGGGAACACCTTAGGGATGCATATTTTAAGATTGAGTTTAATATCATGTCTTAAGTATATGAAAGCAGCTGTAAAATGTTTTTAACTTGTTGCCAGCGTCAACAAAAATATTTAGCCTTAAATGTTATCACTTAAATACCCTGCTCAGTGAATGAGATACCACGATGGCCAGATCAGTTGGACATGAGCACCATCTTGTGGCCATTGATGGATATTCAGGAGCACTTTGAGTTTAGTGTGCAGACAACGTGTTTACTGTACATGCTAATCGTGCAAAACACCTGTTGTCTCCGTTCAGGACATTCAGGAGTGGAACATCGGCCGTCTCAACACGCTGCTGGATATGGTGGAGCAGGAGTGTGGCATCGTCATCGAGGGAGTGAACACTCCCTACCTCTACTTTGGCATGTGGAAGACCACGTTTGCCTGGCACACCGAGGACATGGACCTCTACAGCATCAACTACCTGCACTTTGGACAGTCCAAGTCTTGGTCAGTTGCTGTTTTTCTCCGTTTTGTTTAAGCCTTTTCACACAGCCACACAGTCCTGTCACCTGTAATTTGACCTTTTACATTGGTTTGAAAACATGTGCTAGGAGCACATTTGTAGTGTTAAGTTTAGACTTTAGTTATCAGTAGAGTTCAGCTGCCGTCTTATGATAAGATGACTCAGTGGAGCTTTCAGGATTGGATTGAATTGAATCGCTTATTTTGACTGACCAATCCAATAACGATCTTTCCATTGGTTCTTATTCTATAGCTCTTACATAATTTTTTTTTTACCTTACGTCCAAATTATTTTGAGAATATATATATATATATATATATATATATATATATATATATATATATATATATATATATATATATATATATATATATATATATATATATATATATATATATATATATATATATATATATATAAGAAAAAGTAATTTCTCCATACTAGTTTCAAAAGTAATTGTTACACCCGTTATAGCATTACAGTCAGCAGCTACAGGCTTCTTAACACACAGTTTCACAGTTTGAGCGAGGGTTATTTATTTGAATTTCAAAATTGAGATGATTATGACGTTTCAATTTAAAACCTCATTATGATTGCTTGGTCCAATCAATGATTACTTTACCATTATAGGTATAAGTAAACATTTGTGGCAGTGTAGGGCTTTATTCTCAATAAGTCACTTTATTTTCTTTATTAAGCATAACAATTTTGGAAATTGTCTGTGTATCTTTAAATGTCTGGTTTTGTCAAAGAGACAATATTCAGTTTATAAAAGTAAAAGACCAAGAAAGGGACCAGCAAATATGCACATTGGAGAAGCTGCATCCTTCTTAACTTCGAAATGTATTGAGCAACTCTGCTCTCTACTGTTGACTTTAATTCTGTTTATTTGTGTTACGTTGAGCATGCTGTGCTAATATTGAGCCCTCCCATTGTTTATTTCACCGTCTATTGGTTCCTTATGTAGCAAATTATCATGAGATATTTTGTTTTGGAATTTTGACCTTTGTGTATAAGACAATTCAGTTTGGTCAACCAATCTGTTAAAACGGGTGCTGGGAGTTCTGAAATTTGAGGTTTCATAGCACAGAAAGATGAAACCAGTTGTAGCGAGTGTTGTATAGGTACTGACTGGTATATGAGTAGTTATTTTCATAGACATAATAAAGGATAGACGCCGCGTTGAGCGCGAGAAATGCGGGCGCCATCTTGGACCGGTCAAAACTGATGAAAACAAATGTCCCCACTCGGTGATAGTAAACAAGATGCCTCCCTGTAGCTTTTGAAAATAATTGCTTTGTAGCTTTTTTTTAAAGTCAATGGGTCCCCCTTACTCCCTACCCCCTACTCCTATCAACAATGAGTGTGAGTGTGCTCATCCCTCAATAATAATAATATAATGATACATTTTATTTATATAGCGCTCTTCTCTCACTCAGAGCGCTTAACATTTTTCAATAAACACATACATGTATTTGTAGAGAAACTAACTATCTTATCAACCAGGGACTTGCAGGGACAGATGGGGGAGCAAGGGCTTATTATTTTAAAATAGTAGCACATTTCTGACTTAGCCCAGCATACCAATTTATTTTGATTCCCTTACACTCACACAATTGTTTAACAGATCAACAGATCTCTACAAAATAATCAGTTCACACAGAGACATTGTTCTTCTTTATTCACTAAAGCAAACAGTTTTTTCACAATTTGCACGTTTTCTATGCTACTAGTTTCTGGTATAAGATACATTTACACTAATCGACTGCACCAAATATTGCACTTTTTTGTATTTCTGCACATGACATTAAATAATTTGAAATCTTTTGGTGGTATTGTTGAAATACATAACACTTAAAAATAGGGCTGTCAAATTAACGCGTTAATTTCGATTAATTAATCACAGAAAAATTAACGCGATTAAAAAAATTAACGCAGATTAATCACACTTCTATATCGCACTTTGACCCGGTGCAAAAGAGGTGAGACGTTAGCGGAGCTGCACGGGATTAAAGAGTGAAGAAAGAAGCATAGAGAGGGCTCTATGGACGTTTTATGGGCTGCTCCAGGCAAATAAGCTAGAAGGTATAGGAATACGTCTTATGTTATTCTCCGCAGTGTCTGTGCATTGATTTAGTGGGTGCTAACAATGTAGGTTCAAAACAACTCTCAATCTTCTTCTGTGTCTCAATTTTGTTTGCTAGCTGCGATCGTCTACAGCAAACACACACACACAGCCTGTGTGTGTGTGTGTGTGTGTGTGTGTCAATATTTTTGGCTATGAGTAGGACGATGTTGAATGAGTCGGCATAGGCTATGCACACCTGTGGCAGTGCAGCGCTGTCTGTTGTGGGAGATAGACAGTCGTCATTTAGCCTGCTTGTTTTTTTTTCCGGCGCTAGTAGTTCAGAGAGAGAGAGAGAGACGGTAGCCTGTACAGTTGTTTATAAACAGGCATACAAGTGTCATATAAGTATGCGATTAATTTAGATTAATTAATTAATTAATCACAGAGCATGTAATTAATTAGATTACTTTTTTTAATCGCTTGACACCCCTACTTAAAAAACAACATCAACAAATTCTTCAAACACAAATGAAAAAAAGGCGGTTCTCTACATGAATAACCAAACAAACCTACCCTCAAAACTGTAAAGTTGGCCTATGTTTGGTTGCAACATTTAGGCTTAGTTCATTCTCCTCTCATCACTGCAAAAGCACTGAAATCATTACAAAAAAAGTTCTTAATCTTTGAACTCAAATCTGTTGCTTCAATTATTTCCAACTTCTTTGTGCCTTGTGTCTTTCTTTGCATTAAGAACTTTTTAGGTCTATTTTTATTTTTTAGAAAAAATACAGAAAGCAGGACCTTGGTGGTTACGGCAATAATTAAAACGGGAGGATGCTGCTCGTCAGCTTCATTGTGGTATGACCCGGCTGGTTGGTCAATTGGCCAGGTTTGTGAAAAACTGGTCAGACCTGGCTGGTTGTGTCAACCTGAAGACTTATGTCAAAGCCTTTAGAAGGTATAGTCCCCAAAGGGAAATTCTTTTTCACAAAAATGTACGTTATGTGGAGAGATAATTTAAACCTGTTTGTAGACTCAGGACAATTACAGAGTAACTAATGTAGAAGAACTACAAAAGGTACCCAACCTGTTTTTTCATGGGGTCCAAATACTTTTCACAACCACACCCAGACACAAGTAGCAGGTACATGTGTTTTCTGTGAGCAGGAACGACTCAGGAAATATAATCCAGCCAAAACTGTTTAATATCAAAACCCAATCTTGTCACCATTTGGCACCCAAAGGGTTTATAGGATGGATTATGTTTGAAACAGTTACACTCCACTGTGCTCAATCTGAAACATTTTGAACATTTCTGCTTTTCTACTGCTTTTTAAATGGCTGTAAGCGGAGCCGCGGCTCTGTGAAAACACCCAACTTTGAATAGATATTGACATAAATATCTAAAACTAAAGTTTAGCTTACTTAGGTTCTTGGCTTCCAAAGACCATGGGCCCCCCAAGTGGCTGGGCCCTAGAAAGCCTTCCCACTTTCTACCCCTTATGGGCGGCCCTGACTAGTGGTAGCAAGGCAAGGCAAGTTTATTTATATAGCACAATTCAGATACAAGGCTATTCAAAGTGCTTTACAGGGGCAAGATTAAAATACACAATACACATTAGAAAAGCGAATGAATAGAAATAAAACATTTAAATAAAATTACAGGTTAAAATTGAAACAGAAAAGTCTTCAGACTTGATTTAAAAGTGCTGAGAGTTGCAGCAGACCAAGTTTTCTAGCAGTGAGCTTTTGTAAGTTAAATAAATAGATAATGTCTGTACTTGTTTTACAATTATTGCACATTGTCCTTGTGTGTGTGTTTCAGTGCCCGTTTGTGTTCAGTGCAGTGATGGCTTGTAGAAAGAAGCTGTTTCTAAGTCTTCTACCATAGGCCTAAAACAACTGTCATGTATCTAATGTAGGCTATTCTATTATTGTTTATAGGCTATGTATATTTATATATCCCTAATCATATATTTTTTATTCAACTTATTAAAATAGCTGACGTTAATGCTCCTATCTGTGTCTGCTTCTCTATCATATTTATAGTGTGTGATTTGCAAAATACCGATCATAGCCTATGATGTGATGTAGGCTATCATAAAGGTGACCAAACGTCCCCATTGTTGGTTGCCTGTCCATGGCTTAACAGAAAAAACTACATGTTCCTGTTTTGTTTTTGAAGACACAACATTAGGTTTTTCAATATGATTGCTAGTCAAAATGGAAATGTCTCCGGTTTCCCCCTTTTCGGGGAATTTTCCTCGTTTTGATCTCGGACGTCTGGTTACTTTATATCATATCAGAATCTTCTATGACTGTTAAGCCCACTATGAATATTAAAACACGTCGAAACTTGTGCCCTGTATCATAGCTACATGTATGATCTTTGCAGCAAATAAAACTGCGTGAAAATCAGTTTGGTATTTAATGACATATGATTAATTACATGCGCTGACAGTTCATTGCACCTGTCAAACAGACTACACTGAGTGGAACGTTTGACCGGTTCAAGATGGCGGCCCCACAGCTCGTCAGCGCCAATAGGCAGTAGCGGCCAACGCGGCGTCTATCCTTTATTATGTCTATGGTTATTTTGCTCCTTCCTTTTCTCTACTGTGCATCGTTATTACCTTTCCTTCTGCTTCTGTCACTCACCCCCTGGAGGTCTCTGGTTCCTTTCATGCCCCTAGATGTGTGTGTGTGTGTGTGTGTGTGTGTGTGTGTGTGTGTGTGTGTGTGTGTGTGTGTGTGTGTGTGTGTGTGTGTGTTATTTTACCTCCTGTTTCATCTACAGTTTTTTTTTATTCATGGCACTGCAGGTGGTGAGCAGAGCCGACCCAGTCTTCAGAATACAAAGATACTTGTGTATGTGTGTCTTTCCCTCTTTGCCCTCTCACCTGTCTTCCTTTTTGTGTCTTCACTGTGCTTCCCTTCCACCTTTCTCCCTCTCCTATTCGCCACCTGTGTATGAGTGTGTGTGCGTGTGTACGAGTGCACGTCTAATACCAGTACCCCCTCTCTGTGATGTGATCCCATTAAAATCATCTCTCTGTCTCGTTTCCCACCTCTCACTGCGAGCTGGAAGGTATCATTACAACTTACTGTGTGTGTGTGTCTACTTAAAGATGACAGTCATCAAGCTGTGATGTTCGGTCTGCCGTTCCGTAGGCTGAGCCCAGTGGTGGCAGTACCGTGCTTATGGAGCACCGTGCAGGGATGTGTCTGAATTATTCTTTAGCTTCGATGGCCTCAGTTGGTATGGAACCCCCAATCAATGCAAATGTTTAACTGCTGCAGTCTTAAATTACACGTCCGTGAATCATGACTTACAGTACAGCTGTCTCAGAAAACAATATTTTTTTTTATTGTGCTGAATAGGCCACTAGTTTGTGTGTGTTTCCCTCAAGATACACTTATGGCTGCTTTTGTAATGATCTTACTGCAGAAAAATACAGCTTTTCAAATGTGTCTGTCCTAATAGTACGCAGTAAGTGTGTACTACCTGTATGGCTTTTTAGAGCTCATTATCTACCGATGCTGAGTCCGCAGTTTGCCTACAAATTAATCCCTGTAAACTTTCTTACTTTTTTGCCCTTTTAATATGTCCACTCATTTTACTCATGCCATGTATCCCATTATTAGTTAAGCCTAATTTACTCTTAGATGGGTGGATTCACACAGCTATGGTTCTTTTCTTTTCTTAAAGTGCACCTTATCTGTTCCCCCTCTTTTCCTTGCTTTCTTTAATTGATCTTGCTTGGTTTTCGGTCTTATTGCTCACCAAACATTTTTTTTTCTGAAATTGAATCCTTTTCACTTTTTACACTTGTGTGTGGTGGGGTAATCAAAGGCTGTTAAACAGAGCATGCCCCCTTAAAACACACTCTCTCTCCCTTCCTCTCATAGTGCAGTCATTTGTGAAATTAAGTCTGTTCCCCCTGCAACTCTGCTCCCATCAAAGTCAGACCCCCAACCATAATGACCACACACACGCACGCACGCACGCGCGCGCGTGTGTGTAAAAGATCTCAGCCTTATCATTTTGTCACTTTCTCCCTGCCTTTATCCGTCCCTCATTCTTTTTCTCTTTATTTTCATTGCTGGAACCCTCTCAATCACCTGTCTACCCCAACGCACGCTGGTAGATCTGCTGTCAGATAAATGATTAGCCTCAGAGCGCCATGTGAGGGGAATATAGTGAAAGGCTGACGAAAGGGAAATCAAAAGGGATATTTTGAAGTGTTCCCTGGCTGCAACTTCCCAGGAAGGGAGGAGTTTATCATGAATCCATCAGTCCTCAGCCTCCTCTGTAGTCCGAAGATTTTGAACCATTTCCCTTTTGACATTGTTGTTTTTGTCCCAGAGGGGAGAAATGCAGATCTGCATGCATATATACAGTGTAAGCTCCAAGAGGGTCTGGGATCATACATATACAGCTCTGGAAAAAATGAAGAGACCACTCCAAATGTTCAGTGTATCTCATTTTACTATGTATAGGCATATGTTTGAATAAAATGAACATTTTGGTTTTATACTATAAACTACTGACAACATTTCTATCAAATTCCCAATAAGAATATTGTCATTAAGTGCATTTCCATGAATTAATGTAGAGATGAAGTTTTAAGAAAAATCCAGACTGGTCTCTTAATTTTTTCCGGAGCTGTATGTTTGTGAGTCATTCATGGAGATATATATATATATATATATATATATATAGAGAGAGAGAGAGAGAGAGAGAGAGAGAGAGAGAGAGGAGAGAGAGAGAGAGAGAGAGAGAGAGAGAGAGAGAGAGAGAGGAGAGAGAGAGAGAGAGAGAGAGAGAGAGAGAGAGAGAGAGAGAGAGAGAGAGAGAGAGAGAGAGAGAGAGAGAGAGAGAGAGAGAGAGAGAGAGAGAGAGAGAGAGAGAGAGCTCTTGGTATTTCAGAAAATTGTATAGACAGTTTGAATCATAATGGCTTAACCCCCCCCCCCACACACACACACACACTTACGCTGTCCCGCCATAGATGAATCCTACTCGTCCTCAGAGAGGTAGAAATGTTCAGACCTTCATTTGCTTCGTGTTGGTTTTATTTGTTATTCCCTTTCTGCTGCTGGAATGACACCGACGTGTTGCTGCCATGACAACTGTGTCTTAAGGAGGGAGGGAAGAGGCTGGAGACGCGCTGTTCGGCCAATATGTTTAGTTTGCTGCTGGGATGGAAGGGATCATCTGAGGCATGGCCCTCATAGCAGGCTGCTCTGGTGTGTGTGTGTACCTTTACACAGGAAACTATGCAATGTGATGCTTCTCAAAGACCAAAAACACATTTTTTACAGGAACACCCTGACATTTTAGGAAATGTACCGATCTGCTGTCTTTCCCGAGAGTCAGATGAAAAGATCAATATTAATTTTATCTTCAAAGCGGCAGTATATCCCTGACGTGTTTAGCCTAGCTAAGCACAAACACTGTAACACACATTATTTAACACCCACCTTGTTTTATCGCCCCTGCTGTGGCTCAGTCCCAACATCATTTCCTACCCAACACTATGATGAGGGCAGTAGGAGTTTAAACACATTTTACAACTTGCTGAATAGCCTTGAGTCAAACAAAAAAATCAGTGTTACATGCCACTAGTTCACACACAGGGCTCACAACGCAGAGTATATGATACAAAGATGATTTGTGACTAAGTGTAACGTAATGCAGGAAAAAATTCAAAGTATTAGCTGACAGTAGAAAAACAAAGCATCAATGCAGGTCGGTGTATGTGGCTACATTTGGTGGTCATTGGTAAGTTGCTATAGCACAGTGTTAAATAAAGATACTTGACACTCATGAGAAAGCCCCTTGTGCTGTGGTGTAATGAGAAAGCCCCTTGTGCTGTGGTGTAATGCAGTGGTTCTCAATTATTTTCTGTCATGCCCCCCCTAGGGGACAGAAATTTTTTTGCGCCCCCCGTTCCCCCCCCACCCCCTCCCACCCTCCCTAAATTGAAATACTTTTGAGAACCTGCTAATATTTATTTATTTATCCGTACAAAACCACTGTATGAGTTTATGGCACGAGCATTCTGCATACAATCACCTTATTATCAAACTAGATAACAAAAATTAGCTGAGATAACTTCTGCAGCAAACAATTGAAAGTTCAGTTTATTAGCTCAATTTGTAACATTTAAACAAGACTGCTCAGTCTGTGTGAATCTCAGGACAGAGAAACAAGAGCAAATGATTCACTGAGGTTTGCATTTCATTCAAAACATGTTTAAACTGTAAACATAGTTAGGGTGGTGTTTTTTTTATTATTATAGGCCAATAGGCCTTCTGTGATGCGATGACCAATAATGAATTAATGTTATTATTAGTCTACTTGCTTAATTTCTTTTTAAATAGCCTACAGAGACACATGTGGACATTTATTTACAGCAAATTGCGGCCTTTCGCACGGATATGACCATACACAAGCACACATTGCGCTTGCTAGCACAAAAAAAAAAATATATATTTTTTTGGTCAGTTGGAAATCAAGGCAGCCCCCCCCCTCCCCCCCCTCCCCTGACAACTCACGGCGGGCGCGCCCCACCATTTGAGAAGCACTGGTGTAATGGAAGACCAAAACCCAACGGGCTAGTTGATGAGAGTTTTGAGGGAAACGGGGAAAACGGTAAAGTGAAACACAAGGTACATATCTGATTAGAATAACCGGGTTCATTACTGTTAGGTTCATCATGAATGATCAGGATAGAAGGTAGTTACCTGCATTCTTACTTTCTATAAGAGGCCAGTTAAAACTCCAAAGCAAAATCCTGAATTTCAAAACATTTGTTTCTCGTCAAATGTTGCTTGCTTTCTCCCAAATGTCACAAAATACTTTTGTTCACGGGCCTCTGATATGGGATACTTGTGTAAATCCAGCCTAGGACAGTACACACTGCAGGAGGCTGGCTGCACCTACCTGAAGGTCCAAGCTTCTGTCTACAGGTGGCAGTGTGGTACCGTGTCTCGGCACCTCTGACTGAAATAGACTTTGTCTTTTTACTTTCTTTGTGTTTTATCTCTCCCTCTCTCTAACTGTTGTGCCCTCTTGCTCTGTCTTTCGCCGTCTCTCTTTTAAGTGTTGTTGTTTTCTCTCCATCTTTCTCCATTCCTGTTCTTTATTTTCCAGTCTCCCTCGTCCTTCTCCCTCCCTGGTTGTTGGCCCTTTGAGTAAGGAGGGAGATATGTCCACCTATTGTTCATGACCCACGGTCGCTGGAGGGTTAACCCAAAGGAAAATAATTGCAGTAATATTTTTTTTTTTATTAAAAAAAATTATACAAACTTCTCAAATGAATTGAGCAGATTTAAGCCATCTCAACTACCTCCCACTTTGTTTATTATACAAGTAAACTTGCTTTCTACTTGTGTTATGGTACATACCTAACAGTGCTTTCATCATATATTGACTTCTTGGTTATGCTACTGCCTTGCTCTATGTGAGGCAAAACTGCACCAGGGCCACAGGATTACTGTATTTTTTTTAAAGAAATAAAAGATGAGCAAAGCCATGCCTTGGCCTAAAAACAAGTGGTGCTGGACTAGAGTAGATGAGAACAATCTAACAGACTAAAGCAACATGAACGAAAACTTCAAGCGATCATCCATCAAACATGGAGAAGGATAATGGTTTGTTTGCATGATGTGTGCATGAGTAAAAGAGAGCAGGAGGGAGGGTAGGTGAGGTATACGACTATACGTCATGGGTAATTTAATACCTTAAAACGGTGAGTGCTGAGGGCAGTCAAATAAGCCAGCACTCCCCAAACAGTAATTTCTCCTTGTCCTGCCCTTCACCGGTCATTCATCTTTTCCATCACTGACTCTCCCTTTTCCCTTCCTTCTCACCTTCAAATTTGAACTTTTACTAAATACTGTATCTAGACGATGCTGTTTTTTTAATCAGCAGGTAGTGACTGATTCTACCATATTAACTTTTATTCTCAATGTATGTTAAGAGATAACTAAGAGCAAGTTCATGTGCTCTGCCCCCAAACAGTCGATACCAGCTGTCCAGATGTGAGCTGAAGCTGGCTATCATCACACACACATTACCACACTTTGGAGTGTGCCTGTGCTGTGTGTCTTTCCACTTTCTTCAAATTTTACATATGTTTCTGATTAAGTTGAGTGAAATGTTGTCAACTCGTATGGTTTTTGCCTCCATCTGACAACTAGCACACAATTGTGTCTGTCCACGTCTATGCATTGATACTGTGCTGCCTCCTAAAATTTGCATTCTAGTTGGACAACACCTTTATGGGAAGACTTAAGTTTTTCTCGGTGTGAATTCCACTTGTTCAATACCAATGGTTTCATAGATCAAAGATGTTGCTATTCTAAAATTATAACAAACAACAATGCTATTCATGAGAGACATTTCAGTAATATGTACTAACTGTGTTCTACTTTACAAGACTATTGGATCAAGAAGAAGATTTAGAAAATGGTACTGTACAAGTTAGACAACATGTGGTAGAGCTTGTTTGCTTGCTGCCACAGACGTCAAACCTTTGTCCTTGTTTGCCAACTCTCAATAAAGCGATGATCTTTCTTCCCCTCTGTCTGCAGGTACGCCATCCCACCTGAGCACGGGAAGAGGCTCGAGAGGTTGGCACAAGGTGAGGCCCTGATCGTACTTTCAATTAAAACCTTTTTTTGCCTATTCAACCCTTCAACACACTGCCTTTCTGCTCGTCAGTGAAGGAGCATCAGACTGTTAAACACACCATGATATCATACACAAGCTACACACTTAACACAAGCACAGAATAAACATGAGAGCATTCTTACTCGTTCTTTCTTTCATTAGAGGAATGAAAGAAAAGTGGCATCTCTCAGCTACACCCCTGCCTCACTCCTTTTAAGCAAAGCGTGCACAACACTTTTAAGAACACTTCACTCACAATAAACAACATTTTACCATTTTCCTTTCTTGATTGACGCAGTATTCATGGTAGTGGGTAGTGTAGTATACACTGTGGGTCCTCCAATTTGAAACATATTCTGCATGCACTCTGTGGGTAAGGAACTTTGATAACGTATGTTCTCAGAACATAAAAAAGGGAGAAAAAAAAAAGATTTTTTTGTCACCTGGCTGTGCTTAGATAGAGCTCAGGAAGAAAGAGCAGCTTGAAGCACTTAGTGTGTGCAGTCACTTGTACTAAAAAGATGGAGAGGGCTGTAGATACGGAGTTTGGAGGTGGAGGCTTGGTGAACCGCAGGCAGCAGCATCAGCTGTGTTCTGCAGAAAACTTCCAAAGCCCATGCAATAAAGTCCAATCGATTCTGCACCGTACAGTGCTGCGGCGGTTTCTGCTTGTTACGCTGCATTTGCCACAATCCAAGGGCATTGCAGATGTTGACAAAATCAAATACATTTATAACCTTAAATTAATAATTTAATTAAAATTAATTCATACTTTACAACATGCTCTGCTGCATCTTAAAGCCAGAGTTACTTCTGACATGAGGTGTATGTCTCTAACTCTAATAATCGTGTGCAGCTCAGATAAATTGGGCCTGAAGTGACAGTATTTAACCAGCCAGATATCCCTCTAACACATTTATTTTCCCACCACCCCTTTTTTTTTATACCAATTGGTTGTCCTCCTCCCTCCTCCTGTCCCCTGTTTTGATCAATGCGTATTTACTCACTCGGAGACAAGGGGGTGATGATGGAGATTTTCCCAATCCAGACTACATTAAACACAGACACCGTTTGTCTTGCAGAGCTGAGAACAAATCAATAATCACCAGTGCATAACCTCTGTCACTCGCTATCCCGCTTTTGTACTGGCACACGATTTACAGTAAAAATGATGTTTAAACGTGCTCAGGGCATGATAAAAGATGCCCATGTAAATGGAATAAAAAATGTCATACCAAGGCAATCACTGGTGTATCAAGCACGTTATGGCAGTCTTACTGAGATTGCTGCACTTGAATGACATGCTGCCACTGTTCATGTTGTTAGTTAAACCTGTTTGATGTTAACTCCTGATGATCAACAGTGAGAGAGCCCCATTTCTATCCACCCTATAATCAGTGTCTGATTCACACTTCAATTACACACTTCGGTGAAATCAGTATTTAAAAGAACCACTGCCTTGAATGAAATGGATTCACAGCGGACATTAACAACGATAATAATGGTTGCTATCTATTTAGTTGTTCCATTTCCAAGGCCCCCCGTGTTATCTGGACTCTCTGGCTCTCCTAAATGAAAATCGGCCCCAATTAGAGTTAATTACATTCAATTGTGCTTTTTTTAACCTGTGACAGCCTAGTCATTGCACCAGATACACACACACACACACATATATGGTTTTTCCCAGGTGCACTGAGGCTGCTATTACGTGCCCTGTGTAATTCTTAAATGTTGTTTCAGAATTGCTTTTGTTTTCAATGTAAAAGAGAGTAGCGTAGTTATGTCTCCTCTGTCTGCCTTATCAAGTTGAGTCGTTCTTAATCTGGACCTTTAGTTATCGTCAGAAGTAGCTTGAGTCAGTGAAGCAAACGTTGCTATTTCTAATCACTCTTCATGTCAGCATTGAGCTCTCAGTCACAGTCAGATTGCAGCCTTCCTCTCTCCTCTTATCTAAGCAGCTGGCAGTGGGAGGAATGCAATGCCAACGCTATTTAACAAGAACCTGCTGACCTATCAAAGCTGTCAGCACAGGTAGCCAACTGTTTAAGAGGTCCTAAAAAGACAGTTATGGGCGTCCTAGGAACGCCTTAATGGGGCTGGGACAATGGGTCTTGTTACCTGAAAACTCCTCTTTAAACATTTGACAAAGTGACAGCCGTTGCTCTTATCGCTCCTCATCTCTGCATTATTTCAGGCATGGCTTCAGATGTATTTGGTGAGGGGAGACTGGGATGGGTTGAAGGCAGGAACTTTTCAAACTCTAAAGGACAGAATGAAGCCTTTAAGTTAATATTACCCTGCGGAGAGCTCGGGAGAGCCAGCTGCATTTTAATGGGGATTAATACCGAGGCTCTGTCGGCACATTATTCACCTTTTATCAGCTCCAACAAGCAGGCCGGCGATGAGAGAATAGAGGCCCTCTCTCCCTCTTCTGCTTTGTAGGGTGGAACAGAGGCTGAAACAATGCAGTGAAAATGGAGGATGAAATGGGTGCCGATTATACTGTCGGTCGTATTAAAGTTTTAACTGGTTTGAGGCTGGGATGGACCCCCTTTGAGGCACTGTTGGGTACAGACAGTAAAGAGTGCGAGAGCGAGTGATGGAGGAGAAATCCTTGTGTTTGATTATGCAGTGCCCGCATGAGACTCTCTGTCTCCAAGAGCAAAAACAAGCCTTTGTTTTAGAGGGAGACTTTGAAAACCCAAAATGTCAACGGGTCATGTTATGTTTTGATCTCAAAGCAATCTGTGTTTTTTTAGAAAGTGAGTGGGTTTTTTTGTAGCAGAAAGGTAACACTGCAAAGTTTTAGCTATGCAATACATTGCGTTCGTTTGCTAATATTATTGTAGTAGAAGTTTATCGGACACTTGCATAATATAAACTATGAGTTTTATAAAGTATGATGAATGCAGATATAAATATACACAGTATATATGTATATATTTGTTTTTTGTAAGTGACCTTGAGGCCATAGACATAATCAATTAAAGCAGCTTAGACCTCCTATATTTCTAATATCTTACCTTGGAAACATTAGGAACCTACAAACGCACATATCTGAAAATAACTACATAAAGTAATATAAAGTGAAGTGAAGAACCCGATCACCGATGATACAGCAGTGAACTGATGAGTGAGATGACTCTGAACATACAGTACAGTGTTTGAGTGATCATGCCCAGTAATCTGATAAAGCAATATTTGCTGATGATCAAGTCATGCATTTCAGCAAATAGAGGATTTCACAGTTATATTATGGTAAGATTTGGTAGACTAGACAATACGAGTTTCTCCTCCTTTTCGGAAACATCCATAAGTCCTGTGTTCGCTGTCACCCCGTACAGGCTTCTTCCCTGGCAGCTGCCAAGGCTGCGACGCTTTCCTACGCCACAAGATGACACTGATATCTCCCTCCATTCTGAAGAAATATGGAATTCCGTTCGACAGGGTGAGTGCCATTCGGTCAATGTTGCATGACACAAAAGAACATTGTTTTGGTCACTGGGATAAAATAATGTTTATTTTATTCAATGTTTTTCTTTAAAGGTTAATTGAAGCATTTGTTTCTGCACGATCTCTGCTAAAATTTCTGGGTCTTGTTTAAATCTCAGAAATGGATTGGCTTATTTTAAATGACCAACGACAACGCAAGGGAGGTCAGCGGCCCAGCTTTGACACAAACATCACAAATGCATCAAGCTTTAGTTATGATACAGTAAGAATGAATGAAAGATTAATGAAAAGGAAAGATTGGCACAGAGAAGGCACTCATAGTTCTCCACTGTTAGCAGACAGGTCTCCACCCACACACACACCCTCCCTCATCAGGACGTCATTATCACAGCAAAACACGTTACACACACCTTCCTACACTACCTCTCCCGATTCATGAGTAAAAATAAAACTGCCTTCTTGGGTTCAAGCAAGACAGAAAAAGGGACTTTTGATATCTGAACCACTGCCTTTAGTTGAAGAAGTTTACCTCATGTTCTAAGCCTCAAACCCCCCCCCCACTCATACCTGTCACATTGTCTGGCTTAATGTCTCTTGATTTCTCTGGATCAAGGCTTCACACAGAAATTCAGATCCACAGCCAGACATGGAGGGCTTATGTTTTCAGGGCAACACCTTTTTGAAAAAAGAGCATGCTAGTTGTCCTCACATTTTTAATCACTCTCAGAATAACACTGAGCCTGTGTGAAGACACTGAATACTTGGAGCTGCAGTATGTTCGGCCTCTGCTGGTATGTCAGGAAAGTTGTTTCTAAGGAATTAAACTTGAGTAAAGGAATATATTTCATAATAATAATAATAATAATAATAATAATAATAATAATAATAATAATAATAATAATTTTTTCAGTTGGACAACTGTGAGTCACAGCAGCAATTAAGAATTCTTCAAATTGAACACAACACATTTCAAATAAGACAAAAGCAAAGGCTGAAGCATGCTTATAGAGAACTGAAGTGAGTAAAAGTACTGTCTGAAGTATAACATTTAAAGGATATGCAGATTATCAACTGGAAAGAAAGTATTACGTTTAATTAAAGTGTTTTTGTAAAAGGTACAGAAAAATCAGTGCAAGGATAACTTTTTAAAGGTAATCTTTTTTCTAATTAACACCCTTTTAAACAATAAAATAAAATCTTTGAAAATGAATGTTAAACGAGCATAGCTATAATTATTGAATGGGTGTTTGCTCTCAAACCAATTTAAAAAAAGGTGTAAAAGTGTCCTTAATGAAGGAACTAATTAGTTGTTTTATTTTGCCAGGATGAGATATATATATACATACAGTCATGCCTGAAATTATACATACCCCTGTCAAATTTTGACTTAAACTTACTTTTATTCAACCAGCAAGTTATTTTCTTAATTGGAAATGACACAGGCTTCTCCCAGAAGATAATAAGACGATCTACAAGAGGCATCATTGTGAAAAACTTTTTCTTTTTCAGCTTTTATTTACATTTGAACAAAAAGTGCCACTCTCTCTCTCTCTCTCTGTGTGTGAACAGATAACTCAGAATGAAGGGGAGTTTATGATCACCTTTCCTTATGGCTACCACGCTGGCTTCAACCATGGCTTCAACTGCGCAGAGTCCACAAACTTTGCAACCCTTCGCTGGGTCGACTACGGGAAGATGGCTACACAGGTAAGATGAGACTGACTCTATTGGGTATGTTTTCAACCTACAACAACAAAGTTAACAACGTTCCATGTAGTACAATCTGGATATTTAACAGAAAGACACTCCGTTGCCTTAAAATGTCATACATTTTAGGAAAATAGTTTTGGCATCAGTAGCTTGTCACTGAAACGAGGTGTAACATTTTTGATGTGAAAGAAAAAACAGATGGAAACCTTAACTTGAAGCTCAACAAATGTCATCACCCCCATACAAATGCTCTGAGGGCAGTTTGCAAGTTCACACCTCCTGTTGAAGGGGTTTAATCCAACGTGTGATTCAGCAGCAACTTTGCAGCCTTGCTGCTCTTGCTGTTTGGTTCTCTGAGAGGATGAAGAAGTAGATCGTATCGAAATATAAAAGCAGCTTCTGGTTGTCTGCTGTACACCATCTGTTACCAACACGAACCGTACCCCCGCATCCTTCCATTGACGTAAACTGCCACTTTGCCTGTGGGCTACTGAGCATGAAATTGACAGGTCATGGGTTGGTTGTGGACGGGAGCTAAACGACAATCTCCTCGGGAAGAACCTCCCCCCTTTGTCTATTTTCTATACTTTGCACATCATTTCCCTGCTCACTTCCTCGCTCTCTTCCCTTTTTTGTGAGCGTTCACTTGTGTGTGTGTGCTTTCTTTCTACTTCGCTGCATGTCAGATTTATGAGGTGCCAGTTTGCAGAAGTACATCTCCCTTCTTTCTACCTCTTTCTCATTTTTCCTTCCTACTTTACCCGTGTGGCCACTTGTAATTTAAGAACCAGTAGTCCAGGCTCCAGCAGTTTCCCTCCTCGTAGCCCAGTGCTCAAGGGAACATCTCCACTACACTACTACTCTCTCGGTCTGATAAAGAAGAGCGCTCCACTCTGCACTGCTAATGCAAGTCGACAAATCGACAGAGCAGCACCGCACACTGTCAGAGGAATGTGACAGAAAACAGCTCGACCAATGAGACGTTCTCTTTCTCCAGGCCCATTGCCTTTTTCTCTTTGTCTTTTATACAAGTGTTTTTATTCTCTTGGGGGTGATGTGGTAGCATGGTGGTCACAGAGATTGTCCCGATACCAGTGCGGCTTAAATTCAGTCCCATCAGCAATCATACTTTCAAGTGTTGAAACTATGGTTGTTTTCAAGCAAGACCCTGAACCCATACCGGTTCATGAATCATTTTAATTTACAAAACATACAGTACAGGTCAAATGCCCCGTCACTGGCACTGGGTGTCATTAACGGCTTATGACCTGTGAGATTAATTTTCTCCCTCCCTTTTCTCTTATTGAAATTCTTTACGTAAAAGTATAAAAGTTTATCCCAAATGCCTGCAAGTCTCAAACAGAACGTAGAGCACCTGTTTTTAAGTAACGTTTTTAAATGCGGTAGAATGAGTACAACTTGTAATACAACCCATCCTTTTCAGCTAGATCATGTAACTTAAGAAGAAAGAACATCTTCTTCTTATTACAAAGGAAAAGCTACATTTCTTAGCAGTTCAACATAGCCTTGTTAATTTAAATACACACTGGGGTAGTCTCACTTTATCTTGTATGACCACTACCAGCAGCTTATGCTCAATGATGTTATTTAGTTTCAGAGAACTTAAGATGGATATCATTGTAACGGCCTCTTTTGAACTCCTACTTTTGCTTATGCTACTCCATGTTTTAGCATTAATTTTGTGTGCAGTACAGTGAGAAAAATGTGTCATGATTTCATTTCCTCTCCCCTTTGAATTGAAAGGCTTGCCTACACCATCTTCTTTTGTCAACAAGAAAGTATTTTCATTTGCTCTTGTTCTTCATCTTAACACCCCCCATCTTTCTCTCTCTGTATTTGGCTCAAGCATTCATCTGTGAAGTAGTTTGACTGTCTCCCCTCCCTCTCCCGCCCACCCCCTGCCTAGCTCTATTCAGTCAGCACCAAACAGGACAGTGACCGATGGGCCTCAGGATCGAATTTGTCACTGTTTAGGGGCTGCCAGCTCACAACCAGAGGAGGTGTGTGTGTGTTCCCTAAATACAACCTCCCCCACTGCTGACCCATCTGTCTTACTATTAAGTGAATACACACCTGCGGTCAAGGCAGGTCTGCTGTCGTTGCAAACTGTTTGTGCAAGTAGGCTACTTATGCGCCTTAAATTAAATGTTCTGGCCTTAAATTATTTTCTAGTAATTCAAGAGTTCAACATGTCACTCAGACTTTTGTGAGATTAATCATTTTTACACATAACTTGGATTTACTAAGTAGGAAACAAGTACCGGGCATCATTACGATATCCTTCCACATAAGGTCACAGTAAATGCATGAGACACAAGTTCCTTAAGTGTAATATAAAAATAACGTACCTCAGATATCAAGAAATAGTGCATGCATTTTGTGTAGGAAACGGCCCAGGAATAAGCTTTCTAAAGCACTGGAGATGCCAAAAATAATTTTGTAGATTATTTCTGAAAATATTTAAGTCTGCGGCGCCACTGTGTTGCTGAATGTTTACAGTTTCAGGGCTCTGGCTCTGTATTGTTCTGAATGAAAGCATCCCTCCATTGGTTTGGTGCTCAGACACACTTTATTGCCGTTCCCCCAAGCTGCCATGGGGATTTTTCTGTCTGTGAGAGGAGCCGGCATCATCCTCCCTGTTCCCAGACTAAAATAAATCACTTTTTCATCTCAAAAGGGAAAAATGCAGAGGACTCTTTTGTATGTATTTGCAGACCTGTCTTGTTTTGGGCGAGTCCAGACATGATTTTTGTTTTTTTTGGACATCCTGAATTTTTATCAAACTGTGTTCATGTGTAACCTCTATCTCCAATAACCAATGAACAAAATGCATTCTTTAAAGTTGTGTGGTAAGCTAAGCGCTTTATTAAACAGATGAAACAGTATGATTGTTTTAGTCGAAAGTTCTGTTTAGAGGCCAAGATGGTGACGCCCAAAGAAAAAATCCCGTACGTTCAATATTTTGTCAGAAAACTAGATTGGAGACTGTTTACCTAGAGGCCGCTGCTAAAGCGGCAGAGGCCCCAGCTGTCCAGGGTGAGGATCATATGAGCAGCGAGAACATGCATGTGTGTTTTATGCCCGTTAACACACAAAACAGGAAGATAACATTATCACATTAGAAACCTGTGATTTCACACTGTAGTTGTGTGTGATGTGAAACCTTTGCCACTTGAACCTGCTTGCATCTAACAAGGCAGCACAATAACATGACAAGCCAGTAGATATGATGTCTTGAAAGTTCCTATAACACAAGGAGCCATTCCAACACTTTTGGTTTCTAGCTAACTAGTTTGTTTCTAGTTCTAGTTGCAGCAACACACTACTGTATATACTGTCTGTTATGCATACAGTCAGGTCTACAGTTGTGAAAGCAATAGACCACCTCCTACTTAATAACATGCATACCTTGCTTACTGTTTCATTTAAATTGTCCTCTTTATATTCAGCATACTAAGCAGCTGTTTTTTAATGGGGATGCATATTGTGAGATAAAGAAGGGGACGAAACAAGTGGTAGAAAAATGAGAGCAATTTAGTCATTATTTAAACTTGGTTAGCATTTTTCTTTCTACCGCATGCTGCATCTCGGGGAAAAACCTGCAATGCATTTTTGGAACAGAGGAACAATTAAGGCTTCAGATACGTTCTGGTCTCGTTTCACAGTAGGCTCTAACTGCACGAGCAACTGGATGATATACAGCCCTGCTGTGCAGTATATTCTGCATCTGCATCTTTACAATTCTTTTAATTATACCCCCCCACCCCCCTTATTTCTGCCCTCATAAGCTATAGTGTGATCAAAGCAAGCATAAAGAATTTGGGATAATCAAAATTTCCTAGCTAAAGTGGGGCGGGTCAGACTTCAACCCTGTTTTGTTATTGGTACTTGGCACATCCACTGATCCAAAGGGAATCCCCAGGCTCGAGGTATTCTATGGCTCCCACAATTTAGCTTCATTAGGAGCCCAAGTACACTTTAGGGCTCATTGAATGTCTGCCTCAGGGTGAGGTTTTATTTTCTCAGATCTTGTGCATCTCCAAATCTCTTTCCCTCCTCTAATTAAGTTTTTATATGATAATAAAGTGTAACTCCCCCTGGCCCTTGAGGATGGCAACAATCTCCATAAGCACTCAATAGTTTCAAGAAGACAGGAGGAGCCTTTACATCGTTTAACAAGTAAAAGTAGAACATTTTGCCAGGTACAATCAGTGCAGGGACAATATCTTTTCTAGTTTCCTGGCATGTCGTTTTGTTTTCTTAAGGTTTCACGATTGGTAGCAATCAGCTGTACCAATGCTCACTTGCCCCTGTCTGACTTCCGACTCTCTGTCCCAACAGCCCCCAACCCCCCTATATTTAAAATGTTTCCGTCTGTCAAGTGGTGTCTAGATGAGATGTAGGCTGGATATTGTTTTGCTGGGTACGGTGAGATGCTGTGTTTCCAGTAATTGAACATCAGGCTCACAGCACAGCTCAGGAAATAATGGGGCCAGAATGTAATACAGCAAGCGAGGCACAAAAAGAGAATTATATTTATATCTCTCTCTCTCCCCCCCCCTTCCTCCCTCCCTCCCTCCTGCCCGTCTTTGTTTGTTTCATCTCCTTCCTTGTTTCCTTCATTCCCAAACTTTTTTTTTCTGCCGTACTTGTCGTTTCTCCCTCACTTCTATTCAGCACTGTTGTTTTATTTAACAGCTCTGCCACTCCACCGCTCTTCCAGTCAGTAGAATAATTCATTGACCTGTAATCTCCTTATGGAAGTTTGGTGAGTCATCTTGAGGCTGTGAGTGTTTGTACAATGCATTTATTATCACTGGTTAATGTGCACTTGTGTTCAAAGTCTCATTATTCGCCACCGAGTAGGTTTGCTTGATTGAAATTAACATTGACTTAGTTATTAAATGATAGCTAGCGAACCCGACAACAAAGTTCCAAACGGCCTCTTTAAAGTGTGATTTCTCCATACTCTCCCCCGCTGTTCTTCACCATCCTCTTCCGTGCTGTCTGGTGGATTTCTTGCTGTGTGACCACCTCTTTTGATCACTCACTGCAGAGTTTTCAGTCACAAATCTGCCGAGTGTAGCTAAATGTGTCATCTGCAGCACCTGCTCTCTACGGAGACGCACAGCAGCAATCCTACCACTGAGGAGGATCAGGCTCGTTTGTTTACTGCAGAGTTTGCTTCACGTCCATCCTGCTGCTGCTCTTCTTCTCTGCTCTTAATACTCGTCATCTCTTCCTTCTCTCTGCCTTGTGTGTCTCCAGTGCTCCTGTCGGAAGGACATGGTGAAGATCTCCATGGACGTCTTTGTGCGCTGCCTGCAGCCGGATCGCTACGAGCTGTGGAAGCAGGGCAAAGACGCCACGGTGCTGGATCACCACAAGTCAACTGAGCTCAGCAGCCCCCAACTAGAGTGCTGGAAGCAGCATCGTGTAACCCACCGGGCAAACCTCCTGCAAAGGTGAGAGGTCAAACTACAGTACATGTGTTGTCTTCCAATTCTGAGGTTTCGATAAACTAGCTATGGGTGTTTTTGCTCATGGAAATGTACATTTGGGTATTGGCTCATTAGTAATACATTTGAAAGGTGTTATGTTTCTCTTAATGTTAAAACTAGATGCGTAACATTTTCATATGAGTGTCGGTTACATTACATGGCCAGGACACACCGGCCCGATAATCGCCGTCGGAGAGTCTGGAGGGGGCGGGGACACGAATCTGTTTGGTGTGTGCAGTGACGTCGGTCGTCGTAGATGTCGTCGGGCTTCTTTTCAGCGGGCAGTCTTTCAGTTGGAGCAATTTGATTGGTGGAGGACTAGCGAATCAGTGAAGCCCGGAAGTGAGGCGGGTAGCACAAACAGCTAACAACAGCTAGCCATTGTTTTAATGCAGGGTTCGACATAACGTATGGCCCGGGGCCAGTAAAATCATATGCAGGGCAAGTTGATTGGCCAGTCACTGGCCCGCCCGGGCCAGTGACTGGCCAATCACAGTTCAGTATCTTTTTGTAGACTACATCATGGTTCATTGAAATGCGCGTTGAGAGTCGGAATGAAAGCAGTGTTTATTTAAGACTCAATTTAATAAACCTAATATAAAATATATTTTTTTAATGAAAGGCCAGTGGACAACCGATGCGTGGGCGTTTTGACAGGCGGAGCAACAAGCGGGCGCACTCTCGCTCTGTTGGCAGAGCTGCCTACCGTCCGCCTGCGAGTCGACAAATCAATCGACTTGCTTTGCCCCCTTTCTTTCTTCCCGCAGCAGAGGTTGAGGTGCAGAAAATGATAACTGCGCTTTTCCTTTATCTGCCACCGTAATGTTGCAGTATTTGCATCCAAGCCCCAATGGTAATACAAATGAGAGGCTTTACTTAAACGCTGTGAATGCGTCTCCGGTGATTGTGTCGGTTGTAGACAGAAACGAACGGAGGGACTCCGCTCACTGGACAGTTCCTATAGTCGCACAGTTTGGCACTGTGTTTTCAGGCTCGAGACATTCAATCAGATCGCGGAAGTCTTTCCCATTGAAATCGCTAACGGGGAGAATATCCCCGGTTATTATTTTAGCCACAAACCACAGTTCATCTGCGCGGCGGCTCACTCGCTGGCGAGATCACACGGTGAAACGCTGTTGTGATCGGACGAAGGCATTGTGTGTTTCTAAGGTGATTTAACGTCATAGTCTTAGACGAGCGTTTAACTTGTGCTGCATATTTTGCACTGCATTGTTTTTTATCAATAGTTTGAAAAAATGGTCCCACACCGGACTCTTATGTGAAGCTGACACTTCATGGAGAAGTGACACTCCTGCAGCGCGCTCATGACCAGACGTGAACTCACATACACGGTGAAATCTCCCATTAAAAAAACGGCATAACCCCCTGATTTTCGGATTTCTATTCTATTTTTAAAGTCAACTTGAGCGCAAGTGGAAAACCGGTCATTCGGTCGACACATTCACATCCCTAATGCATATAGAGAAAGTAATAAAAACAGCCTACCACACCACAAAGAATGATCAGACCTTCATCTCTTATTTTTTTTTAATGTTTGAACATGACTTCTGCAGGTGAACTATTCATTAAACGGCCCAAATTCAAGAATAAAAACAATCATCAAACTACTGGACTTTAAAATACTGGCCCACTCTTTCAACATACTTTCAGGTGTAGGCTTCAAATTCAATATGTTTGCCTGGTTTTATATTATGTGTATGAGCAATATCAACATTTCATATAATTAACTATAAGAAAAATAACCAAATCTAAAGGGAATATCTATACTGATACAGTATAGATATTCCCTTTAGATATGGTTATTTTTCTAATACAGGTATTAAAATTATTGACACTAAATTATGAAGAAAAAAAAGTGTGTGCAGGGCCAGTGAAAATATACAAGGGGCCAGTAAAACTCGGATCCACTGGCCCGGCGGGCCAGTAGGAAAAAAAAGTTATGTTGAACCCTGTAATGTGTTTGTTTGTTTCGTTCAGCGAGTACTCACATGCATCGTTGACTGCTCGACACCATGCTCGACACTCTCTGCTAAAAATGGTGCTCTTTATGTTCCATAAATATAAATACGTATTTCTATCTATGTTTATGGTCTAGAGAGCTTTCCCGTCAGTTCCGGCTTCCGTATTGTTTTGGGCCACAATACAGATTAGCGCCGCCTGCTGTTATGGAGACATTACGTCCCGTGCAAGCGCAGAGCGTACGGAAAGTCAGCAGTCGGCTCGGTGTGTTCTTGGCACTCGCGACGGGCAGACTGGAGCTGCCTGAAACGGCAGACTCCATTTTCGGGTAGTCGGACCGGTGTGTCCTGGCCTTAAGCCCTTGCCAAATGAGTTGATTTAAGTGTTTACAAACTGGTTCCTCCCCCTGACACTGGCTCATGAGTTCCAAAAAAAAAAATCCCAAGTAGTGTCCACACAATGTTTCAGTTGTTGATTCTACTTCTAAGAACAAACCTGGATTTATAGTAGAAGGAATTCGATCCATGCATGATGATCACTGAAGGCTTACTTCATGTACAGGCGCTGACCAGTGTTTTTTGTAATTACTCCGAATTACTGATGGGTGGTGACAGAAGTTAGACACTGCGAGGGAAATGTATTTTCCTATTGATTGTATAACATTTATTGCTAAAACAGCCATGCTGTTTGCTGTAAACTTTGTTCCAGTAAATGGAAGAGACCCAAGGTTTTGGCTTCACACAGATATGCAACATGCTCATTTTCACAAGGTTAAAGGTCCATGAGAAACACTAAAATACCTTGGAGGAAAACTCCCTAAGAAGACTCCCTACACATTTTTGTCTTGGACAATCTATGAATTATAACACCTGCATCCTGTGAGCCATCCTCTGATGGAACACACACAGTTACACACACATACTTTGGAGCACAAGCACGCTCTTTCTATAAAGCTTCTGATATTCTGCTCATACTTTATTCAATCTTAAAACACTTGTGTTTTAATAAATGAGCTATTGAATTTCACTGACACACACACCATAGCTTTAAGTTTCTTCTGTTCTGAACTTCAATATGTTTTCTATACATTATAATGATTTAACTGGTCCATATGCGCCACCCCCAGGGCTCTGCAAAAGATGAAGCAGGTGCGTCGTCTGAAGCTGGACGAGGTGAAGGTGCTGGCGGAGGAAGGTATTGAGCTGAATGCTGCAGAGTACCAGCGTCAGGTGGAGGAGCGCGAGGCCCAGCGCAGGCAGGAGAGAGAGGAGCGACTGGCCAGAGAAGCCATGATGACCCTGGAGGCCATGGACCGCGAGGAGAAGGAGGCCAGAGAGGCCGCTGCTAAAGCCGCAGAGGCTCAAGCTGTCCAGGGTAAGGCTCCTATGAGCAGCAAGAAAATGCATGTTTGTTAATGCCCGTTAACACACAAAACAGGAAAGTAACAGGTTGTATTCCAGATAGGGCATTGGATTAATGTAGACAATATTATGAATTAGGAGTTTGTCCAGATTCTCTTGAACTTTCTGCATCATAACCTCTGAATAACTTGGCTAGACTTGATTTAAAGAATGCTCTAGATGGAAGCCTCCAATTCCAAAACTTAAAAACCTTGCTCATTACGTGTATCACCTTTTTATCCTTCCTCAAATGTTTTGAATGAGCCATAGCTACTCTTCTGAATTCCCCTCCCCCCTTATTTCTTGAAGAACGTGTTGACAAACCACAGAATGTTGCAGAGGACATTGAGAAGAAGAAGCAGCAGAAAAAGATGAAGAAGATTCCAAATAGCTTCAACGCCATCACTGGGTTTGAGGCAGCATTTGAGCAATTTGCTACGGCTGCAAACAATAATGTAAAGAAAGCTGTGGTCATTCATCCAGAGGTGGAGAAGCCTCTGACCCCAAGACAGAGTGACATCCCAGAAGACAGCAAGCCGGATGCAAGTTTCTCCCAGGTTCGTTTTTTCATCTCAAAGTCAATTAGTTTGGTCATTATTATAATTTTTCTGTCTGAAAGGGAAGAACACTTTTTTTGTTATCCAGTTTAAATTTAAAAGTGCAAAAAAAACTTGTGAAAACTGCAGTTTGGATCACTGTATATATTGTGTTAATTCTGTACACAGCACTATTACAATTTACAAAATGCATGTCAAGTTAAATCTGTTGAAGAAATTGTATTTATTTGCTGCAACCTATTTAAAGGTGGAAAACAAACAATTATAAACGACAAAATGAAAAAAATCTTTGTGTTATATTAGGCAAACTACACCAAGATGAAGATGCCAACTGAGGTAAAGAAGAGTCGTCGTCACCCCCTCACCAAGCCGCCCACGCGCTCCCCGCTGTCTATCGTCAAGCAAGAACCGTCCGACGCCATAGGTGTGTGTGTGTGTGTGTCATTGCGCATTCATTTAACCTTTAATGTAGTTTATTGTTAATATCGTCTCATTAAAACTCATTATGGTTTGTATGGATAGGTTTCTTTTGATTATTATTTTTTTTTTACTACTGAAGGGGAGTTGACCTCCTTACGGGTGGCAAATCCACCTCCTAAAAAATTATATATGTGGGTGTCAGTTAAGTAAATCAGGGGGTATGAATACTGCTCAATTTCTATTCTACTACACGACTAAAAAAAAAATTGCCCATATGAATGGTTACAGTTAAAGATGTAAATGGGTTTGCAAGAAGCAATGGCAGTCGAATCCTTCCACACTGACCAACATTTACCTATTACCATCTTCAAGTTTCAACCCACTAATTTCCCCTCTCCATCACGGAACGTAAAATGAAGAAACCATTTTTGTTTTGATTATCGATCTGGAGAAAATCAAAACAAAGAGGACTTAAGCTCCCTCCAGGGATAATGAAATCAAGACTGCAAGCCAAGGCCTCCTTTCACTCCCGTCCCTTCCATCTTCTTCTTTTCATTTCCTGACCGACACTTATTGATCCGGGGATCATGACTTCCAATTACCTGCTTTCAAAGTCACTTTAAGTCGACAGCAGGGGACCCGACTGTGGGCCTGTCCTTCAGAAGGGTGGATGGGGGAGGGTGACAAGGAGAAAAGAGCAAGTTAAATGGCAGGCTTGTGAAGAGCCGTCTCTGCCTTCTGTCCAGGTTTAACAAACGGTCTGGATCAGTTGCTTCAAGGGCTTCACTGCAAAATTGATTCCAGACCCACAAGTTATGATGCTTGTGCAATTTCTGCCCATCATCCAATTATATCAGGAGTGGTAATGTTATTGTCTGAGACCGAATGGGCTATTTTTGTCTCTTTTCAAGGGCCTCCTTATTAAAAACATCCTTGTGCTTTGAAAAAGTAAATGCTTCACATGAATTTCAGAAACAAAACTTCAATCAAATATTGCATCTTCTTACATCTCCTTTGTATGGGTCACTTCATTTCGATTGTGTCTTATGCATTTTATTTCTCCTGCAGAGCTGTCATCCCCCATGCCGCTGGACAGCGCCATGAAAAAGCAGGAGCACTTGTGGCAGAATCAATCACCCAACTTCCTGGCAGAGAAGGCCTTCAATGCTGCAGTGGCAGCACTCCACCCACACTGTGCTATCTGTTCACTCTTCTGTCCCTTCAGGAAGGTACAGCCACACACTGCAGCAGTAATAGCAGTGAAAGTAGCAGCAGTTCAGATGTCAGTAGTTGTTTAGGATCAGCACGTTAGTAGTGGTAGTATGAAGGATGTTGGGTCCGTTGTTTGAGTAGCAGTAAACCTGGTGTAACTGTAGCCATGGTAAGACTGTATCTGCAGAGTAGAAAAACATTTTCATATGGTTAACAATCAGAACCACAATTGACAGCAAAGAAAGGAATGCCCTTTAACTCCATCTTCCTCACAACCAATATGGATCCAAACACTAACTGTATCATCTTCTTTCCTTTTTGCCATTTCCAGCCAACCAAAGACACCTTCATGGCGAGTGAGGCCCAGCGTGCCTCCACTCCTCGTCACGGCAGCCGGACCAGTCCCCTGGTCCCGGAGATGTGCTTCAGCATGGGCACAGGGAACACGGAGCCTTCACCCACCAACCATCACATTGGAGAGGATGGAACCAGTCTTCTGCTCTGCTGTTCATCTTGCCACATGCAGGTTCATGCCAGTAAGTATAACAACCTCAATATGCAAGAAAGGATGCTAGCATGTATTTGAGTAACATTTGGACCAACCATAGTGAGTTAAGCCCTGTGGGCTGCAGTCATAACACCTAGGAACATCTGTAGCAGTTAGGCTGTATTCAAACCCAATCAGGTGGTGTGGCAAAACTAAAAATGCAGGTTTTCTCATTCATTGGACTGATCCCTGTCCGTTGATAACTGTGGCTCCTTATTTGATGTGAATGCAGCCTTCTACGGATATCTAAATGTTTTTATTTTATCTTGAATGAAAGCAAAAGTAAATCTGGGAACACAACTCAGTGTTTGCATGTTGTTAATGAAAAGTCAACAGGCTTGCAGATGCATGAAGCTTTCTAACGAAGGGATTTTTAATTACATTTTTTACACTGAAGCAGCTCCATGAATTGTGAGCAACCTCAAGTTTTAAGACTGTTAGAAGTTGGTCTTAATCAGCTTTTGCACATTTGATAGATGTATTTATTTAATTTATTATCAAATAAAAGTAACAAAATAATTTATATTTCACACTTGACGATTCACGTATATAGATAGGCATTACAATAAGTGAAACAGGACTGAGTACATACACTGTGGATTTAAAGTAATTTAAAAAAGGTCCTTTTTATTTATAGTTGTCAAACAAATTCAGTTTGATTTTGTTCAACTGTGGACAAACTTCAGTGTTTGATTTACAAGACTCAAAATATT
Organism: Hyperoplus immaculatus; assembly: GCA_949357725.1. Lineage (NCBI taxonomy): Eukaryota > Metazoa > Chordata > Actinopteri > Uranoscopiformes > Ammodytidae > Hyperoplus > Hyperoplus immaculatus. The sequence continues at coordinate 9,989,332 of OX442357.1, forward strand.
GGTCTCAGGCAATGACAAGCTTTCCAGACAAACTCTACTGGGCATTTCGCTACTCTTCTTTTTTCACAACTCTTTTTATTATTATTACCCCGGAATTCCACTGGCTGCGCGTGCGGTGTCCTACGGTTTTGCTCCGTGCGCCCATGTCCGTCAACACCTACCGGCTCCGTTTTCAAAGCAGGCACGGAAAGCGCCGCCGGACAGCTGGAGTCGCAAGACAGAGAGGAGTTTCCGCAGTAATTAAAAGTGACAATATGTGGTATTTACACAACAACAAACGCACGGAAGGTTATTGTTCCCATCCAAACGAGTAAAAGAACGGTGGATATGCTCGTATGTGTCTCTGTTTTGAGATTGTTACCGGCAGTGAACACCAAGTGTCTTATTTTGAAAATTAACCATAGGTTTTATTATTTTGTTGGCGCCTGTGTTCCTCTCTATCTCGATGTGTTCTGTGCTAAATTCATGCGGTGAGCTCCGGCATCCAGCAAAAAAAGAAGCAGTGCGTATTTCACCGGACAGCTGGAGCAGCAGCGTAGAATAGAGACGGTGCAGCGGAGCTAGTGGACGCCCACGCACTGACTAAAGTAAAAACCTGACAGCTTCGATGCCGTGCTGGAGCGGAGAAGGACCGGACAGGCAGCTGGTGGAATTCGGCCTTTATTCTTGGCATCTATGAGAGTAGTGTTTGAAAAAGCACAGAGAATGAGACTCCACTACAACAGTGCAACAACCTGTCTATTCAATTCACCATTGCCATTCCAAGTGAGGGTTCTTTGTTCAACCCTGCTTGACTTAAGTTAAAATAACCAAGAGGCTGCTCAAGCAAAATGAAGGCAGCACACCACAAACTCCCCCTGCTCTTATTTACTCCCCCTTCCACACTAAACCAGTTCCCTTTTATTCTTTACAAAGAGCTTCTACTTTAAATGACAAGTGCCTTATGTCAGAGTAAAAGGACAGGTACCTTGTTAACTTTGTAGGGAATTAACCCATGGATCGCTACTACTGCTTAAAATGCACAATTTATCTAGACTTTTATTGGTTGGTTATTCATTGTGAAGAAAAGTTGACAATTGTATCGTCATTTGTTTTTTAAAAAAAGTTTAATAACAAGACCAATATGTTTGCTTTTTGAAATGATCACGTGTGGATTGTTTTGTGTCAGGCAGCACGGACATGTGCACACATGTTCAGTCAGAAACACACAAACAAAGCAACCCTCCTGGGTTCTTATTAGCCCTTAAGCTGGAGTGCACCTTCAAACAGGCCAGTTCATTAGTCATCCAGGGATCATCCAGGCTCAGCTGGAGAATCAGCTCTGCTATTGATAAGAGAACATGAAGCAGAAAGAACTGCTTTCAAAAACAACGGCTCTGTGGACATTCAACCACAAATCATTCAGACCTTTCAGGTGTTCTGTAAATGTGCGGTCCTTAGAGACAGATGGGATGAGATTTGGTAAGCTATATAGAAAGTGCTAAGACACTGGTAAACAGGCAAGTGCTTTGAATAAAAGGTCACTAAAACAATTGTGAAAAATAAAATACAAATTGAAGTATTCAATAAATAATGCCATAACTTCATGGAGCCCCTCCTTATGAAACATTAATTAATCTAGAAGGAGCCTCCGAACCATTAAATGCAAAATGGTAATGGTAAGATATGTGAAGTCATTAATCTTTCTCTCTCTCTCTCTTACAGGTTGTTACGGTGTCAAGCCGGACTCTGTCAAATATTCCTGGACGTGCTCCAGATGTGAAGCTGGAGCCTGGACAGTGGTGAGTAGCTGCACTACTTTTATGTTTAAAAAAATTCTACCTTAGGACTAGAAAAACTGTTTGATATTCTCAATGATTAAGTTTTTAGAACTGCATCTCAAAAAACTTAATTTTGTGAAGATTATCTGAGTTAACTGGACAGAGAGCCACTTTAAAATCTGCTGATGTAAAGATTTTCTGATTATGTTCCCTAGAAGCTAACATCAAACCAGGGTATTGTCTAGAGACTGAATTGGCCAAGATATGAGCGCTCAGTAGATCCGTTTCACTGTGTCTTCTGTTTCCTTCACTGCCTTAACTTAATTCTCATTCTCTTTGTGTTTTTCAGGAGTGTTGTCTCTGTAACTTGCGTGGTGGAGCTTTGAAGAGGACCACAGACGACAGGTACGTTACATGTGATTGTTAAAGAGTTCAACCACGCACGTTACGATATAAAATATGAGATAGCCATAGATTATTAAACAATTTCAATGTATTTCTGCAGATTGTTGTTGGAATCGAGTTTATAAAGAAAATGCAAAACGCACACAAGTTGACCATTATTGGCCACATTCACAACATTCACTGAATTGAATGTGATGTGCTACTTCTGTTTTACCATCTCAAGCCTCTCTCTCTATGTAACCAGGTGGGTCCATGTCATCTGTGCCATTGCTGTGGCTGAAGCTCGCTTCGTTAACCCCATTGAGAGGCAGCCAGTGGATGTCAGTGCTGTCCCAGAATCACGCAAGAACCTGGTAAGATCCGGCACAGTAGAACTTGATTCATCTCTCTCACTGTAAGTAAAGTGTAGCGGCATATCGGGTCAACATTCAAACTCAAACAATATCTAAACTGTGCAGCCCCGATCTATATCCTGTCTTTTTGTGAAACGTTAGTAATTTACATTTCTCGTGTCTTGTCTCGTCGTTATGGAATAACAACCTCTTCCCCGATTTCCCTCTCTCACTCCTATGGCCTTTACCTACATTTAAAGAGCTTTTTAACATTGCAACAGTCCTTCTCTCTGTTACCCTCCCTCTTTCCCTGGTGGATGGATGGATCATGTTTTTGCGAGCCGTGGAAGACATTAGGTAAAACACACATTCGGAGGGAAATGGCTGAACAATTGGCTGTTACGTCTTAATGCGCCAAATGAGCTGCATAGATCCCGTGGGCAGGAGGAAATTTCCCCATTGCTGCCGAGTCTTTGAACACCGCTCGTCTCCTCCCTCTCTCTATTCCTCCTTGCTATTTTCTGTCCCCCCTTCATTCACCTGATACCACTTCACAGGTAAAAGCAGTGCTTGCTGGTACATTATTGCAAATCTACAAATAATGTCACCTCTCTCCCTCGGCTTCTCTGTGAATAATCTATCAAAGACACGCTGAGTGACATTTGCATCCGAGTGATGTCAAAGCAGGTATCCTCAATCTTTTCTTAAAAGGCCATGAGAAGAAGCTCTGCGGTCTAATGATTCGGATGACTGGACTGATGTGAACACGCGCCCTTGGAAGCAGTTAATATTGCGCCGTGTTCAGCAATCTCTGCATTACCCCTCCATCTATGAACATTTGGTTTTTAGCAACAGAAGGATTTCACAAAAGCTACGTTTGTCTTTCACAATTTCCCCTGCACAGTATCTCTGAGCAAACAACTTCCAAAGTCTCTTCAACGCAAAGAAACTGCAAACTTCTTTTCTTGTGAAAACATCTTCAAGCTTGGACAAAACTAATATTTTCTTTAAACTTGTTTTCAGATTCTTCCATTACATGACACAGCAAAAGAGCAATGCTTTTTCCAGTTATTATGTAAACAACTGTTCTACTTTTGCAGTTTACCTTAGGTTGAAGTAAGTTGTTGTTTAGTTTCTCTAAGAATGTTACTGTACATTATAGAAGCAGCAATGCAGAATGAGGTATACAAAAAAGAATTGGACAGGAAATGCTGCTTTGGTATGTTGTAACTGTCTGTGATTTTGAGCAGTGGAAAAGTATACCAGCCGGTGAGAAACTATAAACCATAGCAGCCCGTGAACTATCACACACCACAGCTCTTTTGGGAGCTCCTGTAGTACATTTCTCCTTTGCCAGTACAAAAAGAAGTATTGACACTTGGATAAATAATTTTTATTTTTTATTGATCGGCCTTGTGCTGTGCTACAGCTGCTCGCACAGCGATTTGTCAAAAGGATGAGGATGAAGAAGGAAGGATGACAGGAGGAGGGAAAGAGCGAGACAATGGAATGACATAGTGTTGAATGATAGATAATCACAATAAAACAAGTACACAGAGATACCAGTCATATAAGACTAGGGTTGAGTCCATATGTTAGATCCAGGCATGTTGTCATGGGTTACACAAATATAGCTCCACTTTTCTCTTTTCAGGTGATCTGTTAATAAATGAATGTCTCCTTTTATGATTTTGAAAGATGATGTTGCTGGAACACACCTACCCTGTTGGAGTGAGAACATAACACTATTTGACCGGCTGAATACCCTCACATGCAGTTATTCTCTTTCCTGTTTCTAACCGGGCACAAATGAGCGATAAGGAAGGCAAATGTTAAGTCAAAGTAGGGGAAGACATGAAGGGCTTGAAGGATTCAAAGTGAATTGAAAGTGAAGAATGAAGGATTTTGGGGTTGCGAGTGCTGGGATGGCACATGTCAAAGTGGAGAGTGGACCTCGTTCCTGGCCAAAAGCTATGATTTGGTTGGCTCGTGGTAAATTCACACTCAGGGTGTGCGGATAGAATTAAGCGATTTGCAAAGGAAAGTGCTCCAAGCAAGAATAGCAAAAAAAAAAAAATAAAAATGGTATGATGCAAGGGAATTTAAACAAGTGATGCAAGACACCAAAAAGGATTCGGTATAAAAAACGGGATGGTTCAAGCTGTTGTTATTAGGTGTTGACATTTTCAGTGAAGGCTGGTAGGGAATCTCACCACGCCACAGACACGGTGGCTGCACACGCATGGTCTGTGCAAAACTGAAAACATCCATTTAATATTTGATGAGTACAAGCCTGTTTGAGTTGTAAACAGAATTCAATATGAGAGAGGAGAAAAAGGTTACACTCGTGATTCCACCATCATCTACGTTGTAAGTGATGCCTGACCAAGTTTTGCAATTTCAGTATGTGCCAGACAACAGGGGTGAAATGGCTTTTTACAATTCTTTAGCATTGTCTGTTTCATCTTCTCTTTTATTATAAACAACAACCACCTCTGTACGTAACAGTGTTTCAGTTTTTGCAGCAGGAATATAACCTCCACTATGGCAACTGCATGTTTACTGAAACATTTATTTGTTTGTTTGCTTGGCTATCATGGCCTGTGTGTGTTATTCCTTTGGTATAAAGTCAATGTTTCCATTCACCGGCATTGAGGAGAAACCTGTGATCCCCAGAATGTACATGAAAGATGATGCGATAAAAATTATATAAGCGTAGGAGTTCAGGAGGGTATGGGTCTCCAGTGTGAATCACCAACCAAAGTCATTTTGTTTCTGTTTTCATTGTAGAAGTGTTTGTTCTGCCATTCCAAGAGCGCCAATCAGAACCGCGGCGCCTGCATCCAGTGCTCATACGAGAACTGCGCCACCTCTTTCCACGTCACCTGCGCCCACATCGCGGGAGTAGTCATGACGCCAGCCGACTGGCCCTACGTGGTGTCCGTCACCTGCCACAGGCACAAAACGCTTCCTGCCACCAAGGTAAGTGCAACTCGAGAGGAACAGTCAGCTGGGTGTAGTTTTTTTTTTTTTTTTTTTTTGTCTTTTTGAAAGTACAACTTCGTACTTTCATGAAGTAAAAATACCAGGGATGCACGTAGCGACTAATTTCCCAGACCGACTTCAAACAAATGAAATGTTAACCTTTCTGTATTTTCCTATTTGTATTCATCGAGCCCTTATTGCCTCCAGCCATTGTAAAATGAAGTGAGGTTTGAGCCTGCCTTAACCGCAAACTCTCCATCTGCATTTTCTCCCTGCAGCCTCGAACAACGCCCAAAGTCCGGCAGGGTCTAAGTCTGGGCCAGAAGGTGATTGGCCGCAACAGTGACAGCTGGTACTACCACTGTAACATCATCGGCATCGCAAAGCAGACCTTCTACGAGGTTAACTTTGAGGATGGCTCCTATTGCGACAACCTGCACCCGGAAAACATTACGGTGAGTTTTCTTACGAATGGGTTAGACACCTACATTAACAAATAAAGTTCCCTTTTTTAAAGCAATAAAGAAAACCCTAACAACTGTTCTATCCATGCTATGTGTGCATCTATATACAGGTCCTTCTCATATAATTAGCATATTGTGATAAAGTTCAATATTTTCTGTAATGTACTGATAAACATTAGACTTTCACATATTTTAGATTCATTACACACAACTGAAGTAGTTCAAGCCTTTTATTGTTTTAATATTGATGATTTTGGCAAAAAAGTAAAGAAAAACCAAAAATCCCTATCTCAAAAAATTTGCATATTTCATCCGACCAACAAAAGAAAAGTGTTTTTAATACAAAAAAGTCAACCTTCAAATAATTATGTTCAGTTCAGTTTCGCAGAAATGACTGCTTCAATGCGGCGTGGCATGGAGGCAATTAGCCTGTGGCACTGCTGAGGTGTTATGGAGGCCCAGGATGCTTCGATAGTGGCCTTAAGCTCATCCACAGTATTGGGTCTGGTGTCTCTCAACTTCCTCTTCACAATATCCCACAGATTCTCTATGGGGTTCAGGTCAGGAGAGTTGGCAGGCCAATTGAGCACAGTAATACCATGGTCAGTAAACCATTTACCAGTGGTTTTGGCACTGTGAGCAGGTGCCAGGTCTTGTTGAGAAATGAAATCTTCATCTCCAAAAAGCTTTTCAGCAGATGGAAGCATGAAGTGCTCCAGAATCTCCTGATAGCTAGCTGCATTGACCCTGCCTTTGATAAAACACAGTGGACCAACACCAGCAGCTGACATGGCACCCCAGACCATCACTGACTGTGGGTACTTGACACTGGACTTCAGGCATTTTGGCATTTCCTTCTCCCCAGTCTTCCTCCAGACTCTGGCACCTTGATTTCCGAATGACATGCAAAATTTGCTTTCATCCGAAAGAAGTACTTTGGACCACTGAGCAACAGTCCAGTGCTGCTTCTCTGTAGCCCAGGTCAGGCGCTTCTGCCGCTGTTTCTGGTTCAAAAGTGGCTTGACCTGGGGAATGCGGCACCTGTAGCCCATTTCCTGCACACGCCTGTGCACGGTGGCTCTGGATGTTTCTACTCCAGACTCAGTCCACTGCTTCCGCAGGTCCCACAAGGTCTGGAATCAGCCCTTCTCCACAATCCTCCTCAGGGTCCGGTCACCTCTTCTGGTTGTGCAGCGTTTTCTGCCACACTTTTTCCTTCCCACAGACTTCCCACTGAGGAGCCTTGATACAGCACTCTGGGAACAGCCTATTCGCTCAGAAATTTCTTTCTGTGTCTTACCCTCTTGCTTGAGGGTGTCAATAGCCCCTTTTACACAGCCAGTGAAAGCCGGGAATATGCCGGCCTTTCGGCCCTCCGCCCTGCTGTATAAATGCGACCGTTGCGGAACGAGGGAAGAAAGGTGCGAGAGATTGTTCCGGGAATTGTACTACCTCGGGGGGTAGTAAGATTCCCGACACAATCAGTTCCGCCTCTCTGTTTAAATGCTCCAGCTTGTTGTTGCGGAACAGGGGGGCGTTTGACGTTCCATAGCCTACGTTCTAAACATGCGACCATGTTAGCAGTTGAAGGACGTGTGTTTAACATTAATCACGACGGCCTGATGTCCCGTAAAAATCACCAAATAAAAGGAACGGCGTATAATCTAGCTGATCATAAGGTCCGTTGCTCAATCCAAACCCCCGCGCTTCATTTTGCAGAGTGTATGAGTCTATTTCTGCCCAGGAGAAGTTGTACAATGGGAAAGCTAGGCTAGGCTAAGTAAGGGATAAAGTATAGCGAACGGGCCACAGAGCTACTGTTTTGTTAACACAACTCAAGACTCGCACACTCTACAAATAATAATTCTAATCGGCCAATATGTTTAACAAGAGCTCCATCTAGCTAACAAAGCATTATCCCCCAACATAAATAACACAATTCACGGAGAAAATTACTGCGGAACATTTACATTGCGGGCTGCAGCCTGAAGTTACTGTCTAACTGTCAATATGCAGCCAAACATACTCACGTTGTCTTGACTGGATTCCTGTCGGACATTAACCATGACTCCTGTGGTCCCTGCTCTCCTGATACATGCAAAGTCATGTTGAAAAAGTATTCCATTGTTTTCTGAATGAGTAGTAGCCTTGTTTGTAGACGTCTATCCATCAAAACTATGACTTAGATCCTTAGCAACTGTCATTATACCCTTGACAGCGGTCTGTCAATACGGCCCTCTTACTGCAAGCTCCAGCACTTCTGCTCTCAATTCACCAGCCAGTGTTGTTGTTGTAAAGCAGCTGACCGGCGCGGTGCTAAATGTTTACGTCACACCTGACGCTGTTTACAAGCACCTCTTTCATTCCGGAACGCTGTGTAAAAGGAGCTACTGATGCGCCAGCAGGCCGGCGTTGCTTGGTTCTGTGTAAATTACACAGATGCAAGCAAAGCCGGCATTTTGGAGTGATGTTGTTCCGTCAATATGCCGCAATCTCTGTGTAAAAGGGGCTAATGATGGCCTTCTGGACAGCAGTCAGGTCGGCAGTCTTACCCATGATTGCGGTTTTGAGTAATGAACCAGGCTGGGAGTTTTTAAAAGCCTCAGGAATCTTTTGAAGAGTTTTAGAGTTAATTAGTTGATTCAGATGATTAGGTTAAGAGCTAGTTTAGAGTACCTTTTCATGATATGCTAATTTTTTGAGATAGGAATTTGGGGTTTTCATGAGCTGTATGCCAAAATCATCAGTATTAAAACAACAAAAGACCTGAAATATTTCAGTTGGTGTGCAATGAATCTAAAATATATGAAAGTTCAATTATTATCATTACATTATGGAAAATAATCAACTTTATCACAATATGCTAATTATATGAGAAGGACCTGTATAATGACTAAATGTCAACTCAAATAACTTAATTGAATTGTTTAAAAGTGGAACATCTTTATTACTCAAATGTCTTCATCCTTTATATTAAATCTGTCTGTCTAGGTGCCTCGCGTCACCGCTTTAATGTTCTTTTTTTAAAATTGGGTTCAACAGCAAGTGTTGAGTGAGATGATGCAGCTGCAGATCTCCTAACAGTCCTTTTCTTCTCTCCTCCTTCAGAGTCATGACTGCCTGCGTAACGGTCCTCCTGGCGAGAGGGAATCGCTTGAGGTCGCCATGCCCGGGGGTGATTCCCTCAAAGCTCACTTTGTCAGACAGCACACCCAGCAGCTCTACCAGGTGAAAAAAAAATACACACACACAACTATTTGATATTTGCAATTCCCGGCTGCAGTGTGATCATATCAAACTGTGTTTGGAAAAGCTTTTTCTAAAAAGAGGCTGTGGTGCCTAGGGATGTAACAAAATGTTGAGTACGATAGGATACGATACGATATTGCTATTTATATCACGATACGACGCAAATTCATTTCTACCCCCCTTAAATGAAATGTTGTACCACTGATTAAAATAAAACATACACACAAAAATAATTCAACTTTATATATCTTATTAAGAAGTGTCTGAGAGATTTAAACAATTAATCACCAAAACAAAGACACTGCGTCTGTACTGCTTTTTTAAAGAAGCTTTACACCTATACTATTGAAACTGAAATATGATTACGGTAAATTTAAACTTAATTTAGGCATTTGTCTCTAAATGTAAAATTATGAATAAAATTAAAACAAATAATTAAACAATAGTGGGATAATTTCCCATTTATCTATTTTGCATTTGCTTATTAACTCTATTTTTATTTAACACTATTTTTACAATACATGTTTAATAGGCCTACATTATGACTGGCACAATAAACTCAGTAAAATATTTATTACTTACTATTATTAATTTATTTGTTATTAATTAAAATTGCAGTCTCAAAACCAATGTTTTGCATTGCACTCCTCACCCCTCATTTACATATTCCAATAGCTGATCTGTCGAATTGCAATGCCGCCCTCTGGTTTGGTTCCCCAATATGCTCGTGATCAACTTGTGAAAACCCTGGCTTGTAGAGTATGGCGGAGTGTTTTGATGTAGTATAGCGAGGAGAGATTTTAGCGTCACTGGTGCATGCTGTGGGATTTCTCGGGCAAGAGTGCTGAGGGAGGGGGGAGGGGGGTTGTGTGTGTATGTATTGTATGTGTTTACTTATTCTGTTTATTTTTTTGTCCATATGTAAAAAAAAAACATAAAACCACTAAAATAAAAGTTAAAAAAATAAAAAAAATAATGCAGAGTGCCCCTAAATAGAAAAATGCCAAATTGGAAGATGATTCCCTTGGACTGGTGTTAGGGGAGGCCATTTTGAAAGTCCCCCCACATTCATAGATACAGGAATGCATTAGCAGACGGTTATGTGCTGTTGGTAATCTTACATTTTGCCATGACACTAGTTAGTGTTTATGGAGACTGCATCATAACTTAAATATCAGCTGCTAAACAAGCTATTGAACCCTGTCTGACTAATGTAGTGTCACTGTGTAAAAGCATCAGTTAAATACTATAATGTGTAAAATATTGAACCGGTTGAGCGATGGTTTTTATGCATTCCCTATGCAGGGATGGCGCATCCGTTAACGCATCACAGACTAATTTCTTGCCCCTTGTGTTTTCTTCTAGTAAGGTATTCTCTAGAAAGTAAACCGATGTCGTATCTTCCTGGGCTCCCTTTATGTCCCTGTTAGTTCCTGTTCCAGACGAGCAGCATAGTTACACTGAATTAGTATACATCCTCCAGCTGGACTCTGTGCCAGGGCCGCAACCCTGACCTTGTCCTTTTTTCTTTCTTTTTTTCATTTAAATAAACAATAAGACAAGGCTCTCATCCAGTCTATGACCAGCCTTAGGGTTGATGAAGGACATTTTGACAGAACACATGGTTGTTGATGGAACCATTTGTAATGGCTGAGAGATCCCTTCTGTGACTTTATTGGTGGACGTTTGTAGTTTTGCTCACTTAGACACGATGCCACTAACTCTGCTCCTCCCTATCCACCACACGTGTCATTGTTTACTATCCTAACAATAATACAGAAATTATTGGTCAAGTTTGAGTCTATTTAGAATTTTCCTGAAAGGAGATACATAAGTTGGAAATGTTCCTTGATTAATCCAAACTTTCATTCATATCTTCCCAGGTTGAGTTTCAGGACCAGACTCAGCTGACGCTAAAACACTCAGAGATCCATCAGCTGGACCGGGAGCTGCCCAAGAGGGTCCGTGCCAGACTGGTGAGTTTATTACTGACATTTAGCTTTTCTCTGTGTTGTCAAACTATACGTAGATCACGCAGTCTTGTTCTCTAATAAATAAGAGGAAGACCATTTTGTTTGGTGGACACAGTATATTTAAGAAATTGTCTTCTGAGGCAAATTAACAGAAAGGGCAGCCCAACAATATGTTTGATGAAAGGATATGACTTGATATTTCACTCAATAGTGATCACATCAAGCCTTTTTTCGCATCTGCAGAGCATTGTATTGTGGGATTGTTTGCTGAAAGTAGTGAATTAATAACTATACTAATTCATGAAACTAACTTTCTTATCACTGAAGGACACCTTAGAGTCAAAACAAAAGTACAGGTAAATTAAATACATGTGTATATACAATACACATACACACCATGGATGCTTTGGGGGTGCATTCTTACAAATCTGTACATTCTGTTATTCAGGCCATACCGGTACCACAGCAGGAGGCCTCCAACACGGATGAAGCCCAAGCTGCCAAACGCCGGCGCCTGCCCTCAGAACCAGCCCCAGCACTAACTCTGCCCACCAACATCATCCCCATGGAGACGAGTCAGATGCCCGCCTGCTCCCTCACCACAACCCCATTCTCAGCAGCAGCAGAACACCACAGTATTAGGACACGGCCGACCTCACAGCCCGCCTCGGCCCCTCAGGATACCCAAGGTATACAGATGGGTTCTGAGAGCCCAATGGACACTAGCCTCACCCTGGCCGACGCTCTTACGCGCTCAAGCCTGGCGTTAGACCCCACGCTGGCCCCACAGTCCAGTCCATTCCAGTCCACGTTAGACCGCGACCCCCTCCTGTCTGCGCCGTCCCCTCCCCCGCCGCCCCGCCACATGTCCGACGGCTACATGCCGAGCACCGGCTACGTTTCCTACATGGAGACTCTCCTCCATTCACATTTCCCTCAGGACAATGGCCCTGGTCAGCTGTATTAAAAAAAAAAAAAAAAAAAAAAAAAAAAAAAAAAAAAAAAAAAAAAAAAAAAGAAAAAAAACGACTGCTCTATTGTTACTCGGCCATTGAAGGCTGAGCTAATAGGACATAAGCTAATGGAGGAGGACCCAACTGAGTGCTGTAATAATGGACAAATGTAATTCCTCCATGGGCTCTGAGAGTTCAGGCAGGGGGCATGAAAAGACTCGGACACACAAGCGCTCTTTTAATGCATGCTACTTTTCTATTTTTGAGTTAATGTATTTGCAGTAGAGCTTTGGCATGCTCTGAGGCAGCAGCTATAGAGAACAAGATTTTTTTTTATTTGTACATTATTAATATTATTATTAGTATTCTAGCCATTTTTTTCTCTATTTGGTCAGCTGCTGCTCTTTTCTCCTTCATCTTATTTTGAATGGTTGACATCAACTCCATACCTCGTTGCATTTGTTCAACAGCAGCACAATCCCATAGGATGACTGTAATGCCTCTCAGCATTGAGGGGCCCTGGTGGACTTTCCTTCTTTTTCTTTCTTTTTTAAATTAAATAACCAGCAACAAATGTCTATTTTTCAATCCAGCCTCTCGCGGCTTTGAAACTGGTGGAACTTGTTGAAGTTTCAGATTTTCCATTTACACAGGATATTTTCACTAAGGTGTTTTATTGTCGGATTGTGAGAGGTAAATGGGGTTATTAAATAGGAAAAACTCAGTATTTAAATGTCTTTGGTCAAATATATAAAAATAATTGTTTGTAATAGAAGAGACCTGTTGAATGCAAACACTAGTTGTTTTTTGTCCGCAAGATGCATTTATTTGTAAAGATGTCACCGTTGTTAACAGATGAGACTCTTTTATGTATTGACGTCATTCTAACAGTCATTTGGCAATACCACTTTTCCCAAAACTAGATTAAGTTTTAAACATCCAGATCTTCATACAGTTAAGAAAGTACAAAACAGCCCAGAAAACTGCCCCTTAATATAAGAGATATATAATTGGCACATGGATATCTTGCTTGCATTGTCCTATCTGCTCTTTTGAACAGCTTGTCCATTACACTGAGTGATATCCTTTGAACAGTGTAATTTCAGTGTCATCAGCATATGAACTCAACTTAAAGAATGAAATTCAGGAAAATGTATGATATTTGGAAAAAGGACGTGATGTAGGAACCCTAAAGTCCGGAAATATCTTATACCATTCTTGGTTACATTGTATGTGTATATTAATCATGTCTGTTTTTTCTAATACTGTTATTATTTCTATGTTCATTTTCTGAATTGAACTTCAAAACATACAGACAGATTTTCACAGGCATATTCCTCAGTTTGTGCAAAAGCTCTCTTTTCCCAGATACGGCCATTTTATGCTACATAGGTGCTATAGAGATATTAAACTACTGATGAGTTGAATTTCCTAACACTGTCACATTGTACATACCACAGCCCTGTGTATTGTGAAACACATTTGTAAATGTCAAATACATTTTCTTCCCCTGTCACCTCAACTGAGATGTTGGAAAACACCCGTGTTACTGTTTTCAAATGATATTCATCATGAAAACCTTGTTTTATAGGGATTAAAGTGGGTTGCTAGTCACCAGTTCTGCTGTGTGGTGTGTGTGTTCAGGGCCACAGAGATTCAAAAAGGTGTTTATGGAGGAAAACGACTCCATGATTAAATATCATATCCAGAGATGGGCTGTTAAGACAAAAATTATTGTATATTTACATTGTGATATCAACCATTGATAGTCAATTTGATCAATTTGATTCACTTACTAATGAATCCTCATGAATTGCCATACTGTAAGTGCAATTGTGCCATAAAACAGTACTTTATATGCTTTTGCAACACCTTTGCTGAAGCCCTTATACAAGCAAATAAACTGAATGGATGGCTTCTGTGAAATGGTATAGAAATATATTTTTGGCTCTACCCAAAGATAAAACGCCTACAAAGCACCTCTAATGATTCAAAATTAATACCTTGTATATTGTTTTTACACCTAGGTGTTCGTCCCAATTAAGTATAAAACACACAGGGGGTTCAAGGGGTGGACTATTCCTTCGCCAAGTGCAGTGACTTCCTGGAGTCTTATTACTTCAACCACCCAGCCAGCTTTAATAAAGACATTTGAACTCCATACTCTGAAAGCTTATATTTACCATAACCTATTAAATGTGTTTTTCTTGCATCTAAACCCAGCCTTCTAATATGGAGATCCAATCCTCACAGAGACTGGGGGACACCCATACTCTTGCATTTTAGACAATAGTACCACATTCAGCATGGCATTTGCTTCACATGGTTGAAAAGCTTTTCTAAGGCCTTTGGGTAATTTTTTTATTTTTCTCTTCATTTATTCACTTAGTAATGGTGAAATTTAATAAAAGGCCGCCAGGGCTGCTGGGGGTCTGTGGCGTATAATTCCCATTTTAAAGACATGATCCTTCGCTGCTTCTGACGAAGTGTATTTCCAATAATTGGCAGTGCCAACAGCACTACTGCTGTCTATTCCTCAGAGCAGAGTCTCCGGCAGGATTTCTGGATTTGCACATTAGGCACACAGCAGGGGAGTATGTTTTGGCGCTTGCTCACTGGGCTCGTCGGAAGTTATTTTTAGATAGTATCGTTATCAGGGAACACCATCCAGAGCAGCTCAAAAGCCCCTCATTTTATACTTTTGTTAAATGACAAAAGTTCAACATATCACCTTTTAAGATGAACCTGATCAACCTGTTAGCAATTTTCACATTCAGCAGAGGCAGAACAACATTAGCATTCATTGAGATTAGAAAATAAAATGTTTTACACTCTTTAGTTTCCAATACATTTTCAGGAAGACAGCTGGTCCATGAGCTGCTAAATGTTCCACTATGGTCAGCAGAAACAGAATGAAACCGTAAGGCCAATGCCCAGAACCAAATCAGCTGCAAGACACCTAAAAAGCTCAGAGGTGCAGAGTTGGGTGTTAATCACTTGAGCAATACAGTACCTTTCACATTAGGCCTACATGTCATCTGATTGATCCAATGTTAAGGTGTGTTCACACCAAAAGTGATGCACATAGCCACACAGATCAGGGAAGCATTCAGTCCATTATATCTGTTCATGCCCGGCGCCAAGGGCAGGCCAGACAGACCCGCCCATTTGATGTCTTTGCCCTTGTTAAAATAAAATGTATTTTACTCTTGTATTTTATTGTTTATGCTAAGATCTTTATGATGTCAGATACTATGTCAAATCTAAAAAAAATAATTGTTAAACTAAATAAAACGTGTGTAGGAAATAAAGACTATTGACATAGGCCTATTTGTAAACCTATCACTATTCAGAGTAGCCTACATCACACGGAACGACAGCGTTACGTTAGCCCAGTAGCCGGCAAATTCAAATTAGTAGCCTAGCCTGCCCTGGTGTTTTATGACAGAAAATGGATATCAAACGTTGAAATACTAATACTAATCCGGAAAAGAAACCTGCAGTAGTAGGAGCATGTTGCGATTCTGCAACTTGCACAACATGTAACAGTCAGTTTTTTAACATGTAGCGCCACCAGGTGGCGCCTCCCTTTGTTTGTTGTGGAATGTAATATCGTCACCCTCTTAAAATAATGGCCTAAGTCACGTTTTTTGCCAAAATGATTTTCTTGCCTAAATCAGCTCCTTGTGATGCTGGCCAACTCTGGTAAAACTCTCAGCATCCTCAGTTGAACAGTTCATGTGACCCCACCCCTTTAGTGCAATGGCCTATGTCAAGAGTGTGAATTAGGCCATTTTATTTAGCCTAAGTCACTAGACGGAGTGACTTAGGAAATTTTATAAGCGTTTCAAAATGGCGGTGGTTTGTTAAAAAAATATATTTTATATGAAATTATAACCAAATATGGTAAACATTTACAATAAGGTTTAGGGTTAGGGGGTTAATCAGCATTAACAGTAAGTTTATGTTTAATTACCATGATTATTCACGTAATGCTTAGTTCATGCTTAATATCTTAGTTAAGCAGTTAAGTAAAATGTGTGGTAAATGATTATTGAGAATGTTTGTTGACAAATCACTTTGTCAACATCAGTGAATATCTCCTCCCAATCTGCTACCGGTCCATACTGTGTGAGCACTGACAAATCTTGTTAATACACAGCCAAGGCTAGGGAATTTTAACAAAGACGACCCGCTTAACCCACCTTCAATGCTAAGTTGATGCTTATAAAACATTAACTTGGCATTGATTAATGCTTATTAAGCATTAAATAACCATTAATTAATGCACATCTGGCAGGCCGCTCTGCAGCCGCACGTACTGTGGCCTGTTGGAAAGGTAGTCACCAATCCAGGCCACCATGTCAGGGTGTACCTGCATCGCTGAGAGCTTCTTCTCAAGCAGGGGAGGCTGGATGGTATTGAACGCACTGGAGAAGTCGAAAAACATGACTCTCACTGAGCTCCCTGGCTTCTCCAGGTGTGAGTAAGCCCTGTGTAGCAGGTAAATGATGGCGCCGTCCACGCTGAGTTGGGCCTGGTACGCAAACTGCAGTGGGTCCATGGAGTCACACATCTGGGGCTTAAAGTGATGTAGAACGAGTCTTTCGAAGGTCTTCATGATGTGTGAGATCAGCACCACTGGCCTGTAATCGTTGGGAGAGCTGGGGCGAGCTATCTTAGGCACCGGAACAATGCAGGAGGTCTTCCACAGCTGGGGCACCTTCTTCATTCTCAGGGAGAGGTTGAAGAGGTGTTGGAACACTCCAGCAAGCTGTCCGGCACACACTTTAAGCACCTTGGGATTGATGTTGTCCGGACCCATTGCCTTATTCCTCTGGAGCTTTGATAGCTCCCGCCTCACCTGGCTTGATGTGATGACAAGACTGGTAACAAGGGGGGAGGAGGGGGAAAGGGAGGGGGAGAGGGAGGGGAAGTAGGGGAGGGAGGGGAGGTGGAGGAGGGGGGCACAGACTGACCTGCTGAGCTCACTGGGGCAGGGGTTGAGTCAAACCTGTTCATTAGCACGTTCATGTCAGCCCGCCACAGCTGGACCTGGCAGTTTGTGTCCCGGGATCTTCTTCATCCCATCCCAACCTCCTTGGCACTGTTCCATTCGAGCTTGCCCTCCAGCCTCTCCCTATAGCTGTTTTTGGCCGCCCTTAGTTCCCTTCTCAGTTCCTTCTGAACTGATTTTACCCCCTCTCTGTCTCCTGCCATGAAAGCCCTCTTCTTCCTGTTGAGTACGTTTTTAATGTTCTTATTGATCCAGGGTTTGCTGTTAGGAAAACAGCGGACCTTCTTGATGGGTACAACGCTGTCCTCACAGAACCTGATGTAATCTGTAATGCAATGGGAAATTTCCGGATAGTTTCTGTCACGCTCGTGTCGTTTCTGTCATGTTTCCATGTATGGTAATGCTGCCGCTCAGGCAAGCTCCGGCTGCATGCCCCCACCTTCCTGAAAACTTCCCGCTGCTGGAAGGAAGGTTACCAATCACAACGGAGTGGGGTTTGCAGCAGGGGGGGAGGGGCGGAGAAGCTCAAAGCAGTGTGTAGAGAGAGACTGCTGTGCTCGCTAGGGTAAGAGGTAGAGTGTCCCGAAAATCTACATAGTTTTTTGTGATGTGATTTGTGTCAGATTGCTCTATAGCAGTTTTTAACAAGAAATGAAGACCAGAAAAGCAGTATAACAAGATCTCTTTAAAGCAGCTCCGAGTAACATTTAAATATCTTTTAAACAGCCTCATGTTTCCTCTGATAATCATAAATTACCTTTAACAGCAAACGAGACCATTAGTGCAAAGAAAGACGTTTTTAGGTGAGGGAAGGGGAGCGGAGCTTTGTTTGAGACAGTTATTTGTCATCATAATGACTGATAACGGGGCTGAACCATCAAAGAAAAAAAAAGAAAACGCAATGAAGAAAAGCTAAAAGGGAGAGTGGTAGACGAGCGGGAGGACGTTGCCAAGCAACGTATACACAATTTCACGGGAGCGAACTGCAGTGTTTACTCCTAAATGAATGAGCGATAGCCTACTAAAACAACGTTTACTTTACCTCACCATCATCAGATGAGTCGACCATTATTCATCTGAAACAACATAACATAATAATAACAACATAAACACATTACCTCATCGTGATCCATACTAACTGCCGTCTCTCGTTCATTCGCTTTCTGTGAGGACACGGAGTCTTTCAGCTCCGTGAGAGTACTTTGGTGACACTACATCAACTCATTGCAATCAGGTGTGTGTAGCACTTACTGGCATTAGTTGATGCTGTGTCACTAACCACTCTCACGAAGCCGAAAAGAGTCCGTGCCCTCACACTTTCAACACACGGACATGCACTATATTGCTTCCTGATTATTTGAATCTTGCACGCCTGGCACGAGCTAGAAAACAGCTTCACGACAGCTGGCGTCGTAAAAATACTACCGCTTTTGGCCAAGGGACCAAGTTACTCGTAGTGGCTTTAATAGATATAGTGCCGTAGAGACCTGGCTTGATATGGTCAATCTGTAATAAAAGTACCGTGAGGAGAATCCCACAAGTTGCCTACCGAGTCTCCATGCTAACCGGAGCTGTTTTATCGGACCATAACCATAACCTGCACCGTTCAGCGTTACAAGACAAGTACAGTTAGTAAAGTGTGCTGCATCCATGCAAAGCCCATCTCATTCAGCTCAATTTTGAAAAGGACTTGACTAAAAAATGCAAGGAGCAGTGGAAGGGCCGTTTGCTGAGGATGTTCCAGTCCACAGAGAAAAGGCGTCTCCAGCTTTACTAGCATCAATCGGTGAGTTAACTATTTTCATTATTATTAAATCTGATGTTGTGATTTTTTTGTGATGATGCTGTTACTGGTATTTGTGCCGCCCTGAACATGATGCAATGTTGCGAATGTTTTGTATGTTTATATTTATTTGCGTGGCGCGGTATATTGCTGTTGGCGTCATGCTGTGGTATTTAATGTGCTGCCATGCACACAATGCAAATGTGTTTTGTATTTGGCTGTTTGTATGTGTTAATGTGTATTATTTGTGAGCTGCGTGCATCTTAAGGCAATGCTGTTGGCCATGCTGATAAGGGCCCGACCGATATGGATTTTTGGGTGCCAATGCCGATTATTTTCTGAGAAAAATTACGATAACGATTAAATCGGCTGATTTAAAAAAAAAATCCCATAAATATATGTTGAAAAAATTTACTTTTTTGAACCCTTAAATATATATAAATACTTGTTACTGATAGGTGCATTATCTAAAAAAAATAAAGTGTTACAAATATGTCTAAAGTGACATGACACATTTTTAAACTCAGAACATTAAGCATTTTATGTAACTGCACCCAACCTTCTGGAACTCCCTCCCTCCAAACATCAGCATCTCAGACTAAATAAACTCATTCAAAAGTCAACTCAAAACTCACCTCTTTAAGAAAGCATAATTACACCGGACTCCACTCCAAACCTTATCTTTAATTTGTCTGTATTTTGTTTTTTCTATAAGTATGATTTTCTATATGTTTGATGTAAAGTGTCTTTATGACCTCCATAGTAATATCAACTACTGTTAACAGTCAAGAGATTGTTACGGTTTGATACTGGACCCAAGAGCAGACAGAGGCAGAGTAGGATTGATGAACAAAGGTTTATTGAAAAGCGGTGGGGAAGCTGGTGGTGAATGAATGAGGAAGCCGGGGTGTTGTGAGGCAGGTAGGCAGGCGGGAGGTATTGGTCCGGAATACTGCAGGCAGAGGAAACACAAGTTAGGAAGAGGAACAAAAACAACAAGAGGCTAGAGAGCTAGGTAGCAAGAAATACTGGAGCCAGGCACGTATAGTTACCTCAGTAAAGAGTAGTACGATCTGGCAATCGCTGCAGGGGAAACAGGAGTAGATGTAGGTGTGTTGATTGAAGATGCAGACCAGGTGTGGAACGGAGGGGGAGTGGCAGAAGGAGGAGGAGGAACACACACAGCAGCCAGCTGTGATCACCACAGAGATAACCAATGACTCTGCTATTGGTGTCAGGGGGAACTGTCAAGTGTGAATTAATCTAATGTATTACAACACACCTGCTGCTGCTGTTAATATGCTGTAAGGCTACCTCTGGGGTAGCAATGCATCTCACTCAACATGATTGCTGGAATTAAAAATAAAAAAAAATTGGCAAAAAATCGGCGGCCATTTTGCCGATTGCTGATTTCGGAGATGTGCTATAATTATGGAATGAAATCAGTCTCAATATTAATGACTGCACAGAGAAGGATTCACACTTGTATTTTGTGGTTTATATATAAATGACTCTATTCTCACAAATACATTTCAATGCACACACAAATGGATACCGTCATATATAAATGTAAAATAAATCCATCTATAAAAAAAAGTTTCACAAACACATTTCCGATCCACACACAAATGTGTCTTGTTTTAAATAAATGTAATATAAATCCATAAATATATTATTTTAAAAAAGATTAGCAATTTTCATCAAAAATGTGTTTGGATGTTGTTACATTTATATACAAACTGTTACATTTGAATTTACAAAATGCTTTTAATGTGTGAACTTCCTTGCATTCATGTGTGAATTGGTCTGTATTTATGTGTGAAACAATCAAATAGAATATACAGAGAGTTCTATGCAGTTTAGGATATATTTAACTACATTAGCATGAGTAGATTCATCATCATACCTCTGTTCCATTTCTTCTCCATGGTTCTTTAACTACTGCATGTGTAGGTTAGCCTGGCTCCGCCCGCCCGCCTACTTCCGGCCAAATTTCATTTTCCCTTCAGTAGTCAGTCTGGGTGTACAGTGCATTTTCCCAGTTCCCCTGAGAATCTACAATCGTCCAATCAGCGAACAGAGCGAGTGGCTGAGAACGATGACGTCGAAGTCTTCTCCAGTTTCAGTTGAATGCTGCGTTCCTTTATACTCGGAAGAAGGAAATTTCCGACTTGGTAGTTCCGAGTTCCGACCCTTCTGTGTTCCAGTGCATCTGCTCGCGAAAGTATGGACGCCTAAAACCTTTCTCGTCCAAATAACTAAACGTTAGGCTCTAACAAGTTACTGTTGCCAGGTACCGGTAGATTCATAGACTACAACATGTAGTGAAGTCGGAAATTTCCGAGTTCCCTGTCCAACTGGAACGCACCGTCAGAAGCCGGCTCATGACACGTGTGACTACATTTTTGATGAAAATTGCAAATCTTTTTAAAATTAATATATTTATGGATTTATATTACATTTATTTAAAACAAGACACATTTGTGTGTGGATCGGAAATGTGTTTGTGAAACTTTTTTTTATAGATGGATTTATTTTCCATTTATATATGACGATATTCATTTGTGTGTGCATTGAAATGTATTTGTGAGAAGAGAGTCATTTATATATAAATCACAAAATACAAGTGTGAATCCTTGTCTGTGCACTCATTAATATTGAGACTGATTTCATTCCATATATAATCGGCCGATTAAATCGGCCGGCCAATATATCGGTCAGGCCCTACTGCTGATGTGTTTGCGCTGCTGTGGACTGTTGCAACTGAGTCTTTTGTAGGCTACACCTGTCTGTCATAATATGTATGCTGGCCCTCCCACAAAATCTACTGTATAGATTTGCTGTGGCGCCGGGTCTGTACCTGTTGCTCCCAAAGGAAAAATCCCCCTCCGATATTCTAGTGTTACTTCTTCACGTAAGTAGCCTACTCCTCTTGAATGCACGCTCAGCCCGATATGGGTTCCAAAAATGTGCTCACACAGGCCGCCGTGTTTGAGCTGTGATGTTGTGCTCAAAATGTAAACAGCGCTGTGGACTGTATTGGTTCTGGGTCCTGCTTCATCAGAAAGCGCAGATTGTGGCAGCATGGAAATTCACAAATAATAGATCACAAATGGCTCTATAATTAATTTTGCAAGTCCTTCAAGGCTCTCACACGCTCATGCTTTGACTGCAATTACTTAGCATTGTTAAGTGAAAAGTGACAAAATGAGAAATGATCTCACATTGCAATTCATGGTTTGTAATTTGGCAAAACTGGGACTTGTTGATTTTCTTTTGTTACTCGGATAGTCCATTTGTAAATTCATCTTGACTTCTACTATGACAAATCCATCGTAGGAGAATAAGTAGTTTCAATTCTTGTGGAAAAAACTTAAACCAGATCCGTGAAGCTTTCACTGATGTCAAACTCTCTTTGCAGCTCTTTAAAATTACATTGTTCATGTTTGCCACAGGATAAAAATACACCGCTGACCAACACAATGGGATCGCTAGTTGCCTTTTTTAACTGCATCAGCGTTTTCCTCCTCCTTCATGCCCTGAGACTAACAGGATTCACTTTGAATCTTCAGTGTTAAGAGCTGCTAAATTTGGAAGAGAACGGACAAGAGGAGAGAGAAGAGAGAAGGTCACTGAGAGAAAAAGGAAATCTGGTCTTATGGTCAGATCACACACACACGCACACACACACACACACGCACGCACACACACGTCACACGCACACACCCACACACACAAACACACATCTATTGCTGTGCATAGGCCAAGGCTGCATTGCCCTCGCTGTATCAGGGTGGCCAAGGCCATTAACATTCTGAAGTGCCTGCCGTGTCTTTGCAGAGGACCTGGGGATGTGCCAGCTTGGCAATTACTTTAACAACTCCAGAGTTTGATTTCTTTATTCTGTTGAACTCAGCCAGGGGTAAAACTAAGGAGAAACACAAGTAGGAGGTTTAAAGGCTGACCCAACTGTATTTTAGTAGTCAAAAAGGGGACAGGAAAACTTTTGGTATTTAAAGGTGTAGTCACCGATTCTTGAGAACGCTTGTTGACAAAATCCCCTTCTATCAAAATCAATGTATATCTCCTCATGATCCACTAACTGTCCATACTGTGTGTGCACTGAAAAATAAATCTAGTGTTAATACACAGCCTACACTGTGTAAACTGATATGTAAATAAGAGTATGTAAACAAAGGGTGCCCACCACAGCAACCAATTTGCCCATTTGCAGAGTCTAGGCAGTATATTAACAATGTTTTTTTCAGCGCACACGCAACAGGGACAGGTATCGGTTCAAGAGGAGATATTCACTTATTGATAAAACGTGATTTTCTCCAGAATTGCTGATTCCAACTTTAAGTAAATATTCAACATATGCAGTATAACCAAAAGGGAATTACAGCAGTATGTGGCTTTGTGGCTGCGAGAAAACTCACTCACTCACTCACTCGCTCACTCACTCGCTCAAACACTCACTTGCACGCCTGCATGCACACAAGCACACAAACACACACGCATAAACGCACACACCCCTTCAAAGCTTTAAAGTTCGTTACAACCGCTGTGAGTCCGTCGCCACCGAAATGTCCTTGAGGACGACACTGAAACCTCTCACCTGCTTTAGGTCTATACAGACAGCTGAATGGCTCATATGGAAGCGGGAATCATGGAATGCAGCGGGATCTAATTGCAGATGGAAGTGGCAATTATGTTGACAAGCTGGTTGATATGACAGGCTCCATTATGGCCTTAAGCTTTTATTACATTCCTGCCTAGTAAATCACACCACAGAAGCAGTATTACCATAATGACTTGGAGCACAGTCTGTCAACAGTGTCCCTTGTTTCAAGGGGACTGGACGGAGAAGTTGAAGGTTCCTGATCTTTATGAACTTTCCCAATACAAATGCCTTTTAAAGAGAAGTAACTGTGTGTTTAAAACAATCTCTGGAGTCCATGTTGGATATCATCTCTCAGGCAACAATGACAGTGAAAAGCAGTTGGAAAACATTTTTCTGGATTTTTAAGGGTTAACTTCACTGCTGTTTGTGTCTAGTTAGCTTCATTGCTGCGCTGTTGTCGCCACAGCTGGTATGTATGTTTGTTCATTTATCAAGAAGAGATGTTAGAGAAGGCAGGAGCATATTAATTTTTCACTTGTAAGGAGGGACATCTGCTGGGAACTGCTCAAGCCGCCACAAATAGTTTTCTGCAACGAGATTGATGTAGATGAAGGGCCTAAAGTGACATCCTGAAGCGAATGTTTCACTGTGACCGGGTCATGTTAACTCTTATTGTTATTTGAATCATCACTGGCACTCGTTTGAAAACAAAGGAAGCCAGATCATCACTGATAAATGATTTCAATGCATAACTTGATGAACTGAATGAATGTGTGCTCATACATGAAGACAGTGGCGGCTTTAACGATCTGGGGGCCCATTTCAAGACCTATTGTGGGGCCCCCCACTTTTTTTTTCTTAAAAAAAAAATAATTAAATACATATTTCTTGTGCATGCTTGTACATGCTGCCGGCAAAAAGAAAACAGATTGTAGAATCCAGTTGGTTTGTAGACAATTTATGAGATGATGGGCCACTGGGTGCAGACTCTTAAAGGGCCCCCCCACTCCTACCCATCCAGTCAGGTATACACTGACTTTTCCGCACATATACAACTAATGGTAAAACATATTAAGGAAGTCAGTGTTTCCCACAGGAATTAGGGATACTGTGGGAGGGACCCTGGTCCTTGTTGGGGGCATAGACGGATTATGAGATAATGGGCCCCTTTGCACAGACTCTTAAAGGTCCCCCCACTTGCCCCTATCCTGTCAGGTACACTGCCTTTTCCACACAGACACAAACAATTAATGGCAAAAACATACACTCAACAAAAATATAAACGCAAGACTTTTGTTTTTGCTCCCATTTTTCATGAGATGGACTTAAAGATCTAAAATTCATTCCAGATACACAATATTACCATTTCTCTCAAACATTGTTCACAAATCTGTCTAAATGTGTGATAGTGAGCACTTCTGCTTTGCTGAGATAATCCATCCCACCTCACAGGTGTGCCACATCAAGATGCTGATCTGACATCATGATTAGTGCACAGGTGTGCCTTAGACTGTCCACAATAAAAGGCCACTCTGAAATGTGCATTTTTTTGCTTTATTGGGGGTCTGGGGACTCAGAACCAGTCAGTATCTGGTGTGACCACCATTTGCCTCATGCAGTGCAACACATCGTCTTCGCATAGAGTTTATCAGATTGTCAATTGTGGCCTGTGGAATGTTGGTCTACTCCTCTTCAATGGCTGTGCGAAGTTGCTGGATATTAGTGGGAAGTGGTGCACGCTGTCGTATACGCCGGTCAAGCACATCCCAAACATGCTCAATGGGTGACATGTCCGGTGAGTATGCTGGCCATGCAAGAACTGGGACATTTTCAGCTTCCAATAATTGTGTACAGATCCTTGCAACATGGGGCCGTGCATTATCTTGCTGAAACGTGAGGTGATGTTCATGGATGTACGGCACAACAATGGGCCTCAGGATCTCATCAAGGTATCTCTGTGCATTCAAAATGCCATCAATAAAATGCACCTGTGTTCTTCGTCCATAACAGATGCCTGCCCATACCATAACCCCACCACCACCATGGGCCACTCGATCCACAACATTGACATCAGCAAAGCGCTCACCCACACGACACCACACACGCTGTCTGCCATCTGCCCTGAACAATGTAAACCGAGATTCATCCGTGAAGAGAACACCTCTCCAACGTGCCAGACGCCATCGAATGTGAGCATTTGCCCACTCAAGTCTGTTACGGCGACGAGCTGGAGTCAGGTCAAGACCCCGAAACTGACAGTTTGTGCAGAAATTGTTTGGTTATGCAAACCAATTGTTTCAGCAGCTGTCTCAGTGGCTGGTCTCAGACGATCTTGGAGGTGAACCTGCTGGATGTGGAGGTCCTGGGCTGGTGTGGTTACACGTGGTCTGCGGTTGTGAGGCCGGTTGGATGTACTGCCATATTCTCTGAAACGCCTTTGGAGACGGCTTATGGTGGAGAAATGAACATTCAATGCACAAGCAACAGATCTGGTTGACATTCCTGCTGTCAGCATGCCAATTGCACGCTCCCTCAATGCTTGTGGCATCCGTGGCATTTTGCTGTGAGACAAAACTGCACATTTCAGGGTGGCCTTTTATTGTGGACAGTCTAAGGCACACCTGTGCACTAATCATGATGTCAGATCAGCATCTTAATGTGGCACACCTGTGAGGTGGGATGGATTATCTCAGCAAAGCAGAAGTGCTCACTATCACACATTTAGACAGATTTGTGAACAATGTTTGAGAGAAATGGTAATATTGTGTGTCTGGAATGAATTTTAGATCTTTAAGTCCATCTCATGAAAAATGGGAGCAAAAACAAAGGTGTTGCGTTTATATTTTTGTTGAGTGTATTAAGGAAGATCAGTGTTTCCCACAGGATTTTGGGATACTGTTGGAGGGACCTTGTACCTTGTTGGGGGATCCGGGGGCTTGCCCCCCCGGATTTTTTTTTACCTTTTTAAAGTAAAATGCATTAATCTGGTGCACTTTGAGACGACATTTTAGAGGCTACATTATTTTTCAGATTTTTCTTAAACAGGCAGCACTCTTTACTCTGCAACTGTAAAACATTACAGTAGATTGGTCTGCAGACCCATGTTCTATGATGGAGGGGCCCATTTCAACAAATTCAGGGTGGATAGCTGCTTTTTATGAACTATTTAGAATTCACACATAGAAAGCTTATTTCTGCCTTCAAGGCCCCTCATGAAGCCCCTTAGACAGAGCTACTAATGTTGTTGTTTTTAACTTGCTTTTGTATTTCTCCCCTAGTTGAGGGGCCCATGATGATTTATATCGTGTTAAATTGTAATGAGTATCCTTATATTTAGGCTATTCCTTTTTGGACATGAGTGACTGAGCTCTTTGACAATGTGACATGTAAAGTTAATATGATTATCTCTGGCTCAGGGCCCCCTGAGGCCTCTGGGCCCGGTAGCATGCTCAAGAATTATCTATAAAAAAAAAAATTAAAAAAATAAAAAATGCTGTGGGGGGGTTGGGGGCCCCCCAGAGGGCGGGGCCCCATTCAATTACATGGGTTGAAACATAGCTAAGGCCGCTACTGCATGCAGACATCTACATTAATCTTTCTAGGTTGGACGTACGTAACATTTTCATCTTGTACAATAAGCAAAATTAATCCTGTGTTAACAGATCAATTTTTTTGCCACTTTGGTGCATTGGAAGCAAGCTGTGAAAACAACACTAACATTGCCTGATGACATTGTGAACTCATTAGCAAACAGCTGCCAGTTTAGAATTCACAGTAATTCACAAAGTCTTGTTTATTGGCACCTGACGTAGGCTCAATATTCCCTCTCCTTTCACCTCCATTTTGGTCTCCACCAACTCCTCTGGGAAATATCTGACTGTGGCTGCCACATGTTACAAAGCACCATAGACCATATGGGGAACTACATAGTTTGGTGATACATCTCTGTGGGTTCATCACCACGAGTGACATTTCCATATAGCCATGTGTTCCATTGTTGATATTAAGATATTAATTATAGGGGCTTAAGGATTTGAATCCACAACCTTTCAGGATAACCTATTTCTTCAGCGGCCAGGTTATTAGACCTCTTATGGAGCTATATGGCTCTCACACAGACACAGAAACATAATTAGATATGACATTTAGATGAGAAGCTTCAACAAATAGTTACCAGGTAATAATTAAAATATAACAATACTTTTTCGTTGTTAGAGTTTCTTCACAGTATGGAGTTTTGACTTTTTGACTCAGCTCATTTTTGTCATGTGGTATGATGTTTTTGAGGGCACCTTGTTTTTGTATGTCATGCCTGTTAAGGTTTTTAATTTCTCTACCTCAAATGTTTTTCTATGCTGGTTTAAAAGCTACTGCTTGCGCTAAGGTACATGTTTTATTATCATGTCCATGCCATTGAAAGGGTGGTAAACAGATGATGGTGATGGATGCTAATGGATAGCGTTTCACAGAAAGTGCAGCACAAATTCTTGCTTAGATATAGTCGGCTCAGGGCTTCTCAGACAACTGAAAGTAATGGATATAAAGTGGCTTCACCTCAAACATGTTAATACATGGCAGTTTGACCACTCATCAAATTCATTCTTTAAATGAAGAAGGTTTGCTTATTTTGGTGGTTTTGGTGATGCAGCTTTTTTTTTTACTCAACTGCTGTTTTCCTCTCTCACAAGCCTCCATTTATTCCATCTTGCTCCAGACACAATTAACTGCGAAGGAGAGAGGCTTGTTGTAGAGCAAGAGGGGGGATAAAAAAACAATGTTGCTAAGTGCCGTCTCTTATTAATGAAGTGAATCTTCATCCAGTCACACAGGCAACAAATAAATGGCCACCCCCTTGAAGCTCTTAATCGGCCCATTAGTCTTCGAGCGACCACCGCCTCCTTTTCTTTTTTTTAACCCCCCTTTTTTTGGCCTATTCCATTTAGACCCAACCAGATACATTCATCACCCCATATTTGCATGCCAACCACACACGCTGACAGAGCTGAGCGCACAGCTGGAGATGCTACATCATATTTAGCCAGTCTCCCTTCTCTCCCTCCATCATTTAAATACTTGCACCACTCGTTTTTACAAGCAACCTAGAAACTCATCCGTTCACGACAATGCTCTACTGCATCCCCATCACTTGTGTCCCCCCCTCTGCTTGCACTAAAAATAATCCTTGTCTTGTTGAAATAATTATTTTCCTTGCACTACTTTAGGGACGATTTTATTCCATTTTGTGTCAGACTGCCTCGACTTTTATTCGCTGATCTGTGAATTCGGTCTTTTTCTTAGACTCACAGTAGTGTGAGTGTACCTGAGGTTTTGCCTCTTCTAATTCAGCCTTATTAATCAACAGACGGCGTTCTGTGTGGTTTTAAGGGCTGCACAAACACTGAGTCAGACTCTCAGATAGGAGGCCATGCTTATCCGTGTGTGACCGTCGCTTATTTTACCTTCATTTTCCTTAAGTTTCTCAGCTGCCATGCGCTATATCCTCTGCTAATTCAGCCGCTTAAAATCTAATTTCAGACACAATTAGCCTTTAGCCCATCCAAGCGCTGTTGCCTCTGTTTTTTTAATCCTTCTTATCCTCAGTGAGCATTCCCTCTCTTTCACTTCCAGATAAAGATCATTATTGAGGTTACTGAAAAAGAGTTTTGATCATTTACGGGGGAAAAACGTATTAAAGGCCTTTTAGTGGGCCCATTAGGAAACTGTTAGAACCCTCGCTTGTTGCCACGCCAGGGTTATCATTGCTACTGAGAGCTTTTAATTCATTCCTTTGGCAGAAGTTTTTTTAATTACATCTGAAGGGAGAGATTTCTCTGCGGCACAGCCCGGCCCCACTGCTGTCGTTTCTATTTTATTTTGTGAAACACTGAACTGCAGAGCTTGCAAAATGAGGACCCTCATCATTTTTACTTTGCAGGCAAGTCAAAATATAATTGTACTATGTCTGATCTACAGCAGCCTGCAAAGTTGTATATTATTTTATATTTTCTCAAATGCACATTTGGGTAATTTTTGTTTGGCTAATTGCACAAAGTGTTTTCTTTCCTAGATGTGTCTTTGACAGACAAGGGATTCATCTACCTGGTTCTGTTTATTATCAACTTTCATTGACATATACATACACATTTGAAAAGTTTTTTTTGTATTGTTTTAGAGCAATATATGATGTTTGAAATAAGAATCCACTGATTGCCTAGAAATCCGCTCGGTTATAAAGCAAAATCATGGAGTAAAGTCCCACCTGCTACACCTGCCTAATGACTGCTATATCCTGTTGTGATCGACAATGTAGCAAGATGGAAGCCCCCCTTGTTCATGCAGGGAGGAGGCTGGGTAGTGCGTAATTGCAATGCTGAGGGTAATTATGCACAGAGATCTCAGCTGCCACGAGGTGAAGCGTCAATAAGCCACCACTGAAGATGACACAGTGTAGAAATTTTGAAAAAAAATTGAAATTTTATTAATTTGTGTTGGTGAGATAGCGCTAGATGACTCGCTGCTTTGACGACCGATGTGCGTTGATGTGGTGATGTAGGGACGAGGGAGGGGACTGCTAACTGTAGTCACTGACAGGAAGTTAGCTAAAAGGAACATTTTACTTACTTCTCCTTTAAGTTCTCCTCGGGCTGTGCACGATGAATAAAGACAACCAGGACAGGTTCAAAACAGAAGCAAAAGCAGCTCCTTGACAAATCCCACAATGTTCAAATGAGACTCAGCAGCTGAATCACATCTCTATCTAAGTCTCAAAAATATTCTGTACAGGGGTGAGCGGCAAATCCATTAACAATACAGCACTCTGTCCAGTCTTGATGCCAGCATTTCTTTTATCAAGGTACTACTGAGAATTCCAGGCATTACAAGACAGTCTGGAATTAAGTCAAGAACAAAATTGAGTCAGTCACTGAGGAAATACAACAAACCTCTTTTCAACAGTAGAGTTACCTCTGTCATGACAGAAAGTAATTAAAAACTTTTCTTGGCTTACATGCACGCAACATGACAGACAATCGAGTTGGCTCCGGCAACATTCTCAAAAGATTGGCACAAGAATTTATTGTAACAATACATTTCACTGTGAATAATATCTGGGAGGAAAAATAAAAACAGCACGCGTTCGAAGGCAATCATAGAACTTGTTGACATTACAACAAATATTTAGAAGCTAGACCATCACCAAGGAACACAACTTGAACGGAGGAAATATGAACTCAGCAACCAGTATCCTCTGGGAATAGAAAAAGACGTTTACCGAAATTCCACTTTACATATTTAAATCACACTTAAAAATATTTAGTCATATCATCCCTGCTACTTGCCATGTGTAATTTTAATGTAAGAAAGAAAATGCAAACCCCTATTTCTCAGAAACAATACCAAGGACAAGATGACTTTGTCAGTGATACAGCTCTGGTTTACGTTTTGTGTGTGTGTGTGTGTGTGTCTGAGACAGAGAGACATAGAACAAAGAAAGATTTCTTTCCCATAATTAAAAAAGCTAAAAGATGGAAGAGGAAAGGGAACACTTTAATGCCACTAATGATCCCCCTCTCCTCGCCCGCCAACACCTGTGCTGCCGTTGCAGGGATTACATTTAAATAAAACTAAATCAAATCAGTGCCATAAAGAAAACCCTGTGTGTGTGTGTGTGTGTGTGTGTGTGTGTGTGTGTGTGTGTGTGTGTGTGTGTGTGTGTGTGTGTGTGTGTGTAAATAAATTCCATTAAGTCTCTGAGGGTTGACATTAACAACCAGGGGATTAATACATGTGAACACGTTTCTTCCCATTGACAAGAGACACTCTGTTGCCGTAATTTGATTAATTGTCGTCTGAGTCAGCAAGAGAAACTATCTCTGCCCTCCACATCTTCACACAGAGGCTGTCAGCCAACTGATGGCCCCAGAGCATCAGCCTTGAAAAGTGTGTAACCAGAATGACAATTCATCTGTGTATTTCATTTATTAAAGTTCCTGATCTGGTTGTTGTAATGGCAGTCTCTTTCTCTTGACAGATATAATGGTTTTCCTCCAGAAAGTCTGGTTTCAAACCCTGCATGAACATACACTTGCCCTTCTTATCTAAAGCAGTTGGAGGTTTAAACATCCATTTAGTCAGCATACTGTAAGTGCACAGTGCTCGATCAAGGAAATTACACAGGATCACCCCAAGCTGGAGGACTGGACAAAAGTATGTTTCGATTGCCCCAGAATTGCCAGCCCCCTCTGTTATTTTCTTGCATTGTATTACACAGCAGCATGTAAACTGGTATGGAAGCAAATGGTATGTTAACAAAGGGGCCCAACGTAGCTGGCAACATGCCGTTTGCCTAGGCTGTGTATTAACACCAGATTGGTTTTCAGAGAACATGCAGTACGGACAGGTAGCGGATCGTGAGGAGATTCACTGATTTTGACCAAGCCCCAACCTCAGCGATTTTTACCAGCATCCAATAAGGAAGTGACCACAACTGTAGTAGCCCGGAAGTGCCACTGGGGGTGGTACCAAGACTGAGCAATTTTTCTTTGACTCACTTGTTAGACAGGCTGTTTTCAAAGTCTTATTAAACCTATTTACAGGCTGGTCCACAAAACCATTTTAGTCTGTATGTTTAGGTCATATCTCCATGACAACACTGAGGGGGGTGAATTATTTTGGACCACGCTAGTTTTTATTTTGTCAGAGGTTAAAATGTATTGGCGCAATCTCTTGCCCGTTGTCCCCTCACTTTGCCTCGGAGGTATACGTCAGCTATCTCCCTCCACCCGACGTGAGGCGGAGTAAAAATCTCACAAAATGGCGACGCGCACACACCAGGATTATTGGATGCCGTGTGAATAACTGAGGTCAGCCCGGATGCTACATCCATATTATTTACTATCTATGATTTTGACCAACATTTCGTTGACAACAAGCATTCTCCAGAATCGCCGACTCCACCTTTTAAAGCCACTACGAGTAACATGGCACGTTGGCGTCCCCTTTGGACAAAAGCAGTAGTATTTTTACGACGCCCGCTGTTGCAAAGCTGTTTTCTAGCTCGTGCCAGGCGCACGAGTGTGAACTGAGAAGGGAGCAATATAGTGCATGTCCGTGTGTGTATTTAAAAACGTCTTTCTTTGCACTGATGGTCTCGTTTGCTGTTAAAGGTAATTTATGATTATCAGAGGGAACATGAGGCTGTTTAAAAGATATTTAAATGTTACTCGTAGCCGCTTTAATTACATCATATTACAACAGCCAAAGTTTTAATTCATCATGGCTTTTCTGAGACATTGAAGACTCGCTGCTTAAGAAGTTATAATATCCCAACTTCAGTATATCTCTCCTATTAAACTGAACCACAATTTCTCAGTTTTACCTGTTGTAGCACAAACCACAATCTCCATTCAGAAAGCCAAATTACTTTTCATCTTCCTCCATGTCCACACACACACACACACACACACACACACACACACACACACACACACACACACACACACACACACACACACACACACACACACACACACACACACACACACACACACACACACACACACACAAAAGTACCTATCAGTCAAACACCATGTCCTTAGTATTAACATTGTAAAACTGGGCATCCATCCATCATTTTGAATGCGGAGATGACATCTCATTCAAAAGGCAGATCTCATTTTGCAAAACGAAGGATGACCCATACACAAATTTGATTTTACTATTTGACTACAGCTGCAGCATCCATCTGTGCAGGGAGCTACATCTGCAGCAATGTTGAGCTGGCAGCGTGGAAGCTGAAAATTGAAACTTCAACCTTATCTGATCGGCTGTCCCTCCTTAAACATGACAGAGATGCACCACCAGGAGAAACCACCCATCTCTGCTCTGACACTGCCTCATATCTCATCCCACGACCCCACCTGGATCATTATCACATCCAACACTCGAGACACCTTCAGCGAGGAGCCTTTCATTGGTTCTTGCTAATTGAAACTAACACAATAAACACTTCACCTCCCCGCTGCTGCTGCAAGCTCACTGCAAGTGTCAGGAGGGTGTCCTAGTGGGTTCATTCAACAACACACATAACAAAAAACAATAAGCATATTGTTTTGTTCTACCCAGTGTAAGATCCTAAACTTACATCACAATGAACATCTGAAGAGGTTAAACCGAAGCAAGACCTCACTTCGAGCCAGAAAACATCTAAGAGACTCTATGTTCTCGTTTCTCTGGGGAAATGGAGAGTTGCCACACATTGTGCTCTCTCTTTGACCTGGATTTATTTTGAGTTTTTAGATGACAAGAACAAGTCCTGTTGGATTCACACTTTTTATAATATAATCAGAATGTGTTCCAGAGAAGCAACAGGAACTCTGAAGAGAACTAAATTTCACTAAAACTAAAACTTTCAGCATAAAAACAGGAACAAAGAAAAGCTGTAGCTACAATATTCAATCATGCCTTCTGGTAATTATGAAGTCTTATCTTTGTGAAACCTCATAATGTCGGCTCATCAGCTCCAATCTGCTCGGCGAGGTGCAGATGCTCGATCAATAAATCAGTACCACATTAATTTTGGGGCATGAATCGGCTTCTCAATATTTATTTGAAATACTAAATATAGTTAAACACAGCCATTTCCAAAGCAACATTTATATGCTATGGTATGTTTTTGTCTACTCTTGCCATCGTCTTGCCATCCTGTTGGCAAAATGTGTCAGCATGCTTGTCGGTTAATCATGCAACCACAATACTTAAATTTCTAAATTAGGTATATGTTGCAAAGGTCAACTAGGACTTTTGCGATTTTATAGTTATCGTTTATTTACAGTTTTTAGCTCTGTTGTCCGTATTACAGGAATGTGCAGGGAAAGGAATTGCTCTCATTGGACACAACCTGAACAAGTTATAGGCTTGAGTGAAAGAATGAAGATATATTTGTCGGCGTAATGCTGCTGCTTTGACTGCCACGTCAACAGTTTCTGAGCATGTGCTGCTTTCAAGTTCAGCCGGAGCAGTGTCAAAGGACTAAACCTTTTCTACAACAGAGATGAAGCTGCCTTGTCAGCTTCCCTTTGAAGAAGAGCTCTCATCCTCCATCTTTAAAACAAACGTTGATGGTAGAAAGAGGAAGGAGCGCCGTGAACATCCTCTTTGCAGCAACCCTTGTTTCATGCCGACAGTGTCACAGCAGTTAATGTCTGTAAACAAAACGCCTGCCTGTTCATTCAGATTTGGCCTTGTTAGGTGGTACATCATGCCACGTACTTCACAAAACCCTTTTATTTTTGAGTGCATCAGTGTTCACTCTTGGATATAAGCCACAGTTGCCTGGATGGTCTACCTCCTATTTCTCAATCACCAAAGCTTAAATGTATAACTCCAACAAAAGGCCACAGCCTGTTATCCCTGCGAGTCCTTCCTGGGACTGCTGCTGCATGTCACCGCACGGTTCCTATACAAATGGAGCCGGGCATTCAGATAATAAAAACCAAGATGCTGGGACATAATTCCTATAAGCACTAATGTGGTAAAGTGTTAAAGCGGGACAGAACTCTCCTTTAAGGGAAAGGAGGCCTTTGTAATGAGGTGATTAATGGACTTAAGAGGGGAAGAAGATGTAATTGGGTGGTTGTCCCTCCCAGCTGTAGAGCAGGACACAGCTCGTAGTCTGAACAAAACATCAGAACAGCAATTGACCTCGCAAAGTTTTGCAAGGCAAGGCTTCTTCTTTTGAAGCCTTTTGAATCTCAAATATTTTTCTTTTAAGAAACAAATTCAATATCTGAAGAGAGATTGCTTTTGTAATTCTTTGCCTCTGTCATGTTGTTGTCTGACCAATTATGCTTCTCAAGGACACCGTGTGCAGCTCAGCAGGGTCACCCCAGCACTGACTGTCCCAAGAAAATGCTGTAAGAGGATGAAATAGTGAAAAGCTAGCTCCATTGTTGACTACACAAACCTATCAGAAGCTGCCTTCCACTTTAAGGGACTGACATTAGGACTGAATGCGGGTCCTGACTGGTCTTAGCCTTTTTTTTTTTTTTTTTTTTTTTTAGATATTTTTTGGCATTTTTATGCTTTATTTGATAGTGTAGAGACAGAGTTGAAATGGGGCAGAGAGGGGAGTGACATGCAGAGAACGACCGCGGGCTGGAATCGAACCCGGGTCCGCTGCTGGCCGAGGCCCATGGGGGGGACGCCCTACCAACTGAGCTAAGGGCGCCCCCATCTTGGCCTTTTTTTAATAGACTCCTCCCTATGCAGATAGGAGAAAGATTGATCTGCGAGAGATCAGGCTAGTTTTGCCAGGCTAATGCTAGCTCAGGCATGTTACAATTTTTCTGCATGCCGTTCCATGTCCACAGATGTTTTTCCTGGCATAATTCAGTCTATGCCATGAGGCAGTTAGTGTATTGATACTCAAGTGCTCTGAGTGAGAGAAGAGCGCTATATAAATACAATTTATTATTATTATTATTATTATTACTCCCACCTCCCTCGTATCTGGTCACGTTTTCAACCCAGAACCTTTACTCCTTTAATGCTATCTGAAGGCTGAGTGTCCTAACCAGTGTCCTGAAAGCCTCCTCAGGTACTGAAAAGCAGATGGCAAAATGAGCTGATCTGCAGGAAAATTTAATTAAATTTAATCACATTTTTCTGTTGGTGCCAAATCGACAGAACAAGAAGGGAAACTTGTTTTAAATCACTACTGTAGATAAATATTTTTTTCTCAGAAGACAAAGCTTGACTAATTGAAGCTCATGCAGGGACCTTGCATATACTATCTTAATACCTCTCATCATAAGAATTGTAAATGCCCGAGTTGTGCAGTTCCTGAATCATGATATGTCAGTCTTTTTAACTGCAGACAACAGCTGTTTACTTTATGTTGGCCTTGTTAGCTAAATACTTGCTTGTTAAGGCTTGTTTAAAGAAGGTTTTGGGTATTGTCATGGCTGAAGCATATCAAAAACTAAGGAGCCTTTCAAAGCAATTCAGGATGATGAGGGTGATATTCATTGGTAGCTTCTTGAGAACTTCTGAAGTTCTCATCTCATTTGTCACAGCTGAAATGCGATTCAGGAGGTGGCATCAGGTCAAGGTCGGGGCAACTGATGCAACCTTAATTGCCAGATTTTTTTTTTATCCCATATCTATCTTGAAAACTGAAGATGTTTAAAATGTTTTGCCTTGTCCGGTCTCTGGTTTTTCCACTACTGGGACCACCACAAAGCTGTTTAAATGGTTTCATGTTTTCCTATTGGCTACAATACAACACAACCATTACAGCCACAGAAGCCCTGCTTACCATTTGAAACTGTTTGGAAACGCCACTCACCGTTCCTTTACCATCTGTGCTTCAATGAATGTTTTTTAACATCCCACCGGAAAGAAATGTACAGCTTTCATGGGAGATCCAACCTCAAACCTCCAAATCCTGCCTTATGAAAGAACAAAGCAGCTTAATGTTGCTGCTGTTTCTCCCTGAATATTCTGCTGTTTAGAACTAAGAGTCATGCTTAGAAACAGTGGCGGCGATAAGCTGCAGGATTTGCTGAATTTTGCACGCCATCAAAGTTACTTTGATAGTGTTCGAAAAATCTTACCTGTAGAGTTTTTATAGTCAATCCACAAAAGGTGAATGTGAAGGCAAAACACAGCATCTATGAAATGTCCTCGACTATTCAACGAGTCGACGACGTCAAACTAGCTCTGATAGGACATTTATGAATATATTTTGGCTTCCCACACTGTCAAAATGTTGCCTTTTGAAGCCTTTCATTCAACATGACACTATATCTCACTAATTAACTCTTCCCGTGCATGATTCTGCAACCATGGGCTGGTGGATAGTGATCTTTAAAGCAGCTATATTCGACTCTTGCAAGGTGAAAACAATGCAAACTGTTTACATCTGTGGTGTCTTGGCGTGTGGGTATTAGGGCTTTGACTCCGAACTTCATTAAAAAATAAATCAATATTCAAATGAATATTAGACAGCCCTTAATATTCGAACCTGTTATGGGCATTATTTTTTGTAAATGTCTTTTCTTGAACGTTGCCATTACAACTGATGCGACCAACTATGTCAATGCTAGAGGTAGCCTACTTGAGGATCACGGATATCCCGTGCATGGCTCACACAATTAACCCGGCCGGTGAATTGAGAGCAGAGGCGCTGCGGCAGCGATGGCGTCTTTTACTGTCCCTGTGATGTGCAGGTTGAGCACTCACTTACGAGCTTCAAATCAAATCACTTTTATTTGTATAGCCCAATATCACAAATATACATTTGCCTCAGTGGGCTTTACATTCTGTGTGTGTGTGTGTATGTTTTTTTGACTGGTCGGCTGTGAGCGAGTCTCTGTGAGGGCAGCCCTCTGCCACACACACACAATGTGTGAAGTCATGTTACTGTACACTGAAATAAAGTGTGGATATACGCTCAGACTTCAGAATAATAATAGCGGCGGCGATCCGGTTGCAGACTAGCTTGGCCTAGCCTTTAGTTTTTCCAATTCATTGAATAATTTCCCCCGTGTAGAAATACACTCATACACTCTGGAAAATTAAGTGTGGGGGTTTGGATTGAGTAGCGGACCTTATAACCAGCTTGATTATACGCCGTTCCTTTTCTTTGGCGATTTTTACGGGACACCAGGCCGCCATGGTTAATGTTAAATACATTTACATTATGGTCATGTTCACATGTTTAGAACGTAGGCAATGGAACGTCACACTCGCCCCTGTTCCGCAACAACAAGCGGACGTATTAGAGGCGGAACAGATTTACTTACTGAAGGCATTTAATGGTCAAAATATTATTACAAAATATTTGAATATATTCGAATAGTAATATTAATAAACAAACAAACTTCGAATATGATTTTTGGGCAAAAGTCAAAGCCCTAATGGGTTTACTGTGGCTGACATCTGTATACTGTATGTTGTTTTAGGTAGGTTTAGCCCCTATAGGTCGGTACACTACAGTATACTATACACTCACCGGCCACTTTATTAGGTACAGCGGTTCATTTTCTTGTTAACAACTATAACTAATCAGCCAATCACATGTCAGCAACTCAATGCATTTAGTCATGTAGACCTGGACGGAACAACTTATTGAAGTTAAAACCGAGCAACAGAATGGGGAAGAAAGGGGTTTTAAGTGACTTTGAACATGGAAATGTTGAGGGTGCCAGGAGGGCTGTTATGAGTATTTCAGAAACTGCTGATCTACTGGGATTTTCACTCCAAACCATCTCTTGGGTTTATAGAGAATGGCCCGAAAAAGTAAAAATATCCAGTGAGCGGCATTTGTGTGGACATAAAATGTCTTGTTGAAGTCAGAGGTCAGTGGAGGATGGGCATACTGGTTCGCGATTATAGAAAGGCAACAGTAACTCAAATAACCAGTCATTACAACCAGCGTTTGCAGAATACCATCTCTGAACACAAAACACGACCAACCTTTAAAGAGGACCTATGATGCTTTTTGACTTTTATGACCTATAAACGTTGTTATGATGATTCATAGTCATGCTTAACCATACTAAATGATCAAATAATGACTTACATGCATTTCGACGTATTCCCTGCTGACCGTCTGGGGTGTCTGTGCAGAGCACTAAACACTATTCTAGGCAGTCGAGAAGTCACGTGTTCAAAGCGGTCTACCCTTTCATAATTCGTGACGTCGCATAAAACTTCGTGACTTCACCACGCGGATGTTTCCATGTATGGTAATGCTGTCACTTCCCTGTTCGCGTCTGCCTCGCGTCTGCCTCGCGCCCTTATAGGTCCATGCTCGCGCTTCCCGCCACTGAAAGTGTTCCGGAAGAAAGGTAACCAATCACAACGGAGTGGGGTTTGCAGGAGGGGGGGGAGGGGAGCGGAGATGGCCGAAGCACAGGCGGAGGGAGCCGAAGCACACACACTCAAGTGTTGACAGGATGTGCTGGATCGCCAAAATAAGAGAAAGAGCTTCCCGAAAATCTACATAGTTTTTTGTGATGTGATTCGTGTCAGGTTGCTCTATAGCAGTGTAAAACAAGAAATTAAGACCAGAAAAGTAGCATAATAGGTCCTCTTTAAGCAAATGGGCTACAGCCACAGAAGACCCCACCGGGTGCCACTCCTGTCAGCTAAAAACAGGAAAATGAGGCTACAATTCTCACAGGATCACCAATATTGGACAATAGCAGATTGAAAAATCATGCCTGATCTGATGAGTCTCGATTTCAGTTGCGATATTTAGATGGCAGGTTCAGAATTTGGCGTAAACAACATGAAAGTATGGATCCATCCTGCCGTGCACCATCAACCATGCCACGTTCAAAGTCACTTAAACCCCCTTTCTTCCCCGTTCTGATGCTCAGTTTGACTTCAGTACATTGTCTTGACCACGTCTAATTGCATAAATGCATTACATTGCTGCCATGTGATTGGCTGATTAGCTTTTTGTTTTTATAAGCCATTGAACAGGTGTACCTAATAAAGTGGCCGGTGAGTGTATATACTTTGTGTGCACACCACTACAACTCTGTTTGGCAGTGAGCGCTAAGGGAATACCCAAGTGATATAACACAGCTGCAGTTGAGTCTTTCAAACCAAACTCACATTTACCTCCACGGTAGAAGGTTGGTAGGCACAGATATCTTCATAGCTTGGTACAGAAAATATGTGCATAGTTAGATACCAAAAATCATTTCTGTTGTATGGTGAATCAACATTTTAACCTTAGAACACTCGCAATAAATATTGTAACACTATCACTTACGTTGGGTGTTTTTCACCCGATATAATAGACCCAATAAAAAATACATCTCATCAAAATATATTAAAGTAAAACAATACCTGCCAAATTGAGGTACTTTTCTTTTATTTCAACAACATCTCATAAAACGAATAAGTGAAAAATTAGCGAATGGTTTACAAAAAAATCATAAAAAATTTTTAAATGAAAAAGGGAACTTTTTTAGAGGGGAACATTTTTCAACTGACAATGAAAAATATTTGAACATATACATTTCTTTGACAATACCACTAAGTGATATGTATTCATAAAAAGTACACTAAATAAATATTACATGCAAATTCCAGGAGCAATCTAACTAACCTTAGCATACATACAGTCTCCTTACAGTTGCATTGGAAATAAAACATTACACCAGCAGTAACATCGGGGGAAAATCACCCGAACATGTGCCTGTTTAAAAAACAGGGTTGGGAAAATGGAATCAATTCTACTTAATAAGATGTCATTGAGCAGCTTGAAGGTACTGAAGGACCCAGGCAACTCAGACAGCAGCAACACAATGAAAATCATGAAAACACAATCAGGGGGGTGAAATTCACTCAGGGGTTAGTATTCTAGGGTTAAATAGTAATCCCTTCCATGAAATAAAATGTTTTTACAATTAATGGTCAACCACTTAGTGTGACATCCATTCCATTTCTATTCTGTTTTCACCTCTTTATTTACACATTTTCATTGTCAGTGGCAAGGTCTGCCAGTCCAACGTTTGATTCAAATTAATTATTATTCAAAGTAATTCACAGGATTCATGTAATCCAGCTTTATTGTATTTTTTATCTCACTGACACTGCCTCCGCTCTTGACTGTTTATTATTCTAAAACCCTATCAAAGCTTTATTGAATTACTGTTGATGTAAACTGGAACCAGAAACAACAGCAGGACTACAATGACACACATTATAACTTTAAATGTATTGATAAGTCTATTGTCATACTGTGGACATAAAATTGAGATTTTATACAGGTTACATTCTCTTATCCACTCATTGCTGCAGGAGATGCAGCTACGAAATAAATTGAACCAACGGCTGCCTCTTCACCACTTCCCATGTCAATACTTCAGGACTTGCTGTTTAGTTTAATCAGGATAACTTGTCTTTCAAGTTTTTGGGAAATGATCATGGCAATACAGGATATGTTTTTATGGTGAAACTTTTCCTTAACAAAATAACAGACATGAATTTATAAATCAACAACAAATTCCACAGCCGCTTAAAGTGGCTGGAAATCCTGAGGCAACATTTGCCTATGAATGAGCAGGACTGCAAACAAACACAAACATCTAGGTGTGCGAACAAATTGCTTGAGGTCCGGAAAAGACAGACTCACGAGCAGCTTGGCTTCCTCGTCTGCCAACCTGGAAGCTCCTGGAGCTGGAGCTGCTTCTTGGCTCAGTAAGAAGAGGTTGTGGGTTACTGGCTGTGCTCTCTGCTCCGTACTTCATGACTCAACCTGGCAACTTCAGCAGCTAATCAGGCCGCTGCACCGCTGTGACAAACAGCTTGACAAGGAGCGATGGCAGGAAGCCTCCCTCAGCTGATCCAAAACCAGACGCACACAACTGCTCACAATGCTGTATCTTCATCTGGGCCAAAGTGTCCTACAGCAGCTTTTCCACAACATTGCTACAGGGTTTGACCTCTGACCCCTCTGGTTAAATGTGCTGATTGTCTAGGAGGAATCTTTGGATAAAATAAGCTGCTTTAACGGTTTAGATGAATTGAGGTTTAAGGTCGCCTTTACACCGTTGAGATCCAGCAGGTTGCATAAGGATTAAATAGCATTTCCCTGAAGAACAAGACAAAAACGAAAAATCCATTCTGAGGGTAAATACCTTCAAATTAGCTAATTTACATTTCTTTGTAGCAAAAATCAATAATGAGTAAGAATGAAATTTGTTGGGGATTCTTATCTTTCCCTCTTAAAGTCAACACAGATTCATTTTTAAATGAAGCATGACTCAATGAAAAGGGTACTTCCACCCATCAGCCTTCATACCCTTCTCTGCACCATTTAATTTGTGCTTCATAAATCAATAAAAATAAAACAAAATTGCAAATTTCTCACAAAAAACACAAAAATTAAGGGCTTGTTACAACAGATGATTATTCTTTAAACCACCACAGAGTCCAATGATTGGTAGAGAGATTTACTTTTTGATAATGTCCTTTTTTCCATACAAGGATGAATGATCAGGTTAGATTGGTGGTAACGTGTTAATTTAAACTTAAAAAGTCACTCTTTGCTGCAGGCAAGTTCAATTTGCATAAATATGAGTTCAGCTCCTCTTTTGGCACCAACACTTTTGACACTGCAGTCACCGTCCCATAAACCTCTACACAATGTCTGCAACTGTTCTCATCCAATTAACGCATGTAAATAGCAATCCTGGATGGACTTCACATGGCTCAAAGCACAAGTACCGAGAAAAGGGAGTTAATGAATAAGTTGTGTGTGTGTGTGTGTGTGTGTGTGTGTGTGTGTGTGTGTGTGTGTGTGTTGCCGACGTGAACATCTGTGACCTGTGTCCTGCACCGTGTGTGTGTGACTCCTCAACTTCTCTAAATTAGAGGGTCATGAATGTTGCTCCATATAAATCCCTCCAATGGAAAGTCTAAATGCTATTACCCTCCATCTGCTCCCTAATTCTCTGTCCATCTCTTTCAACATATACAGTCACCGGCCACTTTATTAGGTACAGTGGTTAATTTTCTTGTTAACACATAAACTAATCAGCCAATCACATGTCAGCAACTCAATGCATTTAGTCATGTAGACCTCGACGGGACCACTTATTGAGGTTGAAACCGAGCAACAGAATGGGGAAGAAAGGGGGTTTAAGTGACTTTGAACGTGGCAATGTTGAGGGTGCCAGGAGAGCTGGTATGAGTATTTCAGAAACTGCTGA
Organism: Hyperoplus immaculatus; assembly: GCA_949357725.1. Lineage (NCBI taxonomy): Eukaryota > Metazoa > Chordata > Actinopteri > Uranoscopiformes > Ammodytidae > Hyperoplus > Hyperoplus immaculatus. The sequence goes on from OX442357.1 coordinate 10,032,610, forward strand.
TCTACTGGGATTTTCATTCTAAACCATCTCTAGGGTTTCCAGAGAATGGTCCAAAAAAGAAAAAATATCCAGTGAGTGGCATTTGTGTGGACGTAAAATGCCTTGTTGAAGTCAGAGGTCAGTGGAGGATGGGAATACTGTTTCGCGATGATAGAAAGGCAACAGTAACTCAAATAACCACACGTTACAACCAGGGTATGCAGAATACCATCTCTGAACGCAAAACACGAACAACCTTGAAGCAGATGGGCTACTGCAACAGAAGACCCCACCGGGTGCCACTCCTGTCAGCTAAAAACAGGAATATTAGGCTACAATTCTCAAAGGATCACCAATATTGGACAATAGAAGATTGAAAAATCATGCCTGGTCTGATGAATCTGGATTTCAGTTGCGACATTCAGATTGCAGGTTCAGAATTTGGCGTAAACAACATGAAAGTATGGATCCACCCTGCCGTGCACCATCAACCATGCCATGTTCAAAGTCACCTAAACCCCCTTTCTTCCCCATTCTGATGCTCGGTTTGACTTCAGTACATTGTCTTGACCACGTCTAAATGCCTTAATGCCTAAATGCATTCAATTGCTGCCATGTGATTGGCTGATTAGCTTTTTGTTTTTATAAGCCATTGAACAGGTGTACCTAATAAAGTGGCCGGTGAGTGTATATGGTTTCTTGGATGTGCCATTTTTTGTTTTTTTAGAACGACAGACAGGGTCCAAGTTCCTTTTTTCCCCTCTGTGTCTACTCTCTACCTTTCTTCTTTTTTCTCTGGCAGGGCACAATGTATTTGCAAGTGGTGGCAAAAAGTAGAAAAGAACTGACATGGGTAGAATATATAATACAAAAAAATGGATATCAAACACTTTCTTGCTAATTTCTTTTACTTTTCTGCTTGTTTTCTTTTACCAGACAGTACAGTATTACCTGAGCCATATCAGGTCTGTCTCACTTTGCCTCACAAACAGTATGGAGTCACTGTCTGCTTTGTTCTACCTTTACTCTGAACCAACCTTCCTTCACTCCTTTTTTTCTTGCTCTGTTTGTTAAGCGCACCCCTTCTGTCTTAATTTAAATAGATCCACCTCACGCACACACACACACACACACACACACACACACACACACACACACACACACACACACACACACACACACACACACACACACACACACACACTACTACCCCTCAGCCAACTCTCTGTCCATGTAGTGCCACTAGGGGGCAGTAAAACTCCACACCCACTCTATTTCCTTCTCTGAGACACACGTGCACATACACGTAGGGAATATATATGATGGAGAGTAAGTACTTTGAATGTATCTTGTTGAAGATAATGAAATAACATGTTATATGTATGTACATTGTTTCAATCTCTGTTACTGTATTCAATAAAGATAACTTTGCACTGCATGCTTTTAAAGGTGTCACACCATTTCTAATAATAAACCATAAAGCCAAGCTGCTTCACCATTCTCCATTTAAACAGAGCATTGTCAGGTGAGTTCCTTTCAGTGGCTGTGTGGGAAGCTATAAGAAAGACCAACTGACTACTGTATAGATATTAAAATCATCCTTGTAAAAAATTGCATCAATAAGCTTAATACACTTTCAGTTGCAGGTGCTAGTAAACCAATAGGTCGTTATACGTGGCAACAACAGCTTTTACTGGTTGAAATGGCAACAGAAAAGAGACGACTAAAACTATGATATTAGATATGCTAATGTGTGGTTGAGGATGGATACAAAATCATTTGGAAACCATCATTTTGTGTTTCTATACATTTATACATTTTCTTCTTTTATATTGCATTGTTGAAGGGAGAGAGAGACTCAATAATGTTAATGTCAACGACTGCTGCTGTAATTGTTGTGCATTTGACAAATAGATGATCTTGAATATTGTTTATTCTTGTAGCACTTTTCTCTTTACACCCATTGTTATTATTCTATCATACACGCCAACGGAGATATAAATAGAGGAGAGTAGGTTCCTGGATTGTTTGTGTGTGTGAGGGCTGTGAGCAGCCTTCTCTTTGGCTGCACCATGGATTTCATTTCAGGAGGTGGAATTAAAGCTGCCTGAGACCTAATCCCAGCGTAATATCCACCCCAGCCCTCTTCTTCCCAGCCCCATTTCATGAAGCAGGGGAAATAGGGTGGAGGACGAATCAGGAAAGGAGGAGGTGATTTAAGGGTTGAGAGGCAGAAAGAGAGAGGGATGAGAAAAACTACATCTGGTTTATATGGTTTAATCATACAGTATTTTCATTTTCATCAGGTATGGAACATGAATGACTGAAATCCCTTAGAGAACAGTAATGGAGGTCTGCAATGAAAACACTGTTTGACGTGTACATATTTCTAATGTTTAGTGATGGTAGATGGTGTTTGGTCATTTTAAATGTGAAGTGATGTTAACCTATATATGAGATTGCCGATTGTGCCACTAGCATACACTATTGTGAGTGATAGCAGGTGAGGTGACCAAGAAGAGAGAGAGAATTATCATTCATGGTTGTTTACATTTCATGTCATCTGTTAGTTTTGTGTGAAATAATATTCATCTTTACATGGAGCAAAATGTAAGATGCTCATGTTTGCATGTTTCCATGATTGCATTAACATGGAAACATGTGTAGGAGATGAGAAGTCAGGGATCACAGGATGTATGGCCTGCAGACATGAATATCATATTTCATGTTGAACAACATTGTTGGGAAAATTGCTTGAGGTGTGTGATGGAAAACATTTTATAAATGTATGGTTAACATGAAGCTGGACTAAGTATAGTAAGGCTAATGTCTGATAAGTGAACATTTCTGTGATCCATCTGAAGGAACAAATACGCTTCCATTTTAGTGGTGATTCAGACATAAAACAGCAGCGCGTATTATGTAATATCGGACACAAAACACTGCACAATGGTTTTCTACTAGTCACAGACAGGACTTTACAAAACTGGACAGAACTTTGGGGATCTAGCAGCTGTACTACGGCATTCATGTTACAAATTAATATCTAACAGGATTGTATTCTAGCATGTTTTTTAATGGCAGACACAGCGCCTTGCCAAATGTGGCCAAATTTCAAGCAGCAAAGGTTGAGTCTTGTTAAAAATGTTGTCCAGACAACCCTGTGCTGTTTTGGTGCGAAGTAGAATGGCTTGATTCAAATAAATAAAAAAGGCTGCATTTCTTCATGCAGGGCTGTGCTCTAAGTGTATTTCAGCAAAGCAACTTGCGCCTTGTAATTCACATGCAACTTCAACCAAGAGCAGCTTTCTGACATGAGGACCGTTTGAGCTCTGTCTGAAAGAGACCAGTGGATAATTAGACCCAGAGAGAGAGAGATAGAGAGAGAGTGCACCAACATGGCAACAACATGATGCAACACCAATTACTGTAATGAGCAGCCCTGGTGGAAAGAGTAACAATACATACACTTCATAGTTAGCACTCTGTCTTGTCTCTCAAGGTGATTATGTCACACCTTATTATCAGAGTCCGCTTGAGACTAGCAGCAAAACACCGGGAGCCCCCCCCCCCCCCCCCCAGAACAGATTAGACTTTAATGCATTTGGATGGAAACCAGGTGGACCTGGTAAGACCTTCACTCCTCAGCAAATGACATAGGTGTCCAATGTACTTATCTCTTGGACAGTTGATCGACACACCAATGTCCCCAAACCTGAGTTCATGTTCCCTTATGATCCTGGCATTGAGACCGATAATGACATGCAAAAGAAGAATCAATTTCTGTGGTCATTGGGGTTTAGACGCCATGACAGGAGTGTGTTATGTGAAGGTCACTGGTGTTGTGCTCCTCTGTTATTTAGGCTTTCAGGGATGAGAGCCAATCAGATCGCTCTAAAGCCGTTTTCCCCAAATCCTCATCACATTATTTCGTGGCATAAGCCCCGTTGAATCAGCGGCTATTGGACCAGTAATCAGCTTAGCTTAGCCCCACTGTAAATATGCAAATAGTATTTGATGATTAATTGACCCCAGTTGGCGGTGGTGCCAAGCAGAGGGTGGGGGCGAGAAAGAGAGATATAGAAAGAGTGTGGGAGAGAAAGACATTTTAGAAGAGGATGAATATGTGAGGTAAATGAAGGTAAAGAATGCCTGGGAAAGCCATGAGATTCAAATGATTGCATGTTGTGTGAGTGAAATAGTTAAAGACATAATTTGACAGCATTTGGGTTAAAGGCCCACTAAAACATTAAAGCAGTGTGAAGGTTATATAGTTGCTTAAAAGATAATGCATACAAATGTTAGCTACATCCCCAATCTGCGTACTTGTTCAATTTAGGTTACAAATGCTATTTTACTGCCAGTAATCACTGCTGTTGCTTCTCTGTCAACTAAAAACTATACATCATTTTAAAACATCACAATGGATACAAGAGTCATAACTGATTCATTACAATGAACATTAAGAAAGTGAAATCTGATCAAATTAAAAGTTTTTATTTATTTATAAACTGTAAACATATATTTTCTGCAAGTGAGCAAATGCACAATGTGTTTTGCGTAGGCTTTATCAGGTTCAAAAGCATTGCTCGTGCCCACAATATGTTTATACCAATCTGTTTTAAGTTGGTTCAAAGCTGAGTATTTTGGTTTGGTCAATTCCTTTTTTCTTTTATTATTTATTGATTATTTTGTCTTTCGTATTGTCTTGTATATCAGGGAGTAGGTAAAATAAAAAGAATAAAAAGGAGAGAAATAGAAGTAGAGAGGGATTTGTGGATGGAAGGTGAAGTCCCTTACACTGCAGCGTTGTAAACACTCAGACAAACAAACAGTGCCCCCTCCCCTACGGCTCAAATGTCAACAAGGAAAATTGGAAATGAGTAATTCTTTCAGTGTGAAATAGATTGCTTCTTGTATGTGCGTCCCTGAATATGACAAATTGATTCTTGTGGAGAGGCGAGCAGGCAAATCCACTAGACAATTTGTATTGTATATATATATTTTGAATTATGATTACCATTATTTTATTATTATTTTATTTTTTTGCCAAACATGGCTCTCCATTGTAATTGAAGTCCACTCGCCCGCAGGGGAAGTGTTCCTTCCCCAACCCTCTAATTTGTTACTTGAGCAGCTTTGATTTTCATTCCGTCAATAAATCGAAGAGCCAGGGAACGTTTGTGTATGTATGTGTGTGTGTGTTTGTGTTTGTGTGTGAGAGAGAGAGACAAAGAGAGAGAGAGAGAGAGAGAGAGAGAAAGCGAAATGAGAGTGATTATTCAATATTAACATGCTGGAGCCATCTGAGATGTTTCCTCCAATTAGAGTATTCATAATAGTACCCTGATGCCACTCCCGGAGTGTGTGTGTGTGTGTGTGTGTGTGTGCCCTACTTCGGCTGAGAATGAGGGGAATGAAATCGATTAGACGTCTGTACTACCCTCTGAAATTGTCTGCTTTCTGTTTGTGTGCGCGTTTGATTGTCCAATTTTCCATCCTCTTATTTTCTGCCGTGTTTCCATATATCCAACCCCTCTCTCCCCGACTCCCCCTGAAATACATGATCAATTCTTTCTTTCTCTCTGTTATTCCTCCTTTGCTGGTTTTCTTTCTACCTCCTATTTCTCACTGTCTGCCGCAATCTCTTTCTCTTTCTCTCTCTCTCTCTGGAGGATCAATTTTTTATGAAGTTTGAAGCTTGCTGCTCTGTGGATGGCGAAAATTGGTTGGCAAAAATAACTCCAAATTGCTGGTTCTCTGGCTCCTGCTTTTACCAGTTTCTTTCAGAAAGCCAAACGTAGGCATTTCTATGAGAGGCTTAACTTGGTGCTTTCTATTTATGTCCTGGTCCTCTTTTCCTCTCTGACGTAAGTCTATGGCACCAAATAGAAAAAGAAAATTGAGGATTGTTCTAGAAATGTCATTGCACCTTTTGGTTTGACACACTCTATATTGGCTAACGTCAGTTCTCCTATTTCAGATTTATATTTATATTAAGTGGAGTTCAAAAGGCTCAGACCTCGCAGCAGACTCAGTTCGAATCCGACCTGTGGTCAGTTCACCTCTCTGCCCCATTCCATCGTCTCTCTGCGCTGCAAAATAAAGGATTGAAAATGCAAAAAAAAAGGAAAAAAAGAGAGAAGAATCCTTGATTGAGATTCGGGGTACAGAAATACACAGGGCAAACATAATCTACAACATTTAAAACAAGGCAGCTCCGAGAGAACATAACTAACATGGCAAATTAAATGGAAATTATGTATAAAAAAATTACTGAGTGAAACAATTTGACTAACTAGACAACAAAGTCGCTGGATTAAATAAAAGACAAAGAGAAAATGAGAATTGAAAGAGAGGCTCAGGATTATTATTTTAGTTTATTCATAGCGTCTTTCAGAGTAAAAGTGAAGGATAAAGAGAGAAAGAAGAGGCTTCCTTCAGTGGAGGTTCATGAATTACAACATCCCACTTTTATGTGTAAGAGCCAAGAATCAATTGCAATCAACATTCACTGTATTTCCATAACACACACAGACTGCTTCATCCAATAGGGGAGAACGGGGTAATTTGTCACACGGGTTGGTTGTCACAATCGTTATATCTCGGAACCAGAGGGCGCTGTCTGTGAAATTTTGGTATGTAAATATCCAGAATTGGGATCAGAGGTCACCTACATAGTCTTCCTTGGAGTTAGACTGCTGAATTTGAGGTGAGAGGACTGTTTGTGTTTTTCATATCAAATTGAAAATATTTAGCTCCTCAGTATTTTTCTTCTAGGCTTTTATAGAATGGGTTTATAACAAAACACTTGTTACCCATAAAAAGTGTGAAGGGTAAACTATAGTTTAGATTGTGGTTAGCAAGCTAATTAGTCATCCGATGGTTGTTGGCCAAAAAATTCAATTTGGGGTTGGTCGTCACATTTTTGGGGGGGTTGGTTGTCACAAGTTATCCAAAGGCTACAGCCAGAAAAGGAACCCAATAACGAAATAAATTGTCAAGCTGTATCCTCACTGACACCCCAGAGAAGGATAGAATAGAGCAGGAAAAGGCAGCTATTATGCAAAGGAAAAAAGGGCAACACAATCAAAACAACCCAGTGCATCCCAAACTAGACAAGCTGCCAAGACTACAGTAAGTTATATAGGCCTATTTGTCAACTTGACAATGCAATTGCATTTTCAAATTTAGTTCTACTTCCTTTCCTTCTTTTCAAGATTATTCCCATTAAGATAACATTGTGACAAACAACCCCATAGTGTATGACAACCGACCCCTAGATGGGGTTGATTGTCACAATGTGTAAGGGTGTCTTTGATGATTAATTTCTTCTTCATTACAATAAGATAGAAAAAGTGAGGGGTACACATTTCAAGCCAACACTTTAAGCTTCAATGTAATGTAGGAATGACTATCGAAAGATGTTTAGGTGATGAGCAAGAGTAAAAAGTGTGCCTACTTACCCCGTTCTCCCCTAATGACAGAAGTGAGAAAGGAAATCTTCTAAATGTGGACAAACTGCACGGTTGAACATGTGTCCTATTAACTGGTGTTGATAAGAATATTAACTTGGAAAGCAAGGGCAATATGAAACATGTTGAAAAGTAATTGTTGTTTTATGTATACATTTCTTCTTACATTTTGTCTTCTATTTTGCAGCTGTAGTTACTTTTCAGATTAAGATTTAACATACAAAACATATTTGTATTCTAACTTGAGTAATTTTTTGTGGTATATCTGCAGTATCACTACTTTAAAGGAAGAGAACATATCTAAATACTTCATCCACATCTGCTAATTATTATAATTCATTCATGTGCAAACTGATTTACATCCCAACAGCACTGTTTTTTCCCCCAGCTATGTTATATATTTCTCTCGTTGCCGCTTTATATGCACATATTTATTTCTCCAGTGGATCTGCATGATAAAGCGGACGCAGCTGAGATTTGTGTCGCAGCTGCAAAAGCCTCCGTCTCCGGCTGAACAAAGCTAATGAAAGCTCCGAAATGACAAATCAACAGTGTAATACAAAGGGAAACAGCACAATAAGTGTTTTGAAATACCATATCTGAATGCGTTTTGCTACGGTAGATGAAAAAGAAAACAAAATATGGAAGGCTTGTGTATTATTGCTGTGTGGTGATCTGCAAGTGCACAAGCCTGTTGGTATAATTTACTGTGTCTATCTGCTGCAGAAATGTAATAAAATACAACTGACAGTACTGGTTGCTCCCAGGCACGTTTCATGTCTTGGATCTGTCAAAATTTGTCAGCACCAATATGTTAGTACTTTGAATTGAAACATTGAGTGAATATGTTATTAATAGGTTTTTATGCAATTCTTAAAGAGGACCTATGATGCTTTTTGACTTTTATGACCTATAAACGTTGTTATGATGATTCATAGTCATGCTTAACCATACTAAATTATCAAATAATGACTTACATGCATTTCGACGTATTCCCTGCTGACCGTCTGGGGTGTCTGTGCAGAGCACTAAACACTATTCTAGCCAGTCGAGAAGTCACGGTCTACCCTTTCATAATTTGTGACGTCGCATAAAACTTTGTGAAGTCACCACGCGGATGTTTCCATGTATGGTAATGCTGTCACTTCCCTGTTCGCGTCTGCCTCGCGCCCTTATAGGTCCATGCTCGCGCTTCCCGCCACTGAAAGTGTTCCGGAAGGAAGGTAACCAATCACAACGGAGTGGGGTTTGCAGGAGGGGGGGGGACGGGAGCGGAGATAGCCGAAGCACAGGCGGAGGGAGCGGAGAAGCCCGAAGCACACACACTCAAGTGTTGACAGGACGTGCTGGATCGCCAAAATAAGAGAAAGAGCTTCCCGAAAATCTACAAAGTTTTTTGTGATGTGATTCGTGTCAGGTTGCTCTATAGCAGTGTAAAACAAGAAATTAAGACAAGAAAAGTAGTATAATAGGTCCTCTTTAAGAAGGACCCGCAGGTACAGCCTGCCACCATAAGCCTTAAATGTACACAAATACACACATGCAGGGATGTGTTCAATGCCAACCACACACACACACACACACACACACACTCGTAAACTTCACTGTCTTGACACCATGCTCTTTCGTAATCCCTCTGGCCAGGGTTCCAGATAGTGACAGGGTCGTATTTGGAGCTAAAACATTATCTTTCTGCTCATTAACCTTCGACAGGGTTTCAATTCTGCCTGGCTGATTCCCCCTCCTCTCCCACCGCTGACTTCACCTCCATCTCTTTGCCCCTGACGTTCCTCTCCTCCCTATTTGTCGAGGCACTCACCCGGATGAGACGAGAGCCTTTTAAAATGTCTTGTGATGCTTCACGGTGCCTATCCTCTGCACTGTGGATCCACTTATCTGGAAAATTTGTCCTGCAAGTTGCCAGGACACTAATGAGATCATTCGCTGCAAAGTTTGTGTTGGGGGGAGGGGGTGCTTAAGTTGCAGCCAGAGAAAATGTTTTATTCCCCCGAACAGTTTGCAAAATTGAGCTGCGGTGATCCCCTTTAAACACTGTACTCTTTGTGATTCAAGTCAGTCCTCCACATTTGGGATTTTGATGATTCCATACCTAAATAATTAAAATATGAGCACTGGTTTACATAGTAATAAAGATGGGGCATTATTTTTGTGTCTCATATATATAGATGTTACTCTTTGTAAATCCACCTGCCTACACACACCTCATACACCTCATGAAACTACCTAACTCTCCATCTAAATGGGATTTAGTGTTATGACGTCCCCACAAAGTCAAGTCCAGTTCTCCATCGATATAGCATTTTGCTCATGTAAAATTTGACTCACAGGGCTCCAGACTAACCTTTTTTACTAGGAGCACTGGCGCCCCAACTCAGAATTGTTAGGGGTGCAAGCAGAACATTTAGGGGCACAGCTTAATAATAATAATAACAAAAATAAAAGACATAAACCCCAGACATCCACATATGAACAAATATAGTAGTACAGAGGTAAGATAGTTAATGGGGAGGAAAAACCAGGGTGTACAGATGGGTTTTGAGCCTTGATTTTAAGGCAGAAATGGAGGGGGAATCACATATGGCCGGTGGCAGTTGGTTCTACAAGCGCGGAGCAGCTGGTGCAAAGTAAATTTCTGAGAGTTGTGCTATTGGCATGGCTGTATACGCTTGTCACCAAAAAAAGTGATTGTCTACAGTAGCTCAGAAGAGACTGACATCTCCATTCCACTTAATGACACCACTGATGAGAGTTCAGATGGCCAGAATGATGATGATGGTGACTTTGATGGTGTCATTGTGAGCTTTGCAGAAAACCATTAGATTTGCTAGGGCTTGTTTAAAGAGGACCTATTATACTACTTTTCTGGTCTTAATTTCTTGTTTTACACTGCTATAGAGCAACCTGACACGAATCACATCACAAAAAACTATGTAGATTTTCGGGAAGCTCTTTCTCTTATTTTGGCGATCCAGCACGTCCTGTCAACACTTGAGTGTGTGTGCTTCGGCAATCTCCGCTCCCTCCGCCTGTGCATCGGCCATCTCCGCTACCCTCCCCCCCCTCCTGCAAACCCCACTCCGTTGTGATTGGTTACCTTCCTTCCGGAACACTTTCAGTGGCGGGAAGCGCGAGCATGGACCTATAAGGGCGCGAGGCAGACGCGAGGCAGACGCGAACAGGGAAGTGACAGCATTACCATACATGGAAACATCCGCGTGGTGAAGTCACAAAGTTTTATGCGACGTCACGAATTATGAAAGGGTAGACCGCTTTGAACACGTGACTTCTCGACTGGCTAGAATAGTGTTTAGTGCTCGGCACAGACACCCCAGACGGTCAGCAGGGAATACGTCGAAATGCATGTAAGTCATTATTTGATAATTTAGTATGGTTAAGCATGACTATGAATCATCATAACAACGTTTATAGGTCATAAAAGTCAAAAAGCATCATAGGTCCTCTTTAACAAAATGTACCTTCAATCTTTGTAAAATATTCACTTTAAATAAACCTTAAATAAGTAATTGTCTAAAGGATTTGTCTTGCATTACTGTTTATGAGATATATATCAATTGCACAATTTACCCCATGGTATTCTCTCCAATGGCACAACTTACACTACACCGGGGCAAAATAATTGTTCCTCTTCTTTATATGTGTGTAAGACATTTTACGAGATAAATATAAATGACACGCACAACCCTACCCTCTCTCACACACCCACACATGAGAAGCAGCATAGAGGACATTACGCCCGCAGGAAGAGAAACTTGGAGACATAACAAGCTTACACCATTAATGGCTCTCCCCGCTGCTGTAGCATGATGTCAGCATCATCCTTATTTTACCTGGTGCTAAATGCGTCAATGTCGCCACAGGTTTGTTCTGGTCTCGGTCTGCTGCCAGCAACACAGCAACAGGGACCAACTTGTTTTACCCTCTTAAAACATCTTAGCAGTAAGAGCATAATTTGTGCTCCACTGGTCTACAGACGCTGAAGATCTTCTGAAGTATCATTTAGCATAGGATAAAGCTTGACTGCTTTTGGGGAAATGCACCCCATCACTAGGTGTACTAACTTGAGTAACTAATGACGTGGGTCCAAGAATCCCATGAAGGCAGGATGAGTGATTTAGAAACTCTTGTCCTTCACCCCACCAATGCCTATCATATTGCCCTTGAGCCATGGCATCAAGGGCAATATGATTAACAGAAGTTAATGTACACAGGTGTTTTTCAGACACATTAACGTGACTGCTATCTTTTTTTATACAGATTTGGCGAATATCTTCTTATGTATCTACATCTCACATTTGTTTGTCTTATTTTTAAAAACAGTCAATATGTATAGGGGAGAATGGGGTAATCTGAGACACTTTTTACATTTGCTCCCCTCTAAGCGAGCTAAAATTATTTATCACTCAAATTTACACATTTCCCATTAATTCAGGATGTTTCCTAGAAATGGGCATTAGCAGATTTTTTTCAAGACAAAGGGCAGTGAAAATATGATTGTTTTAAAAAAAGTTGTCATGTGGCTCACTTTACCCCAGCTGTGGGGTAAACTGATCCACTTACGTTTTCCACTCTGAAACTACCATTACAACACATATTGTAACAGTAAGAATCCTGAAAGCTAGCCACACATTCCAGAACTAATGTCGGACTAGTAAAAGAATGATGGGGTTTGGTCAATTAAGCAAAGCAAATTTTCTAAACACAGGTTTTAATAAGATTCAAATGAAAGATAGAACCAGTTAGATTAGAACACAGTCTGGGGGTCAGAACACAGGTCCCTTAGAGCCAGCTAGTGTCTTGCGGGTCAAAGGATAGGAAAATCAGAACCAGCGAGAACAGCCTGGGACTCAGAACACAGGAGAAGACCCAACTGGATTATAACATCAGCCTGTCATACTCTACAACTAGGCCTACTCTACATTCCAGCCCTGAAGGTTACAGGGAAAGATGAGAAGGTGCTCTTTCCGTGTGGTTGCCCCAGGTCGTCTTCCTGGTATATTTCCTTGGCATGATGGCTTTTCTACAATGTGTATGACATTAAAATAAAACATATGTTATGTAATATTACATTAAAATATGTTTAAGACTAAACGTAACTTGTGCCTCATGGTGGGGGAAAGTGAGACAGTGGCTCACTTTCCCCCACAGCATTTGGCTCACTTTCCCCCACCACCACAATTTGAGAAAAAACTACCTCTCTTAGCATTTCAGGCTAATCTTCAGTTAACAGCATCACATGGTTTCATATGTTGGTAGTTCATCAACACGTATGATAGAAGTTTTTCTACGTGAATACATTTGCTTTGGCATAACAGTTGATTAAGTTGACAGCAAGAAAATTTACTTTTACATGCAAAATACCGATTTTGGTGAAAAAAACATGCTTACCACAGCACCATGAGGTCCTCTCTTTCAGGGCCATAGGGAAATGAGAGGGGCTTGAAAACATATATCTCACATGACCACAAATGTTTTCCGTTGCCTAGATACAGGGGGTGGCTCACATTACCCGATGCCTCAGATTCCTCAGATGGGGGAAAGTGAGCCAAATGCTGTGGGGGAAAGTGAGCCACTGTCTCACTTTCCCCCACCATGAGGCACAAGTTACGTTTATGATGATTTATTTCCTATTCCTTTTTGGACCCTAGGCTGTTATTGACATGAGTGACTGAGCTCTTTGCCAATGCGACATGTAAAGTTACTATCAGTATCTCTGGCTTAGGGCCCCCCTGAGCCCTTAGGCCCCTGGGCCTGGTTGCATGCAGTTTTCTTCTCAAAGTGCACCAGATTGATGAATTTTACTTTAAAAGGTTGCATTTTTTTCTTCTGGGGGAGCATTCCCCCTGACCCCCCTAGAAGGTCCAGGGTCCCCACCTCAGTCTCCCTATTTAGCCTACTGTGCAAACAGTGATGGTCCGGCAGACCGTAGCGGCAGTCAGCTGTCAGGACAGTGAACGCCCCCCCCCCACTCGCACTAATGGCTGTAAATGGAGCGGACACGGAGGCTAAACATATAGCCGTTCTGCCAGCTACGCTCTCTATATCTTATATTCATGCATTAGTCCTGTGTTGGACCACTACTCGCGAGTGGCTGTGTGAGGCAGCGCAATTATGGGAAATATAGGACCGGCAAAAGCGGATGCGCGCGCAGTACAACTTAGAGTATACCCACTTCTCCAGGCACCACTACACCACTGAGTAGGCCTAGTTGTAGAGTATGACAGGCTGATGTTATAATCCAGTTGGGTCTTCTCCTGTGTTCTGAGTCCCAGGCTGTTCTTTTTTTTTGTATAATTCTTTTTATTTTGTTTTTTTGTAACAATAATCAAACAAACAAACAAACAAACAACACCAGACAATACATACAAACTAAGAAAAGTGAGAAAAAAAATAAAAATAAGAAAAAGATAAAAATAAGAAAAAGGACAAATGTGCATGTTGTTCATTATTGCATGATCACACACACACACACACACACACACACACACACACACACACACACACACACACACACACACACACACACACACACACACACGTAACATTTAAAGACACACAAAAAGAAAAATCCATGTCCTGTGATCTCCACCGTAGTTCCCCCCTCCCTTCTCAGCAATGCTACAAGCTTTATTTCTCATAGTGCCTCATAGATGCGTTTCCATACTTCATTAAATTGATTTGTTTTGTTGTTGTCTTCGGATAATGTATTTTCTATGGTCAGATAATATTTCATAAGTTCTTTCCAGTTCTTTAATGTAGGGGCCTCTGCATCTTTCCAGTATTTTAAAATTAGTTTCTTGTAAACAAGGGAAGAAAACATAATTTGCCATCCCATAGGGTACCTTACACCCTCGGGGTTCTGAAAAATGCACAGCTGAGCTGAGAACTGCATTTTTGTTTTACAAATGGTTGATATCCATTCTTGGATTTCATTCCAACCTTTGTTCACTTTCATACAATGCCAAAAGGCGTGTATGAGGGAGTCTTGAGAGCCACACTTCACACACTGGTCAGAGGAGTCAGCATAAAACGTATGTAATTTATCTCTAGTATAATATATTCTTGTCATCAATTTATATTGTATTAACCTAAGATTTTCATTTGTGGTAATTTTATTTGTAAGATACAAGCATTTCTTCCATTTTATATTGGCTTCTTTGAATTGGAGATCTTTATTCCATTTTTCATAGAGCTTATGCATTGAGTAGTGTTTAGATTCTTCCTTCAAAAGAATATTATATATTCTACCAATTAACTGTTTCTTCTTTCCTTTTTTAAACATAACCTCCTCAAATGGTCCTTGAACCAAATCATATTGTAAATTAAAGTTTTCCATTATCCAGTTTTTTAACTGTAAATATCTAAACGATTCTTGGTTTGACAGTTTGAATTTATTCTGAAGTTCTGTGAATGGTTGAACCCTATTGTGCGAAATTAGATCTGACAATTGATTAATTCCCCTTGTACTCCAAGTACTCCAATTGAGCTCTTCATTCTGGATTTTAATTGATGGATTATTCCAAAGTTCTGTGTTCCTAGGGATACTAATCTGCTCTCCAAGTATTTTTCCAATTTTGTTCCATGATTTTAAAGTGCTATTTGTAACAAAGTTTGATACTTTTATATTGTGTTTTGTAAACAAAGCTGTGAACAGGTTTTGGGGTTTTAAATGGTTACTTTCTATATCAATCCAGGGTTCTTCAGCTGTATTATTGATTATCCGATCTATGTAAAACATCTGTGATGCATAGAAGTACAGTTCTAAATTTGGAAGTCTAAGACCACCTTCTGTTCTTACATTTTGAAGAAGAGTTCTACTCAATCGATGTGCTTTATTGGACCAGACAAACGAGGTGAGTAAAGAGTTTAGTTGTGTGAAGAATTTTTTTGGAGGAATTAAAGGTATTGTTTGGAAGATAAAGAGAAATTTTGGTAACCACATCATTTTAAAAAGATTTATCCTTCCAATTATATTTATGGGCAGGTCTGACCATTTCTTAATACTAATTTTTAATTCATTTATTAGAGAGATAAAGTTATCTTTGTATAATTGTGTTTTTTCAGGGCTTATGATGCAACCTAAGTACTTTTTTTTTTTCCACTGAAGGTTCTTTAAATCTTCTGGGATGCATGTTCCTTTATTAATTTGCATCAGTTCAGTTTTTTCAATATTCATTTTATAACCAGATATTTTGGAAAATTCGTCTATGATCTTCATTACCTTTGGAAGAGATGTTTTAATATTAATTAAATATAACAATAAATCATCAGCAAATAGACTCAGTTTATATTTTTGTTTATCTACCCTAATACCACTCACTTCTTCTGTTTGTCTAATTTTCTGAGCCAAGGGTTCAATGGCCAACGCAAATAAGGAGGGGGATAATGGGCATCCTTGTCTAGTGCCTCTTTCTAACCTAAATATTTCAGATAAAGTCCCATTAACATAAACCTGTGATGTTGGTAATTTATAAATCGTCTTTATCATGGTAATTATTTCATCAGGAAATCCAAATAATTCTAATACTTTAAAAAGATATACCCATTCTAAACGGTCAAAGGCTTTCTCTGCATCCACAGCCATCAATGTCAGATCAATCTTTTGCCTTTTAGCATATTGAATTAATGATATACAAGTTCTAATATTAGTTTTGAGACTCCTATTTTGTATAAAGCCAGTTTGATTATGGTGGATTATATCAGGTAATAATTTGGCTATACGATTATTTAGGACTTTGGTAATAATCTTATTGTCACTATTTATTAAGCTTATAGGTCGAAAATCAGATGGTTTGTTGCACTCCCGTCCTGGTTTTGGTATCACGTTAATAATTGTTTGATACATTGTTTGTGGAAGAGCCTGGTGCTTCCATGCATTATTAATAACTTTCAATAATAGTGGGTTAATCTGTGTCCAGAATATAGAATAGAATTCAATTGGGAAACCATCATTTCCTGATGCCTTTTTTGGGAGAAAACCATCAATTGCATTTTTGACTTCTGATATTGTTATTTCCTTTTTTAGGTCTTCTTCTTGTTCATCAGAGAGACATTTAAGTTTAACTGACTTTAAAAAGGGCATTGGGTCAGATTTCTCAGTTATATCAGATTTATATAAATTTCCATAGAATGTTGCAAATTTCTTATTAGTTATTTAATTGTCTATAATTAGCTTGTTGGAAGTGTCCTTTAATGCTACGTTGTGCCTTTTAACTACTCTTTTAACTAAGGCGCTCAGTTGTTTACCCGTTTTATTAGCCGTTATATACGATATTTTATTTGAGTTATGCTTAATGTCTTGAACCTTTTTAAGTAGAAGATTATCATATTCTAATTTTAATTTTTGCAGTTTTTCTAAGTCTTCTTTCGCATGTGTTTGTTTATGGATATTACGAAGAGAATGCATTGCTTTTTCTACTCTGTCAATCTCTTTATCTAGTTCTTTCTTCTTTCTAACTGAAAATGATATCATTATCCCTCTTATATACGCCTTAAATGTATCCCATATAATATCTATTGGAGGACTATCAGTAGAAGAAGTGTTATCTATATTTGTGCTTTTAAATATGTCAATATGCTTTTTTATGTAATTAAGAAATTGATTATCAGTCAAATATTTTCGATTCATTCTCCAAATTTTATGAGAAAACGTATTTGTTGGTGGTGTCGTTACACACGTAACTGCTGCATGATCTGAGATAACTGTCATGGATCTTTGTAAATATAACATTGCTGAGCCCTATATCCGATATGAAAATGTAGTCTATTCGACTATATGATTTATGAGCATGTGAGTAATGTGTGTAATCCCTACCTTTGGGGTGCATTACCCTCCACATATCATGTAATTCATTTGTAGAAAGAAATTCTAAAAGTTTTGTTGGTGGTTTTGCTTTTCTACTTTTACATGTGCTGTCATGTATGCTAAAGATGTTGTTAAAGTCACCGCCTAATATAATTATTCCTGTTGGAGTCATATCAAGAACTTTCTGAATTTTATTTAGGAATAACCCATCAGATGATGGTGGGACATAAATATTGATTAGTGTATATCTACTTCCAAAAATATCACATTTAATATCTAAGAATCTACCTTCTGAGTCTGCGTATTCTGATATTAGGTTAAAGGGAATATTCTTACTTATAAGTATGCCAACACCTCTGCTACTAGAAGTGAAGGTAGACTCAAACACCTCCCCCACCCACTGTCTCTTAAGAAATTGTATTTCCCCGGGTTTGAAATGGAGCTCTTGAAGAAAGACTATATCAGAGGACATTTTTTTTAACTGACCTAGAACTTTATGTTTTTTTGCACCTTCTTTTAACCCGTTAATGTTCCAGGTACAAATGGTAAATTTGTTGGGTATGGTTTCTAACGATTTATTTAGTACCATTTCTACTTGTAATCTTACTTGTGGGACACATAGCTGCTTCAAAGCGAGGGGAAACCACCATGGAGATCACAGAGCACAGACACATTTGACACAGACAATAAAAGACTGATATACATGAAAAGAAAAGAAAAAATACACCTACCCTTGAAAACTTCTCATCTCTAAACATGCTTTCCTGAGCTAATTCATTTGCTCCCTCCCCTGGTGTATAGCAATGGTCATAAAGAATAACAATGTTTTCACTTTAACAAAACAATATTGTACCTCCTCGGTCATATCATCATAATTTGATAAATAATCAAAATAAATATTGGTATCAAGGAGAGAAGGGAAGAGGAAAGAAGAAAAGAAGAGTGGAGGAGATGCAGCAGCGGGCCTGAAAGGAGGATGCAAATTAGTTACAGAGAGGAAAGGAAAAGGAGAGCAAAAAATTAAAATTGAAATAAATAAATAAATAAATACTATAATTCCTTCAATATTCCTCAAGGATAGGCCTACAAGAGGATGCACATAGGGTTAAAGGATAAGGGTAGAGAAAAGAAAGAAAAAAACACTACTCCCCTTATACATCATTCAAACCTCCTCGAACTAAGATTTACAAATGCCCATAGCCTTTTTTCCCTCCACACGTTACCTCAGCGTCCTCACGCATCCGCCACGTCATCCACTCCTACACACGATCACATTCATTCCTAGCACACACTTCCATCCCCCCCTCCCCAGTAAACACCGCAATAACAAATAAAGTAAATTACTCTAGACCTGAAAAACTAACAAAACAATTAGTCTACTTTACAATAAATTAGACATTTCATTAATTAATTCCACACTTTACACGAGAAAGAAAATAAAGGTCCAGAGTTGACTTATAGGCTTTTTACTTTACCCCACTAATTGTCTTTGAGTAATTACTTCATCTTACGTGTACTCTTATGAAAGAGAAGGATGTTTCTTGCGGAGCTCCAGCAGGGCATCCTGTGGTGTAGCGTAGTTCATCGTTTTCTCACCGTCTTGCACTTGCAGAGATGAAGGGAAACGGAGTTGGGTTTTAATATCCAGTTTGTGCAATTGTTCTCTCAGCGGCCAAAACGCCTCCCTTTTCTTGCGTAGTTGTGTCGAGATATCCGCGGTGATTCTGTAGTCGGTGTTGTATAGCACAGAACTTTGTCTCCTTTCCCTCGCAGCTCTTAAGATCAGTATTTTCTTCTGAAGGTGATGCAGTTTGAATATAATGATGCGGGGAAAACGCGCACTCTCTTTGAAAGGGCCAAGGCGGTGTGCGCTTTCGAAATCTTCTTCCTTCAGTTTTACGTACCACTCTCGGTCTATGAGTCTAACCAGGAAGATGTTCATTCCCGAATTATCTTCCAGCCGTTCAGGCACATTTAGAAGCCTCAGATTGTTTTGGCGCTGGCGATTTTCAAGTTGGTCAATGTAATCCATTGCGAGCTGCAGTTTGTTTTCAAGCTCTTTAGTGCGGCATTGCTGCGCGCCTTGATTGACCACCTGCTCGTGCATTTCTCCTGTTAACTTTTCAATTTTCCCGTCCATGGTATCAACTCTTTTTACAACCGTTGACAAAAGCTTGTTGGTAGCCGTGTGGAGGTCTAAAAGTTTGTCAAGTTTGCTTTCCAGTTCGTCAAACCTTGCGTATGCTCCAGCTGGTATGTCGGCAGGTGCGGCCTCGGCCACCTGTGATCTTGTTTGGTTTGGCATCGCGGAATATTCCAATTGTCGCCTTTTCTTTTCCCCTTTTCTTTCTTTTCACCACAGGTCCAGTTAATGTGAAACTTCCTCTTGTACTTAGTCGGTACTGATTTAGTTTTAATGTCTTGATTTACACTTTATTTGACCATTGCACACCACGTTGTGAGGAGACTCTAGCCCTTCCGTCCTCTCACGCCGCGCATGCTCCTCCTGTTCTTGCTGGTTCTGATTTTCCTATGTATTAACCCCCAGACACAAGCTGGCTCTAAGGGTCCTGTGTTCTGACCCCCAGACTCTGTTCTAATCTAACTGGTTCTATCTTTCATTTGAATCTTATTAAAACCTTTTGAATTATAATATGTTGTATTTGATTTTGTTCAGAGTTACTTTCAAGTGTTTAGAAAATTAGCTTTGCTTAATTGACCAAACCCCATCATTCTTTTACTAGTCCGACATTAGTTCTGGAATGTGTGGCTAGCTTTCAGGATTATAACTGTTACAATATGTGTTGTTATAGTAGTTTCAGAGTGGAAAGTGGTTTACCCCCAGCTGGTTCACTTTACCCCCTTGATTTTCCTGGTCTGGCTCAGTTTACCCCACAGCTGGGGTAAAGTGAGCCACATGACAACTTTCTTTTAAAACAATCATATTTTCACTGCCCTTTGTCTTGAAAAAAATTCTGCTAATGCCCATTTCTAGGAAACATCGTGAATTAATGGGAAATGTGTACATTTGAGTGATAAATCATTTTAGCTTGCTTAGAGGGGAGCAAATGTAAAAAGTGGCTCAGATTACCCCGTTCTCCCCTATACTTTTTTTTCTTTTTGCTGTTTCTATTCTCAAGTTCAGACCTTTTTAGTAAAGGCTTGTATATGAGGAAGCTTCACTGCCCTATTTCTTATAGACGAATTATTGAAAGTCGGAACCATGCAACACTGTTCAGGTTCGACTCAGCATCTCATTTGAGCAATTCCTACTCTCTTGTCAATTTCAAGTTTGTGATTTGGACACAGCCAATGTCTTTTTTAAATGAATTAACAAGGCAATTAAGCAAACCGTTTATTCCTTAATGTTCAAAACTAACAGTTTTCACCGTGTTTCATTTGAGGTGCAAAGTGTTGGAGAAGAGGAGCATATAGACAACCTGGAGGATGTGGTATTGATGTGATCACTCTCACTTAGTGAGGGGAGCCAGTGAAGCGTGACGGTGAATAATCAGCCTGGGCACTAAATCACCACCACATTTTCCACCGGTGGGGCTTTTACACGCCCTCGGGGATGGTTGTAAGCCAAACAGGAAAAGGTAATGTTTTATCTGCTGGACACAGTGGCTGCTCGACTCCACCAGGGGTCAAGCTTCAAACCACTGCAGAAAATAGAAAGGATTCATGTATGGTGTAATTGCTTTTAGCCCCATTTATCTTATTTCATTTGTGACTGTTTCTGACTGTTATTTGCCACTGTCTAATCTATTTATCTACTCCCCCAGGACTTATTTCAGATTTTATTCAAAATTATTGTTTTCATTGTTTCTGACTCCCCCTTGCCAGTTGTCCCATTGTCACATGTAACAAGAAGATTGCAAGGCTCGATAAACTATTACATATATTGTAACTCAAACATATTGCTCTTGGCTAAATAACGAAATCCCCACTTGAATCGATACATATTTCAAGTGTCTCTCCTGTTGTGAGGTGAGAGCTGTAATGTAGTGGAAAGTGAGAGCTCGATCAGCTCCTACTTGTGATACTGAGTTGTAATTCTCCCCTCAGTGGGGATCTCTCTTTACTGTTTGGATTATTATTTTCCTCAGAAGGAGGCATTAGCATTATGCTAATGCCTGCTTTGACTGTACTCATTGGCAGATGCCAAGTGAGGGTTTGCTCACAAATGGCAATCAGAAAGGATTGCAAAGGTTTTCAAAAAAATGGCAATGCACCGCTGAAGGACTGACATCCCTCAGGGCAGGATTATGTCTCTGTGTCTGTCAAGGATGCAGGAATGATTTTTTAATCTAACACCCAGCTTGACATTGACTCAGTTGAACCTCAGTCCTCCACTATGAGTGTTTTTTGAGAGTTCATTGTTAGGCTGTTATCAGCACTGTGCCCACTTTGAAAGTCAAATTAGAAATGTTTTCTTTTTTACTGGATGCCATTAGCTGGTGAGAATGCTCTCTTTTACCATTTGATTATATTTTAAGAGTGAATGAGTAGACTTGTGTCAACAAGTGGTTTGCAAAGACACTGAAAGCTGATAAGCACAGCTGATTTAAGCAAAAATTTTATCATCAGCATGCCAACATCCTCACTTTGACCATGCAAATGATGATGTTTCGCAGGTATAGTGTTTGTAATTTTCCCTTAGGAAGCAGGGAATAATAATAATTCCCAAGGGACCATGGACGTCTGTACAAAGTGCAATCCTTCTAATAGTTGTAAGGGGTGGACTGACATTGCCAACCATAGAAAACAAAACGTTGCTCTATCATAAACCATTTAGTGTATGTGGCCTCTGTTTCTTCTTTGAGCATCACATAACTCTTACTTTATAACATGCAGTGAGGTCAAAAAACAAAGGATTCTTCATATAAAGGCTCCCAGCTCCTTTGATGACCAAGCTTCAGTCACCTCCTGTGGCTATAATGGGGATGTAATAATGTAGCAGCAATGTCTCCCTATGCTTTTTCATGAAATGGAAACACTGCAGTTTGTTCCCTTGGTTGGTTGTCCTCTTGGTTCTAGATGTATTGATGAAAAGTGTTCAAAGGGCTAACCAATTTCTGATTCCCACACAAGTTCACTACTTAACAGGTACAGTCCAGAATAAACATGACGAGAGGCAGACGGCTCAAAAAATATAATAATTTTATCAAAGGACAACATTAAATTGGACTGAAAGCTACATAGTAGCAAACTTGAACTCGGAGCTGTGCAATATGCAATTTAAGTCATGACAATACTCTGTGTCGTTATAAATCAAGTAGTTCATATAGCACTAGTACAACTAGAGAGACCCAAAGGCCACTATTGTATTTAACTAACATGTGGCAGTCAATGACTACAATCAAAAACATGCAAAGATACTGCACACAAGAAAAATCACTAAACACAGGTTATATCCACTGGATATATCAAACGTTAGTTTGATTTTTGTCAAAGGATTTACACACGGCGAGTCCGGTGTGCCTATAAGGCGACCTCTCTGACACAAACGCTTTATTCTGGGCTTTAAAGGCCAGGACACACCGGTCCGACTACCCGAAAATGGAGTCTGCCGTTTCAGGCAGCTCCAGTCTGCCCGTCGCGGTCAAAAAAGTGCCAAGAACACACCGAGCCGACTGTTGACTTTCCGTACACTCTGCGCTTGCACGGGACGTAATGTCTCCATAACAGCAGGCGGCGCTAATCTGTATTGTGGCCTAAAAAAATACGGAAACCGGAAATGATGGGACAGCTGTCTAGTCCATAAACATAGATATAAATACCTATTTATATCTCTGGACCATAAAGAGCACCATTTTTAGCAGAGTGTCGAGCATGGTGTCGAGCAGTCAGGGACGTTGGAACTACTTTCTTAGGGGGGGTGCTGTAAATTGGCCGAGGTGCAGCGCTATCAGACAAAGCAGTAGGCTACTGGTAAAATTAGCAATCTATAACCATGATAAAATAGCCTATTTATATCTAAAATAGCTATTAAAACAAACTATAAAAGCAAATAACATTTATGAATTTTCCAAAGTATCCTTACAGCTTTTTTTTTTTTATCCTGAATTTGAAGGATGTAGGTTTTGATTAAACTTTGGGTTGTGACAATTTATTAGTGGGGGTCTGGGGGCACTCCCCCAGAATTTTTGGAGCATTAAATGCTTAATTTCCTGCATTCTGGTGAATTTTTATTCACCAATTTGTTCCTTTTCTGCATACATTTGTATTCTTGAGCCCTGCTGTGATCGGTGAATGATAACCGGGGCAGTGCACGTCACGTTGTCGAGGGGAAGGCTTCCGCGATCTCCGTTAGTTTCAGTTTACAGCCGACAAAGTTACAATCACAACGACCGCATAGACAGCGCATGGACAGCGTTTTAATGAAGCCTCTCATTCTTATTATCATAAGGGCGTTGAAGAAAATGATATCTAAACATTACGGCGGCCCTGGCGGTGCGTAAAAGGACAGCGCAGTTGGCAATCTCTCCTCAGCAGTGCAAGCTACAGTAAAAGTCCATCGCACAGCCGATTCCTGCCTCTGATACGTTGACTCGCAACATATGACTCAAGGCTTTGCATTGGCTTTGGCGATTTCCCCTGCCTCTTTTTTTTCTCCACACGAAGCGTTCTCTCTCCCATTGCACACACGCATGCCCCGGCCGCTTCTGAGAGCACAGCCAATGTTGGTTCCACCCGAAAAAAATTAAATAAACAAGTTGGTTACAGGCCCTGAAGCTGAATGACCGCTCTGGTAACGGGCAGTCCATTACTGGACGCTGAATACTAGACCCCGAATATAAGACGACCCGACTTTTTTACGACCTTATGAAGTGTTAATATGTTCGCCTTTACTTGATGCATGCGCGCTCATCGGCCGCCGGGGACACAATTCTTATCAGCGGTTACTTGGCACGATACCGGCACACACCTTTGAGGAGCAGGTGCGCAGGTGAACGTTGCATCCTGTCAGCGCGTCTCTCTCTCTCTTTCTCTCTCCCCCCTGTGGTAGGGCGCTTAGCAGACTGGATTTTTAATGATAACCTAATGCTCATTAGTGCGCGCCCTTCAGCCCTCTGACTCTACCGAAGTGCGCATGAGAAGGCGGAGCACAAACGTAATCTCGTCCTGGGCACGGTGAAGAAATGCGACGGGCATATGTAATCTAGCCTATATAGTATACTGTATAGCCTATAAGCCATATATATTATAGTGTTATGCTCTGTCAAGTTGATGTGAGGGAGCAGGAGATGGGAAAGAGAGGACTTAGGCTATGATATTGTTTACAGAGCAATCGCGGGAGCACAGGGCAAAGTGTAGGGGGGCGGAGAGGGGGTGCAGGCGGTGGTGAGGGGGGGTGCGGCCGCACCCCCCGCACCCCTACTTCCAACGTCCCTGCGAGCAGTCAAGAAGGGTTGATGCATGTGAGTACTCGCTGAACGAAACAAACAAACACATTAAAACAATGACTAGCGATGCGATACTGTTGTTAGCCGTTTGTGCTACCTGCCTCACTTCCGGGCTTCACTGATTCGCTGGCCCTCCACCAATCAAATTGCTCTGACTGAAAGACTGCTCCACTGAAAAGAAGCCCGACGACGGCCGACGTCATCGAACAGACCAAACAGATTCGTGTCCCTGCCCCCTCCAGACTCTCCGACGGCGATTATCGGGCCGGTGTGTCCTGGCCTTAAGGGAACACATGTATATTGTTTAAATAACGTTCCCTATGCGCTCCAAACCACACGGTTTAGTAATGTTTCAGTTGAATGTTGAACTTACCACAAACAAATGCCTGCCAACAGTCACTCTGTGTCTACGCTTCTGGGAACAGGTAGTAGAGAGAGAGTGCAGCTTATTTTCTGTGTTCCCTGAATAACCTTCCGACCGGAAAGGAGAGTGGGTGTGCTCTGGTTCCTATACACTGTCAAGCATCTCAAATACATCCCCATTATATAGACATTATCATAAGTGGCACTTCCAGTAACTCATTTGTATGCTTGAAAAAAGGCATGGCCTGTGGCAGACACAAATTACACCAGCAGGGCATCAGTCCAGGAGTTAGAGGAGTAGAAGGAAAACAGAAGCTCCTAATAGGCCTTTCACACCGCCGCAAAATCGGAGCTAGTTCCAGGCTAGTTCGGAGCTAGAGCCAGTGTTTTGGTTTCACAACGCCAGAGAGCTGGCTCCGGGCTGTAAAAACCGGTTCAACTCAAACCCCAGGATTGAGCAGGGTTTGAGGTAAGAACTGCATGTGCCAGCGGCCGGGGGAGGGATTATCCTGACCAACCAGACCAACTCAAACCTCATGCCCGCCATATTTAAAAACACCGCTACTACGAGACGTAAACATAACATAATTACCGAACGTAGCGATCAAATTGACCGGCGAAAATACGCTGTATGGGTCCTGTTTGCAAAGTAGGGTGACCAGATCCCAATTCACCAGATGTGGGACAAAGACTACGTTTGTGCGGGACAATGTGCAGTTTTTTTTAGCAAAATAAACTTGTGTCACCACCGGTAATGCCAGAGACACGACTTTCTATATTGAAAAACACTATCTTTAGATCAGCGCGCAGCAGTTAAGTTACAAATAGAGCATTAAGGCTGCGGCTTCACATTAAAAGCATTTCACTGGCTTCACATTAGCATTTCACTGGACAAACGTGAGTTGGCTTTTGAAGTAACATGAAAGTAAACGCTGAAGCAGGCAGCATCTTCACAGCATGGACATATAAACACAGAGCCCACTGAGCCGAGCAGCGCGACAAACGGAGACGGAGACACACACACACACACACACACACACACACACAGATAAAGTGAGAGCCAACACGTGTAAAAATAAGACGTATTCGCCGCTGTTTTTGTGCTTAAAGCTAGCGCTAGCTTTAGCATTAGCCGCGAGAGCAGCGGCGTCGGGCGACGTACACACACGTTTACAGTGACGTCATGACGTTGCTCTCTTGCCGGCTCCATGGCTGGCTCTGGTCTTTGTGAAACCAACCGGTTCATAACTGGTATAAGGCTGTAACCAGTTTTGAACTGGCCCCAGCACCAGCGTGGAACTGACTCATGGTTCTTTTTGGTGTAAAAGGCTAAGAGGAACATTTCCCCCCTTTTTTATCCACCACTGTTCGAAGAAGTAGCGAATCAGCACACAGTGAGTGAGCCGATGGAATGCTTTGTGTCAGTGAAAGGAATGTGACGAAAATAAAATTTGGGGTTGTCTTGGCATCTGTCAGCTTCAAGTTCCTTCCTAGTGACAGGTATATGCTATTTGGCCTTTAACTGTAGTACATTGACCAGTGTAGGCACATTTTAAATAATCTGAAGTACATACATGGCCTCAAAGGTGACTGCAGGTAAAACTTACACACAATACAATACAACATTTTGAATACAAAATACACATTATGGACACAAGAAAAGTGTACACACACTTGAGCTTTCCTGTAAGTTGCAGATGATTGACTCCCCCCCCCCCCCCAAGTAATTTCAAAATTATTTTGGCAGTGAGACGTTGTTTTGATGGAAGCTGTGGCCTTGCATTATTCAGAGCTCAGCTGCTGCCTTGAGGATGCTGTCCATGTATTATAGTCAATCTCCCCTTTAAGGCTTTCAAATACATTATTTGTTTGAAGGATTGTCTTGGAAGATTAGACATTCACAGCTGACCAGTCAGTCCACATCAAAATACATGACACTGATCAGCGGAAAAAAATATAACTGACATTGTGAATTTTTAACCCTGAAGAGGAACATGAAAGTCATGGATTATTTACTTAATTTGCTTGACAACTTTCCTTTAAAAGGAACAACAACAAAGTAATGCATTAGAAAATGGAACACAAGATCCAGTTTTACAACCACAAGCCACACTCATGTACATACTGTATATCAGGGGTTTTCAAAGTGTGAGAGAGTGAGCCCCCCCTCAGAGAACAAATTTCAGCGGAGCCCCCCACCCTAAATCCCTGTGTTTTGAAAGATCTTTTAATTATTTTACAAATTTAAACATATTTTTGAAACATTCTAAACATTTTTGTGCATTTTTAAGCACATTTTTAATACATTTTAACATCTAAATCCAGTGTTTTAATCCTGCTTCCTTTAAGCATGGATAGTAGTGAGTGCGTGTGCAGCGGAGTGAGAAAGATAGACAGACAGACTTGCCCAAATTATTGACTAGTTAAATGTCATTCACACATCCAGTGTTTTTTCGCTAGTGCCTCCAATGTCCTGCTGGAGGAAAATAGTAGCAAGTGGAGAACCAGACCCTCCTAGCGAGGGAGATTTTTTTTCACCTTTTTAAAGTGAAATGCATGAATCTGGTGCATTTTGAGAGGAAAATTAAGAGGCTAAATATGAGGAATTTTGTGTGAACAAATAATTTGGAGACACTGGGTCTGATGAATTAGAAGCTATTGAAGAAGGACACATGGATTTTCCATAAAAATATTAATTTAAAATTAAAAGGGTCCTCCGGGTTGGGCTTGGCGGTCTTTTTCTTAAACAAGACCTATTTCTCTGTAATATAATGAATGCATTTAAATGCAGTAAGAGGAACGAAGTAGAAGAACTCTTGTCCAGCTATGTCGTGATCTCAATATTAAAACACAAACTCAAGAAAAAAAAAATATATATATATATATTTTTTTTATATTTTTTTTTTCTCACATATTCATCCGCGCCCCCCCCTGCCATAACCAAGGGGGGCGCGCCCCACAGTTTGAAAACCACTGCTATATATCAATCTGACTACGATAATATATTTCCAATTCCAGCAAAGGTTCTGCTAAGTTGACACCAGTTATTTAATATGCACCTAGTTATATTTATAGAATTGTCTGCTTTTAATTGAAAGGGTCATTGTAATACAGATGTCACAGTTACTTGGGATCACACTACCGAGCATTGAACACATTTACAAAGACAGACTGGTGAACAAGGCCAATAACATTGTATGTGACTGTACACACCCCCTGGCATCCCATTTTAAACTACTGCTATCTGGTCGTCGTTTCTGCCTACCCCTTATGACCAAGAACAGATCCAAATTCTCTTTTGTACCACAAGCCATAAAAGCCTTAAATCAGTCAAAATAAGCTATGTCCAGCTGGCCTGGTCCAACCCGATCTCACGGTAGGGCGTGTAATACACACGCGTGGACCGGCGGGTCTATTACATGCCGTGCCTAACCAGGGCGTGTTAGTTACACGCGCCGTAGTTAAGATGGCCGCCGCGGTGGGCGCCGCGGCGTTCCGTCAATGTTCTATCTATATTCTAACCTCTCCCTGTCCCCTTGCCCTAACCCTAACCGTCAATGTTCTATCTATATTCTAACCTCTCCCTGTCCCCTTGCCCTAACCCTAACCACCTACGCCAGGGCGTTTGTCTCCGGGGCTGCAGCTGGATAGTATCCTCCGTTCATTTAGACGGGCGGGGTGCGGCGTATAACTCACACGCCCTGGTTAGGCAAGGTGTGTAATAGACCCGCCGGTCCACGCGTGTGTATTACACGCCTCGGCGTGATACCGGGTTGCCTGGTCATATCCAAGGGTGTATAGTGTATTGTAGTGTGTAATGTATGTTCTTCATGTTATGTCTGTCGGTGTCTGATGTATGGACTATCTGTTTGTGTCATATGTCTGTTGTCATGTCATGAAATGCGCCGCAAACCCAACTGCCCCACGGGGACAATAAAGTTTTTTACTATCTATCTGTCATTAAGGTAACTTTAGCCTGAATTGATCCGGAAACCTTCCAACAGGAACAAGGTTTCCCCTGTAAATCAGCATACACACACACACACACACACACACACACACACACAAATGTTGTTGTTCATTATGTTGACTGTTCTGCCATCTCAGCATGTCTAACAACACTTTAGGCCACATCCACTAAGAATGGATTGTGCGTGCTAATAGCGCCATGAAATAGCGCCCGCAATCTGCCTCGATTTAGCACTTTATCAACCAAGGACAGTGCACTATGTTTATACCCGCGTTAACATGCCCACAATGTTTGGTAGGTGGGCACAGTTTGTCCTTGCGTTGCTTTTGCGTGAGTAAGCGGGCAGGCCTGCTGGAGAAGAAAACAACACTTTAAAAATATCCACCTAAATGCTCACTGACAATTCTATATTCCATTTCATGAGCCTTCATTAATAGTGGATGCTGAGTTGCCTGCCATACAGACCTGTTACATCACTCTGACATGCAGTCAAGCCCTTGAGGAAAGAAATATCTCACCAGTAAGCCTGATCATTACGCAACTGAGTTTCAAGCTGTACATTAGAGGAAATATTCATCTGCACAAATAATTAAAACCTTTAGAAAAAAGTTTCCAAAACTACTTATTAATGTGTCAGGTAATAAATCATTTAAGTTTTAATGTTTGAATATGAATACATAAACTTAATCCTTCAATAGGATTAAGTTTATGTTAATTAATTTCTAAAGAATATCAAATTATGAAATAAAATCCCTTTCAGTTTTAAGATGAGAAATAATGATTTGGAAGCAGTATTTAATTAAACATTTTATGGCCAGCTGTGCAATGTGGATTTAGCTTCTTGGTTGTTCTGGTCAGGTACAGTTCCCATGAGCTCCATTAAATTATACTAATGGGATGTGTTTATTTATCACTGTGGGCTATTAATTAAAAAACCCAAACCCGCTCCAGGCATGTCAGAGGTTTGGGTCAGCTTCAGAACCACATCCCTGCGCTGGACCAAGTCATAATTTGAAGTCACCTTTATAATATGAATAACTTGCACTTTCATTTCTTTCATGATATAGAGTCACAAGGTGTTAAATGTGCTGTTTTCACACTTGGTGTCTGGTAGATTTTTCCCAAGAAAAATTATGTAGTGCAATTATTTATATTGTGATATATTTCATGGCAATCGATGTCAATATGTTGAGATATTTAACTAAAACCCAATAAAACCTTACTATCATCCCTGGAAACCTACTGCCAACTTGGCTTAATATTTCGATCAAGCTCAAATCGGCTACATTTTGGAACTAGAAAGTAATTCAAAACTCACAGTACGCTTTAGGGAACATCAACAGGCTGCATTTTGTATTTTTTTTAATATACATATATTAGTGATGTCCGGGATTGCTGCTGCCTATTAGTTCCATTCATTACCCGCTGGAGGGAGGCCTAATGTATCTTCTCCCCTGCCACCGTCATAAGCCTCAGATTGGTTCTCGGTGGTCGGTGGACTGCAGCCCGCTGCAGAGGAAACATATTGAGCTTCTCCACAACTTTACTTGGGGGTCATTTCATCAAAGGAGGGGCCTTCTGATTAACTTTCTCTCAGCCTCATTGCTTTGAGTGCCAAGCAGATAGTTTTCATGGGGGGTCTACTGTCCCCTGTTTCTGTACATTAACATAGCTCTTGTTTGATGAGACGTTTAGAGAAAAGTTCCACTCAAAGCAAATGATGTAAACAGGCATTTATCTAAATATCAGTAATTCAATTGGTACATGGCAGCTGAGTGTTGGCCTGCTAGCTCAGTGTTTTAATTTATTTTTATTTTTGCTAAATGAGAAGACTGGTGATTAGCTTTTGCTCATCTTCAGCGCTTTGAGATCCAATCAAATTCTTCCTGAAGTCAGTCTGCTCTTTCAGCGCCTCCACATTAGTGTTCCCTCACATAATGAGCAATGTTCTAATTGAGGACAGGTCAGATATTCAGTTGTTAATCACAATGATATATCAAGGGCAGAAGTCTGATGATTTGTTTTGGTTAAAATAATCTACATACTTTGACACAGTTCTTGTTAAGTGCCTCTGCACGACCTGATAATGATGTCCTTGATATCAATGTCTTCAAATGTCCAAGTCAGGATGTAATGTTAAGAAAGAGGACCTTTGCTTTTGTTGATTTATTTTAGCATGAAATAACATTTTAATTTTAATGAAACAGTTTATCATGAAATAGTGTCAAGATATGGAACTTGAGTTCCCCACAACTATTTTATGGTAACATTGCACAGATTTTCAGGTTACATTTTTTATTTTGGGTTTCTACTAGAGAATGTCCAAATAACATTTTCCCACAGTGCCATTGCTGAATCTTGTCTTTTCAGCCCCTGACTCAACACTCCATTTCAGAGCCTGTCTCTTTAAGCCTGAACTGCCAGTTTTAATCTAACTGCCAGGGGGTGTGCTTATCAAAGGTGGAGGTACAGTAGTGCTGAAGTTAGGTTGATAATTGGGTTTCAGCGAGAGTAGTCTTACTGGGGTTTTTGAACACAGGTTTTCAGAAAGGTGGAGGGGGAAACAAAGAGAGAGAGGGTTTTTTTCTTATACTTTGGGAGTCTCTTGTCACACCAAGGACCCATATAAATGTTGGAATCCTGAAAAAGTCCATTTTGCATAATAGGTAACCTAAAGTAAATGATCAATTCAGGTTTGGGACATTAGGTGGCTTTCACATCATCAATTTCTAAAACGTTTGTGAACACATGCCAAGCACACATTGTATTCCACTGAGAGCTTTGGAGGTTCAACCTTTAGATCGCCATGCAACGGTATAGATTGTCTTGTAGCAACATAATATACATCCAAAAACACTTAAACCCCCTGGGCAGTGGGTGAAGCAAGGGTGGGTTACCTTTCTGCAGGGTATCACTATGCTCTGACAGCAAATGGTGTCACCTTTAATTGGAACAAGCACAACGTAATGGAGCGTGTCAGATGGCTTCCACTGTGCCTGAGAGGAGGTATGGCTTCTAAGTTTCTCCACGGTTGGAAAGCCGGAGAGGGGATGCAAGCAGAAAGAAATGGAAAGGAAAAAAAAGAAGGACATTTTATTTCACGTTATAATTGGAAATCAAAGATGACATGAAAATGTAAACAATGGTCTAGAGTAGGGGTGCCCACAACTTTTCAGCTTGTGAGCTACTTTTATAATGACCAAGTCAAGAAGATCTACCTACTATAAAAATGCAAAACATATTAGGCCCTGGGGCTGACAGGTTTCGTAGGCCCCCTGAGAGTCCGTCTTACAACAAATCATAATAAACAAATCATTTTAAGGTAATACTAAGGGCCTTCAATCTGGTGCATTTTGAGAAGAATAATAAGGCTAAATCAGCTGCGTCCTATGTGAGCTATTTAGTACTATTTTCTGGAATAATTTGGGGACACAGAATTACCAAAAAGCAGATTTTTTTTAATACAGTATACCTCAATATAGGCCCCTGCTCTTCGTAGCCACGAACA
The DNA here is from genome assembly GCA_949357725.1 of Hyperoplus immaculatus. NCBI lineage: Eukaryota > Metazoa > Chordata > Actinopteri > Uranoscopiformes > Ammodytidae > Hyperoplus > Hyperoplus immaculatus. The sequence goes on from OX442357.1 coordinate 10,065,158, forward strand.
ATGTAATTTAAAAAATATCAAAAATGTACTGGTGCCAGATCTCTGTATGCCCCCACTACCTACTAAGGTTAGGGGCCTATAATGGGCCAGTCAATTGTTTATTTTTTTAAATAAAGTTGTTCGGGGTCTTCAAAGATTAGGAGCCTATATTGAGCCAGTAAAAAAAAAGAATAAGAATGCCTTCGCAATCTACCCACAATGCCCTCGCGATCGACCGGTAGATCGCGATCGACGTAATGGGCACCCCTGGTCTAGAGAGAGAGGATTATGAGACATTGCAAAAAAGGCCAGGGCAAAGGCCTATTGTAATGTTACACAGACTGAAAAAAAGTATATTTTTATATTCAAAAAAATAATCATTATAATTGCAACTTCAGCTCTCTTGATATAATATGTGTATAGCTTTATACATTCTACATGTGGCAACATATTTTAAAGATGTCAGATTTCTTTCATAGATATTTTAAAATACACATTTTAATTATTCAAAACGGCGTTTTTACATGATGCAATGACATATCCACCAGTGACTATTAAATGACTATTAGTTAGCACTACTGATTTAAAGGTTTTTCCATAGTGTTCTTGTATTGTTTTTTTAGCACATCTTGTCAGCAAGTGATTCTTCATAAACCTTTGATTGTATTCTCTATACTGCCAGACTATTAAAAACTTGAAACCTGATGCTTTCAAAATGTTTTCCCCTTTTGTTTGACCAGCTGTGTAACTATTATACCAAGGTAATTTACATTTAAAGTCTGGCAGTCTGATGATCATCTACATACCACTTGTACTTTAAGCCTGTTCAGTTAAGAGTCCCCTCACATGCTACATGCATAAATGATCTTAAGTAATGTGAGCTAGACTTAAGGTTAGAAATAATAGATCAAAGCGAGGAATTTGACTGCATCGATTTTAATTCATGTGTTGCTTCTGATGCTAATAACTGACGAGATGGATGCTGCAATCTTGCGTTAGAGGGGTAGTGATGAAAATAGCTGGCAAACGAGGGAACGAACCAAAAAGGATTTCAGTATATTACTAAATAATGAACACGGAAGGACACAAGCAGTTTCCAGGACTGGCGCTGGGATGATCAGTAACCGATTTCTCTTATATTTTTAGGCATCTTTTAACATCATTCTGGCCTGACAGATGGGATTGGGCCGTCAAGTACATCTCCGTAAAAACTCACAGGTCCCCGAGACGCTTTGGTGAAGGAAAATAGATTTACAGATGGCCACTGGGTGTCTCTCTTCAGTCTTGGCTTTGAGATTCACAGTACCAAGACCGCTCATAACGCATAACACATTACTACAACAACTTCATTATAGAGCTGTTACTTATTGTCAAAATTAAGTGGGGATTGGTAAACCTAAGTAACAATTATTGTTTATTGTAAAGCACGAGCAGTCTGCACACAGTTTTTGTCACACATTTAAATGATTGTACTGTCACAATTACACATGCAGAGACTAAAACGGTTCTTTTTTTACTATGGTAAAATAATGCAAATATATGTGCTATGGATCGATAAAAGAGAAACGTTTAGGAATTCATTTGAAATCTGCGTAAGCATTGATGCAGGGTTGTTAAAAGATAAAAGCAATGAGGAAGGAGCCTCTTTAATGTATTTGTACATAATGTAAAGGTAGGGCAGGTGTAGGATAAATGCAGTAGTGGGAGGTGTATACAATATCTACCATTTCAGCACCTCCGAAAGCAAAGGGTTGTATAAAAAAAATAGAAACATATTTTCCTGGAACCTGAATTCAGGCAGTGACGTGCCGTTTGCTCCTGTCCATCGTTTTTCTCCCCTGCTTCCTTGTTCTCTTGGCAGGAAGCAGCGTTTAGCCTCTCTGCCTCCTGTTTGCTGAGCCAGTGACAGCTCGCCTCTGCAGCACTGCTGGGGGAATAACTCCCTGCGTGGACTTTAACACCCTGGAGACCTTCCACTGCAGGCCACAGCCATTTAAGAGAGAGGGGGAGGCTGCGGACTAGATATATTCTGTGGATGTTGCGTAAAAATCACAGATGTCCCGATGAATGTGAGTTTCGGGTTCCGCTTTGGGCTTGTTGCCTGTAGAGGAGTGGGTGTAAGGAAAGAGGAAGTGTGAGTTTGGGGTAAATAAATGGGGAAAGCAGGAAGAAAAACAACTGTTAGTGGGAGTTGCATCATGCTGTGATGTGATGTGATAAGTGTCTCAAACTTGGCATTCAGCTCAGATACAGGGTAATAACTAGGGAAGAGGAGGCTGCAAATCAAAAAGATCTTGATCATAACAAACCTCCGCTTCTCGTGTGCAATGTGAACATTGCAAGTCTGTTTTGAGATTGCTCATAAATATGTTTGGCACTTCAAGACGCTCCCATTAACCATGCAGGCATTAAATAGAATGTCTGAAGGCATGTGGCCCAGCTTGGTTTGAAGCAACCTTCTTGAAATGTAACTTACTTGACAGAGTTGCTTTGTTTTCCTGAAAGTAAATGTACACTCACTCATTTAGGTTCATCAAGGTTGCTGACTTTAACGTGGCCTCTTGAGGCTAAACAGCCACATTATTGACTGCTAAAAAGATCACCCATAGACTGACGTGTGTAACATCACTACCTGTTGTTACAGGTAACCAGAGAAAAACCAGCAAACACAGTGAAAACAAATCTGTCCTTTGGAAACATGCATTTTAAAAACCAAAAATCAGTCTTGTCTTGACCTAGTTATTTTTAGTCAAGTAAATAGCGACAAAAGGGTTGTACAACTGTCCTGCTTGGAATATTACTTTGACAGGTTATTTTTTAACTATATAGGCCCAGAATTGTTTACTGGAAATAGTAATGTATCAAGTTAAAAACACAGGAATAATAGAAACCGACACCACACATCTCCCATAGCTGTTTGTCCTGTAGTGTTTGAGGATGCATTTTAATTTGAATTGTGTGGGTAGTAGCACACATCCACTACACAACAGCTCGTGAGCTGCTTCCACTCAAACTGTTGGACATTAAGAGACTTTCAAAGGCACTGCGCTGCAGGTGGGAGGGGCATTTTCATTACTGCAGGAAAGGCCAGGATTTGAGTTGGGAACCTACTGGTCTCAAGCCAGTGGTCTCTATGGCTACCACAGTGCACACACTGAAAAATGTGTGTGTATGTGCGTGTGTGTAGTTGTGTCAAATGTTACACATGTTTGAACAAGCATAGACAAGCATGTCCTTTTGCTTGTGCGTCAGATTGTGCTCTTTGTTATTTAAATGGGTGCTGTCAGGAGCAAGATCACACTGTGCCAATGCTACAAGATCATTCATTCTCTTCAGTTTTTCTCACCTATCTGTTCTCTACCTTTCTTCTTTACTTTGCCTTTTATTACAACCTCTGTCTCTTTGTTAACTGTCCCCTCACTCTCCCTTGTTTATCTGTCCAAGCTGTACACCATTTTCTCTAATCTATTTCAATGTTGTGCCAGTTACTTGACAACTATTTTCAGTAACTAATTACATGTTGCTTGATTGATGATTAATGAACAGCAGAAGCAACGTCACAGGGTAACCAAACATAATGTTTTGTTCCAACCACTTGCATGCCTCTACACCCTGTATCATATACTGTATGTATAATAAATGCTTAGAAATAGAAAACAAAGTATTTTGGTTCAACAAGCAGCCAGCATGTGAGTTGGAGTTGTTTACAACCCATCAACAGCTAGCTGAGGCCTTGTGATAGTCCAAAATCCTAATCACTAGTGGTACGGAAGCAAATAAGCCGGCCCCTAAAATGAATAGTAACTGTAATTAGATTTGACTGAACAAAGACATTTCCCACTGCATTGTAATACGTACCCAACTTGTTGCTGAGAATATATAAGAATCAAATTATTATTGCATGTTATGATCAAAGAGTGCTCTATTGTTTTCCTATTTCTCTCTTCCTCACGTTGCGGCTGTCCATCTCGTCTCTTTTTCTTCCTTTCTCGTCCCACTCTCCACCATGTCTCTGTCACGTCTTCCGCTCATTGTCATCATCTCTGTCGCTCGTTGTCACTCTCACCCCTTCACTCCATCTGCCATCCCCCTCCTGTTTCTCACTGTGTTGTTTCTCTCCGTCGTTCCTTCACCTATTTTTTTTTGCTCTTCCTCTCTCTACCATCTTCTCACGGACAGGCCCTCATTAGCCAGCAACAGCAGCATCCTTTTGCTCCCTGTTTGCAGCCAATGGGCCATTAGTCTGTTGTGTGCAGGGCAATAAATCGCATCAGGCAGGAACCCAAGCGCCTCCACTTCCTCTCCATGTCGGCCAATCAGGACAATTTGCTACGGTTTGGCGAGCATTGTGGGAACAGTAAGCACAGTGCTCAATTCAGTAAGGGTAAACGCAGCGGTAGTGGAGCTTCAGAGATGCAGTAAGGATTTGTATAACAATAAAGTTGGCATGAAACTCTGGAGTGTTACTAAATAACTTTAGTGTGCAAAATCCAAAATGTTGTATCGGTAAAAATACTGCAATGGACACATGCATCGTCACAAATTGAAATAGATTACAAACCATACAGTATTTTATATAATCACAATATTTACATTTGTCTACAAGTCAAGTGGACAAGTAAAATTACAACATACAAATTGTCTTCTAATGTCAATGAAAAAATGAAAGGTTAGACTATTTCTCTCATGTATTTGGTATTCTTTGGCTGCAAGGCTGCAGACAAACTGATACTGATGCTGGGCAAAATAATAAAGAGCAAGCATCTGAGTCCGACAACTTTTCCTGGCTCTGCATACTCATAAAGCACCGTGCAAGCAACACACTGCCAATAACTGCAAAGTAAGCTAGAAATACCTTAATTTGTTATAAACTAAGTATACACTGTCTGAGTTACTGTGACAACCTGTAGCTTACTTTTAGCTGTGTGGGCTGTGCCTGTGACACATGTTTTTCCCTTGGCGATTCTCATTGCCAGAAAAACTCACTGCAGTGTGCTGAGATGGTTCAGTAATACTAACAAAACTGTATTGGTACTAGCTGTTTTTTTATGACTTGAGTTGTGTGCAGTTTACTCATATCACGTTACAAGATATTTCAGTACTGATGTAAAAAAAATTCAAACATATTTCACTTTCACTACTATTTGGGGTTGGCAGTTTGAGAATTTGTGCGGCGTTAATGATCCCTGTGGGGAAACTGCTGTTGCAGCAGCAAGTAGTAACAAGAACCAAGAAGAGCTAAACATGTTAATGAACGTCGGCTATACTGGGTTAGAGTGTTTACATGAATGGCAAAATAACAGTCGAAAAATGGCTTGTTAAACAAAGATTATATAACATTTCTACCACATTCATGTAAAAAGTATAGGCTAACGAATATACTCTATATCTCTTAATATATTCATATAAAATGCATTCTTTTTTACATTAATTATTTCATCTATATATAAAGAGTGAAAATAACAGAAAAACAGTACTTGTTAAAGAAAGATGATGTAACATTTCTACCTCATCAATGTAACCAGCATACAGTAATGTATATCTATAAATATGAATATAAAATGCATTCTTTATTACAGGAATTATATTATGAATAAAAACTATAGCATACAGTGAAGGTGCGTGGAAACATGCTAGCAATTATTAAATCATATAGCATAGCAACTAACCACATGATCTGATTAATTTACAGTATTCATAAATGATTCAGCGTTTAAATGGATGCTTTACAAGCCAACATATATGTCTCAATGCAGTCCTCAGCTACAAAAGTTACAGTGCTGTCAAATGGATACTTGTAATGCACATAAAATATTAAAACATCACAAAAAGGATGAAGGCATGATACATGGATGCATGTTGTGACATTTGATGGGAATACAGCATTTATTTATTAGTATGCTAACTTATTTGTGTTCTACTTCTTGCATCGACCTTTTCCAGATCTGTGCATAAGAACATTATCATAATGAAAGTACAATGATCCAGGTAGTATGGGCGTCTGGAAGCAGAGAACATGTCTGGAATACAAGGTAGTGTCTCTCAAGGATTAGGACAAACATGCATGAACTTTGCTTCTCTAATCATACGGCTGCTAAGGACTGAGCTGACCTTAAAGGGCTTGGTAAGACAGCGATTTGAATGTCGCAGGGACACTGCTACAGCGCTGGCTTCATTTCCATTCAGATTCAGTTACTCTGCAATGTTGAATAATGGCATAATTATGACTGCAGCGGTACAGATCGCAGGCAATGATTAATTAATGCAGTGTGTATAGTGCGTGTGTATAAATAAGTACAGTGCATTAGCATGTGGTAGAAGTCCTGTTTGCCTATATAAGTATAGAGGGAAATATATTTGACAGGGTTTTGTTTGTGTGGTGCATAGCTGCGCAAATGGGGATGTGTTGTGTTTTAATGAGTGTGTGCATATAGAAAATGTTTTAGCTTTGGGTTTCTGTGTGTGATTCAGTTTGTGAATGCAAGGGAGAGGGAGATCTGCAGTCACAAACTGAGCAGAAACACTGAAAGCAATGGTAACAGGAAACACCCACTACTGACGCAAAAGATAAATGAAAGGAATGCACCACATCTTTAGGAGACTGGTCTGTTGGAACATGGAGACAAAGTTTGCATGTGTCTCTCTATTGTAAATTAATGCCGTATTAGCACTGTAATTAGTATGTATGCAGTATTCTGAATTGTTTTCATATATGCTTTCTAAGCCATTAAAAGGACATCTTAACTGCATTTGATACATTTCCTGTCTAGAAGAAGATGTCTTGGGATGACATCACCTTAGTAAAGCAGTGTCAAGCAATGTGAAATTGGATGAATTGAGATGAACAGTTGTATTTAAAGGGCAGGACAGAGGGGGCAGCAAAGTGCAACAATATGTGGTTTAACTGTTGTCATTCATTTGTGTAGTAGATTGTGAAAGTCATGTAAAATTTACATACACATATAAACACTACAAGGAACATGCTACAACAGCTGCATTGTGTAGATACACATTTTACCTCAACACACAGGTTCCTACATGTTTTATTTTACTTTCACTGTACAAGGTTGGGAAAGGCAGGGAGTGACATCTGAGGAACGACAGATTCGGAGGTCTTGCATTTTGCTCCCTGTGCCTTGTAAAAGGTTATGTGCTTCCCAGCTGGCCGTTGTTAAAAAAAAAATTAAAAATCCAAGCTTTTGTGTAAAGCCATCATACTGTTTACAAGTAGGTGTATGTACAAAGAATGGAGAGGGGGAACGGAAATGTCAGAGAAATGTCAAATGCCTGCTGGCTCTGTCCGTTGTATTTTTCCAGCTGAAATGTTCTCTCCAGGGAAGAGGGTCCCGGGCAGGGTGACTGTGGTGGTCCAAGGTCACACATGTTGGTAACTTTGAACAAAACCAGTGCTTATGTATTATGAATGGATTAAGTGAGAAACAATTGGATAGGTGAATGAAGGGGTTAAGGGAGGAAATCATAAATTATTGATTGGTGAAGGGCATACTGTCGGTGCTACAAAACAGTGGAGGGATACACTGTGTCTAGATTAAATGGAAATTGACTGATGATAAATTGATATATTGATGACGATTTGACTGGAAAAAGTAAATAATGAATAAGTAGAATGACTGAAAGACAGATAGAGTAGATAAAGGGTAAATGAATAGGTAGATATATGAATAGGTAGATATATGAATGAATAACCATGAAATGGAGAGACAGGGTTACACAATTGGACAGATGGCTTGATTTATTGATGGATGTATAGACAGACACGTTCAAAGATGAATATAAGCAAATCACTGTTGGATATCAAAGGAGGATGAATAGATAAATGGATGGAGGAATGGCAATTTGTGCAGAAATAATGGGCAGTTGCATGATTTTTACTTTGATGTGAAGGGATGTATTTGTAAGTGAGAAAGATAACACATGAAGTATTGATTTTGTGATTGATATGCTAAATGTCAGTGTGGCTAATTGATGTTAGATGATAGACAGGATGTAAACTCAATAAACTGATGGAGGTATAAACAAACAGGTGAACAAGTGAATACAGCTGTGAGCTAACACACACAGACACACAAACCAACAGACAGACACACACATACTAAATCAAGCGCCTCTCGATACACCCTTCTCATTGCCTTCTCCCTTTCTATTGGCGACATCCGTCAGCAGTGAGACATTGCTTGTCTTCACTCTTTTGATTTGCTTGTTTGTGGGGTGCTAATTTATGGCTTAATCAATTATCCATTAAAGCGTCTTTCACATAAAGACTAGTGTTGGTAGTTGCCAGCAATACTGCTGTGCTTAATATGCATTAGCGTGCCTATCATCCCCCACTTCCCCCTCTATCGTTAATGGGGCGAGGTAATCTTCCAGCTTTTATTATGTGTCATGGATTTGTGGAATTTTACCCTTCTTCTTACTTAATGGCTCAAAGCAAGCACAGTACTGTACTAAATACTACGAGAAATCCATTGTTAGCTGACAACACATTTTTTTATGTGCTATTATGATTTAGAACCTGAAAATTAGCACCACATGTGACCTTTAAAATACATAAAATAATCAGGAATGAAAGAACATTAATAAATATTGTATTGCTAAAATCAAAAGAATGTCAAACAGAATTAAAACACTAACCAGTGAAAATGACATACAAAGTAATTGCTTAAAACACAGTATTTCAAACAAAGTATTATAATGATTAATGCAAATATCTTAGAATTGAGCGAGTAAGCGCAGCACATATGGTAGAAATCTCTCGGCAAGGGAATGAGCACAGACACCACTGCAGTAGCAGAAGAGGAAAGATAAGAGCTTCTCTCTGGTATTTGTTTTCAATTAAGTAAATCAGCATGTACAGTTAACTTTGTGGTTCATATATAATACAAGATCAGTCTGCGATGTTGCTGGGTAACATGACAGCGGGTGCTTTCTGAATTTAGCTCAAAATAAAACATTTGTTAGGTTTTTCACTGACCTTCTTAATTATTGCACTATTCTTAACAAGCTCAGCTTAACAATTCTCCTCATGGGAAAGACACAATGATAATCAGCAAATAGGTCCAATTCTTCAACAATATTGAGGCAAAGCAATAGCGCAACACAGAGGACTAGAGGGGTCCAGGGCAGTCGCGCATTTTAGCCTGATTCCAAAAGAGGCTAAGGGTATTTCCATAGTCTGGAAATCCAGACCCTGATATCTTGAACGATAGAGGGTCTGGCCACGATCATTAGTAATTTCCAACTCAAGGGGCGGCTCCTACTCGTGCATTTCAAATGCCACTGCACGCAGTTGGATAGCACTACAACCAATCAGAGCGATGCACAAGGCGACGTAAGCCCCTTTCGTTTAGCGAACAGCTGTTCAACTGTTAAATTAAACCTTTGCCGTTGTCAGTCGGCAAAATAGAACATTCCACTTACTTGCTAATGAAAGATTTGAGTGCAGTCTTCCAAATCGTTAAGGGTCGAGGCCAAAGCAGTCTCAAACTCACACAATATATCCGCAGCCATCTTTGATGTTTACTATCACGGCTTCGACGTCGCATGCACGTCACTGTCGTCATCCGGTTACGTCCGCCCCAGAGTACTATATAAAGGGCTCTGGTGCGCCCATATTAGATAGAACCAATAGAAACCACCCGCCAGATCTCTGGCTTTCTTGATAAAGCTTCAACGGAGCGTGTCCAGACCAACACGCGCAGCAAATTTAATTTGCCAGTGCCTAGTGGCAGGTCTGGGAATGCCAGGCTAGGTATTGCCATAATTGGGCTATGTTTGGACCTGTTTTCCAAAACTGCAGGATGGGGTTTGTTAATGGTCCTCAAAATAAAAAAATAATACACAATGTTAAACACTTGTTAAAATATTAAAGCTTAAGCTATTGGATTGCATCAGATGTTCAAATATTCAAATATTTTGCAAACACAATTCCTCTTTTTGAAAATTGATTGCAACTGATTGCAATTTAGACAAAAGAGTCTAACCTGCCCAATTTTTTTGCTTATTCAGAATTATTTCCCCCCCATAGAACTATAAAAATAATGTCTATATCTATATATTTTTATAAACATATCATTATTATATTAGGCTAATAATAACAAACATTTTTAGAACATTTCATTCTTTTAATGAAAACAATACTTTAAAACATTGAACATATAGCCTATTAAATAAATTAGTAAACATAGTTATACAATTTAGGCCAAGTTAAATAGGTTGTGTCAATCTTTGTTTAAATCATAGATAGTTACTGCTGTTGACTGCTTTCTTTATAGGTCCATGGTTGACTGCAGGGCTGTGAAGCGCTAACTTCCTGTTCTTACCTGCTTCAAAATAAGAGTCAACTCGCATTTGGCTAGTAACCGACTTTTATTGTGAAGGCGCACAGGAAATGTTCTGTTTGCACACGCACTAACTTGACTGCGTTAATGTAAAGAGAGCCGTCTCCTTCCTGTTTTAACCGTTGGTGAAGTTAGACGCCATAATCGCCGCACAAGCACAGATCCCGAGCACACATCTTTCACCAGCCAAAGTGGAGGGTAGACTTAATAACTTACTCGCCTAAGACTACATTCACCCGCATTTGGAGAGTGTTAATGTAGAGCCCTCTAAGCAGTATTTTTGCATAGCTCCTCTGTGTCTCAAACAGACAGCATCTGCTCATTAGCACTGGTGCGACTGGACTTGTATTCATCATCGCACGTGATCAATTTCAGTAGCAAATGCGATCAAAACTGTCGCACTGTATAGCCCTGCAACTACCACAAAGCCCTGCTGCTTTCTTTAACTGATCTGATCAGGGAATTAATTACTTTTAGGAAGCCAGGTGAATGCTATTAGCTACAATTAGGATAGAAAATGTTATATGATGCAACTGGTTAATTAATTAACACATTTAGGATCTTAGATACATTGAATTAATTTGATATATTGTTTATACTAAAAAAGTAAAGAGATTTTTTTAAATAAAAGTATCTTGATTGTCACTTGTTTAATGCACCACCTGGTGAGAAGGCACAGTGGCACAAACCAAAAACACCCAAGGGGTGAATCTCAATTCAGGGGTTACAGCTTACAAAGGCTAGCCTGGCATTCCCAGACCTGCCACTAGGCGCTGGCAAATTAAATTTGCTGTGCGTGTTGGGCTGGACACGCTCCGTTTAAAGAGGACCTATGATGCTTTTTGACTTTTATGACCTATAAACGTTGTTATGATGATTCATAGTCATGCTTAACCATACTAAATTATCAAATAATGACTTACATGCATTTCGACATATTCCCTGCTGACCGTCTGGGGTGTCTGTGCAGAGCACTAAACACTATTCTAGCCAGTCGAGAAGTCATGTCTTCAAAGCGGTCTACCCTTTCATAATTTGTGACGTCGCATAAAACTTTGTGACGTCACCACGCGGATGTTTCCATGCATGGTAATGCTGTCACTTCCCTGTTCGCGTCTGCCTCGCGCCCTTATAGGTCCATGCTCGCGCTTCCCGCCACTGAAAGTGTTCCGGAAGGAAGGTAACCAATCACAACGGAGTGGGGTTTGCAGGAGGGGGGGGAGGGCAGCGGAGATGGCTGAAGCACAGGCGGAGATGGCCGAAGCACACACACTCAAGTGTTGACAGGACGTGCTGGATCGCCAAAATAAGAGAAAGAGCTTCCCGAAAATCTACATAGTTTTTTGTGATGTGATTCGTGTCAGGTTGCTCTATAGCAGTGTAAAACAAGAAATTAAGACCAGAAAAGTAGTATAATAGGTCCTCTTTAAGCTTTATCAAGAAAGCCAGAGATCTGGCGGGTGGTTTCAATTGGTTCTATCTAATATGGGCGCACCAGAGCCCTTTATATGGTACTCTGGGGCGGACGTAACCAGGTGACGACAGTGACGTGCATGCGACGTCGAAGCCGTGATAGTAAACATCAAAGATGGCTGCGGATATGTTGTGTGAGTTTGAGACTGCTTTGGCCTCGACCCTTAACGATTTGGAAGACGGCACTCAAATCTTTCATTAGCAAGTAAGTGGAATGTTCTATTTTGCCGACCGACAACGGCAAACGTTTAATTTAACAATTTAACAGTTGTTCCCTAAACGAAAGGGGCTTACGTCGCCTTGTGCATCGCTCTGATTGGTTGTAGAGCTATCCAACTGCGTGCAGTGGCACTTGAAATGCACGAGTAGGAGCCGCCCCTTGAGTTGGAAATTACTATTGATCGTGGCCAGACCCTCTATCGTTCAAGATATCAGGGTCTGGATTTCCAGGCTATACAATGGCTGCATTTGAAGACCGATTGCGTCATAGCGGCGCGCAAAGACTTGTTCCATTTGCAAGGCTCCTTCATATGCGGCCAAGAAATGCAGCCTTCGTTTCACGGTTTTGAAGGCTGCAACAGATGGATCCTTCGCGGCCAAACACATCCCAAGATTCATTGCGTTTTTTTCAGAGATGGCATAAAATAAAAATAAAAATAACAAAACAGCAACGTGTTACTCCATCTTCTTAACTTTTATCTTCCCTTCTTTTTTTCTTGTACTTTTTTTTCTTTTCGTCTGGTAGGCAACTTCTTTTTCTTTTTTCCTCTGTTGACAAGGCTGTCTCCGTTGGCAGCAATCAGGGTTGCTAGGCAGCACAGGAGCGGCGAGTCGTCACGCAAGGCAACGGCTTGTTACGCAAACCGGAAATGCTCGTAAACGGAGACCGTCTCGTTCAACAACGCTCGTTCGGCCTTCGAATCGGCCTTCACAGGCTATAGCGTCCTTCCTAGAACGCGGTCTCTGGATTGGGATATAGCTAAGATGTCACATGACCAGCAGGTTCATGCTGGGTCTGGTTGACATGCTAAATGCTAAAATGCTCATGGCGAATCTTCCAGTGGTGATTTCTCCTGCTACATCTCTGCCATGTTGCTGAGGAACTTAGTCTTAGTTTTTCCCTATTTTCTGGTTAATTCTAGTACGGCTAAATGGAATTTATTGTTGGTTTGGACAGCAGGGATTTGTGGTATAATGCTGGTCCACCGCTTTTTTTGGCAGTTTATTTTTTAGCCTTTAAGTATTTTAACATTAGCAAAACAGCAGCATCAAATCCCAACACATTCACGTTTACTCAGAGTGCATTTTTACTGAGTGTGCCTTTTTATGCAAGAAGGCCCTTTTTTAATTTGTTTTACTCGCATTACAATATACTAATACTCTTTCCACATGTAGCAATGTGTAACTTCCACACCTGCTGCCATGTAAGCTAAATATATTAAAACAAGAATTATATGTGTTTTACATTACAATTGCCCATGTACTGTAGACCAAGGTTTTATTCTCAGATTATGGATAATCTACCAAACAGTGGCACACTGGTCTGTTTACACAAAGGAAGCTTTAATGATGAAGACTTAAAAAGTGTCCATAAGCCTGTGTTAATGATTCTGTATGTGCACAGCAGCAGTCAACAACGGGCATATATGTCAGTGCTAAGCTGTCACCAGTCACCAGTGTTAGCACTCTTATTGGGTTGGACTAAACAGGCCCATTGTTGACTGCTGCTGTGCACATAGATAGGCATTTAATAATTTTGCAAGGGCAGACACCTGCCATAATGTCCATAAGTCTGCACCTCTTTTATGTTCATTAGGTAGAGAGTTGAGTTTTCCTGTTTGAGGGTGTTCCGAGGATCGTGCAGTTTGAGTTCATTATTGCACCCCCTTTGGACAAAAGCAGAATTGTATTTGCTGGCTGTTGTTCCTGGGTGAGCGTACCCATGACAAAGGCATTAAGAAAAACTATATAAAAATAGCATTCTTTGCACTGATAGTCTTGTTTACTGTTACACGCCATTTCTGATCATCAGAGGAAAAATAGACTGTTTCAGAAATATGTAAAAGTAGCACCTTTTAAAATGTGCTAGTATGTGTCTCCTTGGATACCCCATCTGAGGTAGCAGCTGCGATGCCAAGTGTGGATAGCGGAACTCTGCCTGCCCATTGTCTCAGTTTGTGCTCCTCACACATATTCTCTCACACATATTGTATTTATATCTCATTGTTTCTATCTAAAGCTCCACTCTCTGTCTTTCCAGCACAACCATGGAGAGTCTTGACAATAGATGCTCTTGGTGGCAGCATGGTTAGCTGCAGTGTATGATTTCAGCTATACTGTATGTCGATATCCATGCCACACTGACTGTATCGGCCATTGTCGATTTACTACCCATAGCCACAAGTCCACACATCATACAATCTTGGCTTCCTAATTCCCTGTTGCATTTTCTTTTATAGATATGCTGGGAGAGAGTGTTGTAGCAGAACTTGAAGGTACTTACCCCCTAACATCATGGACCCTGACAGGCAGTTAGAAAATGTTCAAAATTGTTCATGTTGCCATTCATATTTGTACAATTGCTTATTGATTTAAGTGTACCATCTATCACATAAGAACAGAATTATTATAATAAGAAAAAACAACTCTTCATCCCAATTCCTCATCCCTATTCATTGTATTTGTCACGGATGACCAGGTATTCACATAATTTCCACACAGTGTTTCTGGCAGGCAGATAAGGTGTAACACAAGGTGAGAAAGGTCTGGCAGGAACTGAAGCAAAGCAGACATGACATGACAACCTTCCCAAAAGCCTCAACGCAATGTTAATGTGTAGAGGCAATGTCATAGTGGTTGATTCTCAAACTGAGTTCAATCAGGTGTAATAATCTCTGGTATTTGTTCATCTTGGGGTGTTCTGTGAAAAGAGCCCTGCAGATACTTTACTCTCTCTAAACCACTCTAAATCAGGTACTTTCACTGTGTCTCATTGTCTTGTCCAGATAAGTTGTACAAATAAAAAAGAAGCAAAGACGCAAACTGACTGAGATATAAAATACCATGGAAACCAGCTATGGAAACACGCCTACAGTGTAAATCGGGATCTGAAAGTTCAACAGTATTTAAATCAGAACATTAAAGAACAGCACAAACCAAGAATGTATTCACTGCTCTTAAGATTTCCAATGCAGGGTTATTACGAGGTGAAGAAATACACAATCCAGGTACCGGTACTAAAGAGTGTCCACACAACATTGCACTGCCCACAAACATACTGTACCTCCAGCACCTAACTCCTAAAAACCCAAACACAAAACACCTAAGCATCACCAATCCACACAATATGATATCCTTAGCAACATCCATCTATCATAGCAGGCGGGCTGCTGTCTCCTCCCCAGTTATTAAAGTCCAATGGCAAGTTAAGGGAGAACAGTCGGAGATCGGGTGAGAAGGTGGTAAAGAGTGGGTGTAGCTGACGGATGAATGAGTTGCTACTACAGGGGGGCATCCCCAAATTTTCAGCATTTTTCATGGATGATAAAGCTCAGGTGATAAATAAAAGAAGGGGCTGGCCAAGCCTCTGCCTATTTAATATTGCTGATGTGCTGCTAGCTGATGGAGGCTGGGGAATGACCTTTGTAACCTTACATATCAGCTAGTGTGGGATGACGAGCTTGGGAACATAAACTGTTATTTATCCAGTTGCAGCAGGATGTCATGCTGCAGTGAGTCCCAACCATATGTCACTGAGGCTAAAAAAGTAAGCAGGCTTTTACTGCTATTAAATACTGCAGTCGGGCGCCCATAAGCAGTGCAATCAACTCTTGAATGTTGACTGATACACACAGACTTCTATGAACTGGATAGATTCTGCTGGTGTTTTGAGAATTTAAATTGACCATAACTGCAAAGGCTCATAATATCTCAAGATATACATGATGGATTGACATTGAATTTAGAAGTGGCCCTGTCAGGCCAAAATTGTTATTAAATTTGGCACTTGAAGGATTGGCACCATATTTTGTACATACATTTATTGTTACCAATCTGACTGGCTTACTGGGATTCACATAAGTGCTTTTTTACCTTTTATCATTGATCTAAGGCTGTACAAATTCACTTTGCCTCATACTTTGGTTTATGACTACATCTGTAGAATAATGAAATCCCCCTTCCGAAAACAGTACATTATACCTGCTCAGCATCAGCGTGTTGGTATCTAGCTTGAAGTACAGCCTCAACCGCTAGCATGGCACTGTTATTTTTCATTTTCATTGCCTTAGCTGTTCTGGAAAAATCAAACATGTAGGGCTACTGACATGTTTTTCCAAAAAGCGTGTTTGAAGTCTACTGACTAGAGAGTGGCCAAGGCATTTTTGTATTTGAATGAATTAATGTTCCGGAAAGCAGTGTCCTTGTGTGCCTGCAGTTATGTGTGTGTTAAACAGTGGTGGAGAATGCTGCCGCGGCCTTCACACAACAGGGCAAAATGGCTTCTATTATCCTCACTGTGACTGCCCCGCATGTGTGTGTGTATCACTGCTGGATAAGAGGCCCATCAAGCCACAGCAAGGTCCGATGATCACCTTGAATGATACAGAAGCTTATCTTCCTCTTGTTTCAGAGCCATGGACCAGAATAACACTGCCATTTCCTATAGTGGGTTCATTTGTCTTGCCTTTTAACTCCCATAAGAAACAACATAATTACAGGCACACGGGAAAGCCGCAATGCCAAATAGCTTGCTGTACTGTAATATTTACTCACGTACCTCTCCTAATTTGAGCTGGGTTTCATCTCATTGTTGCTAATGATGACGTATGCTGCCGGGGTTTTTTTGTGTGTGTGCAGTCTCTAACATCCCTCTCACAGCTCCATGCCACACAAAGTCGTATCAATGAAGGAAAACAGCTTTCACATGTAGACAGAAAAACAAAAGGAATCATTCAAATGTGGTGACAATTAAATAGTTTTCTGTATAATGGTGTACTTGTGAAATTTGAAGGTTTTCTTAGGGTAAATGAGGAAGCAGAGGAAATAAGAACGTAACAGAGAATGAAAGAAAACTGTCAGGTGAAGATAAAGCTAGTTCTCCCTCACGCACAGTTGTGGTCACTAAGGAGTTATTACTCAGTTGGGTCAGATGCAATCTTTTAATGCCTCTTCTTCCAGTACGCCACAGGTGGACCCACACACAAACAGGCTTACACACACACAAACAGGCTTACACACACACACACACACACACACACACACACACACACACACACACACACACACACACAAGCAGTGAAGGACAAGATAGGTTACAGGTACACTCCTAAACTATTGCGATCTCGACTATAAGAAGTCTGATCTATAATGAAAAGCTAGTGTCAAAAGTTTATTAGTTATATCCTATCAAACCCATATTAACCAACTTGTAGCACAATGCTTTAATTGTTTATTATGCCTTCATAAAGAAGACTCTCATCTCACCACGGTTCCTGCAAGAGACGCAAACCCCTGCCTCTTTTTTAATAGCGCTGGATTTACCCTCTTTACCACCTGAGTTTTACATCTAAATAAAGTACAATATTCAATATATACCACCGTGTTCAGAGTTTTACTTTATCAGAGCCCCCTCATCCTTAATTGTGATGCCGATCTCCGCTAAACTATAAACCCTTTTATATATTGCTTCAGAAAATCCTCCTCCTTTTTCACGGAAGATATCCTTCTTTAGTTATTGCTTATAAGTTGTGAGTAACTTAGTTATGTAAACCACCCTTCTAGTAAAATAGAACAGATATACTATTTTCAGAATATAAACATCTAGTTTAATCTGGGAAGGTATTTATAACCTATTCTTTTATTTTTAAAGATTAGGTGTATCAACATATTCTCTCCTTACAGAGAGGTTAGTTGTATGAGGTTGTGTGTGTTTTAAATCAGTAATGTGCCGTTGTGTGGAATCAAATTGTACTTACCTCCCCGAGGACGGAACCATCTCTTTGAAGAAAAACCCTATACCTAAAGTCCTTCTGTTCCAGTTATAAACTAATTCACAACTGAGGCTTTACAACATTTAAGGGATTTTATTTACAAAATACAAGAGAGTATAGGTATAATACATAAAATGGACAAGGAAGGAAAAGAAAAGAGGTTGTATGCCTATTACTCATTCAATAGAGTTATTTTCCCCCTAATATCTGTTGACTTGATCTCGTTTCTAAATTTGTTGTAAAACTTGAAACAATACCCAGACATATACATGCATGCCTAGTAAGTACTGTCTAAAGCTTTACGAAATCTTATTAAATGACAAGGACTTAGACAGGTATCTCCCAATAATATCCTGCTCATTTCCTATTCTAATAATATTTAACCAAGTCATTCTGTGTCAAGAGTTTCAAAGATGTGTTTTTAAAAGACTTTGCCTCTAAGTACTTCGAAGTCCGAAAATCTTTCAGAGTATTTTGGACTCACAAAGTTTTTCTAAGTTTTTCTTCTGCCACCATGATTGAAGACAGATAGAGTGTGCTGGAACAGAGAGTGACAAACTATAGGAGTATATAGTAATGCCTAGTTAGTTCTGCTCAAAACGTGCTGTTATATAGTGAACTGAGAACCAATGAGACTTGGGAGAGGGAGGAGTGAAAAAGGCACAGCTGTGTGGGGGAACCCCGGTAGCCCCCTCCCTCTACTCCTTACTACTGTATGGCCATATAAGGTCCTTCCCCCTATTACTTCCTGTGACCCTATGGTCCTCCCCCTTCCTCTTGTCAACTTTAACCTGATGAGCCTTCACATTCTATTCTGTTTCATTAAACATTTCCTACTTTTACTTATGCCAAAAAGAAATACAAATGTCACAATATATGCACAAGTAAAAAGTTACATCATGTTCAATTATCACATCAAAACTTACTGCAGAACTCAGTTCCTCAGGCCTTTGGGTTATGACCCTGAAAACCCACTATAGTAGCTGTATTCGCCAGGTTCTCTCATATTATATACGGATACACACACCTGTCAATATAAACCTCAGCGGAAGAGAATGTCAGTGAAATGCAGTGACCTATCATTCAACTGTGATCATATCACAGCAGAGCAGTTCCTCAAAGCTCATTTTTTTAATTAATGTTTTTAAAAGTCCAGGTAAACCAACAGCAATCTGGATTGGTTTTGAATTCGATGCTAGTGCTGTGCTCCTCACCTTCCTTTCCTCTGTCTTGGTTCCTATCAGGCAACGCCCCACTCAATGACATCCTTTTTATTCTTCTTCTTTTTTTGTGTTGCCATGGAAACTGTGTGGGCATCTCTGTCAAACAAAACAACAGGAGCAAAAATTAGACCGTGTAAGAGAGAGGTGTGTGTTGTACAAAGGCAGGTGTATGTCAGAAAGAACATACAGCCAACAGATTTTACATGTCGCAGTTCAATTTTGTAAGAGTAAAAGATGGACAACATAGCTGTCTATTCAAACACGGACGGATGTTAGACGGTGGGTTCATCGTGGGTCCCGTGTACTACATTGAAAACCTAATAACATCACTGCTTTGAAACAAGAGATTTTGATAAAAACATTTATATTATAAACACTAATCCTAGGTCTACGAGCACAGGCATGATGCCAACCCTCTGACGTCACCTCTTCTTAAATTGCATTCTCCATATACCAGGTCAGTATATGAGAAAGCATTACAGAGCCTGGGGAAATATACCAGGAAATATTAGCGGGTTCATTGGTGGCTGCCCCATTGGCTGCAAATGGCCGTATGCTGCCCACAGGCATACGTGGGCAAACAAATGGAGCCCATTTGAAGCTTTTTACTCTACTTACAGGACTACAGAGTGTACCCTTGTATGACTTTTATCTATATACCTATTCTGCCTAACATGATACAACTGCCTTGTTTTCTTGTGATTTATCCAAAAAGGTATCATACAATATCTTTCCATATTTTTAAGGATCTTGTTCAGGACTTCTTAAATAAAAACAGTTTGATCAGTCATAACAGAATAAGGAGCTGAAAGGGAGTACATGGAAAGTGAGAGGCATTTAACGGTATGCAGGTAGTAATATTTAATGTAGATCTACCTTAGGAATCACATTTTCAGCTAGATACCTTATCCAACCAAAGAAGAGTTGATTGATGGGTCTTTGTTTTGCAATATTTATTTTTTTCTAGTAAAGACATACAGTACATTAGAAAAACATGTTTTTCCTCATAATTGATGTTGATAATGATGAAAGAATCCTGAAAAGGAAAAGATAATTCCCTAATACATAATCTAACTTTATTCAAAAATACAACAATGTCTAAATATAAAATAAATTACTGCAGAACACATCAAAATTGTCATCCCATTTCTCATACCGAAAGGTATAGTATGGAATGCACAAACCCAATTCAGCAAATGGATTAGTCCTGTGAGAATATTAAAGAAATGACAAGTGCAAGTTTTATAATCCAGGGCTCTAAAGTATTAAATACATGAATGAATACTCTCGCTACCTCTCAATAAGCTTAAGGAATGAGCAATATATAAAAGCTTATAATAGCAGTATGCCCTTGTGGTCTCTTTTGTGCATATAGTGACCTGGGGGAAAGGCTTCATTCTCAGCCTGAGTGATTTCCCTAATGGATAAACAGCTCCTAACTCAGTGACGGAAGTCAATACATGGTAGGTGCCCAAAGCCTTCACGTAGCCATCGAATTGCAGAAGAGGTACTTAGCTCACACTGACATTAGCTGATGAGGGAGTAGGGCTGGGCTATTTTCATATGCTTTTTGGTAACACTTTACAATAACTATCCGTTGTAACTCGTTAATAGATCATTAGTAAACTCTTAATTAATGATTATTAATGATTTGTTAAGTATTTGTTAGCAGTTTGTTAAGGATTTATAACAATGGTAGATAGTTAATAGCTTAATAATTGAATCAGTTCATCTGGGAGGTAATCCGAGATACCGACGAGGCTGAAATAGGCTATAGACTATACACTGCAACTGAGGGCAGCCCCATTTTCAAATATTTTTAAATAAACTCAATACACACTGTGCATGCCATGGACTTGAATGTGACGTGATCAGTTAATCTCGGATTACCTCCCAGATGAACTGATTCAATTATTAAGATATTAACTATCTACCATTGTTATAAATCCTTAACAAACTGCTAACAAACACTTAACAAATCATTAATAATCATTAATTAAGAGTTTACTAATGATCTATTAACAAGTTACAACGGATAGTTATTATAAAGTGTTACCTGCTTTTCTTTGATAGACATACAACAAAGATTCAATAAAAGTTCAATATACACCAATACACCAGCTAGTTGCCAATGCCATTAAACCGAATAAGAAGAAGTATAGGATGAACCGTCAATATTGTTGCAGAAGTTAGGCAGGCTAAATAGGAGCAGAATAAAAATAACTCTGAATTGGGCTACAGCGACACTTAAGAAAACACAGCATCTGTGACCAGCTTGAAGAAGGACAAATACATTGTCTGCGAGAATAAAGGCACTCAATTTAAGTAGTTTGAAGATATTTTGGCCTTTTGAAATCCGACAAAAAATAACAAGCAGCATACTCTATTAACTGTGCCTAAGACTAAGACTGGCAACCACACAATTTTTTTTTGTCAGAATACGCAGATAGGAAGAAATTACAGTCCCAAATGCATATTGTTCATGGACAACCTCAACAAGCACCAGGGAAGTAGAACGGTTTAAACCACAATCAACCGTCTGGTTTCCCCAGCTTGACTCAGGAGCAGCCGGACTGATTAACAAGGCCCCCATACCTCAGGCTCAGTGAAGTCTGCAGCATTTGTGGACATTGTTGATATATGGCTTTCACTTTGCATGGTAGAGTCTTATCTTTCATTTTTGGATGTAGCGTCACGTGGACCTGTTTACTGACAATGATTTTCTGAAGTTAAATAATATAATTTTTGAATGCAGTGCCACCTGAGGTCATGGGCACTACATTCTTTGGACCTTGCCACTTTTTTGTTGTTTCCAGATTTCTCCAGATTCTCTAAATATTATTAGATTAGATGGTGAAATCTCTAAATTCGTTTCAGGAATGTTGTTTTTAAACTGTTGGAATGTTTTCCTCTGCAGTTCTTCCCAAAGTGTTGAGCCTCAACCCATTATTGCTTGTGAAGATTGAACTGTTTATGTGAATGATGTTCAAATAGGTATTTTTTTTAACAATCTACAGCTTTCCCAATATTTTAATGCCCTTGTTCCAACCTTTTTTAAATATGTTGCTGGCATCAAATTCAGAATAAGCATATACTTACGACAAACCATGAGATAGATTTAGGGTAAAAAATAAAATATATTGTCTTAGTATTGTATTCAACTTGAAGCATGTGAAAAAGGATTAACAAATGATCACAATCTGTTTCATGTATATGTTTTACATAATGTCCCAACTTTTTCAGAATCGGGGTTGTATAAGAAAACGAAGGAACATTGTATTTGAAGCTTATTGTGATAATTATTGCGATCGGCTGATATGAACATTTTGATCATAGCATATTTTGTCGTATCGCATGGGGTTATGTGGGAGCCATTATTCTGTCTTGAAATAAAACCCGTAGCTCTGAGCACAGACTCCTCTTTATACACGGGCTGTAATCACCATCGTACCTCAGAGTAGTTTCATGTATTAGGATTGTCACTGACCCTATGCTTTTGGGACTCCTTTGGTTCAGAACACCCATTGCAAGCCATCAGGTTAGAGGTTATACGTGCCACAGGTTCCTGGCTCCTACGAGGGTCCATGGGCTTTGAAGTGACATCAGACGATTGTGGAAGTGTGAGGAGAAAGGTCATGGAATGGGATTACAGCACGGCAAATGTGTCACACACTCCACAAGTGCATTGTTATAAGACTCTCAGGTGTTTAATGTACAAGGAAACAAGGAAACATTTTCTTTCAACTAAATCAGGTCAAAACTATATATATATACCATGATTTCAATTTCCCAGTTATAACTTAACAGTGCAAATTGAGGAGTTGCTTGAGAGTGATGCCATGGAATATCATGCCCTTCTTTGGTTGGAATCATAATATAACTATTATACATTTTGTACTTGTACATATTTACAGCAGATAGAGGCTGACTTCACTAGTGACTAGCAGTTAACAAAATTTGAATGGAAAAGGCTGCGATGTGGAGTTGCCATTCGGGGCAAACATTGTTTTTATTTTATCATTGTACAGTTTTTATCAAATAATTTAGTTCAGCAAAAGGTTGTTAGGTTACACAAACATGTGAAAAGCAGGATTCAGAGGCTTGCTTGAGTTTAGAAATAAACAGTTAAACTATCTGTTTGTAGGAAATTATTTTTGTTACATGTGTTTTAAAGTCAGAGCAAAGTTTTACCTGTTTCTCTCTCGTTCGACTCTGCTTCTGTGTTGGAGCCATCTCAGTTGCACAGTAGCTATAAATAAACCAGTGATCCATGCTGACACCTCGATGTCACACCACCAGTGCACTATTATGTAGGATTTGTGTCATCCTGGCACCAGTGTAGGCATTGTTTTTGTTTAATCTCATCTGGGTTTTAGGGCTTTGCAATGATTTGTATTTGTGCCTGTTTTAACAGTATAGTTTGATCATCCACTCTGTGATATCTTTGCTGCAGAAAAACAACAAAACAAAATCTGGTTGTTTTAAATCAAGATTATGCTAAAATATATTTTCCCAAACTATATTTAAAATCTCTGTTCAAGCCGCTGTAAACCTAGTCTAGTAAAAATCAATATATGATATCAAGTTGGGTTTCTCAATAGGCTTTAAAAAAATCTGATTTGAAATTAAATGTTCATAAATATTATAAAACGTAGTTGAAAAAACTGCTTTTTACTGTCTAGAATGTTTGCCATGACTGGAATAACATAGATTGAATGACTTGGTGCATTTGGGTTGCTTTAAATTGAGTAAATTCCCGTTTATTCCCCTTAATTCCCAAAATTCTTGTTAATTCCCATACATTCACGTTAATTCCCATGGAAAGTTTCAAACTTCGAAAATTCACGGAATTTTGCAACCCTAGGTGAGCCTGTGCGAATTGTAGCCTCAGTTTCCTGTTCTTAGCTGACAGGAGTGGCACCCGGTGGGGTCTTCTGCTGCTGTTGCCCATCTGCTTAAAGGTTGGTCGTGTTGTTGCCTTTTTTCATCTCAAACCAGTCTGCCCATTCTCCTCTGAGCTCTGACATCAACAATGCATTTTCGTCCACACAACTGGATATTTTGAATTTTTCGGACCATTCTCTCTAAACCCTAGAGATGGTTGTGAGTGAAAATCCCAGTAGATCAGCAGTTTTCTGAAGTACTCAGACAAGCCCGTCTGGCACCATCAACATTGCCATGTTCAAAGTCACCCCCCTTTCTTCAATAAGTTGTCCTGTCCAGGTCTATGCCTAAATGCATTGAGTTGCTGACATGTGATTGGCTGATAAGTTATATGTGTTAACAAGAAATTTAACCACTGTACATAATAACCTAACCTAATAAGTTGCCGGTGAGTACATTTGAACTTGTTATGAGATATATTGTGTAAATTCAGTATTAGTTCACACCCACTAAAGTTGAAGTGAGCTGTCTATATGACTGACCTACAGTGACACTGCTGCTTTAGCAGTTTCAGTAATTCATTAACTAAAGTTGTACTTCTGTTTGGCTCATTAGCCATACCATTTAATGCAGCTCAGCATGCTACACATACTTTCTGAAAAACTTTCAGTGGGATAATGTGAGGCTTGTAGCTGTGGCTCATTTGTCTTGAGTCTTAACCCATTTTCATGTTAAACCTAAACATGAATCTAACTTGATCATCTAAAGGTTAAATGTAAAAACAGCCATTTGTAATGTTATGCGTGAACCCAGCCCTCTGTTTTATAAGGCAATTCCCAACATTCATGTCCATGAAACTGGTTAAGATCCATATTTTCAGGGTAGGTTTGTTTCCAGTATTTCACTGAGGTGAGAAAGATGCACAGTGATGGAGAGATTACATCCTAGCTGTCAGCGATAGAAAACCGGCAAGCTGAGAGTGAGAAGGGGAGAGAGGGATTGCTATAGTTAGGTGCAGTAACCACATCAAGTGTGCAGGAAACAGAACAGTTTGTCCCAGGATTTTGGAAGGAACAACATAGCCTTTCTCAAACTAAAAATCGTGACAAAACATCATTAATGAGATTTTGTTATTCTTCTCAATCATGTCTAGTTGCTTTCTATTTGAATTATTAATTTTTATCATCTACCTTTCAGGATGCTGAAGACAGTCTCAAACTGTATTCACATTATTTGGGATAACACATTTATGCACATGTTTTTAACTTTATAAAGTACTGTAGGTCTATTTGAAATCACATTCTAGCACAATCAGATTGGTACACATGTTTACAAAGTAATTTAAGTAACCTCAATATAATCATATCTTGCTAAGGTTGGAACATGGGTGCTCAAACAAAACAAAAGTAGGGAATTTACTGTATTGGCTCAAACTCAACCAAAGAGATGAAAATAGGCAATTATGCAATAATGGCAGTAGCCGTAACAGTTGTTTATTGCTCATATTCTTTGCTTGTCTTGTGCTTTCTCTTGTTATATTATTATTTTTAAGTGCAATTTTAATTCGAAAATCTATATAACTTTCAAATTGTAACACTTTTTTCATGCCATTTAAAACAAAAAGTCCAGGCTTTGGTATCTCATCCTTCCGATCTTATCCAAATGTCCTTCAATTCTTGCTCTTTAATGAAGTGCTCACTTGTGTGAATTAAGACACTGTTATATTAAAGGGCAACTAATGTGTCCTTGCAGCACAAAGGCTGGCATTACATGAGAAACAATGGACCTTTTAGCTTTGATTAAATGAGTTCTAAAGACCATGAGCTTTGGTTAATTGTTTAATATGCCTTTTTAGGTTTGGAGTGAACTTGAAATTAACCTCTTAAGCTCCAAGATGAGTTCACTGCAGATTTGGATATCTGGTAAGAAGTAGTAGTAAGACAAACAAAATCCACTTAGAATTGTTATAGTTTTACATTAGGATTAAGTTTATACTTCCATCCAAGGTTAGAGGTGATAATAAAGATCAAATGTAGACACCATCAAAAGTATGTGAGGTTGAATATGTGACATAATAGTCATTTAATAAGCCCTACAAAGCACTATAGGCCAAACTTAATCAATGGCTTTTTTATGTAGTGAGCCCGGCAGCATTCATGCTACAATGAAGGTAATTTCCCCCTACACTGTTCAAAAGGAAATATGCAACCCATGTGTGTCCTCTCTTTGCATTTCCTCACAGAGAAGACAAACCACTGCCATGACAATCCTCAACCCTTCTCGTACTCGCTCCCTGTCTGTCTCTGACACTGTTTTTCTCCGGTCTGTGAGCTTTTGTTTGTACTCCTGTCTCTTATTTTCAGACCCTGTCATGCCACAGTTATAATCCTCTTTAGCTCTTATTCTGGTTATTAGTGTGATTCTGGTTATAAAACATAAAGCTTCATATGTGGTCTGTATGTGATTTAAACATTTACTTGACTTTTGAATAAAGGTCCTTTCAGCTAGACTACTCTGTGAGAATGCAGTCCATGCTCCGCAAACAGGGCCGGCCTTGACCAATTTGGCGCCCTAGGCAAGATTTTAGCTGGCGCCCCCCATTGCATTGCAGTCAGGTCCACCACTGTTCATACACTCACACATAACTGGATAGCTTTGTCTTTGACATTTCATTTTATTTTAGATAGAAAATAACCCACAAAATAAAAACCATATTACAAAACAAGTGACATAACATTAAAAAATGAATACAACATTACGAGAAAAATGCAGACGTTAAAATTTAAAATTATAATCTATTACAAGTAGTATAGTTTAAATAAATCATAACTTTGCATTGAATATAATTCCACACAAAAGCTATTTTACAAAATTAAATGACAGAGACCTCTGGTTTGTACTGCTATTTAACTTGATTCCAACAGAGAGCTGTCTACATTTAGATGTTAAGACCTCATCTTCATATCTCAACAAGCTCACCTCACCTTGCTACAGCCTGACTGCTCTTGCCTTTGGGTCTATTGGTGAAGCCTTTATTCCCCATGCTGCATCATTGGGCTGTGCTAAGGTGGAGAAGATGTCTGCAGGACAGGTGGCTCAAAGTATTTCAAATGAAAACCTGAAGAGAAAAGAGAAGTATACATGTTGTTACATTATTTATATTAATACATGGTGAAAAGCTTTCAAATGGAAATTAGATAAGATTAAACTCTTGTCATTAAAATGAAATGCAGTTTAGCATCTAACCAGAGTGAAGAGAAGCAGTAACTAATGGAAAGCTATAGGTAAGGTACAATCAAACGGAAAAGTTTGCTCCTGCTTTTTATTAAATCAGGATCAAGCCTTCTAATGATATCTCATGGCTTTATGTATAGCACTTTGATTTACCTTGTGTTGTGCCTCACAAATAAACTTGACTTGCCTCAGGTATGCAATATTAACAGTTATTATACTGTGCACAGTGTGCACTTTTAACACTTATGTAAACTAACACAATAAATCCAAGGTTGACAACCATTAATTATAGTGGAAAAGGAATAGCTTTCTAATAACCATTACAAGCAGTGCAAACTTTGGCAAGTTATGACTGAAAAATATTTCTAAATGTCTCTGATGAATTTAAGCTGGGAGTAACGTTACCCATCTTCCAAAAGTAAGCTAGGAAGTTAACACACTGCTCCTAAAACGGCTAAAACAATGCAGCACACTATTCATTCATCACATTAACGTCACTGTAGGCCTACCTCTGTCTTTGTCACGTTTTTCCTCCTCTTCTTCTCCTTTTCAGTCTTCCCTTGGCACGAGAGAGCTTTTGGTTGCGTTCCGAATCGCATACTCTTTCTTTTTTCTATTCTACATACTACATCCGACGATAAAAATAATCTAGTTAGGATGCAGTAGGCATACTATTGGGACATACTTTTCTCTCTTATTTCATCATAACATTGCGCCTTGATCTTGCCTCTTGCTTTTATATCCGTCGCATCCCCGTTTGTTTTCATATGGAGGCTTCGTCGATGTTACGTCACTTCACGTGCGCACTGGATTGTGGGTCAGAATCGCCCAAATAGGATGCACTTTTCAACACTAACAATCTTGGCCGCATGAAGTAGGACATCCGGGTACTTCTAACCATCCTAAATCTGGCCACAAGAATCGGGACATCCTAAATCTTTTTTCTACATACTATATAGTAGAAAGTATGCGATTCGGAACGCAACCTTTGTCTTTTTGACATTGTGTGCGCTCTTTTCTTCCGGTTCCGACCGGTGAAGTTACCGTTCAGATACCTGGCTGATCGCCAGAAATCTGGAAGAGTCTATCGGAGGGGGGGGGGGGGGGGGCACTTACATTTTTTTTATATAGTTTGTCTATCCTCAGTAGTTGCCATACTTTAAGTTTAACTCATATTTTGAAATTATAGTATTAACAGTATTAGTAAAAAAAATAGAAATAAAGTTTTGGTAGCCCATTTTCTTTTTTTTTTCTTTGTAGCGGCGCCCCCTGCGGATGGATGCGCCCCTAGCATTTGCCTATACTGCCTATGCTCTGGGCCGGGTCTGTCCGCAAAATAAGATCCAGACATTGCATCAAGATAATCCTCTGAGATTGATTTAAAGAGTATATGCAGATGATGAACCATACGTCCTTCACAATGCTGCCATAAGGGTTTGTCTTTAATATTTGATTATAACTACATGCATTAATAAATGCTTCTGTTTGGTTAAACACAAAACCAACACATTAACATACCCACTCTACCCTCATATTCAGAATTTACTTTACAAGTCACATGTACTGTATGCAGGCATGCAAACTCATAAGCCATGAAAAAGGTGAGAAGTCTGAAAACAAACCCTGGTAGGGGGATCTGGGGGCATCCCCCCCAGGAGATTTTTTTGTGATTTGAACATTTAAGAGAAGCAATTTGGTGTATTCTGGTGAAGAGAATTAAGGACAAAGAAAACTTTGTCAGATGAATAGTAAAATGAGCAAAACAAGTTAGTCAGCCAACCTTCTTGACTTTTACAATACAAAGTGTGTAGGTAGCCTAAAACGTTAAAAACATCTTAGAAAAATGTTAAAAATGCTGGCAAAACTAGCTTTAAATAAGACAGAAAATAACATGTAGCCTCAAATCAATCACACCAAATTCCCTTACAATAAACTAACTATTTATATTGTGGCAAACAGGATTTGCCTTATCTTTGTTACACAACCATCAATCAAACACATAAGAATACACTCTGTCACCATAGTTAATCTCGTGTTCACGCACTCACACCTCAGTTGAGCGCAGGAACTGAATGGTGCAAAATGGGACAATAGTGGAGGAAGCAGGTGAGTGTGTTATTTCGGCGCTGATCTGCTATAATCACTACATTCACCTCAGGTGTGTCGGCCAGAACACCACACACCATTCAAAAACCGAGAAAACAGCAATAGACAAAAGCACATTATTAATTTGAGGTGACACGTTAATCTGCAGTGACAATCCACCAACCGCGGCCGTTAATCAGCGCGCGCATAAAGCAATGCAAATGGCTGTAAAACAACGGTTGGCAAACTCCGTGAATGTATTTAAAAAGTGATTCACATAAACCGAGTAGGCCTAGGCACATTAACACGGTAAAATAATAGTACTGCGGCTGCGGCTACTTGAACGCTCCGATGACTCGGAGAGAAAAAAATTTAAACTTCCCTGCAGACGCTCTGACTGACTGATGTCACCGCCCCTCAATGACAAATACTGTTTCTGATTGGCCAAATGACCGTCAAAGCTCATATGATAGGAGTTAACATCCGTCAATCATAGTTAGTCACTATGGTCACTCCACTTTCTTAATAGGTCCATGCTTCAAACCACCCCCCCCCTCCACCCCCCCAAAATATTTTCTCATCGGATCTCCACGAATCTCATAGATGGCCAATTTTGTTTCCAAAACGGTGAATTTCGCCGAAAGGTGAGGAGTTTGCATGCCTGTGTATGTTCTGGTAGACAATGGGATCAGTTCTTCCAAGACAACATGAGTTTCATGGTAGTTCATCACACATGCTAGTTGGATTAGTTATACAAGGGCTAGTATAAGACATGTACTCAATTTGACAGCGTGTTTTGCAATGGCTTTATCCAAACATTAAGGAATAAAGCAAATTGCTGCATTGAAATAGAAAATAACAACCAAGTCAATCTTGAAATAATAAATTTTTTTTTCATAAAACATACGTAAACATTTTACAGACTATAATTACCATCATTAGTTTTCAACTTTTTAACCGGCATTAACAAAGATTGATCACATAAATGAAGCAGGCATGGTACAGAGGGAATTTAAAATGTTAAAATAATTGAGATGTCGAAAAGATGAAGTAACACAGGGACGAGTTTTACATTGCAGGCGCAAATGTTATATTTCACCAGCTTGATTGTTGTGACACAGCTCACCTTGTCTTGAACTGATATCATGACTTCCTTTTAGTGGCTTGTGACATGTAACGAATTGAAATGAAACATGTCACGTTGAAAGGCGTCCACCATGTCGGTCTCATTTTGTTCTTTATCTCAACAGCAGACAGTGGGCTGGGAGCTGCTGTGTGCCATCGCTGTGACAGGCAGCCTTGCCAATGTGCTAGTTCCATCCAGATTCATTATTCCAACACCCCCCCCCCCCCCACACACACACACAAACCCCTCAACCTACTTTGCTGCTTTGACAAATGCATCTGTCTTGTGCCTTCACATTCAGACGGAGCCCATGAGTTGTCTAACTCATCAACCAATAAACACACAAGCCAGTTGCGAAGCGCTGTGTTGTATTTGGATTGTCATCGTATTGTTGATGAATTGGCAAGTGTTCTCAACTCTTCCATTTTTTGGATTACTTTTACGGATGTAGGGTAAAGACTGACTTGAAGATTATAGTTGTTCAATAATTAAAAAACAAGGAGCAAAAAAGTTTTCATCCCCTATCATTTTCAGTGAGTGCTCAAAGCTAACGTTTCACTTGTAGTTGCCTAACTGTCGTATTTTATGGTGATTTCAGAATCCGATGTCTACAGTCTCCCACTCAACTGCAACCAGTGCCCAAGGAGGCTGCAGTGAGCTTCACAGAGAGGATATCAGACCCCTACCTCAGCAGCATCCCATCTAAGGCTCTACTAATACTATGTCCTCACACCTCTAGACCTATTGTAAATATTTTTTGTTTGTAGCTCATCCTTTATATCTTATCTTTATCATGTTCGTATATTGGACATTTTACTTTTAAGAATTGTCTCGTGTGTTACCTGGTTTCTGTAGCATTGAGCATGATGTCATAAGATTTTACTTTGTAAACAATAACATATCTAATGTTGTTGTACCTTACCTTGGACTCCTCCTGTCTACACCCATGTTCACCATTACAGACTTGTTGGTTGTAGGTCGAACAATAGTTACTGATTTTGATGCACAGATTACTGTATGTCATATTGTTTTTAATCTACAATTTATGAGGTAAAGGATGTTATAAAATCACAAGGACGCAAGGTAAGTCCAGCATACTGACAAAATCACAGGAAAAAACACAGATAAACCAGAAAAATAACTAAGCTATCAGTGTTGCTTCCAAAGCTAGCCAGAATATATTACAATTAAGTACATCAGGTCACATTTCTACACTCAACAAAAATATAAACGCAACACTTTTGTTTTTGCTCCCATTTTTCATGAGATGGACTTAAAGATCTAAAATTCATTCCAGATACACAATTGTACCATTTCTCTCAAACATTGTTCACAAATCTGTCTAAATGTGTGATAGTGAGCACTTCTGCTTTGCTGAGATAATCCATCCCACCTCACAGGTGTGCCACATCAAGATGCTGATCTGACATCATGATTAGTGCACAGGTGTGCCTTAGACTGTCCACAATAAAAGGCCACTCTGAAATGTGCATTTTTTTGCTTTATTGGGGGTCTGGGGACTCAGAACCAGTCAGTATCTGGTGTGACCACCATTTGCCTCATGCAGTGCAACACATCTTCTTCGCATAGAGTTTATCAGATTGTCAATTGTGGCCTGTGGAATGTTGGTCCACTCCTCTTCAATGGCTGTGCGAAGTTGCTGGAGACGGCTTATGGTGGAGAAATGAACATTCAATGCACGAGCAACAGATCTGGTTGACATTCCTGCTGTCAGCATGCCAATTGCACGCTCCCTCAATGCTTGTGGCTTCTGTGGCATTTTGCTGTGAGACAAAACTGCACATTTCAGGGTGGCCTTTTATTGTGGACAGTCTAAGGCACACCTGTGCACTAATCATGATGTCAGATCAGCATCTTGATGTGGCACACCTGTGAGGTGGGATGGATTATCTCAGCAAAGCAGAAGTGCTCACTATCACACATTTAGACAGATTTGTGAACAATGTTTGAGAGAAATGGTACAATTGTATATCTGGAATGAATTTTAGATCTTTAAGTCCATCTCATGAAAAATGGGAGCAAAAACAAAAGTGTTGCGTTTATATTTTTGTTGAGTGTATATTGATTGCCTAAAAAAACATTTGCTGATTAATTGAATACAGTAGCTCAGCATCTGAAGTTTGTCCCCAACCTTTTACCCCAGCAGAAATGAGTATTTCTCTAATAGTACTCGAGTTGAACAGCACTCTGGTTAGTAGACAAACCACATCAACTAACTTGAATTCAAAGTTTTAATAAATAAAACTAATAATATGAACAACTATTTATCAAAATAAAATGTGTAGTGTGTTGGCTCCGGTCATTCTGGTCACAGCTGCTCTTGTCTCTTGATAGCCACGGTCCTGGGTCTCTCTCTTTGCAGGATTAAACGCCAGGAAATTGCATGAATCGGCGATATTGTCTATAAAACATTGAGCAAAACATTAGTAAGGCAAGCTAATTTTAGCCTGCTGTAGCTTACAGCGCATAGCCTACATGAAAAAGAACTGAAAGTCACGTTAGCTTTGCTGCCCATGTTACCAAAAATAGGAAGACATAGTGCCAATAAGACATTTTAGAACAGGATTCAAAACTGTAATAATAAGATATAACACTTGCGCCGTGTTTACGCCTGGGTCACACCTCATACTTCTGTGCACTGCATCTAGCTCGCTTTTTTTTTTCACACAGTTGCAGCGCTGCTTTTACCAGCCTGTTGCAACATGAGTTTTTATCTGATAATTCCCATTAATAAAGCGCTGTGTAGCTGCTCTGATTTGCTAACACAAGCGCCGGGGGAAAAAAGAAAGGCAGACGCAACGCAAGAAGTGTGGCGGTGATGAATGAGTAAAAATAAAAACTTACTGTGTTGTGTTTGACGTCCGTCTCTCCCCGCGGGCTGTGGCTGGCGCCTCCAGTTCAACTTCTCAATACTGAAACATGTCTCCAGGGTCCCTCTTTCCATATGTGGAGCAAATTTACAGTGAAGTTTCTAACAGTAAACGCCACAAATCCACCAGGCACAGCGGCTGGGGCTCCTCTTCCACAGCATGGAGTAGCTGCTAGTGTAGCTAGCTTCTCCTCTTCCGCTTTACGACTATCACCGCTCTTCCTCGCTGTAATCCGGTTTATACAGGTAGACACGAATGTCCGTTCACTGCAGTAAACATTAAAAATCTCCTTCAGGCTTTTCTAATGGAAAATTTCCTTCTGCCATGATCGGTGTTTCTCGGGGCTCGGCTTCTCGCTTAGCGGGGAAGAAACATGGCGGACATTTTGTTTACATTTCGTGAGGGAGGTCCCGCCTCCCTCATTCCTTATTGGTTGGAATAAAAATGTGCGGAAAAAGCGGTATGTAGTCCATGGGCCCTACATAGCAACATGGAGCATGACGCGAAACGCCTCACGCTCCATGGTGTTATGTAAAATGTGGGGTGTGGATTATCAGGACAGTTGGACCAAGGGAAGAGTGAGTCAAGACAAACCTCTTTCCTCATATTATAACAGCCATTTTATAATGATAGAACGCCGGTTCCGTATGATGGAAGTATTCCTTTAACCTCCGTCTAACCACCCAATCACGTGCCTGTGCAGCACTACTTGTAGTTTTTGCATTAATGTTCAATTTGTTTTTTAATTTGATAGAGAAACAAAATAAACAGTAGATGGTATTTATGTAATAGTATTCTAGTCCTAGCTAGACAGCCTTTTATTTCCAGCACTAGGAACTGCACTCAGCTCAACTGGTGCCGTTCTAAGTACAGTATGTACATTATACGTAAAAGTCTAACCCTTACTATTGTGAACACAGTTGGCATGGGAAGCAAAAAGGCTTTGAGTAATGGGAAGCAAGCAGACTTACACATATATATATATATATTATATTAAAATATTTTAATCTGTTTCATTTAAATGGATCAAATAGTGTTAAATAGCTTCTTCTGACTAAGGTAAATCTGAAAGCGAGTATTTTTGTGTAAATTTGTGACCCATGTCATATGAAATATACTTTCAATAACAGAGCAACAAGTATTTTTTTTCTTCCACCTTAAACAGCAACTGCAGAAACTGCAACTCTTCCTGAGAGGAAGAGTTTCACTCTCAGTGCTTCACACAACAACTGTGCCTCATTTCCTGCGCACTCAGTTTTACTTCCACTTTTTCTTGTCCAATCTGGTAGAATGAGCTCCATCCTCCCTTTCTAATTTTCTCCCCTTTTTCTTTTACCCTCTTCTGAGTTGAAGTTTGATAGTCTACTTTTAGCCCGAGCTGCATTGCCTTTTCGCTCCAGACTTTTTCGCTAAGAAGCATCTTTTTTTGCTCATGCACAATAATCCTTTTGCTCTTTCTTGTTCGCTGGCACTCCCCAGAGGGATGAGGCCATACGGCAGTCAGAGGATTTTGGCAAAAAAAACTTTTCTTAACTACAAGGCACAGGCATGTGTTTGGAAAGTTTCAGCAAAAGATATGAATTCTGTGCTGGGATATCATCTCACCAGGGTGTCTGTCACGTATGCAGAGATTGGTGTTAGATACTTGCTGAGTTGCTCGAGTGCCATGTGCTGTGTGATATGCTTGAGAGGGGTTTCGTGAACATGCCCAGATGGTGCAGTCTTCCCTTTCTTTTTACAAGCAGCTCCTGGCTTCAGGACTGTTTCAAGTGATCCAGTAGCCGACCGCATTTGCTTTTTACCTTGAACCGGAGTCTGGCAGCAGAGGGTCCCAGAGGTTATCAATTTCACATCAGGAAGGTCACCCAAATATCTGAAACGTAATGGACCCCTTTTTAATTCTAAGTGAATGGAAATTTGTGCCAAGTAAACGGGAGGAGGCAAATGTCAGCACAGAAATGCAGCTTCACATTGGGCAGTACAAACCCAGACAAATTTGTGATCTCACCTCTGTGTCAGGCAAGAAATGTGTCAAAAGAAAAGCCATCTTCAAAGGAGACTCAATCCTTTCACCTCAGATTTGCTATGCTCCACTTTGGTTGTGAGAGATATTATGTGCACAATAAATGTTTCAGCAGTATTCTCCAGAGATTTGTCAATTCTTACTTCCAAGAGTAGAACAAATGGGTTTTTCTTTTCTGGGGATCTACACAGTCTATTCAGTGTTTTAAAGCAATCAATAAAATGGCGGAATGCCACACTATAACTAGATGTTATTAATTGTAGTGATTTGTTAATCTGTCTCTTGTGTTTTTACAACCGACGCAAACGCTGGCCGATGCTTTGCTCTGTGGGCTTGGGCAAGGGTTGAGCTATCACTGCTTCGGGGGGTATCCACTATTGTCTGTAAGGTTAGTGAATGGGTTAGACACTGCAGTCCAGACAAAATGCAATTCAAGATTTCTATATTAATCATCTGTACCAAAAGGCCAGCCAACAAACAGATACAGAATTAAATCAGTACCCAACACTGTGTCTTAATATGAATGAATCATGGGTTGACCCAAGCCACCATCCCACTAGATTCGTAACATGTCCCTATCTCAGATGATTTGGATATAATGTATGCATATTCTTTTGATTAATGAAAGCAAATAAATTTTCCCTCGATCGATTTAAGGGTGGATTTAGAGATTATTGAGATATTGACAAAAAGTGTTTTGACAAAATTTTCTCCAGAATTACTGACTCCACCTTAAGCAACATTAGTGCAGTCAATAAGGCCCAGGACACACATCGCACGCCTAACTCTGGAGCACGTCTGTTACTGCTGCGTCGCTCGCACTGTTGTCTGCCACACATGCAACATCTCAGCTGCTGCTGCTGCAGTGCTGCTTCTAAAAGCTATGTCTTTCTACACAGAGTTTCTATAGATTTCATCACATTTTATGATGCATATGACATATATTGAATTGCGACAGTAATCTGTGTGCCTCATTGCCTTTTTAATTTTTTTTTCTCCACATTTGCGCTTGTGTAAAGTTTTATTTTGGTTTTATTTTGAGCTGCGTATAGTGAAACTAGAGCGAAAGCTGTTAGTATGAAGTCAATTTGACTGTCAACAGAGTATTTCTCTATCAGATAAAGCAGAGAGACGTGCATCTCTGGAAAAAAATAGCTGAGCCTCTTGAGGTGAAGTGGAGCGTCGCTGCAGACACTCCTTCAATGGGCGTCGGCAGCGCGTCGCAGGTTGAATGTTTGGCCACTGCAGTGCGGTAACACGGTCGCCGAAAAAAAAGGCAGACGCGCAGTAGGATGTGTGTCCAGGGTCATACATTTGGTTAATCAGACATTGCTGAAAAGATGATTTTGAATTTGCCAAGTCACCAGTGTGTAAGGAAATTTGAAGTTCAGATGTGAAGAACCAATTGTACCTCCTAACAAATCTGGAATAACATGGCTAAAGGTTGGCTGAGATATCCTTGAACCGTCATCCAATTCCCTCTCAAAAGTGCTGGTTGCCAGAAATCCCAGTATTTTCAGGATGTGATCCAAAAGAACAGCTCGTGGAAGTCTGAAGTGTCTCATGAGCCACTAATTATCATTGGCAAGAAGATCTTGTTTGTGTCTGAAGATTCAGTCAGTTCCAAAGTCTTTCATTTGCAACATCCTCTTACAGTGCCAACTCAGTCATTGTGATTGTTTGCGTTTGTGATTGTATGACTTTTTATACCCACACATTGGATTATATCTTAAAAAAGTTATAGATGCGTGAATGACCCCGATTGTAAGTGACAAACTAATTAATTATTAGTAATTGCTATACATTTATTTCTAATACTGAAATTGACTTGCACTACATTGAATTTTAAGTTTTCCTCGCTCACAAGTCTCATGTGTGGGTTGTTCCTGATGTTTTTTCTCCATAACTTTATTAATAGGAAACACTGTGGGCTACGTCAACAAGTGGCCATTGCGGGACATGATGAGAAGAAGACACTTATGGATCCCTCCTTCTGGTAACAGCTTCATTAATCACGCCCCGATCGATGTCTGCACACAAAACAGGCTGCCCAGTGCTTCCCACTAACACACAACAAAATAGATTTTTCTCTATTCTGTCTCTCACTTGTATCTTTGACCCATTTTATCTCTAAATGTGATTTTACTCTTTGCTGAACACCCCAATGTGAAAAGCCATTAGTCAAGAGTGGACAATGTGCTTACTAGAGCTGTGTAGTATTTTACACAATATTAAATGAGGGGTGTGGCCTTTCATGATTAATTTTTTGGCCTCTGCCACTTCAACGGTTTGTGCCCTTGTTGGAGACGCTTTGGATCAGGGCATTGAGCGAAAGCTTGGAATGCAGAAAAGCATAGTGAGGAGGGATATTGTTAACACATAATCAAAGTTGTGGAAGCAAATTACAAACAGTGCCATTTGTTGTTAGTTTCAGTTTCATCTCTCTTATTGTGCCATTGTACCATAGCACTGATAATAGAGCCACGTTTCTACTGATTGTATCTTATCGTTTGTTGGTGTTGTGAATTGTCTCACTTCCCTTCAACTCAGATAAATGTCAAGGGGCCCAGAGCTGGCCAATGAGCCATGAAACACGCCTGATTAATTGAACAATCCAAAGAGCTAAAGACCATATTGCTACTAAACGGAGGAGCACAAAAGGTAATGAAGAGATACAGGCAGTAGTGCTGCAAAGCTAAAAAGTTAGAAAAGGTAGAGCTATAGTAAAACTGAGGGTAGATTTATCTGTAATACCTTTCTGTATATGATTATTGAAAGAGTATACACAACTCCTAACCTTAGCCTACTGTTATCCTCATATTTAATTGTTATCCTTGGGGTAAATTTGATCCCAGCATTCATTTTAAACCACCACAAAATGATTATTATCATTTTATTTCTGTCTATAGTCAGATGTTCTATGTTTCTTTGTTGAATACCTAAATAGCCTTTTAAATACTATTACTATTTATTATTATTATTTTAAAAACTAACACCCCACCCACCTCCTTATACATCCAGAATATCTTTAATGTGAGTATGGAAAAATATGCAAATCCCCATGAAATTTCCCCTCCTCACCTAAAATTGTGTTCTAACAGATTATATTATTTCTTAGTATATTTATTTGATATGTATAACAATTAATGACACTCATCAACAGTCATGTTGGGGCATGGATTCTAAAACAAGGATTTTCTGAAACCACTAGTCCCATACATCCCTTATTGCTACGAGTATGTCACGCTCAAATCGGCCCTGCCTTGTTTCCTGTTGCCTTGACATTCTTCCCACAGGCTTCTTTAAAACTGTTTTTAGCTGTATGGTCTCAGATGTTCTACAAATTGTCAACATGTCCCTTCGGACAGGTGTATTCCCACAGGCCCTGAAAACAGCAGTCATGAAGCCACTCCTAAAAAAGAACAATCTAGATACATCGCTCATGAACAATTATACGCCCAAATCTAACCTACCATTTTTAATCAAAATCATTGAAAAAGCTGTTTATCAACAGCTAAATAACTACTTAGCAATGAACAACTGCTTTGATGTTTTCCAGTCAGGATTTCCACTACACCACAGCACTGAGACCGCTCTGGTTAAGGTCCTCAATGACATCCACTTAAACACAGACAGTGGCAAAAGTTCTGTCTTAGTTTTACTGGATCTCAGTGCCGCTTTTGACACAGTTGACCACGGCATATTACTAGATCGACTAGCAAACTGGGTTGGACTCTCTGGAACTGTACTAAACTGGTTTGAATCCTACTTAAAGGACAGAGACTACTATGTGTCAATAGGCAATTTCACATCTGAGCGGACACATATTGAATGCGGGGTCCCCCAAGGTTCCATTCTTGGGCCTCTTCTGTTTAACATCTACATGCTCCCACTAGCTCAGATTATGAATAAGAACAAATTATGCTACCATAATTATGCAGACGACACACAAATTTACATAACCATATCACCAGGAGACTACAGTCCGATACAAGCAATGAGTAAGTGCATTGAACAAATCAATGATTGGATGTGCCAAAATTTCCTTCAATTGAACAGCGACAAAACTGAAGTAATTGTCTTTGGTGCCAAAGATGAACAATTAAAAGTCAGCGCACAGCTTACATCTGTTGAAACCACACACCAAGCCAGAAATCTTGGTGTTGTCATAGACTCCGACTTGAATTTCAAGAAACACATTAAATCAATTAATAAGTCAGCATACTACCACCTTAAAAACATATCAAGAATTAAAGGACTTATGTCTCAGCAAGATTTAGAAAAACTTCCATGCATTTATCTTTTGTAGACTTGACTACTGTAACAGTGTCCTTGCAGGCCTTCCAAAAAAATCTATCAGACAGCTTCAGCTAATTCAGAACGCTGCTGCTCGAGTCCTCACTAGGACCAAACAAGTGGATCACATTACCCCAGTTCTGAGGTCTTTACACTGGCTTCCTGTCACTCAAAGAATTGATTTCAAAATACTGATGTTGGTTTATAAAGCACTAAATGGTTTAGCGCCAAAATACATTACTGATCTACTGATACGTTATGAACCGTCCAGAGCCCTTAGGTCGTCTGGGACAGGTTTACTTACAGTCCCAAGAGTTAGGACTAAACGAGGAGAAGCAGCTTTTAGTTTTTATGCACCCAATATCTGGAACAAACTCCCAGAAAACTTGAGGTCTGCTGCAACCCTCAGTTCTTTTAAATCGAGTCTGAAGACTTTTCTGTTTCCATTTTAACCTGTACTTTTAATTTAATTTAAATGTTTTACTTCTTTTCATTCACTTTTAAATGTCTTCTAATGTGTTTTATGTATTTTAATCTTGCCCCTGTAAAGCACTTTGAGTGGCCTTGTGTTTGAATTGTGCTATATAAATAAACTTGCCTTGCCTTTCTCTTTCATCAAATTGTATTTAATGAGAGAAAAACATGGAACGTTGAAGTATCTGGGCTGGTTTCCATTCAAAAAGGTGCAGTTTGAAAGATGAAATAATCTGCTGAGACAGGTTTAGTTGTGGTTGATAAAAACTGACTTTATTTAAGACAAAGAACTCAAGCCTGGTGGCCAACCTAGTTTTCACAATTCCATATCACACCTAACTTCTCTGCAAGTGTGTGTCTTTTTTAAACCCCAAAATGTGATGTCCTGGTTGGTCAGTCTCTCGCTCTAAGATATGCCCTTAATCATCCTGATTGGTGAATTTTGACTATCTGGACACAGCCTACTTTCTAAAACCTTCCTATATGTTTAAAGCATCAACTCTGCTGCAGTTCGTTTGTGGTGTGAATTTGTCTGGACTCGATCCGACCCAAATGCAGGAAGCACTGTGCCTTTTCTTTTTTAATAAATTGCCGTCAGCGTCACATTATGGGAAAGTGTTGTTGTCGCCATTGTTAGGACGATAAGTTGTGGTTTGACCGGGAGACCAGAGCAATATATTACATTTGATCGAGAGGACGCGTAAAAATGCTGAATGTGTTCAGCGATCAGATGAAGGAGAGGGGAGCATCTCCCGCACAGTGCCAACAGGTTCACGCTGCACAAGAAGTGTGTGTTTTTATTTTGCTTCCCATGTGCGGGACTGTCAATACTATCCCTGTCAGTTTGGAGCTGAAATGCAGCGAACTGACAGCCAGCTGATACACAGTGTTGGTATGAGCCTATTCTTCTCTGGAGCCACACGTCCAGCAGCAAAAATACATTAAAAATTATGTTTCACATCCTAGACTACAAGCCACATAAACGTGGCATTGTCATAGGGCTTCATATTATAACCATATGAAACAACAATAATTTGTTTTTTTCTTCTTTATTTATAGGCTAGGTAGGCCTTTTTCTTATGTTTTAAAGATATTTTTTGGCATTTTTATGCTTTTATTGATAGTGTAGAGACAGAGTTGAAATGGGGCGGAGAGGGGAGTGACATGCAGAGAACGACCACGGGCTGGAAATTGAACCCGGGTCTGCTGCCGGCCGAGGCATGTTTAACCCCATATTATATCAATGATATATTTCGCATTTTTACTTCGTTCTTTCTGCTTCTCTCCACCCCAGAATGTCTGTCCAATGAATGAATGACCTCAGATCATGTGTGGTTTTGCTTCGTAATGCTGGTTCACTTACAAAAGGGGCAATATGAAAGTGGACCACACCAAACAAAAAAAAAATCTAAACTCCATTTGGTCTGGACCAAAGCAAGTGAACTAGCGGACTTTCCCTTTGTGAATACACCCTCAGATGCATCTCAACGTCTTTAGAAAAATGGTGGCTGGACACGTTGTCACCTTCCTCATGTTGTGCAGTATCAGTGGTTCTTGCACTACTACATTATTAGGGCCCTAAATTACCAAAGTGACGCCACTAGAAACAATTCGGACTCATAGGGGTTCCTGTGAGCCTTGCAACCTTTCTTGGTTGTTACTATGTTACTACTGTATTAAATATGTTGACCACCTAGTCAATCTTGACTATGGAAGTTTCGGGAGAGCTGAAGTTATTGAAGCATGGCTGAGGAGAACAGGACAGCAGAGCAAGTAAAACACATTTTTATGCCACCCTTTTCTACATTCCTTACATTCTGAGATTATTTTAGGCATGTGTTTCATTCTATTGAAAACTGAATAATAAACAAGTAGCTATGGTTACCTACATCACCTTGTGGTGATATAGGTACACACATTCTGAGCACACACATTCTGAAATCTTTAAAAGGCAACAGGCTTTATCAAAGATGTGGAGGTGTGAACCCATCTCAGTAAACATTACGACTTTGGTCTCTATGGAGACAACATCTTACCTCAGTGTATTGTGAGATTTAGGCAGACACATAATAGAGGTGATGAGTTATATTAATATACATGTGAACTAGTCCAAAGAAGTAAATAATGCTTTCAAAGTTGGTAACCACTGACACTCAGTATTTATGTTTCGCCATGTAAGTAGCTGGTATAGTTGCAATACTTTGTATTCATTAAGTCTCCTGGACGCAAAGTATTTTACAAGTTTTCCTTCTGCTGTATTGTTGCATTAACCCAAGGAAATACAATGAACACATGACAAAATGGAGAGACTACTGTCTATGACACTGTAATGCTCATTGTGAAGAAGACCAAATTGGATATATAAACCAAAGTAATGGGAAAATAAAATGGTTGAACTGATGTTGGTGCTATAGATGAAAAGTCAAGGTGTCACAGTTCACAAAGACCATGACCATTTTATTTTATTTAACCTTTATTTAACCAGGCAAAATTGCTTGAGGTCAAATGACCTCTTTTCCAAGCAAGGCCTGCACCTTGTCTGCACCAAAGTGCCTGGATGGGATGTTAACCCAAACTAGGGCTGTGAAGCGATAAACAAAATTAATCTAATTATTTAAAGGCTCTGTGGTTAATTAATCTAAAGTAATCGCATACTTATGACACTTTTATGCCTGTTTATAATATTAACAGCTGTATAGCCTACAGTTTGTTTCTCTCTCTCTCTCTCTCTCTCTCTCTCTCTCTCTCTCTCGTAACTTCTGTCTCCTCCCCTCTGCCAGATTTCTACTTAAAACCACAAAAACAAGCAGGCTAATCTATCTCCCACTGCAGACAGCGCTGCACCGCCACACACACACACACACACACTACAACACACACACACACTACAACACACACACACACACACACACAAAAGAGGTCAAAAGGCCGGCATGGCTGGGGGCGCCTTTAGCTCAGTTGGTAAGGCGTCCCCCTCCCGGGCTGGGCCCAGCAGCAGACCCGGGTTCGATTCCCACCCGCGGTCGTTCTCTGC
The DNA here is from genome assembly GCA_949357725.1 of Hyperoplus immaculatus. NCBI lineage: Eukaryota > Metazoa > Chordata > Actinopteri > Uranoscopiformes > Ammodytidae > Hyperoplus > Hyperoplus immaculatus. Next base: position 10,108,228 of record OX442357.1, read on the forward strand.
ATGTCACTCCCCTATCTGCCCCATTTCACCTCCGTCTCTCTGCACTATCAAATAAAGCATAAAAATGCCCAAAAAATATCTTAAAAAAAAAAAAAAAAAAAGGCCGGCATGGCTAGGAAGAGTGACATGGGGCGGGAGTCCGTTTATGAGGGAGATGAGGCAGCTAGCAAACAAAAGTGAGACACATGGAGGAAGACTGAGAGTTTTGAACCTTGTTAATTAGGCACTAAATCAATAATGCACAGACACAGCAGAGAATAACATAAGATGTCTTCTAACGATTATTTTGATAAACGATTAATCTGTCGATTATTTTCTCGGATAATTGATTATTAATTGATAGTGGTTTGGCCCGTTAAATGTCATAAAATGGTGATTTTTTTTTATTAGTTTTCCAAAGCCCATGTTGACGTCCTCAAATGTATTGTCATGACCAAAACACAAAGATATTTCAGTTTACTGTCATAAGAGGATTAAAGAAACCAGAAAATATTCATATTTGAGAAGCTGAAAACAGAGAATTTGAAAAAAAAAATATTAAAACATTTCTCAAAACTATTCATCGATTATCAAAATAGTTGGTGATTATTTTAAGAATAGATTACTAATCGATTATTCGATTAATCTTTCTCTTCCTACCTTCATGCGCATTTGCCAGAAGCATCCCAAGCAACAGTTGCAGCTGCGCTACCATCGCACCCCTTTTGCACCGGGTCAAAGGGCACTATAGAAGCGCGATTAATCTGCGTTAATTTTTAAAACGCATTATTTTTTCTGTGATTAATTCTTCGAAATTAACGCATTCATTTGACACCCCTAATTGAAACATTTCCCTCTCAATTATTTAGTTTAGGTAAAGCATCATTGGTGTGGTTTAATGTGAATAAAAGGCAAGAGCGTTGGTGGTCTCATCTATCATCCTGACCACAACACCCTTCGCAGCACTTGTATGTAAGCATCATAATACTTATTTCCTGCATCAGCACTTGACGTTGGCATTATACATAGGTTTGTCATATCTGCCTGTAAATCCCTTTTTGATGAGAGATAGAGACATGTACAATTTGATGAGCCTTCCACCTTCTTTACTTTAGATTTTCTCCAGCAGTAGGTACCACGCTGTGCAGCAGCTCGTCTCTGAGATGGATTTAAAGGCAGATACCATATGGAAACCCTGGTGATTTTACTTTGCCCTCACACCCACTTCCCTCCCCTCATCACCTTGTACTTTAGCACCTCATTAGCGCAACCCTGGAGGATTCTTCAAGGTGTCGTAGGTGTAAAACATCCATATGGATGTTTCTAACACTGCCATGTTATTTGGTTCATGCTGTTTACACAGTTTTTCAACCTCCTGCATGCAGTGTTGTGGTACATTGCTTTGGCTATGTTAAGGCCAGGACACACCAGTCTGACTACCCGAAAATGGAGACTGCCGATTCAGGGAGCTCCAGTCTTCCCGTCGCGGCCGAAAAAGTGCAAAGAACACACCAAACCGACTGCCGACTTTCCGTACGCTCTGCGCTTGCGCGGGACGTAATGTCTCCACAACAGCAGGCGGCGCTAATCTGTCGACCGATTTCACGGCACACACCAAACAGATTCGTGTCCCCGCCCCCTCCCGACTCTACGACGGCGATTATCGGGCCGGTGTGTCCTGGCCTTTAGACACACAATTTATTTGACTTGTTGCTGGTGCTGTACAGTATCCTTTTAGACATCTTGATGGTTGTGTGGGAAAGCCAAATTATTTTAATCAAAAACTGTCTCCAATGTTCAACTCGGACTCTTGAACCCCCTCTTAGGAGAAAGTGCCCTTTTTACTTATATTCATACACAACAAAACACAGAGAGACCAGAGTTAGGAAGCTGTATACAGAGCATTGGTTTTGACAGCAGGAACTGTCAGATGGCATCTTTATTATGTTCCATGAGGAGTCCTGGAGGACCGCACAAGCATCTGTTTCCCCTCTTTGCTGCCACTACAGTCATAAAGAAATCAACCAACTTCCCCCATCTGACAGAGGACATGATTTAGAGGAATAATGTAGCCTAGACTAATGTTGCAGGACAGGAAATGGAGGTGCGTGCATTTTAAGTGTGTTGTTGGAGTGCTGGTATTCGTGTTTTTGGAGGTTTGTGATACAACTGCAATGCCAAACAACTACAACCACAATCAGTGTTGTTATATAAAGTGCATTCACTCAAGTGCTGTAGTTATGTACAATTTTGAGGTTTACTATAAAGTTCAACGTACAAGGTTCATTTATTGTCATTCAATCAATACATGTTAGCACATTAATGAAACAAAACTTGTGACTCGGGTCCATCAGGGTACTTTAGCGAAATTAAAAAAGTGGCTGTACGCAATCAATCAAACATTTGATTTTAAATGATCCTTCTATATTCGACTGTACAGCTCGACATGTTTCTCAATTGGGACACATATCTTTCCTTGGAGGCCATTAGAAGAGTCTCAAAATGCAGGTTCAGTGTATGAGGAGTGCTTGAAATTGAAGATCATACTATCCATACATGTGACTCATAAAGGGCACCTGCTCTTGGCTTCCTGCTGAGAGTGTTTTCCAACCAGTTGGTTGAAGATTAGAGCTGAAAAAGGAGCATGCGCCCAGTTGGGGTCCACAAGTGGAGTTTGTGAACATGAAGCCTGAGAACTAAGGCTTTAGAAACCTAATGTAGCAGCTGTGGGGGGAAAAGAAGATATGGGCAAGAAGACTGAAGAAGAAGCAGCTGTGATCACTCAGAAATGAAGAATTTTATTTTTTAACAACATACTCTATCTATATCCATTAAAAAAGCTATAGGCCTTTATATCAATACACATTTGATATCATGGAGCTCACTGGCAACTTTGATTTTTTTACTAATTTTGTTACTAAAGCCGCGTTTGCACCGCAGGAACTAGTTCTCTGAACTACAAACCTTTGCAATAACTATGCGTGTTTCCACCGCAGGAACAAGGGTCTAAACTGTAGTTCCTGGAAGCTTTCTTACCCCAGAAAAAGATCCTGCTCGGGGAGTAGGACTTTGCCAAGGTTCAGGAACCTTTGGGGCGGGACTGCAATGCTGAAGATTTCTGATTGGTTGAGTTGCGTGCTCCCAGTTTTTCACCTGCAATGTTCAAATCTCTGTTTAGCGAACGTCTCATTTCCTGTTTTGAATTTAATCCATTTGCGATCGTTTGCGATGTGTGTTTTGCCTTTTTTTTCTTTGGCGAACGTGTCAAGATTATTGCAGCCGTCTGTACAGTCTATGGAGCATCCGCACAGCATGCTCGGCAGCGATGCAACACTTCAGCTCGGTAGTCTCGCCTTTTATTTTTCTTCTTCTTTTGTTGACTGTCAGATGGCCACTGTTCTCCATTAAAATATACAGATAAATAATCTGTCCGGTGCCCGTGTTAACAGACCAGAGCAGCCACACAGCACACTTCACCAGCGCCACTTATCATCTCACCAGTCTCCCTTTTTTCTTTTTTTCTTGTCTCTGCTAAAATAGAAAGAGAAATAATCTGTTGACTCAGATTCACCGATTCTGTCGAAACTCAACTTTTATTAAATGTAGCCCATTATAAAATGACATACAGATACTTTCACTGCTTCTCCATACGTCATCGGCCTTATTTGCATAACCTCCCCGGGACTTCAGACCCCGGTGGAAACACACAGCCATTGCGGCCCAGGAACTTAAGGTTTGTGGTCGAGGAGTTCTTGGAACTCAAAGTTCATGGAAGTTTTAGAGGAAACGCAGCTTACTTAACATGGTTTTGTAGAGCGTAACATTAGACACTAAATGGAGCACACACATGTAAAAATGCATTGAAACACTTAAACAAAACCCCTCAAGAAAGCTAAACCGAAGCCTTAAAATGTTGTTCCTCTTCAACATTTCGAATCAATGGATCAATTCAGAGACATTTATAAGTAAACAGAAATAGAATCGCAATACCTTCACTTTTGATTGCTTCCTTTTGTACCTGAGGAAATTACTCTTGTACTTTGGAAGACATTGTCATGGTAGCCGTCTGAAACTCAATTCTTTGATATCTTTTTGAGCGTTGTGACTTGCCTTCATAGCAGGGGAAAAAGAGTTATAGATTTTTCTCAATTGCTTTGGACAAATAGCGACAACATCAAAACAAACAAATACAATTTGGCAGACAGACAACTACTTCAGAATTAATTTGATGTTCTATACATTGTAAAGGACTCAAGTTGAACAATGTTATCAGTTTGTGTGTCTTTTTTTATTTTTATAAAGTTCAACAAAAAAAGTGCACAATGAGCCATTATTTTTTTGTTGGTTAAAGCTGTATGGTTTAGGTTTCCATTTGAGACATGTTTATTTACAGCAACTTTTTAGGATAAGGATGACAGATGAATGGATGTCGGCTTGTGTATTTGAGAGTTAATACAAATAATTATAATAGCAATATGCAAAATACATTCTAGTAGCAAGAGACATTGTTGTCTAACTATGAATTACTTCTTCTTTATTCCTTGTGTTCTGAACTTTGGACATTTAACTAAATTTAAAGCACCTTAAAATGTCTGTAAATGAGTGAAGGTCAAGTTAAAATACAGTGATAATACAGAAAACTTTAAATGCCAAGGCCTTTAGATTCCATGAACTTTATTCATGGCATTATTATTAAGATATATTTATTTTTTCTATTGACGTCATTATGCAGTTACCATGGCAAGTAGAAAAAACAAGCAGCTGAAATGTTGCTGCAAAGACCTTTAGTTCTACATGTGTAGGATGATTATGATTATAGCGAGCTTTCCGCAATTGTCTTCCAACAGCATTTTGTCTGCAGTTAAACAATACCAGTAACTATTTTAACTATTATAATGCTGCACAAGGGAGATCATATCTTCAATCTCCCATGCAGATAGCATCATCCTTCTCTTTCCCATCTTAAACCACCTCGACCTTAACCTCTTCATGCTAAATGTTTCCGCACCAACTTTGAGAATGAGGTGGACCATATTCAACGCTTTTCTTTTCCTGCTTCATCAACTCCTCTGTTATTTCTTGATTTCACCTCTTTGTCTCCTCACTTCCCCCTGTTAACTTGTAAAATGCATATCATCTAGCAGAGGGTCCAAATGGACTCTTACCATGAACCGTTTGAACATGAACCTGTCCATGTGTTTGAATACACTATTGACCTCTCTCTCTCCCCCAAACTGCTTCATATTTTATTTGCCTATTGCATGCAATATTTCCATGGCTATCCTTCCACTAACAACCTATTCTCTGGGAAAACCCCAACGATTGTCATTAAAAACCTTAAATAGCACCAAACTGCTTTACCATGCCACATATCCTCTACTGCAGGGGTGGCCAACCAGTGAGAGACTAAGAGCCACATTTTTTACTGTGTTACTGCAAAGAGCCACATCGTACACACTGGTACACATGAACATACCCCATCCCTTCCTCATACACGCACACACACACACACACACACAGACCTCTGCTCAGTCAGATTTACTGTAAATGTCACAACCAAAATGATAATGCAGTAACGGCCTTAACTATGTTTCACCCGTTTCAGTTGAATTTTGTATTATTATTATTTTTTAAATAAATAATGCTTGTGCATGCTACCAGGCCCAGGGGCACAAGGGCTCAAGGGGGCCCTAAGCTAAGGTACTGATAACTTTACATGTCTTATAGTCAAAGAGCTCAGTCACTCATGTCAATAAAAGGTTCCAAAAAGGAATAGCCTAAATATAAGGACATAAATCATCATGGGCCCCTCAACTAGTAGGAGAGAAATACAAAAGCAATTGTAAAGCAACAGCATTATTAGCTCTGTCTTAGGGGCTTCATGAGGGGCCTCTAAAGCCCCCACACATACAGGAATAAACTTTCTATGTGTAAATTCTATACTGTTCATAAAAAGTAGCTATCCACCCTTTATCTGTTGAAATGGGTCTCTCCATCATATAACTTGGGTCTGCAGACCAATCTACTGTTTTTGCAGTTGCAGAGTAAAGTATGCTGCCTGCTTAAGAAAAATCAGAAAAATAATGTTCCTTCTGCAGCTAAAGATTTGATTTAGCCTCTAACTTTTCCTCTCTAAGTGCATCAGATTGATGCATTTTACTTTAAAACGGTACACATTGTCTTCCAGTGTGCAATGCCCCCTGACCCCCCAACAAGGACCAGGGTCCCTCCCACAGTGTCCCAAAATCATCTGGGAAACACTGACTTTCTTAATATGTTTTTTGCCAATAATTGTATGTATCTGTGCGGAAAAGTCAGTGTAACTGACTGGATAGGTAGGAGTGGGGGGGCCCTTTGAGAGTCTTGGTCCAGGGGCCTATTATCTCATAATCCGTCGAAGAACCAACTGGATTCCACAATCTTTTTAATTTTCGCATTATTTATTATTAAAAAAAAAAAAAACGGGGGGCCCCACACTAGGACTTGTAATGGGCCCCCAGATCGTTAAGGCCACCCCTGTGATAATGACAGAACTGGACTCCTACAGTACTAAGACGATAGGCCAGTCATTTTCAACAATGAACATTGTGTGCACTGCCTCACACACAAACTCTCAGTTCAACCAAGTCCACAAACAAAAATATAACAATTTACAATAGCGTTTTTCTCTTACTATGCATGTTGCTTAGTGGGACTTACTTTTAGCATGGAGTGAGCTGAAGTGGCGCTGAAGATTTGAAGCCTTGAAATGCGCTAATGACGCCTGGCATATAAGGCAGAATGGCTTGGTATAACGTTCAACAAAAAATATAAACTTTCCCACTCTGTTTCGGAGCGAACTTGACACAAATTGTTTACTCACGGAAAACCTCCCTCCAAGCTGAGCGGGCAGTTTTAGGTTGCGTCCACACCAAACGATTGCGAATGTTATGTTGCGTCCTCAATTAAACATTTGCGAACAGGCATACACATGCACATTAACAAAATAAAAAATGAAATAATAAACAACATGTAAAACGAACGTAAGAGCCGCATGAAACGTTTGCGAACATGCACACACATAGGCCCACACAAAAAAAAGTATAGAAAAAAAAAATATATATTTAATCACAAAATTTGATATGAACTGAAGAGCCGCACGAAGCAAGGCAAAGAGACACATGCGGCTCGCGAGCCGCAGGTTGGCCACCCCTTCTCTACTGTGTAATGAGATCCTCTACTATAAAGTACCTATCTCCTACAATGAATAGTCCCAAAGCAATGCTGGAAATGCATTGCATGCCCACCCTGTTCAAAATGTATTTAATCAAACTTGTGGAAGCGAATATGTGCAGCCTGAATTACTATTTTGACTCTCCAGGAATGTGACAAAAAAAGGAGATTTTAACATGTTTACTAGTGCATTAACACTGTAACACTGTAAATGAATAGCCATAAGTTGCACTCTAAACCTATACCTCCACTACTTTTATAATCACCGCTTTCACCATTCACCATAAATGTTCCCTCATCTCATCCTATTATGTAGAAATCATCATGTTTAGTGGGTCCTGTTTATCCTCAGATAATTTGAGTTTTCACCGCTGATTTGCAGTGTTGTCTTGTGTATACTGTTTACTAATCGTAGTTTGATTTATGAGAGCTGTATCCGTTACCTTGATTAAGCCTTAGCAACTAGAAAGTTGCTTGCAGCGCCTGTTGCTAAGCTCCTTCATCAAGCCTTGATATTGCTTTCCCTATAAATAGGTTTATCTGAACTGAGGTCAACCTGCTTCATTCAGTTTAGTGAGTTAGCTTAGCGAGAAGTGCATTCAGAAGATTTACATTTAGTCATTTAACTGGCACTCTTATCCACAGTAACTTAAACATTGTGAGCCAATTGGGGTTTTTCTTGTGAGCGAGACTGAGTTGGTAAGTAAAGCTGTCAAGTGCTTGTAAAGCCTTGTTTCCACTAAGCGGTGCGGCCTGGTTTGGTGCAGTTTAGTCAGCTTTTATTTGCATTGCCACGGTCAAAAGTTGGTAGGGTCTCAAACTATGCAAGCTGACCTGCACCTATTTTTGGGACCCTTCTTTTGGGGTACTGAAGCCATCCCAAAGGGTCTCAAAAGGGTGAAGCTAAACAATGCAGTCTGTTGAGCGGTCCACAGCGGTGTAGTCACCTCTGCAAGAGTGAAGAGTCTTGTGTTTAGCAAAGGTTTGGGGGTGCTGCTTTGTCTATTGTGTGGCACTTTTCCTCGTCATTGATTTAATCAGCGGGCTACACTGTGTCCTGCTGCTACGATGTCACAATATTCACATAGCTGCCGTGGCTCGGCTAGTGCTGTTTAACGACTTAATGCATACTCTGGAAGCAGCCATGGCCATTGGGCTTATACCCCTTCCTACCAAAAGGGCAGTGTCGGCAGTGAGAAAGCAAGCCAGATCAAGCATAACCGAGCTGACCCCAAGCGAGCCGCACTGATCCGAGGTGCAACGCTGAATGGAAACGAGGCATAAGTCTTTGTCTTCTTCTTAAAGAGGACCTATTATACTACTTTTCTGGTCTTAATTTCTTGTTTTACACTGCTATAGAGCAACCTGACACGAATCACATCACAAAAAACAATGTAGATTTTCGGGAAGCTCTTTCTCTTATTTTGGCGATCCAGCACGTCCTGTCAACACATGAGTGTGTGTGCTTCGGCCATCTCCGCTCCCTCCGCCTGTGCTTCGGCCATCTCCGCTCCCCCCCTCCTGCAAACCCCACTCCGTTGTGATTGGTTACCTTCCGGAACACTTTCAGTGGCGGGAAGCGCGAGCATGGACCTATAAGGGCGTGAGGCAGACGCGAACAGGGAAGTGACAGCATTACTATACATGGAAACATCCGCGTGGTGACGACACCAAGTTACATGCGACGTCACAAAGTTACAAAGCCTCAAACCGCTTTGAACACGTGACTTCTCGACTGGCTAGAATAGTGTCTAGTGCTCTGCACAGACACCCCAGACGGTCAGCAGGGAATACGTCGAAATGCATGTAAGTCATTATTTGATAATTTAGTATGGTTAAGCATGACTATAAATCATCATAATAACGTTTATAGGTCATAAAAGTCAAAAAGCATCATAGGTCCTCTTTAATGACTTCACTCGTGTAAACAAAGTCTACTAACCCTTATTGTACTTTGCACCTAGTTTAGTTTAAAAGGAAACCCACATTACAAACTCATTTCAATCCTTATACCAACCTGATATAATAATTAAGGGTGTGCGGGGACGTCATTATCTGTATCTGTTTCTGTTCAACCAACAAAATGATCTGTATTCGGATATGAAACCGGAAGTTTGTGAGGCTTATGTCTGTTTTTTTTTCTCCAGCAATTATTGTCCCTTCATAGCATCAAATTGATTTAATATTGGCATATAATTAATAATGATATACATTGCAACCTCATACTGTACTACTTTTCATCTGTTCCTCTCTCTCATAAGTTTTGTAAAATGTCTGAGCCCCACCACCCTTTTGACTGGGGGACATTGAACATTCAGAGACTGAATATTATTAGGCCTACATCACAGTAATTCATTAACCTTGTCAGTTTTATTAAATTTTTTTTTGGACTAGGAAACAGCGATTAGTGATCTACAAGTGATCAACGCACACAAACAACTTTTTTTCAGCAAATCTCTTACAGATGGTATGAACTAAACAGATGAAGTGTTTGCAGATCGACTATTTAAAGATCGATTTGGTCTATTTAACAATATTACACAGCCCGCTGCCTTCTACTAGAGAGATGTGGTTCTAAATAAATTAAAGGCAGGAGGGGCTAACGGTGACTTTGGGTGAAGAAAATCCCAGCGGAGTGGAGAGACACCGCGGATCACAGAACCATACACAAAACGCAGCCGGTCTTTCTCCTCTTCACCACGGCAGCGGAGATGAACAGCTGATAGGTGCCACTCTAGTTAAGGCAGAACGCGCTGCGTCAATTTAGCGCATAATAATAGGCTAAATAAATAACTATTTTTTTCCCGAACAATAACGAGACTATTCGGAAAGTAAAAATATTCGGATATAGCTTAAAAAAATCCTAGACCCACTCCCCTAATCCTATGCATCGATATTCTTAAACTGACGGTTCAAAACTCAAACTTAATCTTGATAGAATACAAATGTTTTGAAATATTTGACCCCTGGATAGATATAGTACTGTATATGCTTCAAGGTTAATGTTACTAGAATTATTTCATCAAACAACCAAAGTATTTGAATAATAAAAGAATTTGAGTCAAGGCAGGCTTCAGAGCAGGTGAAATTTACTTGCAGACAGCAGCAAGGGAATCAACAATGTACCTGGTTTGGTTCATGGTTGAATACTGAAAAGAAAAAATACTTGAAACTGAACAGTGTACATGAGATTATATGCAGTAGAAAATGGTGTGTGCGCAAACACACCAGGTTCGTGTGTTCAGGACATTTGAGTTTTGCTTGCGAAAGCAGAAAATAGATATTCCCAGAAAGTCTTCTCAGCAGGTGTTATTTTTCATCCAATGTCCGATAACAGGATATGGGAAATTTGGGGAGTCTTTTTTACTCCCCCATCAACTTTCAACCATTGTGCACATGAATGTGTCATACCTCTGTATGTGCCAAAATCTCATTAGGCTCCAAGGCTAAACAACAGTTGTAGCAAAAACACTTTGGAGTGCTTTAAGTTCACTGGGACAAGGTTCAACAGGCAGAAAGCATATATTGTAGCATTAAAACATTATACAATCATAAGTAGAATTAAATTCTACTAACATTCCCTCCTTTTTTTATAATATTTAATGCAACTTTCTTGCAAGTATAGAATGAGTAATATATTCCAATAATATATCAAGCATGAGTACAATAAGTGAACTTTATATGTTTCATTCAAGCAGAAATAATATCAAGTACATCCAAACATCACAGTTGTGAAATTGCAAGTGTATGTACTGGTGCAACATCGTCTATGTACAGTTTCAGAGAGGGCAGTCTTTGCAGAAGCCAGGGAACAGGAACCGAGATCGTCTTGATGGTCAACAAGTCCTTCTTGGCATTCCGACGCAAAGTGTCCTTCTAAACTCAGTCACTGGGAATGGTTATGTATCAGATATTACCATAACCTATTCAGATTGTTCCTCAGTGTCCAATTCGTCCTCATTGAAGCATGTCAGCTTCGTCTTCTTCTTGTATCTGAAACAGAATGAATTTGAGCAGTAACATGTTCTCAAAACAAATGCTCATCATTCTGCCAGAGTTGTTTCTCTCCAATAACAGTACACAGCTTTTAACATATCATCCTATCCGCATTGCTTGCTCTAGATGTCACAATTAACGCACAACAACATTTTAGGATAGGTTTGATTTCATTCTTTCACATGGTTGTCTGTGTAGGGTAGCATTTAAGCACACACACATCTTCCTTCAGGCCCTCCCTTTTTTCAGCTCAGGGATCTCAGGGACTGAATCTCACACACACATTCTTTTATCACGAGAAGCTCTCTACTTCTCCAAATCTGACATGGTGTTATACTTTGTTACTTCAAATAACAGAAGTTAACATCTTGGTTAAGTATAGGTGTCTTTACAGTTAACCAGTTTTTGAATCAATTTATATCAACAATACACATTATGATCATATTTTCAGCATAAAAATCCCCTTTAACTTTTAATTCAAATCAAAACATTGAACAATTATTTTTAGTGAACATTTTCATATAAAAAGAACACAAAAGGACGCTCATTTGTAAGTTTCTGCTGGGACTTCAAATGACTGACTGCACCTTTAATTTTTTAAGGTTGACTATGGGGCTTGGATTGGCGAGATATTCAGCTCTAAACTTTAAAGCGTTTAGACAAAAACAGTCATCATAACAAAACAATTGTATGCACACTTACTAAAACCCTCTTTTATCTCTTCCCCTACGTACTTTTTCTTTCTTTATAACAAATCTATGAGCAAGATACTCACATCAATAACATCTTGCCCTTACAATCTGTATCAGTTACAATATTTTTCCATCTTTTCTCTTCAACTTTCAACAACATTTTCTTATTCATCTCCTGGGCCACCACCTTTCTCTGATTGATTTTTTCCTTTTCTGGGGTGGGGGCACTTGCGATACCAGTGACCCTGCTGTTTGCAATTGAAACACCAAGTTCGCTTCTTGCCCTTCTCCTCTCTTGCCTGTCTCTGTTTCTCGTCTCTCTCTTGCTTGGTTTTAAACTCATCTCCTTTGCCTCTCTCAGCTGTCTGGTGAATGACCTCATTGTTTCTCACAAGCCCCTCACAGGCTGTAACCAGCTGCAGGAGTTGAGATGTTAGTTCTTCACTTGTCTTAAGGAGGCTTTTAAGCTGGTCTTTGCTTATTTTTATCTCAAGTAATTTAATTTTTTTTTTTTAAATGTAAAATCAAATATCAAATTACCCAGTAATCAATTTAACAGGGCGTATACCCCTATTCCCTCCAATTGATTAAAAAAATTCACCAATTTAAAACTAGAACCCTCTATTTGATGCTTCCTAAACTGTTAGTAGTAAGACTAAATGAATAAGCTTTACTTATATACTTACTTACTTACTAAACACCTAGCAAACATCATGTGAAAAGTTTTTTTCTCTTAGTGACCCCCCTTTAACACTAATCACAGCTTTTTGTTCTTCCTAAACAGTGAAACTTCATAAACACTCGTATGATGTCTAACAGTAGTTTTTTCAACCGCAACCAATTGTTTTCATAAGTTAAACTCTCAGTTTTATTCTAACTTCCTAGTGTCATGAAACAAAAGATAACTGCCAGACTTGGTTTTTTCAGACATCAACATCTGAATAAAAGGGAATACTCTGAATCCCACACTAATGATCATATTTGAGACTTTTTTTTGTTGCTGAGTGTAATTCCTCAAACACTACAGGTTGAGATATTTTTCTCTTTAGTGCATCTTCCCAAACACTACGATCAGTTATTCTCCCCTAGAATATCTGCTTCATAAACTAGTTTAGCTCAACAAAAAACATAAAATAAAGGAATTCCTAAACAAAACAAAACAAAATCAGCTGTATATATTCACCTGATTTCAAGAAAGCCCCGACTCGCTCAGTTTTGGCTCTGGATTCCGTCACCCCTCCTCCATCCAAGACGAGTCTGCAGACGGCCTCTCCCTGTAGCAATGGGCTGGAGGTCTTCTGTGGAGAGTCGCAGACTCCCCCGTCTTCAAGTGCAGGCTCTTTTCTTGTCCAGAGAAGAAGATGTTGGATCCGGCTCGAAGGACCATTTGTTACTAGAATTATTTCATCAAACAACCAAAGTATTTGAATAATAAAAGAATTTGAGTCAAGGCAGGCTTCAGAGCAACAGTTGTAGCAAAAACACTTTGGAGTGCTTTAAGTTCACTGGGACAAGGTTCAACAGGCAGAAAGCATATATTGTAGCATTAAAACATTATACAATCATAAGTAGAATTAAATTCTACTAACAGTTAACCTTTCATTAAACCTTTCATTTGATACTTTAAATGTTAATGGTATGGTTTTCCTCTTCATGAACATAAATTTATAAAGGATAGCGGGTTTTAGCAGATATTCTCAGTCCCAAAGCACTTTACATTTCTTACCACATTCACCCATACACTGATGGCAGTAGCTGCCATGCAAGGCGCTCGCTTAACCATCGGGAGCAATTGGTTCAGTTTCTAGCCCAGGGACACTTTGACATGTGGTGGGTAGGCGGGGATTGCACCTCCAACCCTGCACTCCAGAGGTGATCTCCCTATCCACTTCACCACTGCCGCCCCTAGCATACAGTGTTGTTTTAGCAACCTTGTTAATTTTAACCAGTCAGCTATGTTACAAGGATTTGCCTTAACCTTGACTCATGAGCCCCTTATCTATAAATAGATGTGTTTCCAATGGTACAACCCGCTACAATCCCTAGTGTTGTTGCTAGTATAGTTGTTTTGTAATTGGGTGTCTCTTCATGGTTTTTCCTTCTGACATGAAAGCGGGGTTTCATCTCATGCAGTGTGTTCCCTTGCAGCACCACATCAATGGACTTCACGACAGTTCTGATTGGCCTGTTTTTTTTTTTATCGAACAACCATCTGGAGGCTACCTAATGGGCTTAATGAGTATTGTTTTGCATATCTCCTGCATTTTGCACTAATGAGTGAATGGATATGCAGGTGCACATATGCATAGATGGATACTGTACATTCTCGCACGCACACACACACACACACACACACACACACACACACACACACGCACATGCACAAATACACATTGTTCTTGGTACCCAGATGCCCCTCTGTTGCTCCACTCTAAAATAGAAATCCATGCACTGTGAATAATATCAACTCTTAGATGTAATATGTTCTAATGACATATTTACACATGACATGGTTCAATACTAATTATAGTTTCTTTTAGGATTTATAAATAAATAAATGTTTATAGCTTGCATGATAACTTGAGCTTCAGTTGCTTCACTTTGTCATGTTGTCATGTCACTTTGAAAAAAAAACAGTAATTCAATCGCAGCATTACTCAACCCAAATGACCTGGGTGTCATATGGCTGTCATACCAGCTACTGTCCTTCAGAGGCTGTAGCTAAGTCTCTCCCTTTTTCACCATCCCAAATCCAAGGGTCCTAGGTGGAGCCCCGAAATAATAATCTCGTGGCCCTTCTTGCACTCAGCAAGGCAAGATGAGGAGATTAATTTGCTGTGTAAATGTATATTTCCCTTTTGTGTGGCTTCTAGTGTTCTTCCTTCCCCGCCTTACATATAGCAGTATTCTTCTTTCTGTGTGCAGCAGCCTCCATCCCTGACACGCCACATGTTTTATTGCCCACTAAAGCATAATGCTCCACTCCTTTTTGATATTGAATTATTTATTTATTTTCCCTGTGCTGCCTGTGAGCCCTCATGAACGATTGGGTGCCTCGGGCCTGCCGCGACATGATCTCGGGGGTATTAAATATATTGCCAGTATTTGTTTCCCACCTCTAAGTGGATGGGACGACAGTGCAGACAAATACTCATCCTCCGAAGTAGAAGAGCCTCGACAACAAAACAAGTATGTCATCTGCTCCATAATCCTTATTGCATCCAGCCGTCGGGTGGGGGTAGAATGGAGGAATACAAGGCTGTTATTCTGGGACTCAGATGATTTTTTTTTTGCCCAGTGTGGATTGTTCATTGTGCACATAGGAGTAGGACATGTGACTTTGTGAAACTATACTGCATATACTGAATAAATTGTATACATGACACTGCTTTTCGTGAATAAAAAAAAATGCATTTTACATTTAGATGATTTATTTCACACCTATCACATTTGTTTTGTTTAAAGACAGAAGCCCTTGAATGACAATAACAACTTCTATCTTGCAAAACAGATTTTTCAAGAAATATTTTTCCTTAAAAAATCTAAATATTTAACTATTTTTGTATAAACTTTAAGGCTGAATCGCCATTGTATTATGTCCTTTGATCATTTTCACTTGTACCATTTGTTTTGAGGAGGATTTGATTTTGCCTAAACAAACATATGTATCCTGTTGTTTTGACATGCATTTTGGTTTACTATGACTGAAGACATGAAGTAGGCCTAAAGGAAGTTTAGAAAGAACAGCAGTAATGAGAAAATTGAGAATATTTGCTGACGCATCTTGGTATGCTTAAACATCAATATCACAATGCCTGCTTAAACGTTAATGTTATTTCAGCTTCTTAGAATGACTGACTGATGACATAAACCCTGATGATAAAATACTTGGGCTGGCTTAGGCTATGAGAAGAGGCAATAGCTTGAAGAGAGAGCAGGACTCTCATGAACACAACACCATACCTATAAATGCTCTCACAATGTAAGATGTGGGTGTTTGTTCAGAGGACTGGAACCTAGCTAAGTAATTAACCTAACACTCTATTAACAGAGTCCAGCCAGAGATGATGGCCTGGCGTATATAATTAAAGTACAGAGCAGATCTGTCAAATTCAAGATCACAAGACACTTATGCTAAATTATGCTAACAGCAATAATATAAAAATATGTTATTCTATGGGTTACTGTGACTTCCAATGACAGGATGGATAAGAAATGTCAGGTACAGTAGATCTCTTTTTTGTAACTCCTTGACAAGTTATGCTGGGCTTACACTACACGACTTTTCACGCGATTTGACAGTCGCAGACAATCTTAATGTCCGACTGGAATCACAGAAGTCGTGCTGGAGTTGTCGCGCGCGCCCATAATCTCAGTCGTTTGGTGTAAAGTGGTCATCCGACCCGATTTCAGCCAGTCTTCTTCCCGTCTTGACGTTCCGTTGTTCGTTAGTCTTAAGGGGTTGGCTCAAGCGAAATGACGTAAACACTGTCACACTCTCGCATGCACCAAGCACGACGCAGGAGGAGCGGCATTAGTCGCAACCTGTGTCCGCCTGTGCAGGCACTTATTTCGGACACTTTTTCCTTGAAGCCTCGGCTGGAAATAATATTAATCTCAAAAGGAATCTAGTTGTAGTCTCGCAATATGAGACCCCCTGTCTTTTCAAAATCTCACTATGTGACTGAAAACTAATGACTAGTTGTCATCAGGTGTGAGTTGATTGTCTTTAGATGTAAGAGGGTTTCAGTCTTGAGTCTTTTCAACGTCTTTTAAAAGTCCTCTAGTGTAAGCCCAGCATTAGCAAACTCAATCTGCCGATGAAGACTGAAGATGCTCCAAAAAACAAGTGTGAGAGGAGCATTTGTGAACAACAGAGGTGGAAAGAATACAAAAATATTCTACTCAAGTAAAAGTATGATTACTTGGATGAAATTTTACTTAAGTAAAAGTAAAAGTACTAGTCTAAAAATCTACTGAAGTAAAAGTGAAAAAGTAGCTGATTTAAAATGTACTTAAAGTACAAGTTACTAGTTACTTTTTAACAGCGGGAGTGGGCAGGGGTCTCTTCTGTGTAGGGCATTATATAGGCTATACAAGGGGATATACAGCTCAAACTAGTTTTGTTTAATTAATGCAACACTTTTACAAATTAAAGTGCACAAATTAAACAAATCACGTCACCACACATGTATGGATGTATACTGTGTCATTATACTTTAGATATGGAGCAAATTGTCTGTTAATGGGGGAATGGGAATGTAACCGGTCTACAGACCTAAACAGACTGCAGCTGCAGTTCTAATAAGGTAATTGTGTACAATTGATCTAAACCATGGAAATTGCAAGGTTAGGCTGCTCGATTTTGACAAAAATCATAATCATGATTATTTTGATTGACATTGTGTAATCACAATTATTAGACAATTATTCATTGATTTAAGAACTGCAACATGCACTTATTTAACATTTGAAACCATGACTTTTGACTTTAAACATATCCTAATTGAACTGAAAACAAAGAAAATGCAAATAGGTGATAATATAATAAGTAAAACATATTTTTTATAATTAAATAAAATAAGTGTCAAAATCAAAATAAACCGTTGCAAATGTTGTTGATAGGGCACTTATTTTGCTAGCAAGAATGTGAGGGCATATTTAATGTATATCTCATGGAGCTGGCTGGATAAGCAAGTTGCATTGTGTAGGCTACAGTGTTCTTAATTGATGGCAAGAGTCAAGGAGCTTTAAACTTCCTGTGTTTTTTATTCCATTATTGCTTGGTCATAGACCACTTGGATTTGACTTAAAGTGAGTAAACTAATTGGTTGTGATGTTTTGAGGTGCGGCTGGGTCGCATATGACTTTTTTTCTCTCTCTATCACGGTCGCGCATGTCATCTGACTCGCGTGTCCGCGCATAACATATCTTGCACATTGTTTCAGTATATTAGTTTTACCTTTCTTCTCGAGCACAGGCTGACTTTCTGCCGTCTTCTGGAAGTTTTTCAAAGCTCCCGGCCACACGCACCGTCTCCATCCTACTCTGCACTGTTAAGGCTACTCTATGCTCCAATTCCGTGCGAATATAGAGACGTACGTTCACAACGTTATATCCGTCACTGCCCTCATACTTCCATGCGTCCTTTATGTTGGAATGGACATTAAGCAAATCAACCATTAGTGGGCAGCAGCGCCGCTCAGAGTAAAACGTTACTCAGATAGGAAGAAGAAGAGTCAAACAGTGAATTAACTGGAATACATATTTTATAATAGATCCATGGAAGAAACAGCTTTAGCGATATACTACCGTAGCAATGGAAGAGGCTAAACTGGAGGCTGTATTATAGACAGCGGGGGTCTGAGGACATCAATTACGACATGTCAAACAAACTAGTCTCGCACGGACCTCCGGTACTTCTCTATTGCTGCCGTTAGCCTGCCGTCTATCTGACATTCCGTGCGATCCCCTCTCATGCACTCTGTTGTAGTTGTATGACTCTGTGCCCCGGCCGTGTAACTTCATAGATAGATAAATGTGTATGTAATTTCGTACCAACTCACACAAACCTCTCCTCAAAAGTTAAGACCTTTTCTAAAGTATTATGTCTTTCGTTTGTACAGTAAGTGAAAGTGAACTGCTGGCTGTGCGCCCCCCGTGATCTTCGGTAGTAATGCTCCGTTCTGTCCGTTTGGTACGCATCCGCAAGCTTGCAGGATACGTGCAGAAATACGCATGTAATGTACGCAGAGTACGGACAGAAGGCTCCGTCCGTATCCGTATGCGTATCTAACGTAGAGCATAAATGAGCCTTTAAACTGAAAGTTAGGTGAGGGAGGGGCCGATCGCACGGCTGGATGAAAGGTTTGCTGCATTTAAAAGCCTTCACGTCTTCACGTGCGGTACAATGACAGTTTAACTCGGGGCCTATCCGAAAAGTCCAATCTCCTTACCTATAAGCCTCCTTTCCTATGCCTTAACCCCTAAACGTCATCGGGGTTAAGGAGAGATGAAAGGTGCTTCCTATCGAACATAGGAAAGGACAGCGTTGTTTCAAATGAATTCGACTCCACCTTTCCTAACCGACGTCATTGCGCGACGGCGAGTATTGCTGACGTGAGTCGCGTGAAACTTCACTATTCTCCGAAAATTGACTACAACAAGCGCTCGTTTGAACCATGCGTTCTTTTCATATTGATTTTAATCAGGTTGTCGCCAACAGAGTGAGAATCACTCCCATATATCCCAATTCACATGTGGAATAAAATGAGGCTACACTTAGCCTATGTTGATGTTGAAATGAACTGCCCCCAGTAACTTCATTAAATGTGAAGTTGGTATTTTATTTTCTTATGGTGTAAATGATGTGCTACGAAAATAACTAAATTATGATGTTGGTCTTTTATGAGTTCTTTATTATCTTAATGGGGGGGGGGGGTATTTTGTTTTAGCTGAGTTAAATCTTCCTCTCGTCTCCTCTCCTCTCTTCTGTTTTGCCTCGTTCGTATTCGTGTAGAGTCGGTAAACTCCGGCGGTGGCCTGTTGCTTTAAATCTTGCCGCTGTAAAGGATTATGGGATACCACTATCTCCTTTCCTTTAGCATAGGTTAGCCAGGAGTAACCTATGCTAAAGGAGGGTTAAAGGATGAATCGAGGCTCCTTTCCTATGCCTTTCCTAAGCATTTTGGTTATTCGGATCACCTATCTGCCGAGCACTTCCGGGTCATCTCGATAGGAAAGGAAATTTCCTATGCAAAAAAAAGTTTTCGGATAGGCCCTAGGATTATTTTCCAATAGAGTCCAGCTGCAGCCCCGGAGACAAACACCCTGGCGTGACAACAACACCCAGGCGTGACGGTAACCGTGGTGTGACGGAAGTTATAAGAATAAAATAAACTTATAATGTATCAGAATAAAATTAACGTATTTATCGCTGAAAATAAACTTATAATGTATCAGAATAAAATGAACGTATTTGAATAAAATGAACGTATTTATCGCTGAAATGAACATAATACAAAAATAACAACATATTTCGACATGTCAGTAACCATTTTTACAGCTTAAAAAGTTTGTGTCAGTATGTCAGTAACCGTAATTGTTTTGTTATGTCTAATAGAATCAAATTGTATTTTTTGTTAAGGATATCATCACAATTCGATATAAATATACATTGAAGAATAACCAGACCAAAGTTTCCTCACAATTTATTTAACAAATAATCTACAGAAGTATAATGATTGGGGAAAATGAAAGGAAAGTCCATCAGATATAGAATGCTTCTTCATGAATAAAATACTTCAAGGGGAAATAATAAACAACAGTTTGGATTGCACCTTGAGAACGACAATAAAAAAGTAAAAAAACAAATCTGGAACATGCAAAATGAAAACACTCGACATTCTGGGAGTCATCAGGGGGTCATCAGTAAGGTCAGGAGGGCTCTCTCCATTTGAGCATTAAGGTCCTGGATTGGAAACGTCATTCACTTCTCTTTTTCGCTTTAGTCTGAAGACTGGTGGAAGTAGTCCAGCCGCCATTTGTTTAGCCTCCTTTGTGAAGTGTGCAAACCTTCTGCCGTGCCTGTATAAATAAAGAGAAATTATTGTAGGAATTATACATATTTACTTATTACTTATTAATTAATATTGGGGTTGAGGTGTATATTCATATTTGAAATAAACAAAAACATACCCTTCCAGGTGGAAGTTCTCCAGCAGTACTGTGCACCACCATTTTCTGAGGACTGGCATGTCTTTCTATAATAAGGGGATATTCCAAGAATTGACAATGATAAAATGCAAGTATGAATTGTTCGATGTTGTAACCTTAAATATGTCAAAAATCCAATCCTTTTTTAAACGTATCTTTTCAATCGTCAGCTCTTTTTTCATTTAATTCAATGTCTACTTACAACAGTGAAGTCAAATGGTGCCTCCATGGCAAGGTACCAGGCATACTGTGATGGAAAAATGTAATTGGTGACAACATTCACACGCGTTGTTATATCTGTTCAGTACATTTTAAGTCTGCGACTGAGTATACCATAATCATGAAGATCCCACAGTCGTTACCATATGCCTGTGGTGGAAGTCCCTGAATCATGAAGGTAAAACATAATATTAGAAACACATATAAAAACGATTTATTCCTTAAAAGTTAGACAATAAAAAAGGCATGTACCTCTACATCATATCCAGTTTTCTCCACCCAAGTTCCTGGAACAAGCTGCTCTGCGAGATCGCTGTAATGTATTGGTTTACAAAGTATCTATTAAATTACTGCAGCCTTTACAAAGAGATTAGCTTGATGTGATTTTCAGCGATCTCACATGTCACCATGTAAAATATTGTTGTGGCCATTGTATGTCATAAATGAACACATTACACTGGCTTCTAATTGTATCCTAAGAGTGAATGATAACTTTTGAAAACACTTTGCATATATTTCAGATCTGATGACATGTGATGAGCACCTGACTACGTGACTAGAATTTTTGACAAGTCAGGGGAACGTGACTGCCTTTACAGATGTCTTAAACATAGGCTCGTCAAGGGAACGTGACTGCCTTTAGAAAAATCAATACATGCAACATTATTTTCTGAAGAATTTACAACAAAGGCACAGAGTGCTATTAAATAATGGCAACTAGTAATTAATGTATTTGCAAGTTTCGATTTATTCCTGCAGATATTTCAAAGGCTGTATGATAAAAATTGTCCACCAAAAAAAAGGGCCTTAAAGCAAAGATATGATAAACAGTGGCTAACTAAATCCTTGATAAATGCTTGCAAAAAGAAAAATACATTGTACAAAAGATTCATAAAAGCAAGGACACCAAAGGCGGAGTTAAAATATAAAACATATCGTAACAAGCTAAATAGCATTCTCAGAGACTGTAAAAAGAATTATTATGGTAAGTTGTTAGAAACAAATGCAAATCAACCCAAAAAATTGTGGGACATAGTAAATACAGTGTTAAGAAATGACAGCAGAATACATAATTATCCTCAGTATTTCCATGAAAATAACGTTAAGTTTGAATGCATGAACACTGCGGTAAATAAACTAAATGAATTTTTTGTTAATATTGGACCTAATTTAGCAAAAGGGATCTGTGGGAAGAGTGTAGGGGAGTCTAGCGAAAACGAAGCGTCTCTTCAACACTCCTTGTTTTTGAAGCCAGTCGAGGCCAATGAGATAAGGGAGATATTGCTCGGAATGAAAACAAAGACCTCTAGAGACGCGCTTGGGTTTCACATGAAAGTAATCAAATCAGTGCAAGAAAGTATTATTAAACCCCTAACACACCTTTTTAACCTATCTTTTCAAACAGGAATTTTTCCTTCTAACATGAAAGTAGCTAAGGTTATACCATTACATAAGAATGGTGATGAACATTCATTTACTAATTATAGACCAGTCTCACTTTTAACACAATTTTCTAAAATTCTGGAAAAGTTATTCAGCAATAGACTTGATGAATTCATTACTAATCATCAACTTCTGTATGACAGTCAATTCGGCTTTAGAAAGAATCATTCCACCGCACTGGCCTTGGCTGAATCGGTAGAAATTATTAGTAATGCTATTGATCACAAATTGTACTCTATAGGAATTTTCTTAGACCTCAAAAAAGCATTCGACACTATTAATCATGACATCCTTCTTAATAAACTGGAGAATTATGGCATTCGAGGTTTGGCACATGACTGGGTCAGAAGTTATTTACATGACAGAAAACAATTTGTGAAATTAGGGGACTTCACATCGACATGCTTAGATATTGTTTGTGGGGTCCCTCAGGGGTCAATCTTGGGGCCGAAATTATTCCTGCTTTATATAAATGACATATGTAAAGTGTCAAAAGTCTTAAGGTTAATTTTATTTGCTGACGACACAAACATCTTCTATTCGGGGAAAGATCTGAATAATATGGTTGAGATTGTAAACATTGAATTGACTAAGTTACATGAGTGGTTAAACCGAAATAAGTTATCACTAAATTTAGAAAAAACTAAATTCATGATGTTTGGCAGGAGAGCATCAGATGTCGCTGTAAAAATCAAGGTAAATGGGATTGAAATTCAAAGGGTCAAGCAACACAAAGTCCTAGGGGTAATAATTGACGATAAATTAAGCTGGAAACCACAAGTTAACCATCTCAGGGGCAAAATAGCCAGGAGTATTTCTATACTTTGGAAAGCACAACATTGTTTCAATCAAAAGGCCTTACTTGTATTATACTGGAGTTTAGTTTCCCCACATCTGCATTACTGTGCTGAAATATGGGGAAACACTTACAAAGGTACATTGCACCCGTTGGAGATTTTTCAAAAGAAAGCAATACGAATTATTTACCAAGCCAATTACAGGGCACACACTAATAACTTTTTTATTGAAGGTAGAATTCTCAAATTACGTGATGTGGTAAATTACCACACAGTACAAATGATTTACAAGGCTTCAAAAAAAAGCCTTCCTAATAGTTTACAAGTAATGTTTGAAGACAGAGAAGTTTCGCATGATTTAAGAAGAAAAGTTAAATTCACTGAGAAAAACATACGGACCACACTTAAATCCTTTTCGATTTCTGTAAATGGTATTAAGCTGTGGAATGGACTTGATGAAGTTGTCACAGGGAGTTGCAGTTTGCGCAATTTCAAAGCAAATTATGTTTAAAAAATTATTGAAAATTACAGACTAATAACCTGAGCACAATGTCAATGTCACTTTCATAACAATATTTTAAAGAACAATACAGGCCAGCAGACAGACTTGTTTTTGAATACTTTTGCAGAAGTGTTTAGACTACCAGTTAAGAAATGGAACAGGCCAAATACAAGGCCACTTCACACTTTATACACTTGGCATTGTCACAGATAAACTGAACTGTGCTGAACTGATCTTAAAAGCTGAAGCAATTAGATTAAAATTGACTGTGTATTGGACTGCAGATTCTTAAAAAAAAAAAAAATGTATAGGTATATGTATATATATATGTATATATATATATAGCTATATATATATAAAAAAATGTTTTTTGTTTTATTTTATTTTCTGTAACAGTAACTGTGTATCTGAATCCGAATTTGATGAAAATGGGGGCAGGACCTGATAAGCCTTTGGCTTCTTCCGTCTCCCTTCGGACAACACAAAGTATGATGTATGAATATTTGCAAGAGAAAATTGTGCATTGTGTGGAATTGTCCGAAAGAATAATAAATAAATAAATAAATATTTTCTTATTCCATCTATGTCAGTGCCAAAACAGGAATTTAATCCATGTTGTAAATTTCACAGAAAAGTTAGTCAAGGGAACTTCATTGACTTGTGAACACCCTGAGTCCCAACTAAATTGCCTTATAATATTGCGATAACCGTCGTGTCCAAAGCCCTGTTCTTTCCTGTGATACATAGAGTCAATGTACAGAACTTCTTTCTATACAGGCTTTATAACCTAGAAGACAAATTCAGGCAGATTACAGACAATGTAACTTGGACAATCAAAGTCATTGACACAACAATCAAATCAGTCAAAGGTGTTAGTGTAGTACAATAACTGATAGTACTATGTACATTAAATGAATCACTTACTTATACTTAAGGAACTAGTGAGTGGTGGTTTAGTGGGTCTTGGTATGCCCACAAATCTAGTGGGTCTAAAACTAACCCTGGAACCCCACCACTAGAGTTCCCTTATTGAATAGTAAAGCATTTAAAGAGGACCTATTATACTACTTTTCTGGTCTTAATTTCTTGTTTTACACTGCTATAGAGCAACCTGACACGAATCACATCACAAAAAACTATGTAGATTTTCGGGAAGCTCTTTCTCTTATTTTGGCGATCCAGCACGTCCTGTCAACACTTGAGTGTGTGTGCTTCGGCCATCTCCGCTCCCTCCGCCTGTGCTTCGGCCATCTCCGCTCCCCTCCCCCCCCCCTCCTGCAAACCCCACGCCGTTGTGATTGGTTACCTTCCTTCTGGAACACTTTCAGTGGTGGGAAGCGCGAGCATGGACCTATAAGGGCGCGAGGCAGACGCGAACAGGGAAGTGACAGCATTGCTATACATGGATACATCCGCGTGGTGACGACACCAAGTTACATGCGACGTCACGATATTACAAAGCGTCAAACCGCTTTGAACACGTGACTTCTCGACTGGCTAGAATAGTGTCTACTGCTCTGCACAGACACCCCAGACGGTCAGCAGGGAATACGTCGAAATGCATGTAAGTCATTATTTGATAATTTAGTATGGTTAAGCATGACTTTAAATCATCATAACAACATTCATAGGTCATAAAAGTCAAAAAGCATCATAGGTCCTCTTTAACCCTAAATTGGGGTAGGGGAAGCTGTCCCTTTAATCTCACTGCAAGTCACTTGGAAAAGGGTGTCTGCAAAGCACAACAAATCAAACTTACACACAGAGAAAAGTGTCCGGGAACCCAAGTAGGAATGATAATGGCATCATTTCCATTAGAGTCAACCTATAGAAAAAACACAATTAACATTGTTAATTTCCTGTTAACCTTTGTTCCTTTCTTTTTGTTTTAGCAAACATGTAGTAAAATGTACTCACAGGAAGTGTGACGGCAGGGTCACAGCCAAGTGGTGGGAGCCATGTTGGGAGTATATGTAGGTTCACAATGTGAACTGATTTTCCCTGTCAAAAGAATTTAAACACTGTAATGTGAGTAGAACATGTTTTTATGCATATTTATGTCCATGCAAAACTTACCTGCATCTGTGTCATCTTCTGTACAAGCTGCAAGCATGCATTTCCAGCCTGCATATATAGAAGTTGATAAAAAATTGTATGACCCTTTTACACATCAAATGTGTTACAGTCAAGGTAGATAATATCAGGAACTTAAAAAATAATGTTGTACTGTCAGATTTCATAAAATTATAATTAAAAGTAATTCGACAAAATGGCCGACCACTGAATCCAAATCCTTCTGCAGTCCTAAAGTTAGGAAATTCTCCCTGGTGAGGCAAGTTTGACCATCTTTGATGATCAGTTCATTGTGTGGTCGTTTTGCATCAAGAACATAGTCCTTCTATGATAGAGAGAAAGAAAAATAATGAGTCATTCCCCTGTTCTTATATTTCAAAATCAGTAAATCAATCATGTTATCAACACACCAGTTGCTTTTGCATCGGGTGGTGTCCTGATGTCCAACAGACTCTACATGGTCTCAGGTTGCAGGTCTGAGTTAAGGCCTCACAATGCTCTCCACAACCAAGGCCGTCTTTACCATCTCCTGCAAGATTTTTACATTTTACAGTACAGAAAATAGTCACTGTGCATCTTCAGAAAACTAGCACAAAAAACACAATACCTTGGGATTCATGTTCAGATTGCTCCTTCTTTGGTTCCGACTGCGACATTTTTTGGGCTTGAATATAGACATCATGACTAGAATAGTATATAAAGCTTTGTCATTGATCAAATACTGTCATCATTAATTGATATACATTTTTTTTAAATGTTATAATGCATTTTGCTCTACACACCTAGCACTGTCTGGCCATCGGCATTCAGCAACACTTCTTTGCCAAAGGTCTTTTTAATGTTTGCAATCGTGTTCTTATTATGCCTCTCTTTCCGGTGGTGAAGAATGTTTCTCAGCAGGAAGATGTTGGTGGATGGCGAAGCCACATTAAGAAAATAATTGCATTTCCTCATCTGCAAGAAGAACTGCTCCACCACTTGCGTATTTATCTGACCAGACAGATCAGGGACCAGACCGACACGTCTAAGTACATTTTTGGGGTCTTTCGAGTTTTTCTCGTGGAAAATGTCACTCAGTGCGTAGTGCTCGGATGAGCCAGTCAGTGGGTGGGAATTTTCAGCCGGTGGGTTTTTCTTTTCGGTTAACCATTTAAGGTTAACCTTGAGAGTCCCTTCCTCTGCCAATTTAATGTTCTCAGTGGTTGGAGCTGCCAGTCTTCCCTCATGTGGAGTGAAGGTTATAGTCTCTGGTACCCTGAGGTTCATGTGCCTTGCCAGCCCACTCGCAAAGTCATAAATGACAATATTAGGCATGTGTGCCCAGGACAGCAAGAGGTCTGCATAATCCCTGGGGCTTTCAGCCCTTAGGAGAACCTTGACACTGTACACAATGCCACACGGACAAAGTATTGCTGCCCAACCACCTACAGAATAAAGGGTTTGGGTTTAGTTAGAAGAAAAAAAAATGGGTAGGAATACACAAACCTGATGCACCCCAGATTTTCTGGAACATTTTGTCAAAGGAGGCCCGCGTATTCATCTCATCCTTTAATCTAAGGATGAGGTCCATCCTTGACCCTTCAGAGTCAAGTCCACACTCCTTGCAAATTTTTCTGACCACCTCTACCTATATAAGAAATAACTTGTTAAGTTGTGTCTTCTGCTTACATTTCATATTAGAAAGCAGTTGATTTTAAAACCACACACAGCAAATACCTTTTGATTGAGGAGCTCATTCAAGAGATGGTCTTCGGTGACTGTAAGTTCCTTCAGTTCTGCTGGAGCCTTGGATGTGTGAATTTTCTGGTATTCTGTGTTAAACACTACATTGGACTTTCTGGTTTTTCCACCAATCCACGGTGCCCAACAGTGATAGGATGGGGGAACCTTGTATGGATTCATTCTGTTACCTGAACAAGAAATAAACAAGACATTTATGTACCGGTATGCAAAAGAGTGAATACAGTATATTCTACCCCAAAACAATATTATTTTCTTATGAAATGTTCAGAATAATTTTTTTTAAATCTAGAAAATGTATAAGATAGTCTGACAATGTTTCTTGAAATGAAGAAATATTTTAACAAACAATTATCTAAATTTTCTGCTCATAATTTTTTGTTCACGTTCACAAAGGAAAATACAAACTCAGTTCAGAGCAATAGTCAAAGATTGATTTCTAAAAATTTTTTTTGGATTACTTGTTAGAAAGCCGCGGGCTATGAGTTCATTGGACACCGATTTCAAGAAGTCCTCCATATTGACCTCCCCTCTGTAGTCCTCAGGGACACTTTCGGGGTCACTCACTGCGATTAATTTCAGTAATAACATGATCACAAGTGCATAACTGTGAGACTGACAATGTGAACATAAAAAATATATTTGAATTTAATGCAAAAAATATTTTACCTGTCAGCTGGAAAACGCCCTTCTTATGAAGGTCCATAACCACAGTGGGGGGATGGTCACCGCAACAAATACAGCTGAAACTATAGCTGTGACTGGACATCGCTTCAAAATCAAGGTACCCATGCATGATGCTGTCAGCTGGAGGGAACTTTGTCTCTGTCAGTTGCTCCAGGGACTGGACAGTGCTCCCAACAGCTTGATTAGTCTGAAATTAAGAGCATGAAATTCTAAACAATTTTAGTCAAAAGTGAATTTAAAATAGCTGGTATAAACATAAAAATGCTAACCTGGTGCTGGGACCTCAAATAGAGACAGAAATGCAGTCCAAGGAGTAGATGGTCATTAAAGTTATGGACCCCATCCTTGAACTCCTGGTACCTGTAGAGCATGCCACAGT
The DNA here is from genome assembly GCA_949357725.1 of Hyperoplus immaculatus. Classification (NCBI taxonomy): domain Eukaryota; kingdom Metazoa; phylum Chordata; class Actinopteri; order Uranoscopiformes; family Ammodytidae; genus Hyperoplus; species Hyperoplus immaculatus. Next base: position 10,136,662 of record OX442357.1, read on the forward strand.
CCTCGCATTTCTTGCAAAATGTGGAAACATCTGGATACGAAATAGAGAGCATTAGCCAAGATAAGTTGACCACATGCATTACTTCCTTGTTTGCCACAAATGTGTAAATAATTGAAGCCGTACCATTCACAACACCATCAATGGTGAGTATTTTGGCCCTTGCCGTTATCAGTATTGCATCACTGAGAGGAACTGTTCCACGGCAGATGGTGCAGAAACTCTCCTCTGGAAAAAAGCATCGGGGGTAGTCGCTCATTTGTTTTCTCAGTGTATCTGGCAGTTCTGCCGGAAGACACTTGTTTTTTGAAATGTAATCAACTACTACTTTTTTCAGGTCTTCTCCCTCTGGTGGATAGGTTTTGACCTCCTCCGCCCTGTTTGCCAGAGTGACAGTTTCCGTGATGTGTTGGTCCCCAGGGATGTATTCACTTGACCGGACTTTTTTAAAAGCATTAGGAAACTCCTGATGAAAGTGCCACTGTGCTATGTACTTGTGTGGACATGACCGTCGTGTTTTGTTGCACTGGCAGTGCCAGGTGTTCAACTTCTTGTCATAGTGAACCATTACACGTTGAAGCCGGCTATAATAAGCCACAGATGGCTCAAACACAGACACACACAGATTTGGTGACATGAGAGATGTCGTCACAGTGAATGGGATGTTCCTCTCCTGGGCTACATTTTTACGCTGCAGACACTCTTTTTTCTTTACTTCTCCAAACCACTTCTGTGCGACCAGCTGGTCCAATACATCCTCTTTAAGAACGGTCTCAGATGCTATAGCAGTGCAGAACTCAGTAGATTTCAGGTGGACACATCGAAAATTTGGAATGCGACTTCGGCTTGCAATCTGTGCATTTGTTTGACAATGGATGGACATGGGTTTGACCCCATGTCTTCTGTATAACATGTAGGGGGACACTTGATCCTTTTGATGTTTTACACCATACATACCAGTGTTGGGATCTAATAATTCACAGCGTAAACTGGATGCTGATGTTATTTCAAGTGGATGTTCCGTATGTTTTCTGTGAATGTGACGTTTAAATTTTTTTTTGTTGATTGATAATCCACAATGGAGGCAATTAACTAATATTAATTTGGTCTTTCTCCCTTTGGCTAAATTCTTTGTTTGCTTGACAAAGGACGTTTTGACCTCTGTGGAGTCTTCCTTCTCACAGGACGGCTTGACATCTGTGGCTGTCACACTAGTGATGTCCACTATGGTTGTTTTAATTTCTTCAATGGTGATTACATCTTCACTGGATGCGGTTGTCAGGATACCATTGCCATCCTGCTCCACCACGTCTTTCTTCTCACAGGACGGCTTGACATCTGTGGCTGTCGCACTAGTGATGTCCAATATGGTTGGTTTGATTTCTTCAATGTTGATACCTTCTTCATTGGATGCAGTTGTTAGGATACCATTGCCACCCTGCTCCACCACTTTCTCAGCACAAATAGGAAGATGAGCTACTAACCTTTCTCTCCTGGAAAATAGCTTTTGGCAGGAGGGACAGTGGAAATGAGCAATGTTGTTGCAATTAAGATTGCATTTGAAGATTGTGTACTCTGGAAAGGAAAAAAATTCAAATGTCAAACAGAAAAGTATTCGTTTCCACATGTTGGTGCACTACTGAAAGTTACAGTGACTAAATGTTTCAGTGGTCAAATAATACAACAGGGAATACCCTTGTGCTTCACTGCCTTTCTCTTGTGTGCCTCGAGATGTTTCAGGACCCTGGACTTCGTAGCTGGCTGAAAAATCTTAGGACTGCAGAATGGACAATGGATGCTCTTGCAGCAGTCTGTGCATTTCTGCAGGGGAGGGGTGATACCAGTCACCTGAATGGTGATGTGCCTGTCGATAGACTGGAATAACAGAGATTAGTATAGTAAAGTTGGGAAAGAAAATAAAAGTTACTATAAATATAATAAAATACGACCTAACCTGATATAGCCAAGTTTATCTTCTCATTAAATGTATCCATATTTCAAAGTGAACTGGTTTTGTGTGGAATGGGTCTTTGTGTAGGCATGAATGCTTTGGATTAAGATAAATGCACAATAGGATAAACCACTATAGGGGACCTATTTATTCATATTTTATTTTTTTTATAATAATTCATGGTTAAAAAGCTAAAAATTCACAAGTTGATCACTATTGAATTACAGTAAAATGTCACAGTTGGTTGTGACATTTGTTATGGCCATAATAAGATTGAATGACTTATAATAGTAATAGCCTTGTTTTTATACAGACTGGGTTTTAGTAGCCTATGTTCCCCGCGAGAAACAGACACTTGTCTGCTGGCTCCGATGGCCAGTTCTGTCATCCTGACAGTTTTGCTAAATTGTGTTGCTGACTGTAGTATCACATTGGCGATTACGGATAACACTAATAAACCACATCACGGCTTTAACATGAATATTACTCAATATATGAATAATTATTATGAACAAGTTAACTCTCACTTACTTCCATGAACGAAGTGCAGCTGGATACTGTTGGCTAATTTTTCAAAAAAGGGCTCGGTATTATAATATTATTAGGCTATATCCGAATTTAGCGAAAAGTAAATAAACCACGGCACGGCTTTAACATGAATATTACTCAATACATTAAGTACATTGACATTCTCACTTACTTCCATGGTTGATCTTTGGTTTCTGATAGCGATGTGTAAAAAAATCACTTGCGTCACACCACGGTTACTTCCGTCACGCCTGGGTGTTATGTCACGCCAGGGTGTTGTTCTCTGGGGCTGCAGCTAGACCCTACTCTTATTTTGTTTTAATGATAGAGGGAAGCAATGTTTGTGTTGTTATCATTTAGTCGCAATGATCCTGTCGATCAATCTCTGTGTTAGTTTCCGGTATTGTGCCGTAAAAATAAAAGCCCCCCACGATATTTCTTTTCTTTTCTCTCCTTTCCCTATCTATTTTTTTACTCAGTAACGCAGGTGATATAAAATGTAGCGAAGTACAATACTTCAAAATAAACATACTCAAAGTAAAAGTATAGGTTTTAAAAATCACTTAAAAAATTACAAGTACACGAAAAAACTACTCAATTACAGGAACGCGAGTAAATGTAATTCGCTACTTTACACCCCTGGTGAACAATTTGTAAAAGGATAATTTGACCACAATTTTCAAATGGGAAAATATTAGGATTAAAACCGTGTAACTCCAAATGTTACAGAGAAACCTAAGTGAAAATGTTACGGTCATGTGGAAGTTCTCAGGTCAGGGATAAGATGAAGCCTAGACATGTAGTGTAGTGTCTTTTTAAACGGCTGGGTGACTTAAGGGATTGCTGTCCCTGTAGGACTGTTAAGATTCTCACCAATTAAAGCGTCACACAAGAAGAGGAATCCATATTTTATCCACGACTCAAGGCCAGAATGTCTTGACTAAATATTAGGACTTTAATGGAAATCATGTCCGACCAAATTCCGTTCCCAGTATTGATGTGGAACAGAATTGCTGAATGACTACACGGACGCCATCTCCATATCTCTGACTTTCTTATTACTCACCCCCGCCCCTCCCCCCCTCCCGCTTTCACTCTCATTCACTCTTTGAAGCTGTAACAAAAGAGGAAATTTGAGAGAGTTATCACAGTTTTTGCATAACCAGCCCATCAGTCTCGTACAGAATCATGTTTATTCATTTTGCCCTCAGGGGAGCGGGGGTAAAAGGGATGATTAAATTCTAATTTGACCTCTATCATAATTCAGCTGAGCCTATTATGATGTCAATCATTTGAGCTCCATATTGCAGTAAGGGAGAGAGTGACTGTATGGCAGAGGGAAAGGGGATTACAGACAGTTCGGGGACCACACACTCTGTATCAAATTGGTTGTATCCAGCCACATGTCATTTTTTCCCCAGAGAGAACGGGCTTGTTCAAATGTTTCGATATGTGAAGTGTACATGGGGCATCAAAGGAATGATGGACTTGACTATAGCTAGGGAGGGTTGTTTCTCGGTGTGTAAAATTGTGCTCCATCGGGGGGAAATTATTTTCTTATTACACAAGTGTGTGTCAGAAAAGCTCCATAATAATGGAAGTCTTAGAAAAAGAAAATTATTTGATGTGTTTGGTGTTTTCTCGCTCCTGTGTTATTTGTATATGCTCAGTGAATCCATTTGCTATGATGTGTATAATTTTCAAAATGTAAGGGTAAGGTCTGGACACCTATTAGGCACATTTGGTGCATTTTCTGTAATGAGTGCCATTATATCTACAATACAAAGTGGATCACTGAACATCCCCTAAGAGCTTTTTTTCAGTAAGGTTAGAAAGAAACCAGGTAGGCTACACTGTTCAAAGACGATTGAAAATACAGGCCTCTGTCCTTTCCTGTTCATTGAAGACTGAGAGCTAAAATGTCCAAAAAGCAATAAACTGCAGACTGGACTGAAGAGTACTCAATTTAGCAATTTAGTATTCCACTTCCATCAGTGACAATGGGGAATATAGCATAGTCAGTTCAGTTTAAAGATTTGTTAATAGAGATTTCCTCGTTTGAGTTAGTGGAGGTGCTCAGAACATGGAATACATTATTTTATTTGCCCCTCACTGCCTTTATCATTAATTGGGATGACGTGGTGACGGTCAAAACTGTTTTTGAGTAAAGATGACCATTACTAATTCTAGTTTGTCTGCCAGTAGGCTAGAATACTGACACTGTGCAGCAACCACTGCCAACCCTTTATAATAGGAATTTAAAATTAGTGATATTTTATATAAGGACAGCTGTGGTGCAGCAGGTAAGACATTTGCTCATGTTAGTTAGCTTGCAACCTGCATGGTAGCTGCTGCTCTCGGTGTGTTTGTGTGTGTGTGTGTGTGTGTGTGTGTGTGTGTGTATGTGTGTGTGTGCGCGCGCTTGAATGGGTGAATGTGTACAATAAAATGTAAAGTGCTTTGGGTCTGTTTAAAACCAGGGGAAAGCGCTATAGGTGGAGTCCATTTAACATTTGTAGTGTCACAAAGGCCTCGTTTCCACCGAGTAGAGCAGGTCGGATCGGAGCGGTTCGGGTCCCACTGCTACGATGTCACGTAGCTGCCGCAGCCATCACTGTTCGCTCACTGTCTCTATCAGTTGCACCGAGCCGTCTCTGTGCTCACAACAACACGGGGGGAATAAATAACGCGGCTAGTTTGACCAAGCAAAAACGAGAGACCGCTGGCTTGACCACAGTTGTTCCACAGCCCGATAGTTTGACTCACATTCTGGTGGCGGCTATCGCAGTCCAGCCTAAACCCCGCCCTACCAGTAAGGGTAGGGTCGGTGGTGGAAACACCAACGAGATTCTTAAAAGTGAGCTGTCCCGCTCTGAGCCGCTCCTACCCGACCCGCTCTACTCGGTGGAAACGAGGCATAAAGGTCAATAGTAATTTTTTATTATTTTATTTTGTTATAGGTATCTGACTTGTTGTGTGTATATTGCAGTGTAATTCAGCTGTCCTGCACCAACAGTATCACTTTACTTCCCTTATACCTGAAGACAAAATGAGGTCTACCCAATAAACTGCCAACAGAGTGTATATATTATTCTATCTGCACTATTGATCTCATTAGGCTCTGTCTATTGCACCTCTGCTGATCTGTAGAAAACAGCAGGTTTCTTTTGATGCTGCTTATTGATGTCTCAGGATCCTCAGGTCTGTTAACGGGGCTACATCTCGCTGCGTGGGTTTTCTGTTTACTATGTTGTAAGATCGGCTGTGTTTGGTCTATGAAGTGGGCTCTATAATGTTCATTTTATTGACTGTGTTTGATTTCCTAAAGTTTCCAAAGAGAGGGTTTGAGTCAAGTATATATGCGTGCGACATTATCAGTGCTTCTGCTTATGTTTGACCATGGAGAGCTTCAAGGTTCAGCTTTATTGTAAAAAATACAAAGCAGGATGGCCCAATGAAACGCAGCTGAAGTTAAATATACTGTATTGTGTGTTTGTGTGTGTGTTTTCCTCGTAACTGCATCTGTCTCAGTATATAAATAAAAACCATGCATTATATCTTTGTGTGTGTGTGTGTGTGTGTGTGTTTGGCCCAGCTGCCCGTATTTCTTTTCATTAGAGGCTCAGAGTCTAGAGGACCACAGGGATACACTCATCGGGCAAAACCACTGCACACAAGGAGGGGGGGTCTGCTTTGGGGTTATCTCCTGAAGCGACCAGAGCATGCTATGGGGATAATGCCACAATGCATGTGATTTAATTCTTCCAGCTGGCAAAAGTCAAGCTTTTCATAAAGCCCAGCTTTGAAAGAGGGGAGAGAGAGAGTGACATAAACCCTTAAGAACACCAATTCATCACTGCTTTGATTTCCTGTCCTCTCCCTCTTTTTCTTGGTGTAATTTCTTCTTTCAGTTATTTCTGACTATCAGTTGTTCAGACCAAGATGCATGTGCATTATGTGGTATGTGTGTTCTTTTATTTCTCCTTTTGGATTATGAGTTATTTAACATAACCAAAAGACAGTGATGGTAATGTGTTGATGTGTGTTCTCTGTTTTCCTCAATGTTTGCCCATCATTGCTCTATGCTCTTACTGAAGTGAATATGTCTTTGATGCTTCAGTTTCTGTATTTTTCTTCATGTGTAGAAGAGTTCTGTCCTGTGCTCATGGATGATTTGCATTCATGCACAAACAATCCAGACAAGCTATTGAACAAGACTTTTATTGACAGTATTTTTTGGCCTCCCTATCTATCTTCCAACATCACATGCTGTGATACCAGCTTTGTTTTAACCACTGTGAACAACACATCAGGTAACACTTTTTCGCTGTGCCAACAAAACATGTAACCCGAGCAGGCAGACGACTCTATAGGTTTCCGATCAGTCAATCTAATCCGTGTCTAGGGTCATAAAATGTCCGTTTACCCCGCAACAAGTTGGGGAAAACAGCTCAAGTACTGTATAAGCAAACCAATATAACTGAAGGAACGTTTCATTAGTAGACACATCATTTTCCCTCTTTTGAAGAGTATTATTATTTTCACTTAATGTAGTATATACTTAAATGTTAAGAGGTTAAGAGAGATTCAGAGATTAAAGCATCAGAGAGGGAGGGTGTTTGTGAAGTTGTCAGCTTGTGGTTGGAGAAAACCTAACGGCTGATGGTCAGTCATTGATCCCTCAGCTCACCAGCAAGCACATCCCTTAGGCTCACAGCTGACCTTCCCTTATTCCCTCCCCCTGTCCATAGTGCCTCCCAACATCCAGCAAGCTCTCATTGATCGGCACAGTTCAAGGGCACAATGGTCATGTGGTCGGTCTCCTGCTATATGGACTATTACGGTTGAACAGGTTAAGATAATTGTTGTGGACCACTTACTGTTAAAAGTCAACAGGAACAATGATCAGGGGGCCACAGTGTAGTGCAGCTCAAGGATTGAGGGTTTACCTACATCACCACCTCATTACCCTGTTATTGCATTTTGCAGATGCGTTTCTATGCACAGCGTCGACCAGATTCATAATAGGAGGACCAATAAGCTCGAAGATAGGAGAGAAAAATAGATTATGGTTTAAAGAAGTATTTTTTCCACATATAGAATAAACCATATGTCTGACCTCACCCATGTAGGTGATTTAATACAATCCAATGTTTTTTTACACCAGATTTGAATACCTGCATCCACCACCTATGTTATTAATTATAACACACACAATATCATTGGAGAATACACCTCCATCCAAGCCAGTTGTTTGAAAGGCCAGCAGGGTAACATCTACACTGTGTGCAAAATTTTTAGGCAAGTTGTATTTGAGGATTAATTTTATTATTGAACAACTACAGTGCTCTCGGTCAATCCAAAATGTTAAAGAACCTAAACCTGAATGTTTACGAAAGTAAAAGTGAAGTTTTGTCTTTCTTATGAGAATATATATATGTTTTGCTATTATTAGGCAACTATTAGTATGCAGAATTATTCTGCAACTAAATAAAAAAACAAACATTTTCCCATCTCACTTGATTATTTTCATCTGTTAAAGTGAGAATAATAAAACAACTCAAAAAAAAATTTCCGACATGTAAAAAAAAAAATCAGTGACCAATATAGCCACCCTTCTTTTCAATAACTGTCACAAGCCTTCCATTCATGGAGTCTGTCAGTTTCTTGATCTGTTGACGATCAACTTTTTGTGCAGCAGCAACCACAGCCTCCCAGATACTGTTCCGAGAGGTGTACTGATTTCCTTCACTTTAAATATCCCGTTTAAGCAGGGCCCACAGGTTCTCAATAGGGTTTAAGTCAGGTGAGGAAGGGGGTCATGTCATTATTTTTTCATCCTTAAGGCCTTTACTGGCTATACGCAATTGAGTACTTCGATGCATGTGATGGAGCATTGTCCTGCATAAAAATCATGGTCTTCTTGAAAGATGCAGACTTTTTCCTGTACCACTGCTTGAAGAAAGTATCCTCTAGAAACTGGCAGTAGGTTTGGGAAAAGGTCCAACTAGCTCATCTTTAAAGGCAACTATTAGTATCTTTTCTTTTACAAATAGTTGCCTTTAAAGATGAGCTAGTTGGACCTTTTTGGGTTGAAGATGGCCTCAAAATCAACTCCCAAACCTACTGCCAATTTCTAGAAGATACTTTCTTCAAGCAGTGGTACAGGAAAAAGTCTGCATCTTTCAAGAAGACTATGATTTGTATGCAGGACAAATGCTCCATCGCATGCATCGAAGTACTCAATTGCATGGCTAGCCAGTAAAGGCCTTAAGGATGAAAAAATAATGACATGACCCCCTTCCTCACCTGACTTAAACCCTATTGAGAACCTGTGGGCCCTGCTTAAACGGGATATTTACAGTGAAGGAAATCAGTACACCTCTCGGAACAGTGTCTGGGAGGCTGTGGTTGCTGCTGAAGGCTTGTGACAGTTATTGAAAAGAAGGGTGGCTATAATGGTCACTAATTTTTTTTTGTTGACATGTCGGAAATTTTTATTTGTAAATTGAGTTGTTTTATTATTCTCACTTTAACAGATGAAAATAAACAAGTGAGATGGGAAAATTTTAGTTTTTTAATTTAGTTTCAGAATAATTCTGCATACTAATAGTTGCCTAATAATAGCTAAACATATATAGGGGAAGGTGGGGTGATTTGTGCGTTTTGGAAGTTGCAAAACCCCTTGTTTCTAGAAAACCGTGGAAGAAATTGGAAATGTGACCACATATTTAAGAAGAGCCATCCATTTGACTCATCCTGTAAAGAAGGGAGACACAAGGAATAAGATATAAGCACATTTAAGCTCAAAAAACTGTGTTTTGCCTTTCAAAGTAAAATTTCCATGATCAAGGTTTTTTGATTATTGTGTCTGAACAATTATAGACACGTTTGAAAACATTTGACACATGTTTTAGTGCTTTGGTATGCTACACTTTGAGTCTATATAGTTAGCACAATGTCAACCCTAAATTGCTGCATCATGCCTATTATCCAAAATTCTGGGGATGGGGTGATTTGTGCGCAAGGGCCTGGGTGAGTTATAAGTAAGTAAGTAAGTAAAATGTATTTATAAAAGCACATTTATGACAGTTTGCACTGTCCAAAGTGCTGTACATAGTGCATTCAGTAGGTAAACAATGAAGGTACAATAACAATAACCAAAATAAAAGACGTAAAGCCCATACATCCACATAAACACAGATAGTAGTGCAGAGGTAAGATAGTTAATGGGGAGGAAACACCAGGGTGTACATATGGGTTTTGAGCCTTGATTTAAAGGCAGAAATGTAGGGGGAATCACATTTGTCAGGTGGCAGTTGGTTCCACAAGCACGGAGCAACTAGTGCAAAGTACATTTCTGAGAGTTGTGCCAGTGGCATGGCTGTATACGCTGGTCACCAAAAGAAAGTGATTGTCTACAGTAGCTCAGAAGAGAGTGACATCTCAATTCCACTTAACGACACCACTGATGAGAGTTCAGATGGCCAGAAAGATGATGATGGTGCGTCAAGACAACTTTTTTTCCGAAAGCTATATTTCTTAAACAGTTTATTCCAGATCCAAAGTTTTTATTGCCAGGGATGCACAACATCCTGAAATATATGTACATATTTGAGTTGGAGACATAACTGTCAAGGCCTCACTTTAAAATCACTTTGAGTAAAAAGTTGCACAAATCACCCCACCTTCCCCTATATATATTCTCGTAAGAAAGACAAAACCTCACTTTTACTTAAGTAAACATTCAGGTTTAGGTTATTTAACATTTTGGATTGACCAAGAGCACTGTAGTTGTTCAATAATAAAATGAATCCTCAAAAATACAACTTGCCTAAAAATTTTGCACACAGTGTATTTCACATGAGTTCTGTTTTATTTAATTTTTTATTAACACCTACGGTTGAATTCATAGTTTCTGAGAATGATATTAAGCAATCTGAGCAATATTGTACACGTATTACAAGCACATTGATGATTGCTTGTGCTTCTTTTCATCACGAGGTAATAGTATATGGTATGAGGCAACTGCAATTATATAGTGTGAGGTATGTTAATATACCAGTAATTAGATCTAGTCATAGCCAGTGGTTCCTATAGCATCGCATCTCAGCAAAGAGTTTTTCTGAAATCGCCGACCAATGATGGCACTGGCATGTGTATATGGGACTTAGACTAGGTATTTAATGAAAAAAAAGGTTTGTGTTGTGAGAGCTCACTTTACAAAAGAAACGGAGGAAAAACTGATTGAGCAATGCCAAGCAAATAAATGCTTCAAATAAATCAAAGACCTATACCACAACTCGACTGCTAAAGGAAGACACTTAATATGGAAAGTGCAAGGGCTGGCTATAGTCCAAGCTCGTTTTGGTACAGTACCATGTAACCAATGGTATTCTTCTGGGATGTGTTGGTATATCAGTTTTCCTTTATTTATTTAATTTAATATTTGTCTATTTTACCATATTTTTCTGCAGCTGTGAATCTGGGAGATGAATGACACGCCTACTGATCTGCAAAATTAGATAAAAAGGTCTGAAACGGACATCATAGACATTCTTGGCAAGTAACTGTGCCCGGCAGATCCTCCCTAATCATAAATTACATGCATAGAGACAATCATTCTGTCACCAGTGTGTAACATATGAATGCGTGTGCTTCTAGCTCTGTCATGTTGTTTCTTTAAGAAAATCAGAAGCATCAAATCAATAAAGCACTCCGCTCATAGCAATCAGCGGCTAAATTACTCAGAAGTCAGCAGTGTGGGCTGTAGCACCAGCCTCTCTCCTCTCCATCATGTTCCCTCACGCTCACTCCTGCTTTGCATATTACTTTACATCTCATTGTAACTTTCCCGGCCATATATTCCCCCCTCCCCCTTCATCCATCTCCTGTTTTTACATCCCCTATGATTGATATCTCTGTTATTTCTGAAGCAATCATCAGGGATTCAGGTATGCAAGCCACTGATTAGATTACATTAATTGTCTTTAACGAATGAGATTTATGCCTTTTCATTATTAAGGAGAAAGCATTTAATCAATAATTATTGGGGGGAGAATTTATGACAGGAACTGTTGGGTGAAAATCTTTGGGGCCAATGTTATTAACTGTGACAAGGCCTGTGGCTGCTGAATGCTTGGATCTGGGCCCGCCGTGTGAAGACAGGCGTTGGCAAAGCAATCACTCTGTCTGCATGGGCGGATAGAGGCCTGCAATCTCTGCAAGCTGCCGACAAGAAAGACACAAGACACTCATGTCTCCTTAAATCTCAAACAGGATTCAAGCACGGGGAAAAGCCTGTGTGTTTTATGAAAAGGAGGACAAAAAAATGCAGATATGCACTCTAATTTCATAGGCACGCACACACACACACACACACACACACACACACACACACACACACACACACACACACACACACACACACACACACACACACACACACACCTCATCTTACATGTCTTTCATACTGCTTGTTGCTTCACTCAACAGAATAAAGCTGTGATACTGCCAAGTGTGAGCTGTGTACTTGTCCCTGAAATGATCACAGGCAGCCAGAAGCTCCCTCAAGAAACAACTTGGTAAAAATTCAAGGCAAACAAGTTTGCTCATCACTGCCAATTCCCCATCCACTTGCCTGTGTGTATTTGAGCAGAACAGGCCGCTTGTTTGATGTTTATTTTTTATTTCTGACATACAATTTTGTTTGGGCATACCCAAGGGTCTCTACCCCCATTCTCCCCCTCCTCATACATCTGTAAAGTTGTTGTTTTTTTGATTGATTTTCAGCAATCTCATAATAAGTAAATCCACCATCTCTATTAATGCATGTCTCCGGCTAAGAGATGGATGGATGCAGGAGGGGTTGAAAGGAAAGAGGGAAAAGAAAAGCTCTGATGGGGAAGGAAGGGAAGCCAGTCCTGTAAGAGGCTTAAGAGCCTCCTGGAAGCTGTCGTTTGGCTTGGGACCGAGTGCTGTTGTGGAATCGAGTTGCTCCTTTATCTGCTTTATACTTTGTGATTCCAGGAAAAGTCTGACCACCGCTGCTCTGCTTGGTTGGTTGTGGCACATAAACACAGAGTAAAGACGTACACACAACCACAGGCTTAGGACCCTCTCACACATGACTGACTCCATCTCAAATTTCTCAGTTTGAACTTTTTAGTTACTGTTTGGAGGCAGCGACAACAACAACATTGTGGAACATCAAACAGAGTGAATTTGTTCATTTCTCTCTGTTGGGATGATGTAAGCACATCACACACTACAGTTTTTCTCCTGACTTTGATAATTGTTCTGTTCAGTGATGTGGAAGGTCGGATACTTCACACTTTCGCTCACTCAGCAGGGAGGACACAGGTTTGATTTGTACGAAAGCCAACGTGTACATCGATTTTGAATTAAGCCGTGGTTCAAAGTTTAAAAAAACTAATGTTTTTTCCCCCTTTTAGTGCTGACCATTGTTTGTAAAAGGGAAAAGGGATAGCAATTATTTTAAATGTATCTAATGATTAATTAAGATTATATATATATATATATATATATATATATATATATATATATATATATATATATATATATATATATATATATATATATATATATATATATATATATATATATATATATTCGTAATAAAAATCGTAATATGCTGAAAGCGGCAATAATGTTATAGTGAGGGCAAGCAGGCAGTTCCCAGAACTCTATTTTCTTCAATAACAAATACAGTGTACAGTACATGCATAGAGAAACATACCTTTGCATTTCAGTGACATTTCAATATGATGACAGAAATATATCAAATTATATTGTTTACCATTTTAGGGCAACTGTGATTCAAGCTTTCTGTCTGCATGAATGTATTTAGGTGTACAGTGGGTCCAGGTGCATACAGTTTATAATCTGCCTGTTTGATTGGAAAGACAGATGCAATGTGAGCCATTTCTGTGTATTAGGCCTACATTAATCACACAAGTCATATATCATGCAGAGTAATACAATATAAATAGATGTTTCCAGTCTGTCACTTAAGGGATCAGTAATCTGCTCTGGCTTTGAAGGCATTGGAAAAGTAAAAAGTTCATAACAAAATCAAATAAATAATCTTTGGAATGACAGCGTTTAATTTGACAAATTTAATTAATTTAAATAAAAATTTGATCATAACTTGAACAGATTAATATTTTTTGCTTCGCAAGGCTGATCCAAACAGGACGAGCATGTAATAGAAAATCTTGAAATAAAAGAGATTGCGAAACTGTATCATGCAATGTCTTATGCATCACACAGATGAACAGTTGTGTATGTGATCCAGACAACCTGAATGCTACGCTGGTACCCAACAGACCCACCTGACAGTGAGTACAGAAACAAAGGTGAGGTAGATTAATATTCCAGTCATTCATGCTTGGATAAAATGCAAATGTTAGCCAAATGTGGAAGAAATGCTCAATGACGTACAACCAAATTATCCACTGAATAAATCCTCTGATGACTGTAAATACTCTCACCCTGCAGTTTTTGAAGACTCCGCTCAGTGGGTGCTGCTTTGAATGACAATTTTAAAATGACTTCAATCATTTTGTCAAAATCATCATTTACAGGGCAGTTGCCACTGTTTCTGTGTTTCCTCAGGAGAAAATGACATTACGTGCACAGTGAGATGCCCCTTCAGGTACAAAAGATACTGTTATTTTCTCTTGCAAGTCCTGCAAACACTCGTGTTCAATCAAGGGGAGACAGAACAAAGCTTAAGTTCAAAGCTCTGCTTCGTCTTTAGATCCCTGCTGATAAAACCACGTCCAGTCTTCATGGTGTCAGACTGTGTTTATATAGTTTTTCTGGATAAATGTCAACCTGTGACCTTTGATGTAATTTACTCCTCACTGAAGGCCAGTGCAGCGCCTGCCTTTGTGCGGTTGTGTTCACTGGTGCGATGGTCTGTTACTGCTGTAATCCTTTACATTGCCCATAACTATACATATTCTTATGTTGCTATAACTACATCCTTACATATTAACAGGAACAAAAATGTATTTGATATTTTTTCAACAGGAAAAATGAAACAATTCACTTCATACAAGGTGTAAGGTACATACTAACTACTCTAATGGATCCCATTCACTCAAATTGTGATAATAAGGTATCTAAAATTGTCAAAATAAATAAACAGCCTTTGTTCCCTCATGAGCCAGGAGACAGTCCAATATGTGAATAAAATACAAATGAATGTATCATCTATAGTTGGACAAATACAATTAAAGCAAAAAGTAGGTGATATATTTTTGTTAATACTGTATACTGTCATGTCACATTGCTCATACAGTAATCACTCATACAGTGTGGGGTGGGCGCTTCATAACACAGGTCTCTTAGTCACTTGACTCTGCAGTAAGGAGAGGAGAAACGTTTCTGGTATCCACAACCCTTTATCCAATCAGGAGAACGCTACGAGGCCTAACCCTAACCCTTATCTGCTCGTGAACGCACATAGCTGAATGTTTATCTGGCTACAATGGTGGACCAGGGGCCGTATTCACAAAACATTTTATCTTAGCGCTAAGAGTACTCCTAAGGAGCACTAAAAGTTCTTATTAAGGAGTAATTTCTTAAAACCTATTCACAAAGCTGCTAAGACCAACTTTTACTAAGGAATGGGAGGGACTCCTAAGCTAAGAATAGAGGGTGTGGTTGACCCTGTTGCTATGGATGATGTCATGGTCATACCTTCTATGCCCACAGTGATTGGCTGAGAGGGAATGAGTCCCTAAGAGTGAATTTATGATAGAAACACTGTGGGAGATATCCATATTGTGTCGCTGTATTAAAGTAAATAGTTTTTATATAGCCTACAATTAATGACAAGTGACACTGATTTAACATGAAACCAAGATACTGCAGGGTTTCCCACACATTCGTTCACAATTAACCTACAATAGCGCCACATAGGCCTATTCATTTTAAATTTTACAATGATTTGAATCGGAAAAAATATCCTCGTTGAATAGCTGCAAGCCATGCACTCTCACTGTATTTTTCTCAACGGCGGACTATGCAGCAATAGTCAGACAGCGACAAACCAGGAAATTCACAATTCAGAAACAACAGCCGGCGAAATCGTAAAGTACATGCGGAAGGAAAAAGGCGAGACGCGTAACTATACAGTAGCGGATCTGTGGAACGGAGGAGATGCTGCGAAGCGCCACATATAGGCCTACTCTAGTAGGAAATTAAACCCAAACGTGACACCAACAGTAACTTTCAGTGCATCGTAAACCCAAAGCAACTGCAGGAAAAGGAACTTAATAAATAATGTTTTATATAAATATAATAAATATAAATGTGTCTATACTTTCTAAATATAGCTTTACGATCATTAAACCCTTACAGCTATTAAAGGTACCTTTCATAAAGCTCACTAGCATTAAATCTCTCCAAAACACCATCAAATTGTTGTCTGTGATTTACTCTTAGTGACGTAGGAGTCCTCTCGAGGACTCCTAGCTTTTCATAGATTTAGGAGCTAGTTTTAAAGCTAAAATGCTTTGTGAATTACACTTATCTTAAAAAGTTAGGAGTCCTAAAACTAGGAGTGAAACGCCCCTTATTTTTGAGAGTTACTCCTAAATCAGCACATTAGGACCTACTCTTAGCCTTAAAATGTTTTGTGAATACGGCCCCAGGTAATCATTTACAATGTTTGTTTTTAGGATTGTTATCGTACTTATGGATTTGAAACTTATCTTAAACTAAATGATCTAACCGTTTAGTTCTTCTTCAAGCCTGTTTCCATTGCTTTTATCGTTTTACTATCATTTACGCCACATATTTGAGGATGTTCAATTGGAAACTGCATACAGAAGCACCTGGATGGAAATTGAATTTCCAAAATACTGTTTATTCCCCATTATTCCTTCTTCTAGTAATCCCTCCCTTTCTTTATCTCATACTGCTCTCCACAGTGACCAGCAGTGTAAATAAAATATTGACTGAGCCTCAATTTGATAGTCAACATTACAGACCACATACAGTGCATTTGGAGTGAGTGGGGCTTCAGTTAAACATTGACATAGTTGTCCAGATACACCAACAATAGTCAGCTTTTGTTCTTTTTTTTGTAATAAGTTTGGAGACTTGAAGATGTGCTGAATTAATGGCATTGCCTGCATCTGTGGCTTATGGTTATTTAGGATGGTGTCACAAAATGCCTTGAAAAATATGATAAGCCTTGATTTTGTCAATGAAATACATTTTGTTGATTTTGAGGTATACAGTTTAGGTAACGTAGACCCAAGAAGGAATGCACTAAACGGGATCATTTCCGGACAATAGAGGGTCATATGAATGAGGCGTGTGATTAAAGAGTCACCTGAACCTGGTCCCACCTTAATTTTAAAATCCAATCTCATTTTGAAAGTGGTGCTGAGCCTGCTGCTTCTGCAATGTCTAGGAAACCAAACACAATGCTGTAGCACAGCATACACAGCATATCCTCCTGTAGAAACATGACAGGAGGCCACCTGTTAACACAGTCAATATTTCAGTCGAGTGACCGTCTGAGTGAGCCGAGCGTTTGGGAATGAGCAGCATTTGACCGAAGCACCCTTTACGCTAAAATCACATCGCAGGTGAGAGGTACTTAGATACACACTCACTTGTGGATGAATGTGCTCCCACAGTAAAGCATGATTGCCTCTGCCTTCTTGCTCTTATCCAGAGAAGTGTATGTTTAATGGGTTTTTGGTAGTTGGCGCCTTGCTTGAGAACATTTCATTAACAGACAGTGAGTTGTGTTGTGTTAAGGACGTCCAGGGCCGACGGACTGGGGGGAAAAGTGATACAGTCGTGGGGGGGGGCCAAGGCAGAGGGGGGCCCATACATTTTTTTTTTTTTTTTTAACAAGCTAAATGTGGGGCCCCGATCTTCGAAGGCCCTGAACAATGCCATTCCAAAAAAAGAAATAATTGACTGGCTCGTGATAGGCCCCTGACCCTTGCAAGGAGATCAGGGGCCTGCGCATGACTAAGGCATGTATGCGGGAGAGTAAGCAGGAGCAAGCCGACATTGAATTGAACTGGTGGCGAAAATAAACGCAGCGATGTTTCTATGGGGATATTTAGCTGTACAGAAATAAGTGCTGGCAAAGCTAGGATGAAACACATTGTATTTATTATTTCAATTATTGAGTTATTTGTAGAACAGCATGCTAGTGTAGGCCAACAAGATTTATTTTCTGATTTTTCAATGCTGCTTTATTTTTATGTTTTAAATTGGGAAAGACATGTTCCAAAACGACCTGTATTTAAAAAGAAATCAAGCAAGTAGGCTAATAATAACCATTAATGAATTATAGGCTATCACATCACAGTAGGCCTATTGTCCACAATAATCACAGCCCCCCCATCCATAAAGGAACTTTAAAAAGTTGAATTTGCACTTGATGTGCCTACACAAGTGTATGGTCTTTTATTTGTATTTAGTGTGTCTGCATAGTATTGCACCAAAACAGTAGAAGTTTTCTTTAATTGTGTTTTGTACTGTCTGTAAAATTATACCTGCACATAGCAAACAAAATTGCACAACTGTATTCAAATAAACAGTTGTTTATTTATATAGTGCGCATTGGCATCTTTGAGCAAAATACCCCCAAAATGTTCGCCGCGCCTCCTGTGACCCTGGCCAGTGACCACATTGACTAAGACATATTATGGGGGAAACACCGGTAAAAGTAATGATTTGGTCATTCATCAGATGAAATATTGTGGAGTTGTCTGGCTCAGAGAGCCATGTGTAATGTAAGACCGCTTTTCAGGGGGCCCATCAGGACTTTTTGTATAGGGGCCCAGAATTTGGTGCTACGCCCCTGAGGACGTCCCTGTCTCAACACAATCTCTTTCCCCGCCTTTGAGCTTCCAATGTATCTGATACATGACTTTGTGTTTGGATTAAGTAACGTTGGGTCCTCCTTAACAACTCAGAGAAACGTTCTGTGTAATTTTTTAAAATGTTTATTTTACGGTGTAACTTTAATCAACATACTTGTGTGCACCGCCATCTTGTCGGAGAGCTGCTAGACTCTCATTTCGTGTGGCCCCGTCCAGCTCGCTGTGGATTTTCTTTTGACAACCACCAACATGAGGAACAGCTGTAACTCGTAACGCTTGTCCAGGATGACAGTTTTGAAAGAAAGTATATTTAAAAAAAAAACAGCGAGACAGCAAGCTCAAAAACAGCGACCACAACAGTAGCTTGGCTGTTTGTCGAACACAATAGTATGCAGTCTTTTACATCACCGTTTAGACCCTGGCCCTTGGAACCTTGATAGAGTAGGCTCCAAAAATGTAGATACCAGGTACTAAGGACTTTTTCATTATGGCAAACAAACAAAGGCGAGTAAAGTATAGAGCAGAGCCGGTACCATGTAGTGGAAAAGCGACATAAGGTTGCTGCTTTTACACAAGGAACATTATTGAGTGACTCTGACATTGAAATATGTCCTCGGCTGAACCTGTACCTTTGTGCCCTTCTTATTGACTGAGTCTGATCTCCTCACCTTCCCTGTAGAGGGAAATCAGAATCAAAATTTATAGCCCCTTGGCTCCGCCTCTGCCACAGAGTGACCCCATTAAATCCAGATAGTCAAGGGTCATGAGGTCATCAAATGTTCTGCTGCCACAAAAGCGGGCTTACATAAATAGGAAGGGACACCCCTCAAAGACCTATTCTTTCGTTTAGCTGATTGAAAATGACACCATACCTTTTTTTTGCAGCCTCTTTTCCAGGAGACTATAATTTGATTACAAGGTCTTGGCATGTATAATATTGTTTCTTTAATTTACAGTGAGAGGAAAGCTAACTAAGAGGAAGATAAATGGAAAGCCTGAGTTAAATACCATTTGATGAATGAAGCATCTGCTTTAAAAATGACTGCTCGAATGAAAGCAATACTGGCGTGAAGCGTATGTGTTTTCTCAAGGCCATTCTTCCTTAAAGCTCCCATATTGTGCAAATGCACTTTTCCGATGTTTGTGAACATAATTATGGGTCTACGGTGTGCCTACAGACTGCCAAAGTATCAAAAAAAAGAAAGCTCTCTCCTTTTCTGAAACCCTCCACCACTCCACCCAATATACTCCAGTCAGAATTCTCCCCGTTTCTGACGTCAAAAACTGGAAAGCCAGAAGCTTCCACTGTGCAGTTCAACCCCTATTTCTTATTGGTCCACGGCCCCGAGATCCTCTCGAAAAATATTCCTTCACCCCCATGTTGTTTGCTTGTTGCTAAGCGACAAGATGCCTGTAGTACGGCAAAACATGATGAATGTTGCATAATCCACTAATTTATCTTAACCAAAGCAGCCTCGTTTTTAATAACACAACGGACATGAAGCTACTTGTGCTTTTTTTCAAACAGTGAAACTGAAATAAATGTTTTTATTTGTATTTTTGCCTGACTGGTGTATAGCTATTAGCTTTGGGACAAGCATTCAGCTTTTGCTCATAAAAACATATTTCTATTCCCCACACCAGTCTGGAAATGCCTTGTTTTTAATAGGACAAAGGATTGGAATGTATACTGAAGAAGTCTGACTTTGAAGATAATTTTTTCACTGATTTTAGTGGCAGTAGCCACGATCTTTTGCAGCATTTTTATTGTGAACATGCCGTTTCCATTAGCGTGTGGCTGTCAGTGCATCTGTATGAACATAGTCTTTCATGTAGACAAGGATAGGTCATGTCAAACTGTTCAAAGTGCGTTACTAGCACTAGACTTGGTTCTTCTCATGGGTAGGCTAAACCTAACTGTGCTAACAGGCTATACGTCATCATTGTTTACAAACAGACAGAGGGCGAGGCGTATCTGGCTTCGCTTCCGGACAGGGGGCGGGGGGAGCTCAAAGATTGTATATTTACGAGGGGAGCTGCAGCTCTTTTTAAAAAATAGGCCATTGTGAGATTAGCTGAACATCAGCATAGTACAATAAATTATCTGAACGTTTTTTTCAGCAAACAATTGAAGAAAAACGTATTAGGGACCACTAAGACCATGTAATATGGTGTATAATAGAACCGAAAAGTGTATAATATGGGAGCTTTAAGCAAAGAGATGGAGAAAGGTGAATGGTAAAAGACTAAGTAGTAAACAAGCAATATTCAATTCGATATGGATATGAATAGTTGTTTTGAAATGAGAATCTGATATGCAGATGCTGACATGTTGGGCTGGTGTTACAGTATGTATTGTAAATTACCCATAAAACTACACAGATAATAGTAATTTGAAATAATCCAACATATTGTATTAATAATGATTGATCAAATGTCCATTTTATCACTACTCCCTGGATTATACAATTTTTTTTTTATAAATATTCCAACTTGTTGTTCCGAAGATGTCTGGTAGCGCTATTGCTCGAAGAAACAGTGCAACACAAAAGAGGCGATAGATTTAAAAATAAGGAGATTAAGCCATGATGACTGAGCAGGAAGAGCATTAAACAACATGGCTCAACGAAGAAAAAGAACTTGACTAAAAAACATCACCCATTATAAAGAAGAAAAAGAAAAAAAATGCATCAGATTACCACCAACTGATTGTTGATTGACAGGTGATTGATAGAAAGTCTCTGGAATGTGCAGTCCCATCATCACAGCAACGAAGATGATGGTGAAAAATAAAACTAGTACACCCCCAACTAATCCCCATCGTTTTTCAATATTGGCTGATTGATGCATTTCAAGCAGGCTTCTATTCTTTAAAGGTGTTACGTATGTTTGAATTATTTGGTGACATTCAACCGTCAACAAGGTGTGAAGATATCAATTACTCAAAATGCGGGTTGCAGAGTTGATTATATTTTTTATTTTATTTTTTTTACCATCAGCCATCAGTAGAGGGCACTGTGAGCTTTTTGGTCAATTTGCCACACTCACCCAGCCTTCCCCTGACACAATCCCGCAAGTGGATCAGCCCACTGCCTGGCCTGCTGTCTGTTGGTGTAGGAGATTTAAACAAAGAGGGTTAATATCAATCAGTGTGTGTGTAAACACACTCATAACTCACTGGAGTAATGAAGCGGCCGTGAGTCAGCCTTTTTCCTGTACGGCGATAATGGTGTGTGTGTGTGTGTGTGTTTGTGTGGAGGATAGGAAATGGGAGAGATGACCATACGAGCCATACGAGAAGAGTGTAGGAATGCTGTGTGCTGTAGAAGGGAAGGGAGGAACAGATTTGCAAGCAGAGAGTTGCTTGATCTGAATTCCGTTTAGATCCCTTCATCCATAAATATACAGCATGTGAAGCCTCAATTAAAAAACCGACATACTTTGTTTCATTAAAAGTCAAATCCTGTCGTTCTGGACATTGCATTCGTAATCAAAGTGAAGCTCAAGCTATTTTTTCACATCATTGATCAGGAGTTTCATAATTTCTGCATTTTAGAAGCTGTGGTGTACAGATGTATCACAGGCATTGGAGAAAAAAAAAGCATTAAACATATTCTAGAAGTCAAAACTTTTTACGAAGATAAGTAAAGATGGCACTGGTATAAGGACGTTCATAATATACCTTGTTTATATTTATGCATGTGAATTTGAGAAGCCAGTAAGGGTAAACTTATGAGAATCCAGCATTGTGATTGACTTACGCTTAATTGATGCTTGCATGTTTGACCTGTGCGAGTGCCTCTGGATAGAAATTACACATTTACATCTGACAGGAGTTTCACAGGCCATACTTGTCAAATACATCTAGGTATGATTTAGACACAAGGACTGTCACATATAGCATTGATTGTTAATTGCTATGGTGATACTTGCCACTTCTCACAGTCTAATCAAGGAACACACATGGAAGGTGGTGAGGAGAGATTGTATTTTTTTTATAACATCATTTATATGACTCACTAATGAGTGAGATCCAAGCTACTGAGCCATAGCTGGCAGGATGGAAGAGAGTGAGTGATCACTGCGCTTAATAATTTCTCTGTTTTTCCACTTGCTGTCACAAAGTTATAAATGTGGAACAAATGATCCGTTTGTAAGACTGAACTGTCGAGAGTTTGGAGCTACAAAGAACATAGGCCTACAGTGAGTCAGCTTCAGTTTTTAAATTAATTCCATATATATCTAGCCAACTTAATTCCGCAAAACATTTCAAAGATAATTTGTATCACCCTGTGAGCCATGCAGTACATGACAATAAAACCATAACAACGTAATGACACGGGACCATTAGAAACAGCAGACTTGGGAAACTGCTACACATGTATGCTCCTGTTGAAGCCATTTGTCAATCCGATTCCAATTTGTTGCACTTTATTTATGAGAAACGGAACCCTATACTATACCACAGGCTTTAGTGAGTTCTCACCCTTCTGAGATGCTGTTGTTGCCATAGAAACACTCCATGTTGAAGGCTAGGCAACGATAACAACTGTAACATCAGCGAGCTAGCCACCTTTGCTGGGGATTGGCATCAATCCACCATGGTTACACTGTCATACACAATGCAAAAGTGAAGACGGGAAAGATCTTTAAAAATTATGAATCAATGTGGCCAATGTGATGAATAGTTTACTATGTTCTGTATATAATTTAATTGTGGAACCAGCGATTTTGAAGGTTGGCACATTCCAGCTCTTGTGGAGACTCCTGGGAGTTTGTATTCATCTAGACCTCATCCTCTGGGGGAGTCGATTATCAACTGAAGTAGATTAGAGTATAGCCTCCATAAATCTGAAATCCACCCTCCAGCTCATCAACAGCAAAATCATCCCACTGAACATTAGTCTCACCTTATTACATTAGGTAAATGGCATTAACATTTTTGTCTATAAAGTCAACCATATCATGAAGGGATCTCAGGCTGTATAAAGCTAATTCCTACTAGCACAAATACAGCATATGGAGAAAAAAAAACTCTCAAAATGGTTGAAAAAACATCAGAATCAAACAAAGAGACAGAGCTGTTTTTTTTAAATACACTGTGTAATCACTCAACCGATTAGGAAAATGCACATTAGACACATCAGCATACATGTCACCTTCCTATTTAACGCCTGGCTTGTGTGGGCTTGTGGATCTTCTGGGCATCCTGTTTATTTCTCTGTACATTCAATTACAGTTGCACACAAATTACATCAAGAATACAAGCCATCATGAGCCGTCTGCCTCCTCCGCATGTGAACAGTCTCCTCATGCCCTTCATCTTGCTTGTATCACCATCTCCGTCTTTGGCGTAACCGTATTGAAACGCTGAACTTTTACTTGTTAGAGAGGAACTGACTCTCGGATTCAGCGCCAGTACTTTTTGATCTCTCCGAGGTGGAACATGCATATAAGCAGAGAAATCAACCTCAGGCAAGCATCCTCAGGTTTTTAAACACCCAACGCTGACGCGTGCTGATAAATCCTGTTCCCTTGTTCCCCACACACACACACAGCTTGCATGCACACTCTATGCATGTGTGCACACATACATTCATCCTAGCGAATGCCCGCACACACACACACACACACACACACAAATGTCACACCACTTTGCTCACATGTACGCAAATGTGTTTGTCAAACACACACGCATATACCATGCAGACGCACACCGAGGTTATTCCCAGCATGCGCTCCCTCCATTATTCTTGCTCTTTCGGGCACTCTCCAGGGTAGGCCTATACATGATAGCGAATGATGTAGCTAGCAATTTATATCACTGAAGGAAGCGTATGAAAAATACAGATGATATCCCGCAAAGGGGGTTTCAAGAGTGAAGCAACAGACTGAGGTTGTGAAGGGGATAAGGAAGAGTGGGGTTGGGCATTCTTATGATGTAAGGCTATAGTATCATCCAACTGAGGGCTCAAGAGATATTTAAAGTCCACTTCAGAGTGCTTTAAACATGCGTTTTCTCTATGCTTTTTCCAACGTCACTGTAAGCATCCAGCCAGACATTGTGTTACATTCAGTTAAAGTTGACTAACCCATCCAGTAATTAGGACTGGACACTAAATAGGCATTTTCTTTCTTGGCAAGCCCGTGCCATCTTTTTGCAAATATCTGAATCCCCATCATCTCCAGTAGTCCAGATCTGTTCCCGCCCCCTGACCTCCCTGTGGAGTGTGGGCAAGAGAAAAGAAAGCAATGTATATTCTGGGCTTGCATGTTAACAGCAAAGCAAAAGGAACAGAAAGGATGAGACCGCGTGTCTGCCTCTGATGGTCTCATGCAGTGCAAGGGAAAGCAGAAACGACTTGGTGGGGAAAATGCCAAGGGAAGGTTAAATCGAGTTTGTAACAAGTGGTAAGCAACTGCCACATTGTCAGGGTTTCAGGGAAACGACAGACAAGAACCCAATTGCAGGACACAGGAAACAGTTCAGATTCAAAAATAGATTTTAATTAAGTGGATGACAAACCAGGTAGTAAGACAGCATGGCAAACAAGTCCAGTTGGGGCAGGCAAAAGGGAAAGTCCAAAGACAGGTCGAAACACGAACAGGATCGGAACACAGGACGAAATCTGAATGCTGGAAAGCTGAGTGAACACACTAGGACAATCTGGCAAGTGACTGAGGGAAATGGACTGGTATATAAACTGAGAGGCTGATTAGCAGATGGGGAGCAGGTGAGTAAGGGCAAGCCAGGTGAATGCAATTAACAGGGAGTGCAGAGCAGGAGGGAGTGGCCGGGTCTGAAATGACATGAAAGTTAGAAAGGAAACGAGGAAAACAGACATATGAAAACAAACTAAGGTTGCGTTCCGAATCGCATACTCTTTCTTTTTTCCTATTCTACGTCCGACAATAAAAAGAATCTAGTTAGGATGCAGTAGGCATACTATTGGGACATACTTTACTCTCTTATTTCATCATAATTCATTCAGCGCCTTGATCTTGCCTCTTGCTTTTATATCCGTCGCATCCCCGTCTGTTTTCATATGGAGGCTTCGTCGATGTGACGTCACTTCACGTGCGCACTGAATTGTGGGTCAGAATCGCCCAAATAGGATGCAGTTTTCAACACTAACAATCTTGGCCGCATGAAGTAGGACATCCGTTTACTTCTAACCATCCTAAATCTGGCCACAAGAATCGGGACATCCTAAATCTTTTTTCTACATAATATATAGTAGAAAGTATGCGATTTGGAACGCAACCTAAATACTGACTGAAGTTGTGAAACACATAGAAAATATTCTGATCTGATGCCCCTATTTGCAGGAAGACACACTTTCTATGTGCTTTCATAAACGGTTACAAATCAATGTTGGCTAAATGTATTTTTATATACTGTATATGTTTTAACACTCTGGCTTGGTTAGGGAAAGAGGTTATGATTTGGGTTAAAGTAAGCACATTTAATCATGGTTAAAACTACTTCTATATTAAAGTTGGAGGCCCATCATTGGTTACAATTCTAACCATTTATGAAGATTCAGCTTTATCCAGGCTTCGCACCATCTAAATGACCAGAATGAATATTACTGCCAGAAAGGGTTGTCAACCTATTTATGTAACAAGAACACTTGAGATTGAAATAGCCTGCTTTGCATCTTGGCTTCAAGATTGATCAAGTAGAAGAAAATCATTGTCAGATTGTACTTTGGGTTTTCTCAGAGCCAAACATAACATTATACCTTTGTTTTCACAGAATGTGGTAACTTGACTTTGACATTTAAGATTGGGAAATTTCACTTCGGAAGTGAGTTGATGTGCTACATATTTGGGGTCCAACAGAGCCATCTCAGAGATAGTACTGTACATCAACAAGCTGCCCATTAAAAGGCACATAAACTGTGCCTTTTAATGAGCAGCTTCTAATAGTTTGTTGCTGAAAGCTCTTTCGATGCCAGTAATTTGCTGATACTGGTGTCCACTGTGTGTGTTTGTGTGTGTGTGTGTGTTTGTGTGTGTCGTGTCTATTCTCTCTGTGCGTGTGCTTGTGTGTGTGTGTGTAGGTGACATAACATAACATAACATAACATAACATAACATAACATAACATAACATAACATACTTATGTCTCCTGAATCTGTGTCCTAATGTTTGATCCTGGACAAAAATATCAACTCTGTGGTGATGATTAGGAATGTTGCTATGCTTAAATGCATCCTCTTGGTCAATGACACAGAGACTGTTACCGCCGCTTAGTTTTCCTGTGGACAACTGTAACTCACGGTATACAGTACCTGGATTGTCGGCCAGTCAAATTTGCCTGTCCTTCAGCTGGTGCAGAATGCTGCAGCAAGACATAATCAGTACTAGCATCATGGCACTGGCTACATGTGAAGTATAGGGGATTGACTTCAACACTATTTTATTTGTTATATACACGGGCTGGTGTCCCTGTACATTGCTTTTTACTTCTCTGCCCCTACTCCAACTGTATGCATCTTCGTTCAAGCAGAACAATAGTTAAGTGTTGCACGATAAAGGCTACTGATGAAGGGAGATTGCAACTTTACAGTGGCAGCTCCAGAGCTTCGGAATAGCCTTCTGGTATCAATGAAATGTCCTCCCTCTACTGATACTTTGAAGACAAAGCTCAAGACCTTCACGTTTTTAATTGCATTTGGTTGTTTTTGTTTTTTGTATTTAGTACAGTATTCAGTTTTATTCCACATCAGTGCACATAACGTATTTTGATATTGCATTTTATCATTGCTATTGTTTGCTATTGTGCTTTTTTGTGCCCGTTGCCTTACTGATCTCATTTTAAAATATTTTATTTGATTTTGCCATGCCATGCACTTCAACTGGTACAGCACTTTGGCCAACAGCTTTTTTTAAAGATGCGATGTATAAATACACTTAATTTGATACCGAATGCTGCCCCTCACACATGAATCTTGAAGAGCCATTGAAGCCACTCCATTTATACCCATTTGGTTTGGAAAAAACTCCAGGTGGGGGAAATCCATTAAATGAAACACAGTGAGGTTAAATGATAGCCAAGTTAGAGTAATTGCTTTTAGCAGCAGATAGTTCGACCTGTGCCATTTGTAATTTTCTCAAAGTTCTCAAAGATTTAGCTTCTTTTTTTTATGGATGTCGGATAATAAAGATTTGAGAGTTCCTCTGTGGCATGCTATTTCATCTACAATAAGTTCAAAAACATAAAACTTTTGTACAAATTCTGTGAAACAAATTTTGTGTAATCACTTTCAAGGTATTTACATTAAGTTAATAAG
The DNA here is from genome assembly GCA_949357725.1 of Hyperoplus immaculatus. Classification (NCBI taxonomy): domain Eukaryota; kingdom Metazoa; phylum Chordata; class Actinopteri; order Uranoscopiformes; family Ammodytidae; genus Hyperoplus; species Hyperoplus immaculatus. The sequence goes on from OX442357.1 coordinate 10,164,324, forward strand.
TAAGGAGCAGTTTTTGTTCATGTTAGTACATATTATTAGTTTGTTATTTTGAATTTTGTCTCACTGATTTCTGTTGTTACTGCTCATTTAAATCAACGTGCCGTTGCTGCTTCACTCTTGACAAAGTTGCTGCTCAACAAGTGTCTGCTGTAATGTTAAACCAAACTTGCTGTTACCATGGTAACCAAGGGTGTCACCACATCAACCAGGACTGAAATATTCAAGAACTTTAATATCTTGATACTTTGATGAGGTAAGGAACAGTTTGACTTTAATTTTTAGCTCATTAATAATTAAAGGAAATTTCAATTAGAGAGAAAAGGTACATACAAAATATATTCTCTTTTTGAGGCAATAATAGGTAACCTGTATTTCCCCCTAACCTTTTAAATGATGGGACTATTCCATCTTCAAAATGATTAAATTCCGGAGAAAAATGGATCCTTGGGGTAATTATTTTGCAATTATACATTCCACTATGTCTATACACTGCAAACCTAAACCCTGTGCTGAGGCAAGTCCAGTCAGAGGAAAAATGCAGCAGTACACTCTTCTTTATAATCTACTACAAAGCCATTCCATTATTTACAATCAATACACAATTATCCCTCAGGCAGGGGGAATATCTTGTTTATGTCCAATAAATTGTTTCTGTAATGGTTCTTGTTGACCTGTGGTTGCTCTGCGGAGAGAAGAGGGTGATAGAGAATGCCAGAGGTTGATAGACACCACAAAGGGGACAGTGGTTGATCTCAAGGGTAACCGGACAGTTTAAACAGCAGGAGTCTTGACTAATAATTATGTTCTTTCTCTGATGTAAAATACTAAAACATTCACCAAAAATTACCCTACAACCAAAGCAAATGCAAATGATGACAAAATGTCTTGAGACAGCTCGGATGAAGGGCTAACAGCCATAAACCTTTTAAACCTTGTTGGCAGGTGTAAGAGCCATTATAAGTATAAAGATAAAGTTTTAGTTCGTAGGAAAAAATTAATAAAAGCTTTAGGATGATATGTGTAAAAGGACACCCGTTACATGCATGTATGACAAACATTTATTTACCCAGCAAGGAACAAGGTCAAACTCATGGTAACAGGGGACCTTGTATTGGAGAGCTTTGTTTCAAGTCTAAGTAGATCAGTGTTACCCTTTCTCTCTGGTTAGTGCAGTGGTAAGCTATCCAATATTCCCATAAGGCTCAGGCTCTTCCAGTGGTGACTTCTAGTGGGGGTAGAAGCCCCCCGGGTCCCCTTCTTCTCTCCTCTCTGATTGGACCTTGGTCTAAAAAAAGAGAGTCATCGCCCATTGCTTTATTGATTGGGAAACTCTGGAGAGGGCAACTGTAACATTGGATACCAGGGATCTGCTTGTGGATTCAGTCTGCCTGTCAACACTTTAAATTGCCACTGGGGCCAAAGCAGAAACATTCAAGGTATTCAATATGTCAGATGCTGTTAATGGCAGCGGGTGGGATTATCAATGAGAGGGCGAGTAAACACCGAGTGCCCCATTTCAGGGGGAAACACAAACAGGAAGTGGAGCAATTTGATTTCCATATTGATAGTATCTGAGATGAAAAACTGGGGATGGAAATTGATGCTATGCACCATGTTGAGCTGAGGTTTGTTGGCAGATGTGAGAGGAAGCAGGGTGCAGAGTTAAAAAGACACAATCACCTGGGTTTTTATTTTCATTCCATATTATACACCGAGCCCTCTCACTAGCCTTAGACATTCAAGATGTTGCACACCTCCTCCGTGGAGAAATGACAGGGGGAAAAAAGCTCTTTCTCGATCATGTCTTTTGACACTGGAACAATGGCACATTGTTATAAGCGCAGCAACATTACCATTCCTCTGCTGTTAAGTGACTAAGTCTATGATCAGAGACAATTCGAGGGCAGAGTCATACAAATGTAACCAGGAACCAGTATGACAGGGAGGCTGACAGGTGGAAAATCCTAAAAAGAGATTACATTATTCAAATGTGGGCAGATAAAAGGGTAAATGGAAATTCAGCTGAGTCAGAACGAAGCTGATAAATGCCAATGAGCCAATGCAAAGTATTTTATTTGAATGAGATACCGAAGAGGGTGATAAGATAAAATGAGAGATCAAGGTGACCAGGGAAGGAATGACTAAATATCAATTAAAAATTTATAAAATAGTATATTTTTTAAAAGTGTTACTGTAGTTTCTATTTTTCAGATGTTAAATGGGCTGTCTTAGTACAGCATTCATTTCTACAGCAGTTTAAAACAAAGCCAGGTGGTATACCAGGACAAAAAATGTACCAGACTAGAGACGCTCAGTAGTAACATTGTAAAAATTAAGGATAGTAAACAGTTAATTTAATAAACATTGTATCTGTATAAATGGAAACAATGGTAATCATTTGCCTCTTCTATGTTATACTTCATATCTTTGTCACACATCAAAATAAATAATACAAACAATTTTTGTTCCTCCTGGTGGTTGTTTTATATACAATCCTCCCAAAGCGCATATTACCTGTCTGTTTCGCCTCAAATGGAGTTAGGGTTGGGTTTATTTTGTGGCAGTACCTGAATACCAAAGTGGTAGTTGGTTAAAACATCAAACATGTGTAACAATTGGAATTCTGTCAAAGGTGGCAATTCCCACTGGGGCCATCATGCTTGTATACATTAATACAGTGAGGTGGGCTCAATGGATGGACCGGATGCTGTTTGATAAATGTGAGCCTCGGTGAAGAGAAGATGGATCCCCGTGCTCTAAGCTGTAGAGAAACACAGGGCGGGATTTATGTGTGTGGATATCTCTCCTTGGATCAAGAGTCCAAGCTCTGGGGGCCTCATTTATCAACCGTACTTACGCACAAATCTGTGCGTAAGTAGGGCGTAAGAACATTGCCACGCAAAGTATGGAATTTACCAAAATGTACTTAGACTTATGAATGTGTGTAAATGTAAGCACAACTCTGACCATGCTTACGAACAGAATCTAGTGGTAGAATAGCGATATTACAAGCACAAAGCAAAGCATTGAAGAGTTTCAACGTCTGCATTAACACTAGAACCGCCAGCGTTCTCTTTATATCTATAATCGCCACGCGTCAAATCCAATCGTGCATTTCTAGTGTAATATAAAGTCATACATTTTTTTGTTTAATCATCATCTGTGTTTTGGACCTCTTGTTTTATAATCTAAGTTTCTTTAAGAACACTGATCACGTTTCGTGGCGACTCGGTAATGAAACTGAAATAGATATAAAATCGCCAATACATCAATGAAAACAGACGGTCAAAACAGCGTCCAAATGAGCTAACATCCTAAATGCAATAAATAGTCATATGGCTCACTTATTTTTAGGTGAGCTCTAATTGATTAGGCTACTCATTAAATGTGTCACACGTTTACATATTTTGAAGCGGAGGATCCCTCCGATGCTCTCTGTGCGTCTCATCTGACAGCACTCAGCTGTGAGCTGGACGAGCCGCGGTGACTCGCCAGACTCGCCAATCACTCATTTCACTTAGTAACTCTAATGTTGTTAGGAACTTATCTTCATCTCTTATTTATTGAAAGAGTTTATGAATGACTGCACGTAAAGTTGTCAGATCGCGGACCCCAAACAATGCCGTTGCCTTACAACTTGCTCGAAAATATCACATTACCCATGCAGCAAGCTTTCTTTTGTTTTAATGCCTGCACTAAGTGAGCCAACAAAATATGTTTTGCTTTGATTCAACCTCGTTTACAAGGGTTTCCATTTATGTGTTGGAGAAGTTTCTTTTCGTTGCCCTCTTTGCCATTGTAGCGAAGAGGGATACAACACATTCACATGGTTGATAAAGGGATGTGTTGTGGCCATATATGGTTAATTGGAGGCGTTTCTGAATGCAAATGGTCTGAGCGTGAACGAGCATGGTACTTAAGAACATGTGGGATTTATCAAGATTGATGACTTACTGGTGTGCGTACGATAGGCCAACGCACGTTTGATAAATACCGATTTTTTTGTACTTAAGCACATACTAAATTTAATTCGTAAGAGTGAATTTAGAACCTTTTCTACGCACTGTTGATAAATGAGGCCCCTGGAGCTTTCTGTCTCTGACCCTCACAAGTCAGTGTAAGTCCTCTCATCTGGAATTATACATGTTTCCACAAATAGGGCTGAAGCTCCAATCAAATGCCCTCCACCCTTCATGCCGTCGACCTCTCTCACACGTAGCCGTCACAGCAGGGTGGGTAGGTCAATCGCTTCTGCCACCACTGTTTCCTCTGAGAAACATTTCCACGGCACAGGATGGCCATTAAAGTGAATTGAATCAGCGCTGGCAGAGTAGACGTTGCTTGCTGCTTGCCTTGATAACACACAGTGTAATGATTAATGTGCGAGGGCAGTGGTGGTCTTGTGTTTGCGACAAACCGCAAGTGACTTGAAGGGCCAATGGTTAAATTCCACAGAGGGACTGGGAAAAAGTCTGATCATTGAACAAACGAGTCACATTCGGGGGGAATGGAGGGGGTCCTTATAACAAACAAAAACTGGAGATTCCCCAAAGCAGAGCAATTGGGCCACATCTGCTCGTGTGGAGCGCCATTCAGCATGATTTTGTCGTGTATGAAATAAATAGCATCATGCTAGAAACTTAGCATGAGAAAAACTGGATACATTTTTAACAA